>OY757909.1:53784131-54111631 GCA_963585895.1 Sepioteuthis lessoniana
AAAACTTCTAGGGACTTGTGAAAACTTGCCGACACTCAGCCTCCAGTGAAAGGCCATCAGCTAACGATGTTATGAAAAACTCCCAAGGAATAATAATAATAACAATAATAATAATCCTGGGAAGAGTCCTTGAGACCTCAGAAGACTTACTTTCTCTTAGATTTCACTGAAAAGCAACAGCTAATGCTGGTGTAAATAACTCTCAAGGTGTAATATAATGGTAATATCCAAGTGCAAATTATGACTAAATTAATCGGACCAATTCTTACAGGACCCAAACTAGTTTGTGATAAAGTCGGGGTTCTCCCAGTGAGTGCCAACAGAAATACAAAACCTGGATAGGGATGGTGATACTGATTGTAACTAGCGCTCTTGGAACAGTCCACAAATAATCAGTAAAGGGGCAAGAAGAGATGGAAATTGAAAAACGAAACGAAAACACCCAGACTACAGCATTGTTAAAATCGGCCTGAAGACTGAAAGTATTCCTAAAGACATGAGGTGACTTGGTGTCATTTGGACTCCATCAAAGACCATCTATAGCACTGATAAGAGAAGGTCACAAGGAGTATAATGACATAATGTCAATTTTCAAGGAAAAAAGAACTTGCTATCGAATGGATTTTGCTGTTACAAAGTGGACAGAAGCGTGAAAACGAAAAAATGCAAAAGGTAAACACGCCTTTACCTCCACCTTGAGAACTGAAAAAAGTTGTGAAAAAAGAAGGTAATGGTGATACCAGTTGTAGCGGGCGCACTTGGAACGGTCCCCATCGGCTTCGAAAGAAGAAGGTATGGGAAATTACAAGAATATACAATATACCGATCGCAGGATTGTTATGATCAAGTTGAATTTTGAGAAGAGTGCTGATAAACTGAGTAGACATATTGTCACTCAGGCTCCAGTAAAAGATCACCAGGGTAAAAAAAATGCGATGAATAAATGAATGGATGATAATAATCCTTACGAACATTTTTCGAAAGGCCTGGAAAAGAGACTGGGTGAACGGGAGATCAGTGAAAGAAAGAAGACAAATCAGACCAGAGCAGTGTTAAAATCAACTATACTTAGAAGATTTATTGATTTTAAAGGGATGTAAAGCCATCTTCAGTATTTTATACCTAGATTTTTGAGAATTACATACATTTTATGGTTGTATTTTTGTGTAATATCCTTTTGGCACATGATAATATGATTGCAAGTACTTCTATCTAATAACAAATAATTTGTAAACAGATTTGTTTGATCTATAAAGTGAAAAAAAGGAGTACTTAACACGCCCAAGAGCTCCAGGAATTGAGGCTTACAAGATTCAGTTTAGTGTATACCCAGGTCACTCTATTTTCTTGTTGAGGTCATAGCTCTCAGCAGGGGTTAAAGCTAGCCTATTCTAAGCTCCACCAACCAGGCAAATACTTCGAGGAGACTTACTCTCACTTTAACATCAGTGAAAATCCCTAGTTAAAACTTATGTTAAATACCAGCAAGTGGCAAGAGAGCTACGATACATTGATCAACACATCCTCAAGGAGTGCAAAATGAGACAGAAAAATGTAGCTATGGTGTGGATTGACAACAAAATGCCATTCGATATAGTCCTGCCGTGTTGGTTTGATTTCTTTGTTTAATGGCATATCAACTCTTTTTAGGTTATTTAATGCCAAAGCCATTCTCCAAGAAGAACAGTAGTGGTACTATTTAACCCATAGCTGGGAGGATAAGGGGGTTCATACCTTTCCCAAGGGTATTTGCCAGAAAGTGAACGTAATAGCGCGACTGGAGTACGAACTCGCGTACTACGATTCCGCAGTCCATCGCTTTAACCATTACACCACGAGGACACCCCCTGCCATGTTGGATAATAGACTATCTAATAATGAACTAGATATCCGACGAAGTCATAAAAAATATGGAGAAAAAATGAAAAAAAATGGACAGTGGAACAGACAGAAGGAAGAAAAAGATTAACTGAGGTGATAAACCAGAAAGATGTCTTCCTGAGAGTTGCGTTATCACCATTATTATTTGTAATAGTGATGATGCCACTCAATCACATAATTAGAAACTGCAGAAGTGGATACAAACTTCATACATCGCAAGAAAAGTTCAATCAACTATTGTTCGTGGACAGCATCAAACGGCTTGCAAAAAATGAAAATGAATTGGAAACTATGATACCGGCAGTATGAATTCCCCGACAGGATATAGGGATGGAATTTTTCATAGAAAAATATGCCATGCAAATAATGAGAAGCGTGAAACGACAGATGACGGAAGGAATAGAACTAACAAATCAAGGGAAAATCAGAACGTTTAGAGAAAAAGGAAACTTACAAGTATTTAGGAATATTTGAAGTAGACCCCATCAAATTAGTGTAGAGTAAAGAAATACTAAGAAAGAGTATCTCAGGAGAACGAGAAAACTACTCGAAAACAAATTATGTAGCAGAAATCTTATCAAAGGGATAAACGTCAGAACTCTCCCCTTTGAAATATACTCAGAAACATTCTTGAAATGGTAGGAGGAAGAAATTCAACAAATGCACCAGAAAACAAGAAGACTTATGACGAAGCATAATAATACACCTATGGAGTCTACCTTGTAAGAATACTCGAGACAAGGGACGAAATCAGAAAAAATGGGCTAAGAGACAACGAAATTGGTGTCTACTCACAAGGCATTACAGCTAAGAGATTAAAGTAACAGATTTAAAACGGTCTTAGTTCAGGATTAAATGTCGAATGAAAACCTGACTGAAGTGTTGTGATTCTGTCAACAAACAAAGCAAACTCACCCGAATATTTCATCTTTAACAATTCCATCTCTGAAATGAAGGTCGGAAGAGAAATCAGCCTTCATCTTTTTTAGAAAATTCTATAAAGCTGTTTTTTTTTTTTTTTTTTTTTTTTTTAAATATTCCATAAATAACCATCAATAAAAAAAAACAACACTTGTCATATACTTGGGTATATGAAATATTGTAACTAAAAAAAAAATAAGAATGTTAAATCATTTTAATGAAACAATGCACACAGAATTACTATATATTTTCGTCAAGGCTCAGAATTTAAATATTTTTTTAATGTAAATGGTACAATAATCTGAATATAATTAACTTGGTTTAGCGAAGATGAATTATTACTTTAAAAGATCTATGAGTTCGACTCGCTTTTTCTGGTTGGACCATTCTTTTGTCCCAGATTGATAATCAATACAATTGATTGATTGACACTGCCAAGATGTAAGGTCACTGTTTATTGAAAGTGTATAGGTTTTTTGTTTGAAGATTTTTTTAAACTCGAGGTCGGTTTCCCTCTACATTTTCTAATCTGCATATTTTATTATATTTTTTGTTTTTTATTCATTTGTTTATTTGTCTTTGTAGCTTTTTTTCTGGAAACACCATGATGCCAATCATTTGAAACTTGAGAACAGATGTTTGTTTATATCTCAATAAAATTAAGCACAAAATGAAGACGCCATTTTTAGTGATGCGCTCAAAAGATAATTACGTAAACCGGCTCCCAAATATGTTGTGCCTATCCTATTGTGTATACTATTTTTAACTCATTATTAATCGGCCTCGAAAATTTTGGCTTTTATCCATTCTTAATTCAAGAATTGATCCCAAATCGAATCTCTCACTGAAAACCCCTTGAGTTACAGTTCAATCAGCTTACTGTGAAAAGTGATCGATGTAAAGTGACTATCATAAGAACAAGTCAACTTCAGACTCGACCCTTTTACCTGCCTTCTCAAGGGGCATATATAGAATATATTTTATTGATTCCGTGCCAAACGAGTAAACTTGTTTGAGTCTGATTACAGTTTGAATAAATTTTGTTGGCTATCCCCATGAAGAAGCCCGAATAGATTATAAGTTAAACTTAGTATATATATTCTTCGGGATAAAGAAATTAAACTTGAGGTTGTTGCATTGAAAATTCATACACGGCGTTGATATCGATTCATTAATTTCTTACATATTAACGGAAAGGAGGATTAAAGAACATGCAAGTGAATAATATTAATAGTAATGTCATGGTTATTGGATGATTTGAGTCATATATAATATAATCATTTTTCATGACTGATTACTTTGCTAATTTGGGAAAGCAATTTTTGTCAGATTCCCGTCTCAAATTTATTACTTTATTTGTTTGTTTTTAGTAGTGTGTCTGTCAAAATTGTTTATGGCGTTAATGTCAATAGCAGCACAATGAAGATGGTCACGACTAGGGACTCAGACCACATGAAAGGCAGAACGATCAATGTTTGAGGAAATTAGCAATGTCATATCTCATAAATTTCCAGCAATATCAAACGGTAAGCTGCCCTGTTGACAGGTTCTTGCTGATAAGACACCATACAAAATTAAACTTCATAAACAACTAAATTGTATTCTTTTGTGAGGCTTCAGAAGAAAGTCTCCAAATCGTTAGCATTACGCCTTGGTATATCCGAAGAAGTTGTACATGTTTATGTCCCTTCGAGATGTCGAATATATCTGTCTGAAAAATATTTGTATTAGATAGGAATACTTGAAAATATATCACAATGTGCAAATTATTTGTACTAAAAATAGCTACTTCGAGTTGTAATGGTTTACAAATGATTATTATTGTTACATGAAACCATTTAAGTGTTTGGAAATTAAAAAAAACTGACTTCTGTATTCAGTAACCAAAAACGACAATATATCAAACGAAGTCTTTTATATTGAATATTTTCTAATCGGTTTGATTCCAAGATTTTCAAGGTCTCATAACGGTCACTACTTCCCAAGGATGTTGATTCTCTCCCCATAAATTCTTTGTATATATTTGTATTTCTAGAACAACTGCCTATTGTATGATAAAACCTTATGAGTATTTGCTTTTGTTTAATACATTCAAGAACGTTAAAAAAAAACCCAACTATATCACTCATGAAATATACACCCTCGCACGTGGAGCTTCAGAATATTCCAAATGCAACTTTGCAGAGAGGTAAAACCCTCCCAGTGAGTGTCCTCTGTATGACACTAAACTACAGCTGATGGTGAAGCTCTAGTTCTTGAGCTTTGGGGAATGTGTAACCATTCACTATCATTACTTTCAGGCGCACTTTAATCCGGATTATTAGTACCAGTTAAGGTCCAATCTATGGGTTAAATAGAACTTTTCAATCATTATTATTAGTTATTTGAAACCACAAAACTGTATGCAAATTATTCATATTACATCGTGTACTTGCGCAAAGCTAAGTTAACCGTAGTAAATTCGCTCGTCTTCACAAGCCTGGGTCTATCAGATTTATCCAGGAGCTTAACACAGTTTTCTGTGGTGTTCCGTTTTCGTGAATTACTAATAATACAGTATTTCTCTGCGGAACGCTAATTCTGAGACGCAAGCATGAACTGAATGTTTTCACACATGTTCTACATCAATATTGATTTGATATTTTCAGTCAGTGTTTTGAAGGGGAAAAATCAGTTCCGTTACTTACTAGACTGATCACGTATTTTTCACAGCTTACGAATACGTCGATATAAAGCAAAATAATGAAATTCAGTAACGACTATTATACATAGTAAGGTGGCCATATCAGTCAAAGAAAAAAAGAAAAAGAAAACACGGAAGATATTTACTCAGTTTCTGACTCCTTGAGATTTAATCTCATCCCCTGTAAAGTTAATCAAATCTATTTCTTGCAAAATCGTTTTTACAGCTTGACACAGAAAAAAGAGAATAATAATTTATAATTCGAACCAAAAATTATAAGAGAAAAATGAAACAAGTCTAGACTTCGCACTTCAAATAAACATATCTTTTACTTTGAGTCCACCGAGAAACATAAAAAAGTGTAAGGCAGATTTTACATTAAATAACAGTTTTACATAGAAGTTTATTGTTTTGGGGGGACAATATCTGAGACAATATTACTTAGGTGAGGCAACAGTTTTGAAATAATTTGGTAACGCTAGTACACTTCTGCAGCTTTAGATACACAAAGTTGTGAAGGTCCAAACTACAGTAGTCTGTGAGATGTCCAACTCTTCTGATACTCTCCGGATTTATCTCTATGGCTTGGAGCAGGGCTTCGTGTTGTATACTAATTGTTGCATTCTGGTTAGTGAACGCTTGTGATATTAGATAAAGGACGAACCACGATATGAGAGGAAATAGAGATATATTCTCAGGAAAAAGTATATACATTAGAGAGACTATTAGTAGACAAGAACAAAATTAGTGAATACAGAATAAAGATATAGTCCAACGATAATATTGGCTTCCGTTATTACGGTAGCAAGTAAGGTGATCTCGTACGATCTCCAGTCTTCAACGCTCTAATACTATTCCTATAAGAAGCTACTCTTCACCTTCTAGTTTACCCTGGTATTAGTCGCTACTGCTTTATATGGAATGGACTCGTTCATTGTGTGGAAAAAGGTGGGTGATACCCAACACTAATGAAGGAATGAAGTGACCGTAACACATTTCTTTATAAAAAAATAAATTTCTCTGTTTATTACTCGAAAGGTCGACATTGGCTGTAAGTGTGAGAGAATCATAGAGAGACCAAGACAAAGAACTACTATCATTGACATATTTTCTTAACACGCGTTGTGATTCTCTATTCACAGCCTTACGTCCTTGCTTCTTTGACTCGAGGTCCCTCGCCAGGCCCGCTTACTCCACCTCTTAGCACTGGCTGACTGCTCTCCGAATCTCTCGACTGACCCTATTGACTGATCACCTGTCTCTGGGTATCTGTGTATATATAATATTCATAACGCCTATGCGTTCCTTCCAGTTCTCTTTCCGGTTCTCTAACCACGTAATCTACTTCTGCTGTTCTCTTGTTTACTCAGCTGGAAGATCTTGTTTACGAAATGCATGATAACCAGCTGTCGAATGTCAATATCTAACACTCGTAATCGATCATTTCCTAATCATCGAGATTCTTGCAAACTGAAAAAAAAAATTCATAAACCTCATGCTTATTATATTGTATAATTCCCTGCGCTTTCACCTTTCGTACAACACATTTTTTCATTGTATTCGCGTCGTTATTGTTCAATTTCCAACTCGCAAAGCAAAATTTTATCTGTGATACACGGAGTGAAACAATGCACAACATGTCAGCGTAACAAATGCCACGATACTACAAAAACAATGAGTACGTTCCACGCCTTAAATTGCTTTAGTTACATGATATACGCACTGCAAATAAGTATATATTAAAATATTAAGCTCTTGTATCATTCTAGAAATACTAATACAATGCCACTTATTAGTAGCAACATCCCGAAATATTTTTTAAAGAGAAGTTAATTTACTTCTGTTGCTTTTAAGCTAGGATTTTATTATTTCGAGAGGAATATTTTGCATTTAAAATGAGCATTATATTCGTATTTACTCCACCCCTCAACCATGAAAAGGCTATGACTTAAGGTACATTTTTAAGTGGAGTACATCTCTTTTAGTATTTTACTTATTCTAAACTGGTTGTCTTATCAAAGACAAAGGGCTCATTCTGCCCTACAATTTACTCATAGCTAAATAAATGGGAGAAGAGTCGGATTCATCTATTTTTTAAAGACATTAGTGAGTATTGAATCATAAACAGCGTCGTTAAGGGTTTGAACTCGGGTCTCTGATTCCATTTCCAACGGTTATGAGCGTCACGCTAAGTGTGTCTCCAAATGATTTTTCTTGTTACACTTGAATTTAAAAAAAAAAACAGTAAAAATTGCCTTAGAAGAAAAAAAAAAGTTTGATAAAAATGTTAGGTGTATTGTTTAGATGATGAGTCAAAAGTTTTGTTATATTTTAGCATGTGCCCCTTTGCGACACATATCACATGACCGAAGCAGTTAAAAGCGTGAAAGGTACCCGCTGTGGTTAGTAGTATGGTGAAAGTTGGTGCGCTGACACGTTGTGCATTGCTTCATATAACGATTGTTCATCACATTTAATGATTATGCATTGTGCATTGCTTCATATAATGATTGTGTATTGTTGTCTGATTTGAGAACATATGTTTTTCGAGTTCGATAACACCGCGGAAACAACTAAAAACATTTGCTATGCGTAAGATGGAAGTGCAATTGATCATGGTACAGTAACGAGATTGTTCAGGAAGTTTCGTTGAGGCTGCAAGGATCTCAACAATCAAGCAAGTTCAGGTTCGCCTAAAATGGTTTATTCCGAAGCCTTGGTCTAAACCATAGAGGTAGATCCAGTGAGTAGTTTGCGGAAAGTATCAGGTGAGCTCGGCGTCTTACCGGTCAGTGAAATTCATAACATACACGACCTCGTTAAAATCATCGGGATCTACGGATTTGTGCCACTCGTTGTCAAAACATTGGAAAATATTTGACTTACTGAAGTTTTTATCAAGGAAACTATAAATAGCATCCTTTTTTATTTTGAATGTATTTTCTCGGGGTTTTATGATTTTTCACCAATTTTCAGGTAAGTTATTTAATAAAAGAACGATTCTAGCTTCACTTTGATAGATTCCTTGAGTGATATTTATCATCTTGTTGTTGATCATTGAGCTGATAAAAAGTACGACATTAAGCAAAAAGTGAAAGAGCCCTCAAAATGAAAGAATACGAGAGAATAACAAGTGTAGAAAGTATTGTACCATAGCCAGATACGACTATGTGTGAAATGTACATGAATGTTCATAACATATATACATAGAACATAGGATCTCGCAACACGAAAAACACTTACGACTTCTTAGTTCAGGTACGAAACTTTTTATTACCTTTGAGTTTAAAGGTTCTTCGACATAAGGAGAGAGATACACAATCTTTCTATTCTGGCTTTTTCATCTTTCCCCCATCTCGTGCGACACCTGCCCAAGGTCACTGGCCTGGCTTCGGCGAGCAAGTGAAAGCCAACCGTCTTCTTCCGAGGCAGGACTCAACTCAACTAACTGACTTTTTCAAAATCCCCCAAATCCCCCCCACGCGCTTCCGGTGCATGACGTCATTCACATCCACTGGTCAACCTTTCTATCGGATTTTTATTTTGACATCTATGAACGACACATCCTCCCCGCGCGTGTGTTAACACCTGCACTCAAGTTTGCACCTAACTAACCCATGTGCTGAGCCGAAAGGTTCTCAGCCTAACTAAACCCGAAACATAAAACGAAATCCCTCGGCCACTATATTACAGTATTCCTGTCATTTGTGCTGCATTTGTAACAATATAGCCGAAGGTAATATTCAGCAAGATCGCAGGTAGATTTCCTTGTCTAGAAGAAAAACAGTTTTCATGTTTACCAACTCATATCTATTTCCCCCCTCCCTGCATGTGTGCGATTTAATTGTGACGGATATTTTTAAAAATGTGACATAAATCAAAATTTCTTCAAGGTGTGACATCTGACAGGATGCATTTCATGTTTGAAGTAAGTCTATTTTAAAAATTTATACATTTTTCCGATATGTTGAGTTTTCCAGCATAATCGGCAATCTCCAGAAAATGAGCGTCAATTTATATGGATTGTAGAAAGAACTGACTGGAAAAATTTGTAACGCTAACATGTGCATAAAAAGAAGACATAATTTACAGACAACTTATGTAATCATACAAAATTCAGTTTGTTATGATACAAATTTTAAAAAAATCGATTCTTTAAATGGAAAATATAATACAAATTAACTTTTATTAAGAAAAAAAAACATTGGAAACTTTTGCTGACACGAAATATATGAGGGTAGGTTGAAAAGTTCGTAGACTGACCAAGATACTCAATGGAATGCAACCAAATGAGGTTTTTTTTTAAACATAGTCACCCCCCCTAAGTTAACATCCTTTATCCACTAGTGTTACAGAACTTTGATCCTATTGATAAAAAGTCATCAACCACAGATATGACGTCATCATATAGACTTTTCAATATATGGGCTTTTTAGCTTATAGCGCAGAAATTCTCGTTAGAAATACTGATATTTTTATACAAGTTAATGAATATTTACTCACTCATTGGCCTAGTGGGTAGAGTGTTCGCCAATGGTTCAGGAGACCTGGGTTCAATCCCAGGTCACGTCTTTCCAAAGACTTTAAAAATGGTACTTGATACCTCCTTGCTTAACACTCAGCATTATAAGGTACGTATCAAGAGTAAAGTGGAGCAATCCAGGGAAAGGATTAGCGACCAACAACACATCGGTGCTGTAGCTATTGAAAAGGGAAACTTCGGGTCGCCCTCGACTACGGTCGCCAAATTTACATCCAGACACTTAATCCATATGTTAGATAGAACATTATTTTACATTGTTCTATTCAACATTCTGGATTTTCTTTTTTTTAAATAGATAAATAATGACATGTGCGGTGACTCGTAGGTGGTAGACAAACCCCGTTAGGGAAGTGGTAGTGAAAGGTCACTTTCAGTCGGTTTCACGACTGTTTTGCTGTTTTACAGTCGAAGGAGAAGGAATCGTTACGCGATCCATTTACAGGTGTCGATTCTGTTACTATTTTCCCGTGGGTCGTCTCATTCTTATTTAGACTGATTTCAATGGGACGTCGCTTTCCGGATTTGCCTTGTCGATGGCGGAATTGAGACACCATTTTATTAATGAATCTTTGAACTTCTTCTAAAGTACAATTTCCTTTCAGTCCCAAACTGACTTTAAGCTATGAATCTCAGATCCTACAAACTAGAATTAGTATCTCTCAAAATCCCACCTGACTGCCTCTTGGTAATGAACGAACGCTAACACGTTTCCAAGACATGGCATCAGTAATCGCAACCTGTGATCTGTTAGTTTACCATCTAGTTCTAAATCTAGTTGAAAACTTGTGGTTGAAATTTTTAAAAACTGTCAATGGGAAGGTTGTATCTACCAAATAAATTCATCAACAACCATTCGATTAAGTTGTGACCACTACGATGAAAAAATTTAGAGAAACTGATGTTTGAAAGAGTTAAGGTTATCAGAAAAGATCAAGGGCAACTAATTACTAATTCTTACTTAATTATCCCATAAGCCTTTCCTCCATGTTGGGTTATTCCTAATGTTTTTTTTACATGCTTGGAGTAAATTATGCCATCAATAAGAATAATTTAATCTTTTTTTATGAAAGGTATATTTTTGGAAATCAGAATTTTAATCTTTTAAAGAAAAAATCTTTTGAGTCTTGTGGTTCTTTTATTGCTAAATGAGCGGGAAAAAATAAGCAAAATAAAAGGGACATCCTGTAAGTGGAGTAGTTCCATGTTTTTCTAGGGGTGGTGGGCCTAAAAGAAGTCTGCCTAAAACTTATCAATTTAATCTTAACAAAAATGTACAAATTATTGTAATCATCTCCATTTAATGAACCCACCATAGAATCTCATATACCTACCATCCAATCTCTTCCACTGAGCAGAAATGTGTAAAGTCTTTTTGAGGGTTTATTATATCTAGTATAGCGTCATATTCTATTCATAGTATTTTGTGTCGTTGCCAAGAACAGATTTCAGGCCTGCGTTTCACCAAAACAGACGTAGGGGACATTCTTTACTGTGGGGGACCCTTCGACAGACAGAGTTTTCTGGAGAATTTAACATAGAATAAACAATATGATCGTCTCCCGGGAAAGTAAATCAATAACACCAACCACCGTTTCTTAAACATAACAATATCGTTCTTTATTTTCACAGAAATTCTTTAGAAAATGTATGAAAGCTGAAACCTAAAACACTTGTGACCGAGATATACACTTTCGGTATGGTCCATAAATGTTAATATGCCAACATTTTTAAACTAATGTAGTTGTCTCAGCTACAAGAGAGAGAGTAAGAGTCACCTGCTAAGTACTTAAATACGTTTAACGTTGTGGACATACCTATTTGAGATAATTAAAACTACGACTATTTTGTTATACAATCAAGAAAAATAACATATGCAGTTTAATATAATACTGAGAATATTCCCTTGCTTTTCAGCTGGGTCATCGGACACTCGTGCCGGATGGAGTACCAAGGTCAATGTAACGGGTGGGCGAAGAATGATTGAAAAGTAAAGCCCAGCACTAGATCTTCAGGTCTAGTTCAAGCTATGAGCAGACATACGTGATGGAAGACAACTACCATGGACTCACATTGCACTTACTGATTTCACATTTTGTGGGATCACTTGCCTCATATTGCACCTCTTGAGCTTATGACCAACATAGTCCAGCAGGGCACAAATGTCAGCTTGTGCCCAACATTCATATTTCCTTAAATCCCCATTATAAAAAAGACCTTGTGTCAAATCCTGTCTGGTAAGAGGCAGTGATAAATATCATCATATTCTGGGTATTAAATTTTGGCAAATCCAAAGCCCCACTGACAGGACAGAATCAGATAAGTATTTTAAAATCTTTTCTGCAGGATTATAAACTTACAGAAATTATTCTGATTAAAATGAGTGTTACATGGAATCGAAACAAATATTTTAAAGCAAAAATAAAATTTGAAATAACATTCTTCTCTAATTTAAAATAATTTGAATCTACAATGCTAGAGAAAAACTTGCTGTTATGTGCTATATTCCCCCATATATATATATATATATATATATATATGTGTGTGTGTGTGTGTGTGTGTGTATGTGTGTGTGTATGTGTTCGGTAACTTGGTTTGGTGGTTGAACACTCCCAATGTAACGTGTTTTGGGCAAAAATAGCTTGGTGGAGTCCGTTCTTCGCTAGGCCCACAATTAGTTTTAATTAAGTTTTCCTTCTCCGAGACAGTTTGATATGCCAAGGTTAAAGAAACCGATTTACTGTTCTTTTTATTCATAGCTGGATAGAAATAGTTGTATTCATACCTTTCTGAATGGCGTTAGGCCTCTATGAAAGGCAAATAGCCTCGTCCAACATTTGAACTAGAGGAACTAGAGTAGACGAGTTCATATACTATGTGGATAACAGTTACACTATTATCGCCCCGCGCTTATTATGTAATCATACAAAATTCGTGTAGTTATGATACAAATTAATAAAATCGATTTTTTAGATAAATATTTAAAATAAATTAACGTTTATTAAGAAAAAATATTGAAAACATATAATATATGAGAGTAGGTTGAAAAGTTCATTGACTGACCAAGACACTCAATAGAATGCGTCCAAACGAGGTTTTATTTTTCAACAAAGTCAATCCCCCTCAAAAAGTTAACTCCCTTCTTCCCTTTGTGTTAAAGAACTTTGATCCTATTGATAAAAATGTTATCAGCAACAGATATAACGGTATCATATGGAGTTTTTAATATATAGGCTTTTTTGCTTATAACCCAGGAATTCTTGTTAGAATTACTGACATTATTATAGAAGTTAATGAGAATTACTCACATTGTTATACGAGTTAACATCAAGACACTTATCCATATGTTAGTTAGAAGATTATTTTACATTATTCTAGGCAACATTCTCGATTTTCTTTCTTTCAAACTGCGTCATATATATAATGACATGGAAATACATCAATAGCCCAAGAAGAACTGCTTAGCAATCAGAAAAATAAAATTACAAAATATAATATTTTGTCTTTTAAAAAGAAAACAACTTGAACATGCGTCATTTAAGATATCAGTTACATAACAGTGTTTATCAATGTCTCTCTTCTCAAATCTAACTTGCTTCTCTCACTCTCCCTCAATGCACACACACACACACACACACAAACACACACACACACAATATATATATATATATATATATATATATATATATATATATATATATGTGTGTGTGTATATATTGTCTCTCAGACACACATGTTCACAATTTTACACACTCATATATTTACGAGGATCATTAAATAACTTTCCAGACTTTTATCGAATGGGCACTTTTATTGATAATACACACATGAAACTCTAGTCCACTTCGAAGTAATCTCCTCCTGCTGCAATGCACTTGTTGTACCGTTCCAACAACTTAGGGAAGGCCCCATGGAAGTCCTCTTGTGTGAGCGTGTCAATGACCTTCGTCACAGCTACTTTCATCTCCTCAATTGTCTCATAAAGACAGCCTCTGAGCTTAGGGAATAACCAAAAGTCACAGGGAGCAAGGTCGGGACTATAGGGAAGGTGAGGAACAGTCTTGATGCCCATCATGGTCAAATAGTCTGTGACGAGGATCGAGTTGTAGACTGGTGCATTGTCCTGGTGGGAATACCACTGACCGGATTTGAAGAGTGCTGGCCACTTCCAACGGAATCTCTTTCTGAACTCCCTTAAAATCTCAATATAGTAACCCTAACCCTAACCCTTTGGCCAATCAACTCTGGTGTATTGACTTCCTTAATCCTCCCACACCTCTCATAATCTCTCACAGACTCCCAGCCTTCCTTGAATTTCTTATATCACACAAAAACTGATGCTCGATTCATGCAAAATGCTCCGAAAGCAGTCTGAAGCATTCCATACGTTTCTGTGGATTTTTCCAAGTTTAAAACAAAATTCTATTGCATATCGTTCTTCGAAAGTCCAGATTGCATTTTTAAAATTCACCAGCTGTGAAAATCAGGCTTCAGTAGGGTGTATTTCAATTCCTTCTGTACCTGTTCATTTGAACCTGAAATCGTAAAAACTGGTCAATCATCTCATAAGATGGATAGCAATAACATACTGAATTATCTACGACAATCTTAAATGCCTGTACCAAAAAAGTCTATAAACTTATTGAAAACACCACGTACATATATATATATATATATATATAATCATGATAAACATTTGACACTAAAAATGTTTTTATTCAGAAAAAGATACTTACAGTACTTTATACACAAGAATACAGGGGAATATAATATTTTCAACTAAAAATTAGAATAATAATAAAAACAAGATAAATCTCAGTTTTACTTACACGATCCTCAAAAGAGTCAACACTAAAACATCTGAAATGTATTTTAACAGTCACATGATTCAGACATAACGTATTTGGTCAGCTGAATTCAACAGATTTCAAAATAGCCAATACTGGCACATGCGATTGGGCTTCGTGAAGCTCAAAGTCATGATTTCTGTTCGATTTTTATGATTATTCTATTTCATAATTGAATATATATATATATATATATATATATATATATTGTATGTGTGTGTGCGCAGAAATCATCATATTGTGATTGGCAGAAAGTTAATTTTTTGGCAATATTATATTGGCATTACATTATAAAGAACCCATTTGGGTATCTATTTGTTTTGTGTAACTTGAGGTCACGGAAATAAGGTGAAACAAAAATTCGTTCAATTTAATAAGGATGAAATAACTATATCTAAGAAATGTGTCGAATATTAGACTAAAATACATCTTTCGTGTCTGTGAGCCTTGAGGGTTTTTTTTTCTAAAACTTGTCGATTTCTGTCTACTCAAGTGATCAGTGTCCCTTGGGTAGAAAAAATTAAGTGCTCTTAACTGTTATTTGAATCATTATTGTTTTAAAGAAGAGTCAGCACAGTTTTAGACAAGTATGGGGCAGTGGGGATTGAAGTTGTTACAAAAGCAGCAGTCTGGTTTGTAGACGAAGATAGAAGACTTTGCTCTACGGCCCGGTGTATTACTTTTCAGAGTAAATTTTTATTTGTTCAGGCATAAAGAAGCTTGTCTTGTCAACCAATTACTACCGAGTTATTTACATCGATTCTTACGAAGTATCCTATACTTCCTGATGAGTGCCAAATCTTATTTACGCTTTATCTTGGGTCGTAGGGTACCTTGTATTCTTCAGTGGTTAACAATTTCTGCAAGGAGTCGAATATTCGTGAGTTTGATTCTCCTTAAGTCCACCGTGTTTGTGACTTTGTCCAGAATTTTACTAAGCTTAGTAATATGCCTTTTCACTCCCTGTCTAATACTGATCATGTGTGATATTGTGATTTCTTTTAAACAGATTTATATCCGTATGTAATGACCCAGCATCTCCATCACAGACAGGATCTGACGCAAGGTCAATTTTTAACGGAGTAAAGGTGATTTCAATTTATGTTTTACCTCCTACTTGACTGGTTCACCAGTCAAGACTAAAGAACACAGGTTACCCTTATGTTTATCCGTTGTTGAATGATTCATGCTTCCCCGAGGGCATTAGCTCAAAAGGAAATGTAAACAGCCTTTACGTTTCGATCACTGATCTCTCTTCATACGACGAGAGTTATATTTAGCGCCAGATCCTTTTATTTTAATTACAGACGGTCAGAAAACAATTAGGTTCCAGATCAAGATTAGTCCAAGATGTCTTCGAGTAGTTGCAAGAATTCTCTTTGATAACACAGTTTTGATTTTATTTCATAACTTTTTTGCTTAGTCATTTTGCAATTTTTATTTACATCCAAACGCTCTAAATTATCCTGTAGGACAAACGATTAATTTAATATCTTGATGTTTTTTTTTTGGGACTGGCAATAACATTTAACTACATCTAGCAGTGAGGTTTCAATTGTGGAGCTGAGTGTAGTTTGGACTCCTTACCTTTCCTTATTTCCAAGTTTTCTCTGATTAAAAAAGAGAACTTACCATATAAATATATTTGCTAGCTAACTATTTCATTCTCGTCAACTAACTTATTTAAAGTCGCAGTGGTTCTTTCATGGTTAAGACTCGTGACATGTGTTTTATTTGCATTTTACAACAGAGCAAACAAAGTTGAGGCATCTCAGATTTTCGTTGTTGACTATATTTTCTTTCTCTTTTCCAATTATTGCAGTAGAGATAGTCGACATTTTGATATATTTTACCAGATATTGCGAAATCCTGCCTTGGCCGGTGGAGCAAAAAATCTTGTGAATGAAGGCACATTATGAAAGTAAGCATTTAAAGATTGTTCAAGCAAGTTATGGAAGGCAGAGCAGTTTTTACACATTTCCAAATAGGAGTCAGATTTTCATATTGGTCAAGAACTTTAACGCTTATGGTACCAGTGGAGATTGTAGAGCAATCTGATAAGAAAATGAACATTCAAGAATGTCACCAGGGTTCAAGATTTATTCGGTCAGTCTATCCAAATATTTGCCACGGAGGAGTTAAGAACTTATAATCACTGTATGTTCTGTTTATTGTATTTTGATCAAAGATCTCAAACATTTTCCCTACCGAATCACGATCAACCAACAAGTGACCCAGGCTTATATGAAAAAGAGGTTAGCTATGCGCCAGTGATTCTCGCAAAATATCAACGATGACAAGGAATTCTTGAATAATGTCTGATGTTTAGATGAAGCCCACTTCAATTTCAATGGTCATATTAACCCGAAAAACTTATTTTTGTGATCGAATGAATAACCTCACTGAGTGGTTTGGTGACCTTTGCATTTAAAAAGTTCGCGGCAAGGGTCACTATCTTAAATCCTTTTTATTTAAAGATGATTGGTTTAATGCAATTACAAGCAAGCAAAAAAGAGCGTTATATTCCATTTCTTGAGATCAGGTGAAACCTCGAGGAGTGTGAGGATCAATGAGGAGGAACAGTGATTCCAGCCGGATGATGATCATCCTCATAGAGCTAATGTTACCAGGGCCTGGCTCTGTGAAAAGACTAGATTTCTACATTTCGTGGTTCCTCAAGGACAACATATACCAGGGCAGCCCTCGCACCATTCCTAAGCTGAAGGCAACCATCACTGAGAAAATTCCTGTGATTTCCTAGAAGGAACATGCACGCCTTATTAACGACTTTACACACAAAACACGACTTTAATTTCAAATGTACGGCAGACATCTGGAGCATGTGCTCGAGGTTTTCTTTAGACATTTTAGTTTCTCTTTGAATATCCTAAAATACTATTCTTTTTACCTTTCAAGTCTTTTCAGTACTTTATCCTTTGGGATCCTTTATTTTTACCGGATCATATTGTTTCAAAAATTGTTAAATAGCCTGTATTTGCATTCACGTTGAGGCCAATGCCTTCTGCTGGTTGCTACAGGCTATGCAGCAGGGATTTGATGTGCTATTAAAAATTATCCCTCAACATCAACCATGCCAGGGGCATGAGTCACTTAGAAAATGAAACTATCCTTAGGTGGCACCAAATTTACTTTACTTAAGGGAGACAACTTAAGTCCACAAGCACGTACACACATACACGCATATATATATATATATATATATATATATACATGCGTGTATGTGTGTTTATGTATATATATATATATATATATATTCTTTACAGAAATAATTGAAAAAAAATCAGTTCTGACAAGCATGGAATTTCTTTATCTTTAAGAATTTCATTCAATATGCATCTTGGATTAACATCGATATATTTATGTAGCAAAGCCAGGTACAATGATAAATGGGACGGAAAAGCAAGTGATAAAAGATTGTGATACGCTAACCATTGCTACTCTTATATAGTCATGGATTAGAGGGCAAACGTGTAATATTACAGACGGGCACTGTCGTTGAGAGCGCGCGAGCGCATCAGCTGACGTCAATCAGTGAAAATGTCACGAACCTAGCGCGTGCGGGCAGAATGACCTGCAAAGTTAGACGTGATTTTAAGATAATCACATATGAATTATCACGTGTTTTACGACAGTTTCACTGGTGACATCGATTTGTTCTTCAAATTCACTATATAAAAAACAATTCAGGAGATTTTGGCAGAGTTGAAGGCAGGTTTCAAAACAGATGTGTCAAAGGTTCAGGAGACCCCAACCAGTCCTACCCAGCCTGTTACGACCCAACTGTCAGGAGGGTGTCGACAGCCGGCTATCATCGACACCCACCGTCGCCACCAAGAAGAAGGGCGGGGAAGACATAACGAAACGAACTTTCCTAGCTGCAACTATTGTAGTGCAAGTGAATAAAAAAAACGACTACTATTTTTCTCCCTTAAATTTCGAGTTTGAGTATTTCTTTTTCTGCGGTTTCCTTTCTTTAAAACACAACTCTTTGGTCCTATGGTACAAATGTTGATGACATCAACGACCAACTTTTATATTTTACAGCTGAAAAATAAGTCACGAAAACTAGCGCTCATGACCTATTTAGAGAAAATAGATATGAAATCTTATAAGAATTAACTAAGTCTATCTGAAACCATATATATGTGTGCAAATTTTTGCTATCATGTATAGGAAAATGAAGAAATAATTGTTTACAAATAAATATTAACGTCAAATATTTAAATGTATATTTTCTTGGCAAAAAAATTGACTTAAAAACTTGCTCTCTAGTCGAGGTAAATTTAAAATTATGCCAATATATCAAACGGAAGACTACACGCTACTTTAAACAAAGGGAAATAATTTTATAGATGAATAAACCAAAGTTGAATAAAACATGACTGGTATACATACACAAGGGGAAACAAACATACACAGAGAATAATAACCATAACGGAAATCTAAAACCACTCTAACACACACACAAACACACAACATATTGAATATCAAAAGTAAATGAGGGCTAAAGTACGCTAAAAGAAACACATTCTAACAAAAAGAAACGAACGTGCTTCTTAAAAAAAACATAACCAACTCAAAACCAATCCAAATACAAACAAGAGTGAGTTCAATCTCATTGAATACCCCATTAACAGGGCCTTTTGCCACAGAAGTTCTCAGACGAAAGGTTCAAGCTGGAAGCATACACGTTTGTAAGAACAAAATAAGTAAATAAATCCTAAAAAATATAAAACACTTCGTGGACCTACTCAATTTAAAATGTTTTAATTCTATCTTTGGGCCTACAAAAAATCGTATATGTATGTATATATACGTGGATCCTTCAATAAGTTTCCAGACTTGTTTTGTACAGGCTTTTAAAATTGTCGTAGACTCTTGACAATTCAGTATGCTATACATTCTATGAGATGACGGACAAAATTTTTATGATTTCAGGTTCAACTGAACAGCTACTCCAGGAATTCGAAAACACCCTACTAAAGCCTGATTGTCACAGCTGGTGAATTTTAAAAATGCAATCTGGACGTGAGGACACTTTAGAAGAACGATATACAATAAAATTGTGTTTTAAACTTGGAAAGAATGCCACAGAAACGTATGGAATGCTTCAGACTGTTTTTCAACCATCTTGCACCAATCGAGCATCAGTTTTTGAATGGCATATAAGATTCAAAGAAGCCAGGGAGTCTGTGAGGGATAATGAGAGGTGTGGGAGGAATAAGGAAATCAATACACCAGAGTTGATTGGCCAAAGGGTTAGGGTTAGCGTTACTATTTTGAGGTCTTAAGGGAGTTCAGGAAGAGATTCCTAGGGCCAGTACTCTTCAAATCGGGTCAGTGGCATTTCCACCAGGACAATGCACCAGTCCACAAGACCATCCTTGTCACAGACTATTTGACTAAGATGGGCATCAAGACAGTTCCTCAGCCTCCCTATAGTCCAGACCTTGCTCTCTGTGACTTTTGGTTATTCCCTTGGCTCAAGGAAAAACTAGGAGGCTATCGTCATGAGACAATTGAGGAGATGAAAGAGGCTGTGACGAAGTTCATTGAGGACTACCATGGGGCCTTTCAGAGTTTCATGTGTGTACTATCAATAAAAGTGCCCTTACGAAAAAAGTATGGAGACTTATTCAATGATCCTTGTATATATATATATATATATATGATCTAGGAAAATTGTTGAGTGGAGATGAATCAATAAGCTGCTCCTCATTTCTCCTTGTTTTCTTGACCGATTACAACTACCTGACGGTCTGTAAACTTGTTTCAACCGGTTTTAGAATTTTACTATTTACGTACTAAGGCAAGTAATTTATGATTAATTTTATAAGAAATACAATTCTACATGCGAATATATTTACATTTCTTATAAATAAACTTTTCAGAGAATTTAGATTGATAAAAGGATTGCAAAAGGGACAGAAATTCTGTGACATGTAAAATGGATAGTGCTTAAAACTATAACTGTTATTTGAAATGGAAATTTTAAAAGATATTCTAAATATTTAAATGTTTTGAATATTTACATATTTTGAATAGTTAAATATTTTGAATATTTATTTTTTGAATAATTTCTTGGAAGAAGTATACACGTTATGAAAGTTTCAGAAATTTCACAAGATTTTTTTAAAGTTTGTATAAAAAGCAGAATAATATATATATATATATACATATGGGCACACACACACACACACACACACACACACACACATATATATATATATATATATATATATATATAACAGATGAGAATAAACAATTGTTTAAATGTGTAAAAACGTCCTAAAATATTAGATACTTTTAGTTTATATATATATCTATATCAAAATAAGTGGATGGCATGTTTATGTCTATACTGTCTTCTGTGTTTATCTTTTGTAGGCCGTTTCTTTTTTGAATACGTTTAGCCCAATGAAAAATGAATCAGCAAATATCATCCAAACCCCTGCTCAGATTATATTAACGAGTAGCATTCAGTATTTATTGCAGGCACCAAAGTATCAGAGAATGGCAAGGAACAAGTTGAAATCAATTCTTATATATTCTCTCTTAAAATCTAATCACGAGAATCATATTTAATCAAATCCTTTCATTCCTTTTGATGATAAATTGTGGTTTTTAACGCTAGGTTTTCCTTAATATTCCATCTTGACAAATCAATAATTACATAAGCGGCCAGGAAATAGACAAACATTTCCATTCTGGAGCTTAAGGGGGATTTGATATTTGTTATAGATGCCGGGTTCATAGGTAATTGGCCACATGCTCTCACCAACGACTTTAAAGTGTCGATACATTTCTCAATTTTTTTCTATCGCAATAACTGTCTGCGTACTCTCATGTAATATTGGAATCTACAAAATTAGTTTTACATTAGAATTAGGAAGCCAAAAATTAAATTGCGAAAGCAAATGAGAGACTAATAATCTGAGGGTTCGTATTGTGACACAATTAGAATGCTTAACTAATAAAATATGAGGGTCTTCTGATTTGAAATTAGCTCTGTATATTAGGAGTTTCATGTGTGTTGTTGCGGAGTCTCGAAGAATTTTAGCTGATACAAAAGAGTGAGGAAGACATGATGGCGAATTCATATCAGGAAAAGGAAAAAAAATGCGAGATACGTAGTTACAGAAGAGTCTCACATTATCATCGATGATTAACCTCCTACTCAACCTGTCTGTAAAACAAGGAGATATGAAGTAGACTTAAGTCGATGAAATTGTTGCCAATCCTAATGCAAGAAAAGGCACTTTTGCTGGGTCCGATATTTAGGTCGTTAATTATTGCTCTGCCGGTAACTAATAGACTCAGTTTTTCAAAAATTATCTACTTACTTGTGTACCAGTCTTTTTCACCTACCGAGATAGTTCTCATTAGATTAGGTTAGGTTATTTTGTTTAATATATTAACCATTGATGGTTATTCAAAATCAAATAATATATATATATATATATATATATATATATATATATATATATATATATATATAATTTTTAAAAGAAAAGTTTGTAGGTGATATTTTAGATCGATTCTGAGTTCATCTGTTTGCACACACTTAAATGGTTTCAAGCAATGCTATTTTTTGATTGCATCCAGTTAAAAGGTTTTAAGAATTAATATTAAGCACTAATAATTCAATTTAATATTAAACATTTGTTGGCACAGTCTTAAATGTTTCCAATTAGAGTAAATGATTAAATAGTTCCATTTGACCCCAAGATAAGAACCTATCAGGTACTATCAGTCCTGATCAGAGTGGACCTGAGAATAATATCAAGAGAGGGGTACTCCCCGTTCCCCAAAGCTCTAGAGCTGTAGGATCACTATCAGGTGGCTTAGCGATATATCCTGGACACTCGATCACGGTGGGGTGCGTGAGATGGTTTAACCCTCAGCGGAGATGCTGTCCTGTTGGTGTATTTTACTGATCCAACTGACTGTGACGGGAAGTTCTCGTGATATTGCTTTTTGTAGATCACACGGCTCGGCTTCAGGGTATTGCTGGGGGAGATTTGATTTGGAATCATTGGTTGGTTGTACGTTACGTCAGTCATTTTTTCATAATTTAATTCTCATGTCTTTTTAACAAATTATAGGATTCTAGTACGTAAGAACAATAAAAATTTAGAAAACAAAAATTTAATGAAAATCAACAGCTACTTCAAGATATAATGGATTATGTAATCCCGACCAAATTGCAAGACTTACAGTTAATTAACAAGAAAAATAACTTTTTATCGAGTGGCGTTTACCGTTCTAACTAGCCATTGAATGAAGATAAAATGAAAGGAAAAATGTTGACAAATACCTGCATCTTGTCAGGGAGCTGAAGAAGTTTTGAAACATGAAGTTGTCTGGATTACTAGTTGTCTTGCTATCCTTAGAACGGACTCCAAAAAGTACGGAGAAAAACCTAGTGAACTAGAAATCAGAGGAAGGATATAGATCGTCGAGACCACAGCACGGGTAAAATCGGCTAGAATTTATAGAATACTTAGAAGAGCTCCAACGAAACCTATTATAGGAGATTGTATAGACACATTAATGCTTCATATAAATTCTGAACTCAGTCGATGTCATTTTAAGGATTTTGCCCAAATATGAAAATCTGGCTAGAGATCCACCAATTTTGAAAAATTTTGAAAAATTTCAAATATTTCTTCAATTTTCTCATCAATATTCTTCTGAAAATTCCGCAACTTTTCTTCATATTTATTACATAATAAAATTATGCCAATTTCAATTCAGAATTTAAACTGACTTAGTTCAACTGTACATTCTATGTCGGGAGGAGAAAACTCTTCTTAATAAAAAGTTTTTCTTTTTTTTAATAATTAAGCAAAACTGTTATTGAGCGAAATAAACGAAGAGGTTTTTTTTTTGTTTAATTTTAAGGAAATAGGTTTTGTCTTTTATGGGTTTATCATGCTTTTCAGCCACCGTAGCCAAGTAACGACATTGAGACGACTTATCAAAGATTTTTTAAATTTTCTTTCCATTAGAACTTGGACGAGAAATACAATGGACTTAAGACGTCGTAATGATTTTAATTGGCTTCGTTATTGAAAACACCTTCCTACCAGGTAATATTTAACACAAGGTCAATTGAATGTGGTGGGGGATTGCACGAATCGAGACTCATGCGCGGCAGGCACAAAAATCCTTGGCCTCATCGACATCCACTTATTGGAGTGTTCCAGACTCCAAGTAATTCTCAACGCTGCAAAGCAGATAAAGTCTTGCAGGAAGTCCCCATAAGGCCAACTGTTAAATAGTCAACATAAAAGTACGAATGCTACTACGATCTGGCCGCTAGAAAATCAGGCGCGATTGCCGTGATGTTGGTGATTGGCTTTGCCAGCGAAAAATATAACAGCTGCAATAGCTGATGGGACTGATATAAGATAATCTGGAATAGGGTATAACAGATACTATTTGTTCTTTGCAACCAGGATCCAGAGTTGGGAAGAGTTAATGTGTTTAGTATCCAGAGAAAAAGAAAGACTTGATTGATAGAATTATAGTTCCCTGGGCCTTTTGTTCCCTCACTATATGTAGATAAATCCACAAACAAGCTGGTTTAAAGAAGATCATGTAGAATAGGCCTTCTTTTAATATCCAAGAGGTTCTTCTTTAGTGATTCGAATGTTGTTGTTTAAAGAAACTCTGAAATGAACTGTATTTCATGAGCTGTGCTACAATTCAATTTTATCTAAGTGCATTGAGAAGCATATTTAATCCTTAAATCTCATTATATCAATATTTGATTTTTAAAAGTAGGGTTTACCAGCAAGTAGAATTAAGAGAAGAAATGAAGAAAGAGAGTAAAACGCCAAAGAATATTTCTTCTTCTCTTCTTCTTCTTCCGCTGCTGCTTCTGCTGGATTTAAGAGACTGTTCCATCAGAGAGCATATACCCCCAGAAAAGAAGAGAAAATGTCAGGTTCATTGCCAGATCCTAGTAACGCCTTCTAACGGAGAAAATGCCAATACAGTCAAGCAATTTTTACAACTTGTTTCAAGTAAGCATCCGTACAAGGTAGCTTCTACGCCAAGAAATTGAATTTTCGTGACGTCTTTTCCAAGGAAGAGATATTGGGTAAACACCATTTGAGTCACCAAGCAAACCGTAATTTTGTAAAGCAATTTTATGCATAAGCTGGACAAATAGACACAGCAAATTATACATTTGAAGTTTTACGAAATATATTAATAGAAATCGTATGATTTTAAAATACAAATACACTTGTGAGATAAATCGTTGTCTATTACAATTATATTTCAAAACTTGTGAAATTAATAACAGCATATATACCTTTGAAAAATGAGTAAAATACAATTTTATAATCGCAACTTGAGGAAAAAATGTTATAGAAAAAACAAAGATTTTGTTTGTTAAATAACTCTGTTGTATTCGAGATATCAGGAAAAAGTGTCGAGACAGAATTTTTAATTTCTTAATTTGAATTTTAAATGAAGATCTAGCAAGAAAAGAATTGTCGAAATTTATAATAAATGGATTGTCTCTAGACGTCAAGCTGAGCCAATGCCAATTATGGGTACATTTTGATCAGCATTTTAATACATTTTGATCAGCATTTTTATACATTTTGAGGTGGGTTTACTGTAACGGTTATCGTCGTAGGAAATGAAATCGGCGTTGCTACACGAGGCTGTTTTTGATTCATTTCATCAAATACCCTTGGGAAAATATAAATCCATATTTTCTCTCTCCACCTATGGGTAAATAACAGGGTACACAGAGTAAGGCAGCGATTTTAGGAGAAGAAAAACTCTGGGTTCACACCAGCAGTACCTTGCTTAAAAATTGAATTGCATATGGTAGAAAGAAAATAGGTAAATACATATTTTTGGTTAGGTATTTCTGTTAAAACTAAGGATTATGTTTTCATACTCCTCAGATCTCACTCCTGATATTTTTGTTGTAAACATTGGTCTTTCTATTTCTGGTATGGATAATCTCTGTATATCTTCTTTTCGTTTGACAACGTTTCGAAGACCTCTTGGTATTTCAAAGAAAAGAATTTTATACCATGGTCCTGTGTTACATTTTTCAACTTTGACAGGGTGGTTAGTTCGTTAATTTCAATGAAGAATATGCACATGCGTCTTAAGATGAGAAAGCGACAGCGAAAATGCCTCGCGAACTACGTAGGAAGAGTGGGTAGGCACCTGAAAAATATATAACGATTGAAGTTATCAACTACGGCCAAACAATAAGCAGTCAGCCGTTTTGGAGGATTGCCCGGGGAGTGGGTAGACGGCTCCGTGTTGAGATTCAGTCCTGTACCAGTCTTGTGAAAGAAGCACGAAGGAGGAACGAAGATTATTTAATGTTTCAAGTCGGCCCTGTGCCAACCTCATGTTGGCAGAGCGAACAAGTAAGAGCTCTCTAAAGATATGGTGTAAATTTAAGCAATTCCTAGCTATGTCTCACGCAACCATTTTTCCTTCTATTGTAATAAAAAACAGAGGGTATATTTTTATATATAAATGTTATTGTCTTTCCTTCTGTCGGTATATGACATTTATTGTTAATTTGGTAGTTATTCTATGCTTGAATCTATCTTACTAAGTGTAGCAGCAGAGCATAAATCACTATCATACATAAAACTGTACGTTTTATTGTAATCTAAAGTTAGAATACAACTATGAGTAATATATGAGGACATGGAGGTCATTGAAAAACTCGACTTAGTACTTTCATGCCATAGAGGAGCCTCAAAGGTGCTTTGCTCGATAGAAGACTCGATGTGAAAAAAAAGACAGCTATGCGTAAGTGTAAGCATCATGTGGGTTTAACCGGAAATGCGAAGGCGGTTTGAAATTATATACACAGGTGCTCATAGAGTAATGGTCAGTCTCAATCTTGCAGGCAGAAGAGATACGGCCAGTTACGGAGAATTGCCCGTTTGGGCAACGGCCCACCGGGGGCTCTGACTTGGAAGCAGAAGAGGCAAAGATGCAATGCTCTGGAGATAACACAACGTAGTATGGTCAAGAAGAGAAGAAGAAAAGATTATGGGTTAATATAGCAGTGTCCAAGTCCTTTAGTCGTCTCCTCCTCCTTCATCTGTTTCTCTCTCTTATACTACAGAAGTTTCGAATCTCTTTTGAGAGAAATAAAGAGATGTATATTTTTGTAAACAAAGTTTTATGATTCATCATTCCTCGCGGCTATGCAGCATTCATTTTTGCACCTGTTATTATTATTATTACTTATTTTCACCTTTACTTTCAGTTTTTTTATAATCCTTCACCAAATATTTTTTCAAGACCTAGAGTTTGGGAAGGTTGTAATTTTATGCATGCTATGTATTTAGGTTTTGCCACCTCTTTTGAGAGTTATTTTACTAGTCTCATTGACAATACTCTCATAAAGAGAATAGCTATTCAGCAAAGTGCTATTATTTTTATCTCATTGGGGCTGGGACGGTTAAGTATCTTGATTAGTTCATGGCCTTTTCTTGATCATACCCAGGGCTCTCACTATTACTGTTACAGTGGAAGTTTGAAGGTATTTTATTCTTTTAGTTACTTTTCCAGGTCTTTGTATTTGCTTATTTTATTGTATTCTTTGACTGATTTTTTATTATACGTTGGCATTGATATATCAATTCCAGGCATGTTTTCTTTTATAAATATTAATCACTATATCTGGTAAAATGCTCATTATTTTTCTATCAGTTTGGATTGCTAAGTTCTAGTGTATAAAGACATCTTAGGCTTCTGGCTCAATTGCCTATTGGGTAGTGTTTTTGTATGGCTCAGGAGGCCGGGGTTCAATCCCAGGTCGAGTCATACCAAAAACTTAAAAAATGGTGCTTGATACATCCTTGCTTAACACTCAGCATTATAAAGTACATATCAAAGGTAAAGTGGAGCAATCCAGAGAAAGAAGAAGCGCCCTCCCCTATAACTCAGTGTAGTAGCTACCGAAAATGTAGCCTTCGGGTCACCCTCGACTACAGTCGCCAACTTTACTTTTTTTAGGCTTCTATTCTGGTTCTGGTTGATGTTTATACCATCTTTGAGATTTCAGTTTTCCATCTTATTGGCATTTTTTTCAATGAATATATTTTCCTGTTTTATTATTGTTCCTCTCTATAATCTCGGTGTTAGCATTTGGCAATTGAACTCTAAGCAGCTGTTTCTTTCTTTTTTTGCTATCTTTATCGTTTTATCTTTCATATTTATTTCTTTGTGAATGAGGTTAAGTTGTTTAGCTAATTTATAGCTTTCTTTACTAATAGGATGATTTTTCTTTTACTTTTCCTGAGTCTTTAATAACTGTAGCTGTCAATTGGCTGTACTATCTAAGTAATTCTTTAATTCTTTTATGGTTGGTTTGTAGATCAATTCTAGATATATCAAGCCTCCTCCCCCATTGCCTCACTTGATGTAGATATGCCCTCTATTTGCTCTTGGGTGATGCACTCTGTTATTAGTTTTATAATTTTATTCTACATATTTTAAAAAATTCCTGCTAACATCGACTTTATTAAATTAAAAATATTTGTTATTTCTCTGATTGTTTGTGTATAATTTGCTACAATTTATTTATTTATTTTGCTTTTTAATCATGCTCTTAATATGATTCATTTTTATCACTTAGAGTATTAGAACTATTGTTTTCTTAATCATTGTTATATTTTTACGACGTTTCGGCCCGCTTCAGGTGTTTCATATCGAACTCAGTAGCCCTCACGGAAATTCGAACCGAACCCGTTAATCAATCCACAGGGATAGATTGTCCTAATTCCGGGCACAACAAGTAATTAGCTATAATCAATATTCCTCGCTATTTACCAGTAGTTGGGATTTAATCTCCAATCTCCGGATAATTTCACTATGAAGCAGTTTTAACTAAATGCCAATATTTGTTAAGCCATGTGCTCCGCTGGACAATTTTTTAAAAATACTATCATTCTCCTAAAGAATTTAATATTTTTACACATTTATAGTATAATTGATATCATTCTCTTTATTAATTCCCAAACATCTATCCTTTTTTATTGTGTTCTCTGTAATATCCGGGTTTATATATGGGGTGGTGTCTTTAGATTTTACTAGTGAGCCTTTGATATATGTGATTTTTTTATATTCATCTTGACTAAAGCACATCCATATATCGTCACTAAATCTTTTCACGGTGCTTGTTAGACCTTCTAATTCATCATCTTTATGTATAACTTTAAATCAGCCACATAGAATTGGTGCTTTAATTATAGCATTATTTTTGTAATCATAATCTTAATTTTTAAGTTCTATTGAGTTATTCAAAAAAAAAAAAAAAGAAAAGAAGAAAGTAAGTTTCCTTGGAAGATTCCATTGTTAATATTCAGATTATTAGTTTTGAACATGCTTTAATCAAGGATTTATCTGATATTTCGATGCCACCTTCCCATATTTTTTAATGATTGCAATTTTGACTTGGGATATCTTTAGAATTTTTAGAACATTCAAAATATTGGGCACGCTATCAAAAGAATTTTCGTTGTGAAATCATACTAAGATTTTTCTGTTTGGATCGACAATTCTCAATGATCATCTTTTTTAAGAGGAGCTGATCTTTGCAGTCATATAATTATTTTTACCACTTTTGTTCTATAATAATCATTATTTTACGCTTAAGATTTTTTCACACCAACATAAGCAGATTGATCTTTACTTTGATTGACAGCAAGTCTCTAAGACACTTTTCAGCATTCTGGTCGATCTCAACAATGCCGCTGTCTGGATGATCACCACTTGTTTCAAAGTCTTCCTCTTTCTTTGTGAATCTTTCGGCGATTGTTCCAAGTACGCCAATTACAATCAGTATCACTGTTACATTCATGTTCCATAATTTATTATTATTATTATTATTATTATTATTATTATATGAGTTTTTCATTCCGAGTCATCAAAACACCTAAGGTCAGCAAGATTCTTCTAATTTTTCTTGCCGGTTTTAATAATATTGTGGTCTAGATGCCATCGGTTCTTCCATTGATTTCTAGTTCTACAATGCTTTTTTCCCAATCTTTGAAAAACGGTTAAAGCAGAATTTCTACAATTGGTATCACCGTCATGCTCCACAGTTTTTTTTCAAATCTCAGGCAGGTTCCGTTTGGTTTCAGTTTTTTTGTTTAATGGCATATCAACTTTTGTAAGTTATTTAATGCCAAAACCATTATCCTAGAAGAACAGTAGTGTACTATCTAACTAATAACTGGGAGGATAAGGGGGTTCATACCTTTTCCAAGGGTATTTGCCCGAAGTGAACGTAATAGCGTGACTGGAGTATGAACTCGCTTACTACGATTCTGGAGTCGATTGCTTTAACCATTACACTACGAGGTCATCACCTGGCAAATTCCGTGTATTTGTTTATCTTTTCTCTTTCTTTGATTTTCCCTCTGTGATCAACCTGAACGGCAAAATCCTCTAGAAGGCAAGTTCACTTTTTCTTGCAAATAAACTCTAGGTCTGGTCCTCTATGGTCGGGATTAAACGATACGTTTGTATCTTAAAATCCCAGGTAATTTTATGCGTCACATTTTCTGGAAGAGATTTTTGTTGGAAGTATGGTAAAATTTTAATTCCTTTCACATTTCTCAGTGGATCAACTCTCTCACTCAGTTGTGTCTTGTCTTGTACTCCTCAGTGCCTCATTAGTATTATGGAATCTTTGGAGAGTTTTTCTCATCCTCGTTAGCCGATGGTTTCTCACTGGAGTTTGAGGGACAGCAACTGGCCTCAGGTCTCTAGGGCTCTTCTCAGTATTATGACCGACCTCAACAATACTGTAGTATGGAATGTCTCAACTCGTCCTCTTATTTCCAAGTTTTCTAGTTTTTTACCAATCCTGACGGTACCAAGTGCACCAAATACAATTGGTATCACCGTCACTTTCATGTGCTAGAGTTTTCATTTTTCTAGCAAATTCGTGGAATTTATCTCTTTTCAGTTTGTTTCAGTTTTACTGTGTGGTCAGTTCGTACGGCGAAGTCCACTATTCGGCAATTTTTCTTTTTTTGACTTTCATAAGGCCTATTTGTCTGGCTGAGATTAGATGATCCGTTTGTATCTCCCAGAGAAACTTGTGTGTCTCATTTTCCAGGATTAATTCTGGGTTATGCATATGCCATTTTTTCGAATGATAACACTTAACTTTCTTGCATTATTCCCTGTGGATCAACTTTCTCACCCAGTTGTGTTTAGTCTTATTCACGTTTAGCGCTAATTTACTGCATTCGCTTATAATGTGAATGATTGTTTGATAACCGACATCTGCTATTTTGTTGAATCTTCTCTATTTTTGCTTTGACACAGCCAGTCCTTCTGGCGTTGTTCTGTGCTGCTATCGGAAGATATTCAGATTTTCTCATAAGTTTTCCCTTTCTCAGCAATGTCATAATTTTCTCGTGTGAGCTTTCGCTTGTTTGTCGTTTGAAATTTGTTTTTCCTCCCATTTTTGATTTTGTTTTTTTTCTTCTGTTGAGACTTGTGTTTTCTGTATTTTTTCTGGTCACTGTGATCAGCCTTTTTCTGCGTTTTTTAATGTAGACTTTTGGTCGATATATCGAAACATCAACGCTATCCTTAATGCTAGCTGTTCCTCCCCTCCTTCCTTTCTTGACACATCATCATCATCATCCTAATTTTGTCATGTTGCTAGCATGGATCTCCCTGGCCCTCTCTCGCTACCTGTCCTCATCGTCCATCGTTACCGGAAAGTCTTTCAGGCTATATCCTGTATCAGCACAGAGCTGTTGTTTATATGTTCTAGCTAGTCGTCCTGTCTTTGCTCGTCCATGTGAACGGGTCCATAGGAGTTTATCGCTTATGAGCTCGTCCTGACTTCTTCAGCAATGTCCTGTATGTCTGGTTGGTCTTTGATAGTTTTGTTGATGGCTGGAAGGTGGCCGTACAGCTGCTGCTTTATGGAGTGTTGCCTCTAGGACTTGTTCAATATTGCTGTCAGCATTCTTGCGTATTTGCCGTCAAGCTCTTTCTCTATACGTTTAGTTAGTGTCCATGTAGTGCATCCATATAGAAGTATCGACACGACCGCTGCTTGGAAAAACTGCGTTTTATTTTATCGGTCAGGTCTGACTGCCATATAACTGACAGCTTATTAATTGCTGTCCACACCTTTGCCAGTCGCATGTCGATATTTTTCTCGGTTTCGAGTAGTTTCCTCGTTCTCTTGAGATACTGTTTTTTAATTTTTTCATATCCGCTTGTTTGGTGGTGTCCTAAGTATTAAATTCTCCTCTTCTTCGATCATTCTGGCTTTGGTAGTTCTATTCCCAACGTCATATGTTTTTTCCATCTTCTCATTATTATCATGGTACATTTTTCTCATTTATTATTATTATTATTGTTAATATTATTATTATTATTATTATTATTATTATTATTATTATTATTATTTACTCCTTGAGAGTTTTTCACATCAGATTTAGCTGTTGGTTTTTCACTGGAGTTTGAGTGACAGCAAGTCTCCTCAAGTCTCCAGGACTTTTCTCAGTATGCTGGCTGTTCTCAATAATGTTGCAGTTTGGATGGTGTCCAACTTCCAATTCCTGTGCCCCATCAATAATCGTTTAGTTACTGTACCAAAAGCCCCAATCACAATTGGTATAATTGTCACGTTCATGTTCCATAATTTTTTCAATACTCTAGCAAAGTCGAGGTACTTATCCTTCTTTTCACATCATTTCAGTTTTATTCTGTGGTCAGCTGGGACAGTAAAGTCCACACTTTTTAAACTCTTCTTTTTGTTTGATTATTATAAGGTCTGGTCTTATGTCCGAGATTAGGCGATGTCAAAGTCCAATAAGAGTTTACGTGTGTCATTTTCTAGGACTGATGTTAGGTTGTGCATATACCATTATTATTATTATTATTATTATTATTATTATTATTATTATTATTATTATTATTTCTCTTCATTATGGCTTTTTGCACACTGCATCTTTGTTACTGCAGATAATTTTTATAACAGCAAGCATTTTTTGCTGACTACTGAAAATCGCTTATAGGCGAATGCGAAAGGTCGTGAATCATTGCTAAGTGTCTCGTTCTGCATCTGCCTTGACGTTTTTATACGTGCCATTAGATTTTCAGCTAAACATTGCCTACCGATTTCTTTATTAGATGAGCCACGCCTACTGAAAAAAAAGGCAAAAATACTAAACGAACGTTAAGAAACTAAAACAAAGATCAGCAGTTTAAAAAAAAGTTGTTTACTGATTACGCCACAAAAGAAAATATATGTAGCTCACAAACCTGTCGATCGTAAATATCTACACACACATGTTTATGGGTAGAAGTTTTTGTTGACGGCCTTGTGTGAATACCGGGCATTATTTTTGCTTTTATCTATGTTAACACACACACACACACACACACACACACACACACACAAATTTATATATATATGTACACGCTAGAATACGTTGGGTTCATATTGTAACAGTCTTCTATGAGTATATCGATGCTTCTGTTTAGCAAGGTGTGAAGCATGTTAACTAGTACTTCATATCTTATTCCATAATAAGGAGAATTTGGATTATGAGAAATCACAATCAGGTTCCATGTAAACTCCAGATATCATTAATATATATATATATATATATATATATATATGTTGCATTTAATTTGGTTTATTCAAATTGAACCTAGCCCAATCGCCTAGGGCTGTAGAATACACCGACTGCTTCTCTGCAGAGGGGTAAGACCGCCCCACAACGAGTGTTCCTTACATGACACTAAACAATCTGATGTTGAGGTTCCATTATTACGGGAGCTTTGGGGAATGCAGAGTACTCCTTCATTGCCATCGCTAACAGGTCTACTCTGACCCGGAGTGGTAGCACCTGAAAAGGGTCCTATCTAGTGGTTGAATAGAACTAAACTGTGGTTTGTTGACTTTACTGGGTTTGTTTGCATTTAAACTGCGTATTTATGCTAAACTGAATTGTTTAAAATAGAACTGTTTTGACATTTAAACTGTGTACTTATGCTAAACTGAATTGCTCGAAATAGAAGTGTTTGACATCAAAACTGTGTACTTATGCTAAACTGAATTATCTGAAATAACACTGTTTTGACATTAACTCTGTGTATTACCCAGTCAGCTGTGACTGTATAATACACTGACTGCACCTCTGAAGAGAGGTAAGTCCCCACTCATAATGATAGTCCTGGATATGACACTAAACAATCTGATGGTGAGGTCTCAGTAATGCTGGAGCTGTGGGGAATGTGGAGTACCCTTTTATTGCCATCGCTCCCAGGTCCACTCTGGGCCGGAGTGGAATCACCTGATAGCGCCCTATCTATGGATAAAATAGGAGGTGCCCGTGGTGTAATGGTTATCGTCACAGGATATGGACACGGCGATACGAGTTCAATTCCTGGACAAAACTGATTGAATTTCACATAGCACTAATACCCTTGGGAAAGGTATGAATCCAATTATTCTCCCTCCAGCTATGGGTAAATAGTAGGGCAGACTAGGTTCTTCAGCCTTGTGAGGCAACTAGTCTAGGAGAAGGAAAACTCTGAATTCAAACCTGCTAAACTCCGCTTTAAAAATTGACCTTGTGTCATATCCTGCCCGAGCGGAGGGGTTGGGTAAATAGGATCTATGGATTAAATAGAACTAACTGCACACTTATGCTAAACTGAATTGTTTGAATTAGAACTTTTCGATGAAACTGAATAGCTTGAAATAGAAATGTTTTTGACAATTAAACTGTGTACTTACATTTAAACAGCTTGCTTATACTAAATTGAATTCTTTGAAAAGGAACTGTTTTTGACATTGAACCTCTACTTACACTAAACTGACTTGTTTAATATAGAACTGTTTTGACATTTAATTGTGTATAAAGAAAATCTATACTTATACTAAACTGAATTAGCTGAATTAGAACTATTTGAATAAACTTAACAGCTTGAAATAGAAGTGTTTTTGACAATTAAACTGTGTGTCATGTTAAACTGAATTGTTAGAAATAGAACTGTCTATTTGCATAAAAATTGAATTGGCGTTAAATAACCTACAAAGGTTGATATACCATAAAACCCAACCAACTAACTGAATCATTTAAATATGTTGTTCTTGTAAAATACTCACCAAGGTTAGCTGCATTTAGTGGGTTAGAAACAGTGAGTATTTATCTATCTATCAATTAGATTACTTATTAGAGTACTTCATTTGGACAGATGTGCAAATGCTGGTGTTGAAAATATTTATTACGTAATCACTAACCTTAAACCTTTGCTTTCAGCCTGAGTGCTGGTGTGGATGAATTTACACACAGGAAAACGTCAAAAGTTGACCTTGATTAGTAACACGATGTGCAAATAGATTCAGGATTTTTAATAATTGATACTCAGACAAGTGAAAAGAGCAATTATATGGAATGACAATGCTTAACACACAGGGTTATCATTTGCGACTGGGACTGATATAATGTTCTATAAACTGAAAAATGAGAATAGATTTAAAAAAAGACAAAATGTCGGCCTAATTAATTAAATTAAGACATGAACAAAATTTCAACTACCCGCAGTCCATAAAATAAGTAAGTAGGCGACCATAGTCGAGGGTGACCTGAAGGCTCACTTTTTGATAGCTACTACACCAAGGTGTAGGGGAGGGCTCAACTCCTTTCCCTGGATTGCTCTACTTCACCCTTTATTCCTACCTTATAATGCTGTGTGTTAAGAAAGGAGGCATCAAGTACCATTTTTTTAGTTTTTGGTTATGATTCGACCCGAGATAGTACCCAAGTCTCCCGGGCCATTGGTGAATACTCTAACCATTTTGCCAATAACTTTCATTTTACTTGTTTAGGTTTTGATTAAAAAGTGTATTATCACTCAAGAGTAAGCCACATTATGGCAATCAATATAAAACAGCATGTTAGTGTGCAATAATATTTTATTGAATGCAGTCCGTCCATGTTTTAAATTGATCAAAAGGATTGACACATTGAATTCTCTTTGTATGAATTACCAAACTAGCAAGAGAATGTGGATCCTTCATTTATTTTCTCGCTGGTGCAGTCGTTTTATTTTTGACCCCACTGTTCCCAGTGAGGGTTGGGGGTTATGGAGTTTCTCTTGAATAATTGTTACGGAATCGCTGGGAAATTTTGCACATCCGCCATATTCACCTGATATTGGAACATCGGATTCTTTTTTTTTATACAGTTTTTACCGAATTTTCTTCAGGAATAAAAGAAAAAAAGAAAAAAAAGAAAACTAGATAAAAGAAAAGAAATCTTTTTGAATCTTGCAAAAGCACTTAAAACAGAAATATTCAGCCTTTTCGTTGATTCAGCCGGCCAACAAGACAAGAAGAAGCAAGTTTGTGAAGTGGAACATTATTCCAGGAAGCCTATTAAAAATTACTTAGAGCAGAAAGAAAAAAAGCTCTTAGGACAAAATTAAGAACTTTTTTGAAAGATAGCGGGAAAATGTTTTTTAATAAATCTAATGTGGAAAAATAAAATTAGAATCAAAATCAAAATTTTATTTTTACTTTGTGATCTTAGGCAACAAAAAGCAGATTTTGTGCCTCTTTAAAAATTGCGTGACGAGTGCTTGCTAGAGCCCTCATAAACCTTTGAAATGTCAATATTATATAAACAAAAGGAAACCACTAATTGCCTAAAATTTTAGGGATCATATAATATTTTGAAATTCATACAGATTCACGTATTCTAATCTAATACAAATAATTTTCGAAAATATGTACGTGATCTTGATATGGGACCGTAATATATATTACTGCTGTTGTTCAGTAATATCAACGAAGAGATGACGCCACACATCCAAAAGTTCTCGTACTGCGGTTGCACTGCAAGTCCCGGAGTACTTGAACTCTTTTGTAACACTTTGAGAAAAAAGATAGATGGGATCTACACAACAATGCTATGGTTTGCTTTGTGAAAAACTCAGAAAACAGCCACTTGCAAAATAGCTGATGTATTCTTACTTACCCGTCATCACGCAAACTATCCAAGAAACGCTAACTAGAAATTCTGGACACTGCTTGAAAGAAAAAATCAACACAGAAGTGTGGTTCACCAATGAACTAATACTCATGCACTAACCAGAGCTCTGTCCAGGCACTGGATGCCATCAAGAGGACTTGTCAAGAACGATTGAAGATTAGAATGGATGCAGAGAATCCATGCTCTCGAAATATCTTGATGACGATGGGATGCAATTACTGTGTTTTAATCCCGCTGACGGAGCCAATAACTCAGCTTATACTGCAGTACGAACGTTTATCATTAGGCAATTATCATTTTATTCAGGAAAATTAATTTTAGACATAACTGTCATATTTATGGAGATAAAATAACAATTACAATGCAAAATTTCAGCTACGTAATAATTAGCAGCATCTTTAATTAATCTAAATTAACTTAAGACTTGCTTACATAGACTTATCTCTTGTTGATGTCTGTAAAAAATATATCAGCCTTCGATTAATTATCATCAAATAGGACGCTCCATTGAAATTTGACATCAAGAAAATATTTTGATTATTGATCTTCAACTGTTTGTTTTCTGAAAATATAAAGTAACTATAACCTAAATAATTAAAACTTGTATCATCCCTTTCGTTGTTCTGATCCCTTCAACAATGGGTTTTAATCCTGCTGTAATAATAACTGCCAGTGAACTGATCTGCATCAAGTGTTAGGAAATACGATGTTATTGATTCGAATAATTAATGAAAAAATTACCGTCATTTCGCGGGGAAAAAATTTATTTTATTTTATGAATTTTTAAAGAAGAATCTTTTTGCAAAGGGATATACAAACAGAAATCTGAACGGATATTTTATTGCTTCTTTATGTTGATGAATGCTTTTGTGTATTTGAAAACTGCTGGTGTTGGAATGCGAGCCGTAAAAAGTCAGTATTGTTTAAAGGCGTGCCATCTCTTATCAGTCGCCTCGGCTTTTCACACACACACACACACACACACACACACACACACACACACACACACACACACACACACAAGGCAAAAACACAAAGTTAGATAGGCAGACACGTATACACACATACACTCAGTTGCAAACGTACACAAAGAGAGTTAGACAGATAGACAGGCAGACACACGCACGAAGACGAGCACACTCAGAGTTAGACAGAGTGAAACACACGGACACATAGACAGACATAGAGAAAGGTACACTCACGCCCAGTCAGAGTTAGACACACACACACACACACACACACACACATGAGCAAAAGCTATCGATTCATTTGTTAATGGGTCCAGGCTTTTGCATTCGATATTCTTTGCTCTCAGCGGAGACCCTTGGCTATCGATTGGACAAGCTAGACTTACTAATAAAGCTACATCTAGATATATTTTCCATTTCTACAAGTAAAAAAAAGTTCACGTCAGTGGACCGGAAGTTCTTTATCTCAATTCACTTTTGCAATATGAAAAGATAGAGATAAAATTATTAATAACAACTAGATAAATGGCTTTAGGACAGAATCTTTCAACAAATAAGTACTTGCCGCTTTTTGAATTCTAAAATGTCCGATCACTTGCTATTGGGAGTTGTATCAGAACTTCAGACTGGGTTTACTTCTACTAAATACGAATAATATTCAAAGGCATAATTACGCAGTTTTAACTATGAAAATGTGTAAAAAGTGACCAAATATTTACATTGGTCAGCAAAATGTTGGTCGTCGAAAGCAGAGGTAGAAACTAAAAAACAAAAATTATAAATAATTTTCTCTGTCCTATGCAGTTAGATCGGTCAGAAAAATGTTTTTTCTTCTTTTATTGAATATGAAACAGTGATATAATTACCTTGTAACAGTATTTCTATTTCAGTGCTTAATATCATTCCCTTCTGTTCAGAATGGTTCGTGCTGTTGTCAAGAAATTCTGTAAATTCTCATTTTATTTCTTCAAATGATTTGTTTTTATGTTCCACTTCTCCCGTTATATAACAATTGTGCAGAGAACGGAAATTAGCACTCAATGGCAGTGAGTATGTTGACACTATCTACTCTAGGATGCTGACATTTCATGAACCTGGAACTGCAGGATACGAAAGAAAACATGACTGCCGGTCGGAAGTCGCAAGCAGGAGTTCAAGGAGGAGACGAACAAACTTTGAAGGTGTTGAGGTCATGCGATTCTTGGAGGATACTCTAATTGCATCAGTGGAACAAAACGTACAAAAGATGAACAGAAGCCTCAATAACGATTGTCACGGACAAGTGCAGAGCACATTCCATTCAAAATTTGGAGCGCACTATGAAGCCGCTAACATCCTTTATGTCTCTTCCTCCTTCTTTCTCTGCAGTAGTGTTATATATATATATATATATATGTGTGTGTGTGTGTGTGTGTGTGTGTGTACGACGGTCAAACAAAGACTTACACAGAAAGAAGAACACATTTGAATATTTTTGTTGTGGTTACAGACTAGAATATCTTATAAAGCTACATTTTTTTTTTATTGAAACCCATTATCCCCTACCATTTATAAGTTCAGTAATATCGTTCTACAAGGATGGCTTTGGCATCTAATTACAAAGAAAGACTGATATACCATTAAACAAAAAACGATGAAGATGAAAACATTAACTTCATGAAAAATAATGCTATCTACAAATTGTCCGTTTACAAATCACACACGCATACATAGACACACATGCACATATACACACATATATATATATGGAGAACATTAAAAAACAAAGTAATCCAAAGTGCAGAATTTAATGTGATAGAAAGTCGACGCTATAATGTTTTGGTTTTAATAAACCATTATCAGGACTTAGGAAAGATGATATTGAGTGTCGTTAGATCACCGATGGATGTTGAATGAAATGCAAAATAAGGGAGGAAATTATATAGTCAGAGAAAAGGGGTGCTAACCGTTTACTCAATAAATCAGCGTTCATATCTAATATTATATCATCAGCTTGTTCAGTATCATAATCAGGACATTAATTTGGGGAATCTTACCCATCCGCAAAGATGCAATCGGTGTATTCTACAACCCCAGACGACTCGGCCAGGATTTCAAGAGAGCCAGGGAACTCATTGCTATCAGCACGACTTGATCATGAAGATGAGACAGTGCTGCTGAAGATCTCGTAAGAATTAGTTGTTTCATTTATGTGGGCTTCTGATTTTGAATATCATCTATATATAATATTTTTTCGTTGATCCGTGTACTTCTAAAGTTTGTCAACTGCTAGCAGCCAGAATCCCTATTACTTTGCGTTTAAAATAATCATAATCAATTATATATTTGCCCGTGGAGGTGCCCGTGGTGTAATGGTTATCGTCATAGAAAATGGACACGACGACACGAGTTCAAATCCTGGACGGGACTGATTGCATTTCCCATAGCACGAATGCTCTTGGGAAAGGAATGAATCCAATTATTCTCCCTCCAGCTATGGGTAAATAGTAGGGCAGACTAGGTTCTTCGGTCTTGGTGAGGCAACTAGTCTAGGAGAAGGAAAACTCTGAATTCAAACCTGTTAAACTTCGCTTAAAAATGACCTTGTGTCCGAACGGAGGGGTTGGTAAATATGATTATATATTTGCCCCCAGTAGAGCTTATAGAATTAAAAAAAACCTAACTCACATTTATTTCTAAGTTACAAGTTCTTTTGAGATCGGTCTCAATAACACTAATACATAAAATGGATTCTTCTGATTAAAGAAAATTTCATTCTTTTTACAGTCAAAGTGTATTCCCAATAGTGTGATGGCTAAAATTCTAGACTCTTGTCCCGAAGTAAACGAAATTGAATTCTAGTCGCGCTACTACGTTCCTTTTCGAACTATTACGTCTTGGAAAGTTGACTCCCGTAAAATCACAACTATGGGTTGAATAGAACTACTGCTGTTGTTCTACAAAGATGGATTTGGCATCAAGTAACCTTCAAAAGTTTATACACCATTAACCAAACCAAACCAAACCAATGGTGTGGAAGACAGTTTCACTGAACCCCAAAATTAAGGTCGGAACTTATCTCTCTATTATTAACTGTCTGGCTTACCCTTTTTAAAAACCTTAGTGTTTCGTGTCAAACCGCCTTTAGCCCCCACAACTAAAGTTCTCCTAACTGACCTTTTGCTGTCGCACTTAGAGCCGAGAACTAGGCTGGCTAATGTGAGTTGGTGTCCACTGTATTAAATATGGATTAGTTTCTCAGAGTATATGGTCAAATTGGAGTAGCGAGATTGTGCTGAGTAAGTATGCAAAAGAGGAGCTGTCTGCATTAGTAATCAAATCTCAAAATGCTGAAATTTCACTAAAGGTTGATTCCCAACAGCTGCTGCATCTGGGAAATATCTGTTTAACCCATGAAACTGATTATTATTATGAATATTAACTGAAACCAGCCCAAACACGAAGCAGATCATTTACTATTCTCTCTTTTATGGCCTGTGAAGTCTGTGAAACAAGATTACATTATAGATTAGTTAACACGTACCTCACTGTGGATTGTAAGCTAGACTTCCAATTTATTTTGATTGCAGTGAGTAGGTGCGGTTTAGGTTACAATTAACAACGCATCTATGGAGATCAGCGAGAGATGTTCAAATTCAGACAAAAGTGGTTTCTATTCACTTCCTAGTATTTCCCAATGGAAAGGTACAGATTTCATGTAATCTCTCTTCTTCTAGGTTAAATAGAAAGGTGTGATACAATAAATTCTTCTGTACCTCTCTTTACAATTTTTCTTGCAAAAACAAGTATCTATCTACTTGCAAACATTTCAGTATGAGTAGGTCAGCGTATAGGCGTAGCATATATATATATATATATATAAGAGTGCAAGTGTACCTATATGGGAGGTACAAATATGAATGCTTGGACGAGGGGTTTTGTCTATCATCATCATCATCATCTCACACTGCTAGCACAGATCTCCCTGACCCTCTCTCGCCACCCGTCTCTATCTTCAATCACTCTCGGGAGGTCTTCCACGCTTCATCCTGTATTGGCACAGAGCTGTTGTATCGAGGTTCTTGCTAGTCGTCATGCCTTTGCTCGTCCATGTGAAGGGGTCCACTGGAGTATATCACTTATGAGTTCGTCCTTACTTCTCCATCATGTTTGGTTCGTCTAACTTGGATAGTTTTCGTGATGAGTGGTAGGTGGCCGCACAGGTGCTGTCTTATACAGTGTTGCCTCCAGGACTTGTTCAATACAGCTGGCAGCATTCTGGTGTAATTGCCGTCAAGCTTTTTTTCATACGTTTTCTTAGCGTTCATGTAGAGCATCCATATAGCAGTATTGACACGGCCACAACTTGAAAAAATGCATTTTATTTTATCTTTCAGGCCTGAATTCCGATAGCTTATCGATAACTGTCCATGCCTTTATGAAGTGCGTGTTGATGTCGTTCTCAGTTGATGAGACGCTGCTTCCTAGGTAGAGGAACTTGTCTAGGAGTTTCTAAGGACCATCCTTTAGTGTGGGGATGACGCCTCTTTGATTAAAACACATGTATTCTGTCGTGTCTGCTCGTTCTAGACTATGTAGAAGGGAGCAGATTTTAATTGCTAATGATATAGAAAGTGAAGGAATAAAGGGATAGACTTTTTAATGTCCCTAAAAAAAACTCTTGCCATTCGTTCAAGTAGGGTCAGGTATTTTTTGGGAGCAATGGCTCCATATATTCAAAGAATCTCAGGAGATAGGCAAACAAATGGTAGGTGTGTGTAGTCGAACCGACTTCTTCCATTTGCAATAATGAAAAGTCAGGCCGCAAGTCCAGATTGCGAAGAATCACATAACACCCCTCGAGCAGAATAAATCAGGAAAAATTTCATCAATAAAGAAACGTCAACTCGTTTTACATCGGTTTTTTAAATTCTTTTTGGAGATGATTCGTAATTGTTGTGTTCTGGTTAGGGAACTCAAGTAGTATTAATGATAAGACAAACCACGATATGTGAAGTAAATAGTTATATTTACAGGGAAGATTATTTACAAGAGAGAGACTGTTAGTAATAAGAACATAGGATTAGTGATAGAGTAAGGATATACTTCAACAATAGAAACGGCTCTTCTGGTCTGACTCGTAGGCTTATCCTTTCAGACTGATCTCCGCTACTGCCATATATGGCAGATGGAACAGCTCATTATGCTGAAAAGGTAGGTGATACCCAACAGTAATACTGTGCAGTTTCGACTAAAACCTTGAATCAACTAATCTTGTCTTTTGCTCGTGTGACGTAGGGTGTAGAATACACCAACTGCTTCACTGCAGGTGAGTAAGACCCGCCCAACGAGTGTCCTGATATGACACAAAACAACCTGATGGTAAGGTTACAGTAATGTCGGAGTTTGGGGGAATACGGAGTACCCCATCATTGCCATCACACCCAGGTCCCTAATGGTCCAGAGTGGTAGCACTTGATACGGTCCAATCAATGGGTCAAATGGAACTAAACTGTGTGCTTATGTTAAACTGAATTGTTTAAAATAGAAGTGTTTTTGACATTGAAACCGTAAACTTATTCTAAACTGAATCGTTAGAAATGAAACTCATTTTTAATACTGAATCTGCATACTTATGTAGAACTGCATTGTTTGATACAGAAATGCTTTTGTATGCTAAACTGAATTGTTTGAAAGAGAACTGTTTTTTGACATTGAACTTGTGTACTTATGCCAAATTAAATTGTTTGAAGTAGAACTGTGTTTGACATTAAAACTATGTACTTTTGCTAAACTAAATTGTTTGAAATAGAACTGTTTTGACATTCAAATGCGGGTAAGCAAAAACTATACTAAACAATTGTTTGAAATAGAACCGTTTATATGTATAAAAAGGGATTTGACATTAAATAACCTATAATGGTTGATGTGCCATAAAACTAAACAAAGCAAACCATATCATATAGTCTTAAAATAATTCAATCCACGTCGGGTTAGTGGGCAAAACTGTGCAGGGTAAGATAAAGTTTTTCCACGATGGCAAACTAGGTTCCCTTGTTTTCTTAACATTCTAGAAGGACAACATGGAAATTAATGCTCCGCTGTATTGTGGTCATAATAATTTATATAAAAGACTTCCGGGAGAAACCATGAAAAGAAAATTTAGAGATCGACTTAAGATAGAAGTCCGACACTATTATCAACTTCTTGGAGAGATCGCAACACTTGAAGCAAGAAAAGGTTATGGCTATTATAGTAATAGCCGTAACCCTTTCTTTGGCAGTGGAAAGAATAAATGCTTTTATTACTAGCAAGCTGTACTGCGTACAACGTCGAGCTGTTCTGCTTTTGAGGGAAATCAACGTGGTGTAGTGGCTAACTTGTGTGACTGCTACATCCTTGAAAGCACGTTCAAACAAAAAGCCGCATTGGCATGATGGTTAGAATGTTCGCCAATGGCCCGGGAGACTTGGGTTCTAATCCCAGGTCGAATCATACTAAAGACTCAAAAAATGGTACTTTATGCCTTCTTACTTTACACTCAGCATTATAAGGTACGGATCAAGGGTAAAGTGAAACAATCCAGAGAAAGAAGTAGCGCCTTCCCTTACACCTTGGTGTAGAGGCTATCGAAAAGGGAGAATTCGGGTCAACCTCGACTATGGTCGCCAGCTTTACATTCACTTTCGGACTAATACCTTTAAAAAAGACATAACCTACCTCCGTACTCCTCCAACTACGGGTTAAATAGTACGAATGCTGTTCTTCTGCAAAGATGTAATTAGCATTAAATAACTCACAAAGGTTGATATGCCATTAAAAAAGAGTTATGCTCCTCGGCATTTGCACCTGAAGGCTCAAGAAAAAAAGAATTAACTCTTTTTTTTCCTTTGGGTCTTCTTTCCTTACGACAATTTCCTTTCGACTAAAGTGGTAAGGCTTGGTTTTATTGGTTGGAGCTTGAGGCGCCTCACAAGTGAAAAACTAAACAATTTTTGAAACAACCTCGGGGGAGACTTGCGTTCTGAAACTCATCCCAACTTAAACAAATTTTGAGTCACATTCTGGTTTCGTGGAGAATGAAATAAAAAAAAAAAGATCTTATTGGCTCGTGAGATGCATATTCAATAAGTTGAGTTCTGTAGGGTTAATCCTCTAAGCATTGCTCTTTCCATTATCTAAAGGGTTAGAAAAATTACGTTAAAGAGGAAAACAGATGGATGTTGTTGAAGGTTATAGAAACACCTAATAGAATCAATTCATGCGTCCTGAGGTTTAAGAGACCAAACAATGGACAGGAAAACATTTCGTCATTGGATAATGAGTTTCAGCTGTGGCAAGAACTGTATTGATTAAAAGCCATATTCAACCGATGTGAACCCAAGAAATGAAAGATGCCTCTATCAGCTTGAATCGGGACATTAAAGATGGATTACACAGATATGAGTTTTTGCTCATTGTTTCATACACACACAGGGACACACACACATACACACATGCACACACGCACCCCATATATATATATATATACATATATATATATATATATATATATATATATATATATATATATATATAACGGGAAATGTATAAACCGTGAAAATGATGTATATATATATATATATATATATATATACACACACACACACACAAACACACACGCTCACCACCCCCATATATATATCTCTATATATATATATATGAATTTTAGATTTTCATGACTATCAGGAGATAATTAAACTTTTCAAAACATTGGCAGTTGCTATTGACATGTTTGATGTTTAATATTTAATAAAGATATAGCGATGGCTTGGATATTGAGCATTTTATAGCAAAAACTTCCAGACAATCATAATTTGTCCTTCATATATTCCATTCAATCATATATATGCGCGCGCACGCGCGAGTGTGTGTGTGTGTGTGTGTGTGTGTGTGTGTGTGTGTGTGTGAATGCTTGAGGCAATATAGAAGGTTGACGAAATAACCAATAGATATTATCTCGTGACCCTGACGATTACTGTAAAAAATAATCAACTTTTGTTATTATTTTTCGTGGCATTCTCCCCTCCATTTTAACATCTCTGTACCTGGGGAGGCTTGCACCGCTGATTATTGACAACTGACCAGTCTACAAAAAAGCAAACGATATTTTCTTTTATCTATTTTCATTTTCAAAATATACTTATTCGACCCAGGTATTAATCGCCACTAGAATCTTTAATGTTAATCACTTGATGTCAGTGTCAGCGGAACAGATGAAAATCCTCTGCTCACATTCATGCACATAATCTTATATAAGAAAGCACGGCATCAAAATTGTGCTCAGATCTTTTCGACTTAATGTTTTGATACTAAATTTACCTCATATAATATTAAAATAAACACACTTACACACAGACACATACACACACACCCACACGCTTAAAATCATTGTTACAGGCAAAAATTATTTCTGAAACAAATTCTTAGAAACACAACGAGTGAAACATACTGTAAATTTTGAAAGATTTTTTCTTCATTATTTCAGCCAGAAATGTTTTCGTCAACTTATATCAAGGATTTCGTTTTTTTTTAATGTATTTGTGGACCTGAAATATATATCCACATTATTTGTATCCTTCGAGTAATATTTTTATGAACCCTGTCTGCAAAATGTACCTAAATCAATATTTGAAAGCATAAAAATAAAAGAAAACTCTAAAAGTCAGAGAGTTAAAAATTTATTTATATTAGTTCTAGACATGACGTTGATTCCGACCAAAGTCAAGGTCGAATGATTTGTTCTCGGAGAATTTTTATCGCTTCGAAATTGATAGACTTAGGCCTGTAAAATTCTAACGTACATACATACATACATACATACATACATACATACATAGAATCCCTGCTCTGAATTCGTGACTGATACACTCACATACACATACACGCTCACACAAACATATATATATATATATATATATATATATATATATATATACCCCTGGACAAAAATATAAGATTACTCTCCAAAATAAAGAAATTTTCAAATTATGAAAATCAGATATATGAAAGACAAGGCATAATGATAAATAAATTTAGAATATGAAGAAAATTCAGTTTATTTTTTACATGTATATTAGCATTTATGCTTAATTTTAAAATTTTGTCATGACATAAATATAAGACCAATGAGCAGAACCATAGAATATAAAGGCAATTTTTTAAATCAATATTTTGTAGGTTCCCCCCCTAGGTTTGATAACCTCAAAAATTCGGCTAGGCATACTAACTTTTGAAGTTGGACTAATGGGATTTTCCCATGCGTCAAAGATTGCGGTTTTGAGTTCAGAAATCACTGAGCACTGTTGACCTTCTTCATAAACTTTTGCAACAATCAATCCCCTCCAATTTTCTATAGGACTGAAGTCTGGAAAGCATGCTTGGGGGGGATCAAGAAGTTTTATTTTTTGTTCAAGCAAGTACTTCTTTGTAACTGATGCATTGTGGATAGCTGCATTTTTTTGCTGAAAAATGCATTCTTCTCCACATAGAAGATGCCCTTCTTGTGCGAGAGATAAATCATTTTGCATCTTCCCATAATCTGCTGCTTTTTTCTACCACTGATAAATTGTAGTTTAAGTTTTCCTGAAGATGAACCCCCCATATCATTAGAGGTCCTCTTCCAGTATGCCTTGTTGAGTAATTTTCTTCTGGAAAATCTTTTGAATGCCAGTACTTCTGAAAGCCATCTGAACCGTCTAAATTGAATTTCTTTTCGTCCGAGAAATAAAGGTTTTTCGCCATTCTTTAGCACTCTTGGTTTATTGACGAGCATATTCCACTTGTTCTCTTTGTGTTTCATAGTTATCCTTGAGCGATGAATTCTTTTCTTATGCTTAATCATTTCGTTGTTTAAATGCCTTACAATTGATCTAGTCATGCAAGGAGCATCGACTAGATTTCAATATTTTTGATGTTGATAAATTTTATTTTTTTACTTCGTGAACAATTTTTCTTTTGAACTGTGATGACAATTTTTCCAAAATGCCCGTTGTTTTTCTTATTCCATACTTATTTGGACTTTTCAAGTAATTTTAGATGACAGTTTTACTGCATCCAAAGGCCTTCGAAATTCCTCTTTGAAATTTTCCCATCCTTTTCAGAGCTGTACTCTCACCTTTCTCAAATTCAGATAATCTAGTTACTTTACCCATTTATGTTTTTAGTATTTTAAGTATTACAGTTTAAATAGCTTTTATAATACGTAGACTATATAAAAACTTTTCAATTAAATTAAGTTCTTTTTTATTTGTGGTTTTATGTTTATGTCAAAAATAAATTCTAAAATTTAGCGTAAATATTAATATACAAATAATATGAAATGAGATGTTTCTTATTTTAGATTTAAATGTCTCTCAACTTTACCTATTTTATCTGATTTTTATAGTTTAAAAATTGTAAACACTATCTTTTTCGTCATATTTGAGGGTGGTCTAGTATTTTTTCCAGGTATATATATATATATATATATATATATATATATATATATATATATATATATATATATTGACCTTCCTTTACCTGTCTCTTGTAATCAACGACATATTTACGTTTTCAAGTCTCTTACATCAGAAAATCTGACTAAAATAACTGCATTTGGAGCTCATTTCACGACCAACCTAATCCCGCTTACGCTACAATATTACTGTAGTGAATATATTTTACGAAACCATGATTCCCTCAAAGGTTTATTTTTTCTACTCTCGATTTGGAAGAGTAAAATATCTGACTGTATGTCTCTAATGAAGATCTTTATAAACTAGAATATTACTTGATATTTGACATCTGCTTGTAATATGTGACAGGCAGTGACGTTTCGTGGAGCAGTCAGTGGTGTTTCAGCTTTCCGAATGGTCTGCGGAATAACACCAGTTATGAGCAGAAATATTTATCGACCAAAGATTTAAGAAATTCGGAGAAGATTCGGCTTTTCATGTAAGGTTTAATTTTTGGTATTTTTTTTTAATGGTAAATCAACCCTTATGGCTTATTAAATACCAAATCATATTCATACACAAAATTTGTATGAGAAGAGTGTGTAGGCAACAATTTTAAATGAGGAAGAGCGTATTTGTTCGTGCACAGTTAAAAGGTTTCAAGCGTTGCTATATAATTCTAATTGTTCAATTTAACATTAAACGTTTGTTTGCTCACTGTTTAATGGCTTCAAGTATAGTGAATGATAGATTGTTCCATTTGACCCATACATGAGACCTTGCACAAATGGTAATGAAGGGGTACTCCACATTCCCGAAACCTCCACTTCTGGGGCCTCACTATCAGATATAGTTTTTTGTTCAACCCAAGACACTCGTTAGGAGCGTCTATTCCTCTTAAGAGGTGAAGTCGGCGTATTTACAGCCCCTGCTGACTGGGCTCTTTTCATCTAAGTTACTTCGGGCAAAAACAACTTTCCTACGATGAAAGCAAAATCAAGATGTACAGAGATGTCTTTGCGCAAGTATCAGACAAGTTATAATTATTTGGAGTGTAAAAGTATGCCTAAAGGGATGTGCTTCTACTGTTAAATATCTAAAGAAAAAAAGATTTTTCATCGTTGATCTGGGAAAAACGTTGGCGATAGATTCTGATTCGTCTCCGCAGGTGAACCTATTACTCATTTCATATTTCCACTTCGATCTGTCGGAGTTATGTTTGCTGTTACTATTTGACAATGAAGTTGTTGCTATAACAATTATTTTTATTTATTAGATAAGCCATTGTTAATAGGTTTCATGACATGTCTTAGTTTGTATTTTCTTTGATTATTTGATTTTAGTTGTTTCTAGTACAACGCCCTTGATACATGATTAAAAACAACTACGAAAATCACTTCAATGTGATACAAGAGAACTCTAAAATATATTTTAACAATACCGCACAAATTTGATAAAGAGACAGTTTCACACACACACACACACACACACACACAAACACACACACACACACACTACATATACATATATATATATATATATTATGATGAGATAGATGACATATTTTACACTTAAATACTAGCACATATGCATACATACCCATATATATATATATATATATGTGTGTGTGTGTGTGTGTGTGTGTGCGCACGTATATTTTGAAATATCTGCGTATACTTACACACACACACACACAAACACACACACACACACATATATATCTCTCTCTCTCTCTCTATATATATATAAGCATAATTTTCAAAGCATACATATATATGTATATTTATGAGAGCGAAAAAATATACACACAAATACCACTGCACAACCGAAAAGTTATCCTTATCTAATGGTCCTATTTCTTTTATATTTGCACCAAATATTTCACACAACTAATTGAAAACAACAAACCGCAGGCTGCTTCTTGAATTCTTTTATGGGGGTTTCTTTAGAATTTGGTCGACAACATCTGTATGTTGATTGTAGATCGATTTATATATCTCAACTTCAGCAAATTTTGGTTTTAAGAATGCAGTTTACAAGATTATTCGATAATTTTCCCACAATTTTTTGGTTATTCCATTATGGTTTTCTCTGTAATGATTGGAAAAAAATCATACTATTATATTTGGGAAAATTATCCAATTTTTTAAAGTATATTTTCTGAAGCAATGTCCAGATATTGTATCATTTTTCTCTCTTATCTCTTTTAGTTTATTTACTACTAAATACTAGAAACATGGTGAAATTGATGTGTCTTTATTTCATAAGCTTTTAACCGGGGTATGATATTGAAAACTCTCAAAGCTTAGTAAAAAAAATCATTTGATACAGTGTACTCGGATTTTCCGAGACAAGATGGAGCATGAAGTCAAATTTCATAAGAGCTCATTTTCATAACTTTCTTCAATAGGCGGTGTCTTTCTCTACCGTAGAAATATTAATACGAGTGATTTGCAATAAAAATAATCTAATATTATAATATAAAAGAAAATTCAATTTAAAAATTAAAAAAATAATGATAATGGTATTTTAGGTTCACATTCAAATCCACACAACTGCCTCTGGCCTTCTGGCAATATTTCCCAAATTTGCAAAGGAAATAGTGAGGATGCATGTTGCATAATATTTATCATCCAAATATTCATCATTAGTCCTAATATTTTTCATTTATCAACCTGATAATAACAATCATAATATTTTATCATAGGACTAATTATAATCGTAATATCTGTCATGAATCATTGCAATTTCTCTAAACTTATATTCATCATTTATCATCGCATTATTTTGTAATATAACTACGGAGGGATTTCGTTTAGTATATCTTGCCTTTCGGTTTAGTTAGGATGAGAACCTTTCGGCTCAGTGCATGGGTTAGTTAGGAGCAAGCATGAGCACAGGAGAAGATGTGTCATTCAGAGATGTCAAAATAAAAATCCCAGATAGGAATTGAGACCAGGGGATGTGGGTGATGTCACGCACCGGAAGGGATGGGCTGAGATTTTGAAAAAGCCAGTTAGTTGAGTTCTTGCGTCCGAACGGGAAGGTTGGGATTCAGACCTGGGCGAGGCCAGACGAATTTGTGTGCTACGGGCGCCGTGCGTTAATTGGGTTGAGAGCTGACGATGTAAAAGCAGTCAGCGTAGAAAGCTTGTGTCTCTCTCTCTCTCCTCATGTCGAAAAACCTTTAAACTCAAAAAGGTGAATAAAAGTTTCGTACCTGAACCAATTTCGTGTTTTCGGATTCATATATATGTTTATGAACATTTTAGGAACATTATGTCTATTTCACATATCCGTATCTAGGGTATGTTACAATTTATCATCCTAAAATTCATCATTTATTGATATCATATAAACAATCGTAATATTCATCATCGTAAAATTTATCATAAGAATAGTTATAACCGAAATATCTATGATTTATCATCGTAATGTTTCTCATTATTAAGGACTCGTGGAGCCAAATTCAAATCTGTGAAGAGGACGTGTACGTTCCAGTTTACGCTCATGCCTGTCAGAAAATTATAATACCCTTCCTCTTTTTTGGTAGTGTGAATTATTTTTGGTAAAGCAATCTGTCTCGTAGAAGGAAAGTTTGGAAATACATGTATCATTGTTATAAGAAAATGGACTCGATGAGCCGATTTCAAATCAACGTAGTTGGTTGCGCTTTACTTTGTGCTAATCCCCAAGGAAAACGTTAGAATAATTCTGTTCTCCCCAAGTCCGGACATACTATTAAATAAAGGTCAGACTCGGCATTTCTGTTTTGGTTTCGTGACCGCTCAGGTTAAAGGAAAAAAAACTCTGGATGTAAAACCCGAGGAGTGTTTTTTGAGAGAATTTATGGCCAATTGGTGAGCCATTCAACAGTTATTAGCATATCCAATATATATATATATATATATATATATATATATATATATATATATATATATATATGTGTGTGTGTGTGTGTGTGTGTGTGTGTGTATATATATATATGTGTGTGTGTGTGTGTGTGTGCGCGCGCGTTCAACATTACCAGTGCGAATTTGCTCTTACGCATGATGATATTGTGCAATAGGTTTTACTTATGTCTACATACATGTAATGTATTCGTGTCAGTGTGTGTATACAAGTAGGTACATGTGTGAGTGGGGGGTGCACGTGTGATTGAAGTGCCACGCGGAAAACAAAAAAAAAAAGAATGAAAAAAATATGAAGTTAATCGAATAAGAAGCATGATACAACTAAGCGTTTTGCGCAGAATTCAAATTATCTCCACTGAATACAATTTTTCCTGTGGTGCACAACTGATCGTTATTCACAAGACGAAAGAGAACCTCTCATCAAAGTGAAATAGTTGCAAAAAGATAGAAAGAAAAGGAAAAAAAAAGTAAAACGTTTTTAATATTCCGGTCGGCTTGGAGCAATACTTAAATGACAGGTGGGGCGGGAAACTTTCGTGCAAATGGAAAAGTGCATACAAGTATACTGATATGCATATAAACATGCATATGTTAGGTGTATACATACATGCATATGTATAGCATATAGAGACATGCATATGTAAGGTGCATTCATAAATATAGATGTAAGGTGCATGCAGACATGCATATGTAAGGTGAATGCAGAAATATATGCGCAAGGTTTATATATACAAACATGTGTAAGATGTATACATGCTAGAATATGTAGGTTTAAAAAGACATGCATAGGTAAACACTTCAATGATTATCTCGATTTGGCTATCTCACTTCCATTCTTTCTCTCTCACTTGTAGGCTTCCTCTCTATCTTTCTGTATATATATGTATATATATATAGCTAAATATGTGCAAATGCATATATATATATATATATCCTTTCTGAAGCACACACACACACACACACACACACACACACACACACACACACACACACACACACACACACACATATATATATATATATATATATATATATAGATCTATGTGCATATGCGTTAGAATAGAGGTTTAAAATATATTCATAAATGTTTATATCGTCAAATACACACATACATACATATTTTTATATATGTTTGCGCGTGCGCGCATGTGTGTGCGCGCGTGTGTGTGTATGTGTGTGTCTTTGTGCGCGTGAAACTGTCTTTTTATTAAATTTGTACTGATATTCTAAAACGATTTTCAGAGTTCAGAAGATTCATCTTTGAAATCATTTTCAAAAGTTAAAAAAAGTGAATATAAACTTGAGGCTTAAAAATGAAGACAAAAATATTAAAAAATTCTTAACATTAAGTCAGATACTTAGACATTGATAATCACATTCTGCAATCCATCAGTGAATACCGAGAGAAAACAGTTCTTATTCAAGCAGGGTAAAAAATATGGAGGGAAGGTTTAAGTGGGTTATCATTAGATGGAGAAAAATTTGAATATGACATTTAACCACACCATATATATATATATATATATATATATATATATATATATATATATATATATATATATATATATATATATAAACTTCTATGTTCGGGTTTAGATGAATAGTTATACGATGGTCGCAGAATAAATACATAGTCTGACACAATTGCTTTATAGATTCTCATATTAAACTATTATAGTATTATTGCTGGGCATATTATTAAAAAACATTTTGCCCAGTATATTGAATAAGTCGAAATTTTGTTGGAAAATAAATATCTGTTGTTTAAAATCAATGATAATATATGATAATGCTATATATATATATATATATATATATATATATATATATATATATATATATATATAAATATATGTATATATTAGGTCAGTTAAACAATCTATTCGCAATGTTCCATAGCATACTTCAAAAGTATGTAACTAGTTGGAACATACCAGCAATTTATAACACTGTTTTTGCCACTTGAAAACTGGCATCCATTAGCATTTTCGTCTGACGAATAAAGATGACAAATATTTTTGAGAAATATCATCAGCAATATCGATTATTTTCATTATTATTATTATTATTATTATTATTATTATTGCACTTTTGAGAGTTTTTCGCACCAGATTAAGTTGATGGCCTTCCACGGAAGTTTGAAAGCCAACACGTCGACTCAAATCTCCAGGACTCTTTTCTTGAAGAGTTGTAAATCGGAAGACGATCAGACATCATCTAAACTAGTGCCAAGATCGGCCAAAATACCGAGAAGAGTCCTGAAGACTTTCAGAAACTTGATGTCACTTCACTAAATGTTCGTCAGCTTATGCTGGTGCGAAAACCTTACAAGAAATACTACTAGTACAATTCCTCCTCCTCTTACAAATACTACAAATAATAGTAACCAGAGCAAGTTAGGGAAGAGGTTTATCATTCGCTAATAAATCTTGGACTGTTCCCCAAAGAGCAGAAAGGATGCTGCAAAGGAACAAAAAGAACAGGAGATAAACTTTATATTAGTCAACACACCATAAAAGAGCAAAACGAGACGGAAAAAATTGCGTGGAATGAGTACACTTAGTTATATACTTCGGAAATGCATAGATTGATACGAATTTCCACCTATAGTACATGGACGTCATAAAACTCTTTGCCAAAAAGGAACAAGAATTGGAAACCTTAATATAGGCTGTGAGAATATATAGTCAGAGAAAGTGATGGAATTTGGCATTGAAAAATGTGTCATGCTTTTAATGAGAAGCGGAAAACGACGAATGACGGAAGAAATAGATTTAGAAAATCAATAAAATATCAGAGCACTTGGAGAAAAGGAAACATACAAGTACTAGGAAGCAGACACCGTCAACCAAGCAGAAATGAAATGATTTTTTAAAAATATCTCAGGAGAATGAGAAAACTACTCAAAACTAAGTTATATAGGTGAAACCACATCAAAGGGATAAACATCTGCGCTGTCACCCTCGTAAGTTACGAGGGAACATTCTTAAAGTGGACGATGGTAGAACTTAAACAAAAGGACCAGAGAACAAGAAAACTCATGACGATGCATAAAGCCTTACATCCCAAAGATGATACTGACAGACTGTATGTTTCAAGAAAAGAAGAAGGAAGAGAACTCACCAGCTTAAAAAGTACGAATAAATACTATTTACAGTGACCAGAAACAACACAAGGATTAAGAGAACAATAATTTACTAGAAAACAAAAATGAGAAAAAAGACAAATGTATGCATATTTCAAACGGCAAACAATTGAAATCACACATGAGAAGACTTGGACATGGCTAAGAAAGTGAGACCTTAAGAGAGAAACTGAATATCATCAAAACAAAGCTATAAGGACAAACTACATCAAAGCAAAAATATACATGCAACAAAATAGCAAGTGTAGGTTATATGGTGATAGAGACAAAACAATTTATCATATAATCAGGGAATGCAGTGAATTAGCACAAAAAATTAAGATTAGGCTCAACTGTGTAGGGAAAGCAATTCACTTGGAATTGTGCAGGAAAGTTGATTTTAGAAACAAATGGTTTTTGCACAACCCAGAATTCAAGAAAATGAGACCCACAGTTCTCTCAGGGGTTTTGAGATTCAAATGAATCAACTAATCTCAGCCAGACGACCAGAACTAGTAAGAGTCAAAAAAAAAAAAAAGCAAACAAAAGATAACCCCCGAATATTGGACTTTGCCGTCCACTTTTGCGGCAGACCACAGGGTGAAATCAAAAGGTGAAAAGAGGGATAAATATGTGGGCCTTGAAACGGAGCTGAAGAATCTATGGAACATGAATGTGACGGTGATACAAATTATGGTTTGTGCGCTCTGAACGATCCACGAAGGATTGGAAAAAGGGCAAGAAAATTTAGAAATCAGAGGACAAGGAGAGACAAGCCAGACTACAGCATTACTAAGATCGGCCAAATATTGAGAAGTGTTCTGAAGACTTGTGGAAACTTGTAGTCATTCAAACTTCAGTGAAAAACTATCAGCTTCCATTGGTGTGAAAAACTCTCAAATTAGTAAAATAATAACGACAACAACAATAATAATAATAATGATAAAATTTAGTCTTTAAAGACCTCGAGAATATATTAATTAATAATCTACTGAATGATCATAAGTAAAACAAAAGGGAAAAACAAAATAAAGAAAAGAAAACATGTGGAGAGAGAATTTGGTAACGAGGCCTTTATCTTTGTAAGCCACCTTCGTATTACACGTCTGGAACATTTTTGCAAAAGTAGTAAGCCATATTTAGCAAGCAATTAATTGACAAAATGCCTTTACAGAAATAAAAATGTCGTCAAAAATTCAGAAACCGCGTGAAGGTTTGACGAAAAAGAAATTAAAAAAATGGCTGGTGCGCATGTCTCCACACATCAGTACCGGTCATGGGTTAATTCACATAAAATGTATCTGCATAAATAAGGGATTAAGTTTTAACGCTTGAATTTCAGTTTTAAAACATAACAGTCTACTGGGTCTATTGAATACACCGACTGCATCAATGCAACGGGGTAAGTAATACCCTCAACGAGTGTCCTGGATATTACACTAAAAATCTGATGGTGAGGTTCCAGTAATGTAGGAACTTTGTGGAATGCGGAGTACCCCTTCATTCCCGTCACTTTCAGCTCCACTCTGGCCCAGAGTGGTAGCGCCTGATAGGGTCTTATCTAATGGTCAAATAGAACTAAACTGTGTAATTATGCTAAACCGAATTGCTTGAAATTAAACTCTTTTGACATTTAAACAGCGTAATTATGCTAAACTGAATTGCTTGAAATGGAAGTGTTTTTGTACGCTAAACTAAATTGTTTGTAATTAAAATCTTTTTGACATTGAAACTGTGGTTACGCTATTTCGAATTGTTAGAAATAGAACAGTTTTCACATTTAAATGTGTATAAACAAAAACCTATACTTGTACTAAACTGAATTGTGGAATTATATCTGTTTGACTCAACTGAAACGCTTGAAATAGAAATATTTTTGACAATTAAACTTTGTACATATGCTATACTGGTTTGTTCGAAATAGAACCGCTTATTTGCATCAAAATGGATTTGGCATTAAATAACCAACAACAGTTGATATGCCATAAAACCAAAACAAACAACTAAACAAGCTGAAATGAACACAGATGAAAAGCAATCTTTGATGTGGCTCAAGTACCATATATTGCCTATGAAAAATGACAAATCCAAACCAAGATCAATTTTGGATTCAGATGTCTGATCTGAGTGTCATGATCGACAGCTGTTCCCTTGCTATTTACCGTGATTTCTCCAACGGCATCCTGCAAATATTGGCTGTTCTTATTTCACGTACACAAACAAAAATCAAAGCACCAATGAATCTGAAAGACATAAAAAAAAAATAAATAGACTAAGGAGACAAAAAATAACCCAAAGTTTTTTTGAAATCAATCCCACTCAAAGAGGGTTTAGAAAACGAAGGATAGAGATCTGGGCAGAATGCATTATTTACAAACAGTAAAACAACGAAAATATGACACAGAATGGGAAGAAAAACAACTGTATTTTTATTTCAGTAGACAAACTAGCCAGATTGCTCAAAAGAAGAGATGGACATGATTAATGTAACACTATACTTTGGTCCGGCATCAAATGTGGTACTATCATTAAGTCCAGTATCAAATGTAACGATATATTGGGTACGATACTACTGTAACATTTAACCGGCTTATTGGCCTAGTGGGTAGAGTGTTTGCCAATGGTCCGTCATACCAATGACTTTAAAAATGGTACTTGATACCTCCTTGCTTAACACTCAGCAATATAAGGTACCTATCAAGGGCAAAGTGAAGCAATCCAGGAAAAGGAGTAGCGCCCTCCCCTACGCCTCGGTGTAGTAGCTATTGAAAAGGGAGACTTCTGGTCGCCCTCGACTACGGTCGCCAACTTTTACTTACTACTATAACAATAACGCGGTCACGACTACCCACGCCATACCAGAGCCATATGTAATTCCATTGTGCACAACATTTGCGGTACCAAATGAAATAATAATGATTGGTCTTATCCTGTTAACGGCACCAAATGCGTTTTCAGGTAGTTTGTTTATTGGTCCTGTCGGTGTACACGCTGTGTTTGAAAGATCCACAGGTATGAAGTGACTTAATTCATCCAGATCTTCTTCCAACGGCCGGGGTGATTCGTTGGAACAAATTTGCCAGTGTGTTGGTAACTTAAAGACAAGAAGAACTCTATGTCAACTGTTAACAATCATTTATTGGAACGTATTGGTATAAAAGTAATATATCCAGTATTTTTATAGAAAAATGTCACTTTATCATCCAGATATGCTGTTCGATGTTCAGATTGCGTACAATGCCCGTGGTGAAATGGTTATCATCGTAGGAAATGAACACGGCGACTCGAGTTCAAATCCTGGACGAGAATGGAAATAAATATTCTGTGTAGTGGGTGGATTCTCCTCAAATTAAAAGTCACACGGAGTAAGCCGTAAAATGAATTACCATATTTACCAACCCCTCCACTTGAGCAGGATATGACACAAGGTCAATTTATAAGCGGATATGATCACAGAGACACGAGTTCAAATCCTGGACCTGACTGATTGCATTTCACATAGCACTAATACCCTTGGGACAGGTATGAATCCAATAATTCTCCCTCCAGCTATGGGTAAATAGTAGGACAGACTGGGTTCTTCAGCCTTGGTGAGACAACTAGTATAGGAGAAGGAAAACTCTGAATTCAAAACTTGTTAAACTCTGCTTAAAAATTGACCTAGTGTCATATCCTGCCCGAGCGGAGGGGTTGGTAAATAGGATAGCACGAGAAAGATGAAGTCTGTAAGGGTCTATGAACAGAGACACAGAGAGACAACCCCCGACCCGACCGAAATCTCTGAATGCCAAATATTAACTGACAACTGCTTTCAACTGACAACTGACATCTTTTTCAAAAATCACTAATATATCTAAATTTAGGATATCAGTAGTATGATGTCCTCTCACTAAATTATTGAGTCATCCCACACATGTCCCCAATTCACTGTCTTCCTTTCTCCATTATAAACTGTGACTATCTATTTTGTTTACATTTGGTCTTCCTGTCCAGAACTGAAGGGTCCCTGGTCGGGGTGCACTCGCTGGAACTTTCCAAATTGACTTACATATCCGCTCAAAGATTTTAGTTATCCTAACAGGTAATTGAAAAACTCGGGGTCTAACCAAACCAGATAATAACATAATTAATACAATCAAGAGTCGCTGTAACAGGGTTCAACTTAGAAACAGACCCCTAAAGCGAGAAACTAAATCTCTTCTAACAGCAGCACAATAAACGCCATAAGGACCAATCCTTTTAAAATGAAAATCTATTATAAGCCTCAGAATAGCGGAAAAAAGATGAAACGATAAAGCGCATTGTAAGTGAATATAGTAAATTTACACAAAAGGAGTATAACAGTAAGCATGACTGGGTAGAAAATGATCCACTAGGAATTGTGCAAAAAAATTAAATTTTGACCATATTACCGACCAAGCCGAAACACTACTGCATAGTTTGGAACGAGCAGCAGCAAACATAGGCCTCTATGTTAATGCACACAAAACGGAATATATGTGCTATAACCAAACGGGGGACATCTCCACTCTAGAAGGAACCCCTCTTAAACTAGTAGACAAATTCACTTACCTAGGAAACAGCGTCGAATTAACCGAAAAGGACATCGAAACGAGGTTACCGAAAGCATGGACAGCTATCAATAGGTTATCGATTATTTGGAAATCAGACCTAACCGATAAAATGAAACGCAGTTTCTTCCAGGCAGCGGTCACGTCGATACTGCTATATGGCTGCACTACATGGACGCTAACAAAACGGCTGGAGAAGAAGCTTGACGGCAATTACACAAGAATGCTACGTGCAATCTTAAACAAGTCCGGGCGGCAACACCCCACAAGACACCAACTGTTCGGCCACCTGCCCCCTATCACGAAAACTATTCAAGTTAGACGAGCCAGACATGCAGGACACTGCTGGAGAAGTAGGGACGAACTCATAAGTGATGTACTCTTATGGACCCCCACACATGGCCGTGCAAAAGCAGGACGACCAGCACGAACATACATTCAGCAGCTATGTGAGGATACGGGATGTAGTCCTGAAGACCTACCTAGGGCGATGAACGGTAGGGAGGAGTGGCGAGAGAGGGTCAGGGATATCTGTGCTACCAGCGCGATATGATGATGATGATGATGATATGCACAAACAAAAGTTCATCATAGAAAATGAGATGCAAAAAATTCTATTGGATTTTGAGATTAAAACAGATTACAATAACTCTGACAAGAAGATCAAACCTAGAGTTTATTAACATATAAAAGAAAAGAAAAGAGAGAGAGAGAGAGAGAGAGAGAGAGAGAGAGAGAGAGAGAGAGAGAGAGAGAGAGAGAAAGAACTTGACGAGTGAATTTTACCGTTTCTCGTAACAGAGAGTGATAATAAAGAAAACGTAAAGTTAGCCAAAAACTTGGACTTTGCAGGTGAACTAAAAAAGACGTGAAAACGTGTGGGTGACGGTGATACTGTTTATAGTTGGTACACTTGTAACGGTCCCTAAAGGCGTGGAAAAATAATTGTATCAATTGGAAATCAGTGGAAGAATGGAAACAATCAAGACTGCTTATTGAAATCAGCTAAAATATTGAGAAAAGTCTAGATAACAAAGATTGGAAGAAAAACAACCCTATGTATGCTTCAACGACAAACTAAGATGGCCTGAACCTATAAAGAGGGAAACTTGCACATAGTGTAAAAAGAACGAGAGAAAATTGGTGTGAAAAACTCACAAAGGACTGTAATACTACCACTACTACTAATAATAATGATAATGACGCCTGGAACTATCCCGAGACGTTCGGAAATAGGGCTAGGAGAGTTGGAAATCCAAACAATGATATTGTTAAGATACGCCGATACTCTGAGAAGAGTCCTGGAGATCTGAGCTGACTAGCAGTCACTCATATTCCTTGGAAAGACAATCAGCTAAAGCTGGTGTTAGGAACTCACTGTGAATAGAAATTTATAATTCTAATAGTACAATTAGAAAGTTACCTCAGGCAAAGGCCAGCGAAATCTCTTACATTATCCATTTTAGAATAATATATTTAAATTTAAATTTTCTTTTTCGAAAATGTATTTGAGTTGCAAATTAATAAAAATATGTTAGAAACAAAATTTTGTATTCGTAACATCTTCGATAACGCCATCATTTCATGAATAATAAAATTGTTCCGCAGTGTTAAAAATTAGGAAATATTGGCTGAAAATAGAAATTTTTTGATATAAAAATATGAATGTATCTTCTGCTATTTAAAAATTGATTATAAAGTGGAAATTTTATTGGCATAACAAATTAATTAAATATTTTAATATCACACACACACACACACACATACACACACACACACACACACACACACACACATATATATATATATATGGTGGTGGGGGGTAAAATCTTCTCTTTCCAAAAAGCTTAAAATATGCTACCTGTATACTCTGCATAGGCCTAAGACCATAATTCGAGGCGCAAATAACTAAACAGTTATCACCGAAGGAAAATTTCTGTAATGAAAATGCAAGAATTAATGACTTATTCCTCTCTTCAGCTGTGGGTAAATCGTATATCAGACTGAGCTCTTTAGTATTGGTAAGGCTTCCAGTCTAGGAGAAGGAATGACTTTTAATCCAAAATCTTGGGCGTGTTAATGTGAAAAATTGCAGCACACCGTTCTTTTGTTCTCAGTTGGCCAAAAAAACTATTTGGTTCCATACATACCTTCACCTCTCTAAACAAATCACCTATCGTTCTCATTATTTGTTTATGATAATGATAATTCTTCATTTATGAAATTCAAATTAAAAAATTACTTTTTTAATTTAATTTTTCTATCTGTCGTTTGTGTTAGCAGACCTGTAATGCTCCAAGAAAAATTGAATGCCATCGATGAAGATCTGAAGAGAGCAGAATATCCACTCCTTGCTATTTCTTCATAGTCCACCCTAATACAAAGTGTTGGTATTTGCTTGGTTCCCATCCTTTGGAGAAGCAGATTTTTTCGAAATTACTAACATCATACTGGATTACATATTTTATATATGAAATTTCGGCTTTAGATAATATATAATAGAATGATATACTAAGAAAAAACTAAACTAAAACAAATCAAGGAATAATATATACCCCATACCTTATCAATGGATAAGAAAACTTGGGAGGATTTTAAAACTTGTTTATAAACAAATGAATATATGGTCAGAAGATTCTGATAATCTCATATAGAGAGACTTGCGGTAATGTATGGCATTCTAGTGTCCCTGCATGCAGGCTAAAATGGAATATTTTAAGGAGGCATTGAAAAATAGAAGCAATTCATTCTTTTATGTGATGTCTCCCTAAATCTCTTTGCTGCAATTCGTACAAAAAAAGTGCTGAAGTCATTTACTAAGTTTTGCTTATTTCAACTCAATATCAGAAATATGAGGGAACGCAATGAGAACAGAACTTAATGCTAATGGATTTCTAGACCAAGTCACTAACCTTTACACTTCATAAAGATATCCATCCGAAAAAGTAGAGAAAATATAAGTTTTATAAGGTGGAATATAGATATAATTCAGGAGAAAATTAACAAAGAAAGACAAGCAATATTTTAGAAAAGGGAGAACTGGTAGAATCCCAAAGAAAGAAAGAAAGAAAGAAAGAAGACAGAAAAATTAAAGTCATATGTCATTAAAGAAAAAGGGAATTCACTTAAGTAGGATACCCCACCCCCGTAAAGAACTGCTTCAGAAGATGTAACATAGAAACAGGATGATACGTTGCTAAGGGTGATTACTCCGTAATGACGTAAAAAATATTTAACGTGAGAAATTAGAGAAGAGGTATAACTAGCAAATCATGAAAATTATTCCTTTAAAAAGTTAAAGAAGGACTGTTTGAAAGAAAAGGCCACATGTTTAGTTCGAACAGGATATGATAACATAAGACCCCTGAGTGAAAGGAATTTTGAAAGCAAAAGAAAATAATCTCATTAAAGTGTTAAAGATGCAAAGACACAATATCATTCAAATATTAAAGAAAAACTCCCAGATGACTTCAGATATTCCTTTATTAAAAAATTATCAGGTGATAATCATTAAATCGATATTAAGAATTGGCCGGTGGCATAAGATTTATTGCATTATGAAAATGACCCGAGCTCAAATCTTGAATGAGGCTGTCTGTGTTTTTCTTTGCGCTAATGCTCTTAGAAAAAGCAGGTATTCACATATTTTCTCATTAGTTTTGGATGACTTGGCTTTCCCATCTTGTTCGTTAAAACCTTGTTTAGAAGATAACTTGTTCAAGTGATTTTGTTCTAACCCTCGCAAGAATTATAGTATTAACACATTTAGAGAATGTTCATTTTGATTTTTAAAAAAAATTACTATGAAGTAAACTAATGACAAATTTGATAACAGATTTTTTCGTAAAACGTTGAACATGTTGGCTTCATGAAATATATCTTAAACAGATATACTTTGATGGCTTTGGAAAAATTATTAAATTCAGTAAAAATAATTTAATCATGTTTATTTAAGGAATATTCTAGAAATTTGAGCTATCATAAAAAATGGTGTTACGTTCTGTTTGTTATAAGTGTATTTACTCCAAAAAACGTAAGTAAACGTGCACTTCGTGTGCTAATTCCATAATTTGTACCTGGAGCAGTACGAGCCATTCCATTATTTTTTTTTCCAGTTATATTCTTTTGTCGCAAATCAAACTAGAAAGTGAACATGCTATTACCGAATAGCTATATATTAACCCTGTCCCCACCGATTGAGCAGAATTTGACATTAGGTTAATTTATTTGCGGAATGTAAAGAATTTGAATACAGAGTTTTTCGTCTACTACACCGTTTTAATTGGAGTCTACCCAACTATTTATCTATAAATGGAAGAAGAATTGTTGGATCCATACCTTTCTTACGGTATTAGCGTTAGGTTAAAAATAAAGTCTCAGGCATGATTCGAACTAAGTTGAAAAGTATAATACCAAGAGCATCTCTTGCACATGGAAACTAGCTTCTGTTTTACTAACGCTTTTACCAATTATAGATTTACTCTTCAGTTAGAGAGAGAAAATAAGAAATTAACTTGAAATAATTAAACGATAATGTAATATTCACGAAGCAATGACGAAAGAATGATGACAATCTCTTTTTGTGGAATAAAAATAGGTCGGCTTTAAATTTACTATCGTCTAATAAGTACCACAAAGACTTGAAGAAGGCAGGAGGTTATAGTCGAAAGGTTCTTAATATAACAACCAAAATGAAGCATTTGTCCAAGCACATCAGTATCTATGAAAGAAAGAAAAAAAGAACGAACGAAAGGAAAAAAGGAGGGAAAATCATGTCAAATACACATAAATCACGTAAAAAAAAGAAGAAACCTTAGTAATAAAAAGGAAGGACATAAAAGCAAGGGCGGATAACTCACATTATTTGATTTTAAGTGTTCATTCACTTTCTCACTCTCATACGAATTTCTCTTTTCTTCCAGTCATTAATGTCACCCTTAAAACTTAGTAATGGTCCACAAGTGACCAAACGTCGCCATTATATATTATACGACCAAGAGTGTCCATCCATTCAATTCTGTCTCATCAATGACGAATACCAACAGGGAGTTCGTCTTCAGCAATAAACCCTTTCATTGGTATCTGCCTGCTGCGCTGTAAACTATGGATAAAGCGGCCTTGGTTACCCGGCTCCGTTATCTATCGATTGTTAAATATTTTAGTGGCCTATGGAAAGCATCTGTTCACGATAAGTTCTTTTTCTTCCAATTAAGAATAACTTAGTTTCTTCTAAACAACAAAACGTTGCACTATATAATTAGAACTTTAGATTTTTTACAAAGGATTATAAAATTAAATATGAAGTATGATAATTTATTCTTTTGGAGAGTCAAGAAAAAATCATACCATGCGAAAATGGAGGGAATAACATCACATATAATTTTATAGGAAGTTATGTGTGACAATATGCTGAATAAATAGCTTGCAGAGGGTTAAGACCACGCCGAAAACGCGACGTCCTGGGTATGATACAAAAGAGAATGTCATGGGGAGGCTCCAGTTCTGGACGTTTGAGGAGTGTGGACTACCTCTTTCTTACCAAGAAGTAGTGGTGATGTAGCGGTTATCACGCAAGGAAATGGATACGGTGATGAACTGAGTAAAACGATGCTTATTATGTTTTACATCACACGAATATCATTGGAAAAGGTATGAATCCAATTATTCACCATTCCGGCATGAGTAGATAGTGCTGCATAATGGACTATTTAACCTTTGTATGACGACCAGACTAGAAGAAGAAGTCTGAATTTAAAGCAGCTGTATTCCGCTGGTGATGGAGTTGGATGAATACATATCCATTCTTTTTCATTACTGATAGTACGTGTTAGGGTACCATATATTAGTCTAATAGATCTGTTTGAAAATTATTAGTAAATTAAATGGGATTACTTGATATCATATCATAGTAAACTCTCAATATTGAAAATAATTATTCGAAGCCGCAGTTGTTTACTTATTATCATTATTATTATACTCTTTTAGAGTTTTTCACATCAGCGTAAGTTGGTGGTTTTTCACTGGAGATTGAGTGACAGCAAGTCACCTAAAGTCACCAGGACTCTCCTCAGTATTCTGGCCGTCTTCAAAAATGCTGTCGTTTGGATAGTCTCCACTCGTCCGCCAACATCCAAATCCTCCTGTCCCTTTAATAATCGTCTTGTTATTGTGCCTAAAGCACCAATCACAATTGGCACAATCTATACTTTCATGTTCCACAGCCTTTTCGATTCTCTAGCAAGGCTGAAGTACTTACTCTTCTTTTCACATTCCTTAAGATTTATTCTGTGATCCGCTGGGACAGCAAAGTCAACAATTTTGTAAATTCTCTTTTTTTTTGTTGATTATTATAAGGTATGTTCTTCTGGCCGGGATTAGGTGATCCGTTTGTATGTTAATGTCCCATAGGAGTTTATGTGTGTGATTTTCTAGGACAGGTACTGGGTTGTGCATATACCATTTGGTAGTATGGTCAAATTTAAATTCCTTGTACATTTCCCATTAGATCACCTTGCCGACCCAGTCATGTCTTGCCTTATACTTCTTCTGTGCTAATTTGCTGCATTCGCTTATTATGTGATTGATGGTTTCATCTCTGTCCCTGCATAGCCTACATATACTGTTTTGTTGCGTCTTATCTATTCTCGCTTTGATATGATTGGTCCTTATGGCGTTGCCCTGTGCTGCTATTTGAAGAGATTCCGTTTTTTTCATAAGGTTTCCTTTTCTTAGCTAGGTCAAGGTTTTCTGGTGTGAGATGTTGCTTATTAGTCATTTAAAGCGGCCACAGGTTGTTTTTTCTCCCATTTTTGTTTCCTAGTTGTTGCAATTCAATCGTCTATCGTGTTGTCCGTATCGTTTCTGATGGCTATAATTAGTCCTCGTTCGTGTTTTTCTGTGTAGTGTTCTAGCCGTTTTATCGATGCGTCAACGGTGTCTTCGATGCTGGCAAGTCCTCTTTCTCCCTCTTTTCTAGGTACATATAGTCTGTCAATGTCGTCTCTAGGATGTAATGCCTTATTCATGGTCATTAGTTTTCTTGTTCTTTGATCCATTTGTTTAAGTTCATCTCTGGTCCACTTGAGGAAGGGTCCCGATTATCTAACTAGAGGCACAGCCCGAGTATTTATTTCTTTGATGAGGTTTCTGCTGGAGAGTTTTGTCTCGAGTAGTTTTCTAGTTCTCCTGAGATATTCTTTTCGTATATTGTCTTTCATTTCCACGTGTTTGATGGTGTCTGCCTCGAAGATACCCAAGTATTTGTAGGTTTCATTTTCTCCGAGCGTTCTAATTTTGTCATGATTTGGTAGTTCCATTCCGTCAGTCATATGTCGTTTGCCACTTTTCATTACGAGCATGGCACATTTTTCTATGCCAATTATGATTCCTTTGCGAGTTTTTCACACCAGCATTAGCAGATGGCTTCTTTCAGGTGATTGAGTGACAGTAAGTCTCCTCAAGTCTCCAAGATTCTTCTAAGTATTCTGGACAATCTCTACAATGCTATAGTTTGGATGTTCTCCACACGTCCTATTATTTCCACGTCCTCTATTTCTTGTATCAATTCTTTTTTGATTGAACCTAGAGCACCAATTACAATTAGTGTGATCGTCACTTTCGTGTTCCGCAGTTTTCCCCAGTTTTTTCAATCTCCTTGGTAGGTCGACGTATATATCATTCTTTTCGCTTTCTTTCAATTTTACTCTGTGGTCGGTCGGAAAGGCAAAGTCCACAATTCGGCAAGTTCTCTTTTTTTTTTTGTAGATTATTACAAAGTCCGATATTAGGCGATCTGTTTGTATCTCAAAATCTCTGAAGTGTTTGTGCGTCTTATTCTTCTGGAGGGGATTGGTGTGGGGTTATGGTTAAAGCGATGAACGGCAGAATCGTAGTAAGTGTGTTCGAACTCCAGTCGCGCTAATACGTTCACTTTCAGACAAATAGCCTTGGGAAAGTTATCAACTCCCTTGTCCACTTCTGTTCTTCTCGAAGGGTGGCTTTGGCATTAAATGACCTACAAAGGTTGATATGCTATTAAACAAAAAAGCCAAGAAACCGATCATTCTCCAGGACATGTTTATGGTCAAACTTAAACTTCTTGCACTATTCTCAGTGGATCACCTTGCTCACGGTTGTGTCTAGTCTTAAGTTCTTTCCGAGCTAATTTGCTGCATTTGCTTATTATCTGATTGATCGCTCCGTTTCTATTAACACATAAACTATATCTCTCGTTTTGTTGCATCAGATCTATTCTTACTTTTGTATGATTATTCCTTATGGTGTTGTTTCGTGTTGCAATTAAGTGAATCTTTTTCTTTCTCAGTCACGTCCACGTTTTCTTGTGTGAAATGTCTCTTGTTAGTCGTTTAAAACTTCCATTGAGATGTTTTCCGTCTCATTATTGTTTTCTGGTTATATCCGATCAGTTAATCATCGTGTTGTCAGTTCTTTTTTTCTGGTGACCGTAACCGGTTTCCTCCGCACTTTTCTTTGTAATCTTCGAGTCACTGTATCGATGTGTCCATGTTGTCCACAATGCTGCCGTTTAAAATATCTTTTAAAGTAATTGAAAATTGTTCAGTTGATCCTTGTGTTGTTTCTGGTCACTGTAATTAGAATTTCTTTGTTCTTTTTGTGTTGGCAAGTTCTCAATCATCCTTCTTTCCTTGAAACATATGGTCTATCAAGATCATCTCTGGGATATAAGGCCTTATACATGGTCATTAGTTTTCTTGTTCTCAGGTCCATTTGTTTAAGTTCTTCTCTGGTCCACTTTAAGAATGGTCCCAATTATCTTACAAGGAGGACTGTACCGTTGCAGTACCAAACAGACAGTTGTGACATAATGGTACTAAATAGTTATTCTGTAACATAACGTAACTGTCTATTCATTCGTACTCCTAGGACCCTGTTGTAACGCTGCCGTGGAAAAAGTTAACGAATGCAAGAAACTCGGTTTTACCACCCAAAGGTTTATTTACGACTACCACGTGTAGGTAGTCGCCGGGAAAAAAGAGTATGGAAACTGAGATGAACATGTCAGGTCGATAAAGAGAATCAACATATCCTGGTGAGAAAAAGAAAGCAGACACAGATCTTGAGTTTCTTTCCTGTCATTTTTTGGCATTTTTCTATGCCATACACTATCCCGATGTACTCACTGTATATTCTCACTGCGTGTATTAGTTTCCAATTCTTTTTCGTTTTTGGCAAACAGTTTGTTGTCGTCACGTTCTTTAGGTGATTGATCTTTTACTGCGATTTACTAAGTTTGTATCCGTCTGTGCATTTCCTGAGTATATGGTTGAGTGGCATCATCTATAGTACACATAGTAGTGGTGAGAGCGCATCTCCCTGGAATGTATCTCTCTGGATCTTTGCTTCATCTTAGCTTTTCCTTTCTGCTATCAATTTCACTCTCCTGATTTTCATGATTTTCTCGATAAAGTTTCTGACTGTCTGTTGTACATTTTGAGGCAGTTTCTTATCCAGCTTTGTGGGACCATATCATATGCATTTTTGTTGTCAATCAAGGCGATAGCAAGATTTTTCCATCTCGTCTTGCTCTCAATGTGGATGTATTGATCAATGCGTAGAAGCTCTCCTGTGACTCTGGATCCTTTCTGTTCCGCGAGGAAACAATCTAGTGAGTCGTAAATCTGTTCGCTTATTTGTTCCGTTAGTTATTTTCCACATCTTAGGTAGGGACGTTATGGGTCAGTAGTTGTTTATCTGTGTTCTTTCTTTTGGTCATCTATTCGAGTAAGTCTGCTTCTTGTAGGCATATATTCATTTTAACAGTCGTCTATCATGGATGAAGGTAATTCTTTTTGAATTTTTTGAACCAGAATCCAGATATGCTATCATGGCGTGACGTTTTCCAATTTTTTTATTTTTATAGTGTTCTTTGTTAATGTACGTGTATCTTAGCCTTTGGTTCTTCTTCAAATCCTTTTAGCTCTTTTCCCATGTTGCTTATCCATTCGTTTTTTTTTTGTTGTTGTATTCTGATAGTTGCCAGATCTTGCTCCCAATTGTTTTGCTTCCTTTGCATCAGGTCGTTGGTATGTTTCAATGACATTTCTCCTTACTTGTTGGTAGAAATTTCATTTCATTGTTTTTGAATATCCTGTTCGTCTGTATTGTTTTATCCTGTCTCGATATTTTTTTTAATCTTCCTTCTTTCGCCAGTTTATTTCCTCGAGTTGTATTGTCATTTTTACTAGTGTTACTTTTTCCTTTTAGTCCTAACATGTTCCACCGTTTTTTCTTTGTTTTATAGGTTTTGTTTGTCGTTGTAAATTTCCTATCTGCGTTTCCAGTCGACTTTCTCAACCAGATTTTGAGTGTTAGTTCGTTGTTTTAAGGGGAATTATGATTATTATTTTTATTACTTAGTGGAAAATATATAACTGTGTGAACAAATCATTATCATAAAGAAAAATAATTAACTGAAGCCATATAATTATTACTATTCTAGAGGAATGCTTGACAATACAACCGCGAGTAAACTATTTGTATTCGATGGGATTTCTTGATATTATCTTGGGAAAAATATGTCTTACATAAATACACAAAAATGATGTGTTGACATACCGTTAAAAGCAATTAATTAATCAATCCATTATTCACTGATTTATTTATCGAGTTAATTTGTTTATTTTTACTTGTAAGAAAATCTATATTGAAGTTGATTCGTCGAAGGAATAAATTACAATGACATTTAATAAGTTTCTCTTTTTTCTTTCATTTTTATCATTTTCTTCTCAAAATATTCAAAAACTGTATATATATATATATATATATATATATATATATATATATATATATATATATATATATAATGAGCCGTGCAATATAGTACTCACAATTACCCTCATCAGAAAGCAAGGACAAATACCACTCTTAGTTCACAGAGAAGTCTGCGCCCAAGGACAAGTTGAAAAGAGGGGTCCTTACGAGGTATATATATATATATATATATATATATTGTTACATCTACGGTGAATTTAGGATAGGTGTTTAGGGGTTGACTTGGGCCCCCGCAGTCATAACACAAAAATAAAACCCACGGAAAATAGTCTATTAAAAAGGTTTGGAAATTGTAAACTAAACTCATTTGCAGCGAATGTACAGAGGATGTGGAGTCATACAAAGCTAAAAAAAAAAAAAAAAAAGGTAACACAAGGGGAGAAGGGGTGAAAGTAAAAATATGGGCTATAACCAATATGAAATGTATTTTGGATTAAAGTTTAAAAGATTATGTAGGGTCTGGCCTGCGAAAACAATCCCAACAAACCTGAATAAAAAGTTGAATACAGCAAGTAAAAATGTTACCGGTTAGTTCCTTTGTCCCTGGATAGGAATTCAGGCACATCTTACTCTGTTATCAGCGAGAATCATTCTGACGAACTGGCTGAAATACCAGGGTCACCGGACCAAAATGACCAGTCTAACAAATCCAAGTCACAAGGCCAAAGGGAGCTGGGACATTACAACAAGGAGCCGTGCAATATAGTACTCACAATTACCCTCATTAGAAAGCAAGGAAACATTCCACACTTAGTTCACAGAGGAGTTGAAAAGAGGGGTCCCTACGAGGTATATATATATATATATATACTGTATACATAGGCAGCAGGTCATTATCTTAACATATTTTGTAGTATAGTAGACTTCTTATGTCTGTGACAATTTGAAGAAAGTACGCTATACGAGCCCAAGCGCTTTCGATCATTTCATTGGACATCTTCCAGTCTCGTAAGAAGACTCGAACATGTTCATTTGAAAATTTTAAAAAAGAAATAATGTGAGGTATTCAATAAAATATGTTTATATATATATATATATATATATATATATATATATATATATATATATATATATATATATATATATATATATATATAAGAACTTAAATTTATAATTGAAAACATGCCAACAATTTATTTTTTTATTCAGAGTTAGACTGTAAAGATATAAAGGAAAATCTTCAAGGCACCAAAATAATAAAAATCAAGGATTACACACACACGCACACACACACCTTCTATCTATCTATCTCTCTTTCTCTCTCTCTCTCTATATATATATATATATATATATATTAAAAAAGTAAAAACGCTGCAATTTTAATGTAGTAGGTATACATGTAAAGTAATTCCTATATTATCATTAAAGAAATTATGTGATAATTTTTTAAAAGATATCATGCAAACTAGGCTTATCTCTGGGGGAGTAAAATAAAAAATTTATCTCATGAGTGAAATACTGAGGACAAGACGAGCGGTACATAAATAGGACAAATGAACTTTACACTACATCAAAGGAGGAATACCAAAGTTGAAAAAAAAAACACCAAAATAAGTGTTTGAATGGATTATTTTGGCAAAACTATCGCAAATATTCTGTGTTAGTTCCATAATTTTGCCAGGAATAATAGCAATAGCATTCCATGAGATATATATTAATAGACCGTCGATCAAATTATGATGGTAAAATGTCAAGTTAGTCCCAATATTGCATTTCGATCGGTCAAATTAATAGTCTTTGCCAAATTTTTGCAAATATCTTAGCCAGTTTGTTCAAACCTAACCTCCTTGTGTTTATTATTTCTTACATTTGCAAGGCAGAATTATAAGCTTTAATAACCATGTAAGAGATATTTCGTGTTGTAGCTTCAATCGATCGTTTGGAATCGTATTAACTGTTGGTGCAATTTTGCAATCTGAGAATGCGTTAGGCATCTTGTTCAACTGTAAGGTTGTGTTAAATGTAATACATTAAATTTTACAGCATTTAAAACCGACATTCACGTAAGAATATATATATATATACACACACACACACACACACACATATATATATATATTTATATATATATATATATATATATATATATATATATATATGAGGCTCAGTATTGGGAATGAAGTTGTATACAACGTTCATTTGAGCTCCAAAATAGAAGATTCAGTACCAGATAGAATACAATCCAATGCTCAACACACGTATTGTAGTGCTTACTCTTCTACGGGTAATAGTGTCAGCGTAATCGGAGCTCTTCCGACGAGGTTAATAGGAAATCTAAATGTTATTCTATGATCAAATTCTGATCATCAATATATATATATATATATATATATATATATATATATATATATATATATATACGAGGATCAGTAAATAAGTTTCCAGACTTTTTTCGTATGGGCACTTTTATTGATAGTACACACATGAAACTCTAGTCACCTTCGAAGTAATCGCCTCCGGTGGCAATGCACTTGTTGTACCGTTCCAACAAATTCTGCAAGGCCCCATGGAAGTCCTCTTGTGTGAGCGTGTCAATGACCTTTGTCATCTCCTCAATTGTTTTGTAACGACAGCCTCTGAGCTTAGGGAATAACCAAAAGTCACAGGGAGCCTGGTCTAGACTATAAGAAGGCTGAGGAACTGTCGATGCCCATCTTGGTCAAATAGTCTGTGAGAAGGATGGAGTTGTGGACTGGGGCATTGTCCTATTGGAAATGCCACTGACCGGATTTGAAGACTGCTGGACTCTTCCGACGGAATCTCTTCCTGAACTCCCTTAAAATCTCAACATAGTAACACCGACCCTAACCCTAACCCTTTGGCTAATCAACTCTGGTGTATTGACTTCTTTACCGTCCCACATCTCTCATCATCCCTCACAGACTCCCTGTCTTCCTCGAATCACTTATGCCACTCAAAAACTGATGCTCAATTCATGCAAGATGGTCGAAAAGCAGTCTGAAGCATTCCATACGTTTCTTGGCATTTTTCCATGTTTAAAACATAATTTTATTGTGTATCTTTTTTCGAAAGTGTCCACTCGTCCAGATTGCATTTTTGAAATTCACCAGCTGTGACAATCAGGCTTTTATAGGGGTGTATTCTAATTCCAGCTGTAGCTGTTCATTTGAACGTGAAATCATAAAAATTGGTCAATCATCTCATAAGATGTATAGCAATAACATACTGAATTGTCAGGAGTCTACGGCAAATTTAAATGGCTGTACAAAAAAGTCTGGGAACTTATTGAAGACACCACGTATATAGTTATGTCCACGAAGAGATTTGTATTATTTTGAATTTATTTATTTTGTTTTTATATACGTGTTATATATGCGTATGCTACCAGCCAAGTAAATATGTGGCACAAGGGCTTGTCAAGTCTCATTGAGTACCCAATAAAAAAACCTTGTGCCACATATTATGACACTTTCATTTAAGTGTCAAGGAGTTGGCTGGCGAAATTAACTAAAGGAAATTAATTAATTTTATTAAATCATGATAATAATATTTTATTAAAAATAAATTCATTTTGGGTGTCCAAGTATTTTTTGAGAACCGTGTATAAAATAAATATCAAGTGATTAAGTACGAAAAAGTTTGAGATCCGATCAGGGCTTGTTGACCTATAAGTCTGTCGCCAAAAAAATAAACATCCGCACAACTGCAAAGAGCTGTCAAGAGAGCCATCGGATTTCAAACTTTAAACAAAAAGATATATTTTTAAAATAGCGGACAATTTGGGTTGGTGTCACCAAGTTTGGCACAAGGCCTTGAATCACTAAATCATTGGTCAGCTAACCACGGGACTGCTCCTTGTGGCCCCTCCCAATGACTGTGGCTGATTGGCCGATTGTCTAAACCAATCAGGGGCAAACCGGGGGGATTGTTACGATGATAGCCATTGGTCGGCAGTCCCCTTTGGCTGACCAATCAGAAACTGATTATTCGGGATTCGGGCCCATAAATGGAGGACACCCAAAGCGAAAAATTGAGTTGGTTCAGGAATTCGCCGCTTAAAGAACCAAATCTGTTGCCATTGCATTCGCCATTGTGACACTGCCTAGTTGCAGTTAAAACTCCGCCAGTCAACTCCTTTCACTCCCAGTTTGTGGTGTTTGACTAAAAATTATCTAAACAACTGTGTAAATAAACGTTTGTTACTGTTTATAACAAACGCCTTATTTTCGTCATTTTTTCAATTTGCTTGGCAACTTTTTCATCTCTCCAACACGAATTCCAACCTTCATCGACTGGACCTCAACCATCTTCTCTTTCCTCGGATCTGAAAGCAAAGTGGGCGTGGAAAGAAACAGAGAAAGACCAGTCGACACATGTGGTAATCACGAAACCAGCGGCCAACTAGGTGTCGTGAAGCTATAGTACCACAATATGTTCTCTGAAGAAAGTAACAAGCACATATATAACACGTATGTAAGAAAAAAAATTCAAAGAATACAAATCTCTTTGTGGACCTGCTTATTTCAAAATATATCTGAAAATATATATTCTATTCCTTCGTTGGACCTGCAATAAACATTTTTATATATATATATATATATATATATATATATATATATATATAATTCATGCAGTCTAAATTCCATGAATTAAATATATATATATCTAATATTTATTAGTATTATTATTCACTCAGTAGAGCTTTTCACATCAGCGTTAGCCGATGGTTTTTCACTGAAGTCTGAGTGACAGCATGTCTCCTCAAGTCTCTCGGACTCTTCTTAGTATTCTGGCCATTCTCAACAATGCTGTCGTTTGGATGGTCTCCACTCGTCCGCCAACTTCCAAGTCTTCTAGACCCTTTAGCAATCCTTTAGTTTCTGTTCCAAACGCACCAATTACAATTGGTATAATTGTCACTTGCATGTTCCACAGTTTTTTCAATTGCCTAGCAAGGTCGAGGTACTTATCATTCTTTTCACATTCTTTCAGTTTTATTCTGTGGTCAGCCGGGACAGCCAAGTCGACAATTTTGCATGTTCTCTTTTATTTGAATAGCTCTATCCTAGATAGTGAGCATTCTCCATATTATATTGCACTTGGTTTGATACAAACCCACAAATTGATTTAGTGACAACCAACACTGTTATAAGATAATACAATATATATATATATATATATATATATATATATATATATATATATATATATATATATATATATAATTTGTACCTTATTTTGCTATATTTTTAAGTAAAGGTTGTTCAGTACCAGTGATAGAGAATATGCAAGTCAGACTATCGTAAAATTAGAGTCAAGAGTTTTGGCAATAGTAAAGCCGAGAATCTGACATTTACCAAACACCGTCGACTCTGTGTGCAATAAAATGAACAGGTCCCTAACTGATTCCAAATTTGCTATTTAGGTTTTTATTATTTCGTATATTTTGCTCTACACATGTTTCAGATTTTACGACTTTGGGATCATGACTCTAAAAAGGAAAATATTGTTGGGTGTCTGTGGGATTATGGTAAGTCTTAGTGAAAATTTGTTTATTTTGATGGATAAATGAGGATGTCTAAAATTTGTAGGTCTTTAAAATTGTGTTTTGTGGTGAATTTATTTAAGGGTTTGGGTTTTGGAGTAATTTATGTGAACCGTTAATGTTGTTCCATATGCGTTTCCAAAATATATAATAGTCATTCAGGAATCTTTTTCATGATCTCATGCTTTCTGTTTTTATATTGCTTCTGCATTTTCCCCAAAGCTTTCATATAAATTTTCTTCGAAATGTACTAATGTTAGGGTGAAATATGTTGATGTTATTTTTGTTCTCAAAGTTTTTGCTAGGGTTTCTTGAATTAGGAGGAATTACATGTTTAGAAATATATACGTATATATATATATATATATGTGTGTGTGTGTGTGTGTGTGTGTATGTGTGTGTGTGTGTTAAGACGTGCACACGTACGTACGCACTGAAATACAAGCACACACACACACACACACACACACACACACACGCACGCACACACACACACACACACATACACACACACACACGTACGTGTGCACACACTAGCACAGGTGAGGTGTTGGGGACGAAAGATTTTATTCTGGCAATGCTTTGATGTTTTTTTTCAAATTCATGTAAGTTCACTGAAAATAATTGACATCTGTTTTTATTGCAGAAATTTACTGCATTGAACCTTTTTGCACAAATGTATGAGTATATACCTGTCAGAATTTGAGTACATTCCCTATATATATATATATATATATATATATATATATATATATATATATAAGGAGTTTACTTAAATTCTGAAAGGTATATACTCATACTTTTGTGTGTAAAAGTTCATTCCTGTATATATATACATTGAACATGTATGCAAAAAAGTATGTGTATATAACACTCAGAACTTAAGTAAACTCCTTTTATATATATATATATATATATATATATATATATATATATATATATATATATACTTAAAATCTGACATGTAGACATTAATCGGTTATATGTAAACAAAACAAATGTGATACATGGGCATTTAAAATTCCTTCGCTTACGCTAGTTCCCTCGTGGCTGTGTGTTAGAATCTGGGTTGGTGTACAAGTCACTAGGGTTTCGATCTAAGCTTGGAAATCTCGCGTGTCCAGCCAAACTGAAGTGTTGTGTTACAACGAAGCAGTCTGTCTGTGGATGACCATATATATACCAGCCCCTCAGCATTTACAGAATGTGATAAGTTGACTAATTTTTACGCAGAGTTTCACAGGTTTGGATTCATATTTTTCGTCTCTGTAGACCGGTTGTAATACAAAAATTAAAGGGTACAGTCTGTCCTACAATTTACTCCAAGCTACATGGAGAAAAGCTGGAATTATACCCTTCCTACTGCTGTTACTCGCGCTAAATATATTGCAAACAGCCTGTCAAGGATTAAACACAGGTTACCAGGTCCATTTCCAACGACCGTAGTCATCACATCAGGAATGCAACTATATATATATATATATATATACGGCGTATCCAGAAATAAAATCAGGTACGAGTGGTCGGCTTTTAAGGCTGCCCAGGAATTGAATGCAGCCTGCGAATCAAAGACATCATAGGCGTCACTCAAACCAACCGAGCTGGGCTGGGTAGAACGATCAACAAGATCTTCTCCTGAGCCCAAAGGGAAAAAGAGACATGGTGAGCGAAGAAATCAGGATGTTTGAGAAGGAGCAATAAACAGCCACTGCTGTTACCCAGGCCAAACCATTTGCTAGGAAAAAATGGAATGATATCGAACCAATTAAATCATCGTGGAAATCCTTAATTGCAATGGAACCACTAGCAATATCATTCCTTCTTCGTTCTACATAGGATTTCTTACCAAATACTACCTAACTAAAATAATGGGGATATACCGATTCGGACCTGTGCTTGTCTTGTAAAATGATCGGGTTACCTTGCGCCATGTACTATCTGCATGTCCACAATCGCTTCAGATGTACACATGGTGATAGAACAAGGTGTTAGAGGTGGTCATAGAGTTGTTAAGAGCACAATGTGAGACAGCAAATCAGCAACCTGTTACAGCCAAGGAACACATAATTCAGTTTCTCAAGGAAGGTGAATGTCAAGTGATGAAGCAAAAAATACGATGCTAATGAATGGAGCTAGTGACTGGAAAGCTTCAGCGGATCTCAAGACATCTTTACAATTTCCAGTTCACATTATTCAAACAGAAAAGCGGCCGAACATTGTCGCATAGTCCGATTCAAAGAAGAGTGTCGTCCTCATAGAATTGACGGTCTCCTAGGAAGAAAACCGGGAGGAAACACACGAGCGAAAGTAAAACCTATACGAGACACTTCGTGCCGACTGCCAGGGAAATGGTTGGATATTCCATGATTCCTATTGAGGTTGGTTTTCGTGATTTTCTAGGACATACAGTCATTTCGTTTCTTTCAAAAATTTTGATTGATTGATTGATTGATTTTTAACGCCATGTTAACTCATAGAGTTATTTTATGCCAAGATGTTAGTGATTTGCATACATAGTAAATTATATTTAATTTTTGTATTTCCTCGGTTTTTCTTTTTTACACGCTGATATGATATCTAGTGTCTCCCTCTAATACAATTAGCAAACACTTCTATTTGTAAGTAGATGGTAACCTAACGAGTAGGACCTCTCCAGGCAAGAGTGAGTCGGGAAGTAATGGCATTGGAGGGGTAATCCACCCTCCTCAGATCTCTAGAACTTAATTTTCACCATCAGACGCAGTCTATTATCATAACCAAGATACCCTCTTTTGTGGGTTAGGAAGTCTGACTTATCTGCAGGGGTTGCTGTCAGCGTATTCTGAATCCCACCGACAGGGCAGACACATCTTAACTCTGCTCGTATATTGACTTTAGTATATATTGTTTTACGTATTATGAGCTTTATATTAAAAAACAACTCATTTTTTTCAAAGATGCAATGAATAATTTTCTTGTGTGTGAAATAGAATCTATGAAGTAAGAGTTATAAAACTTAAAATTATGTTTGGGAAAGGGTTAATAACATTCTGATTCATATTTCATCTAGCGTCGTCTCTAACATTTTTTTAAACTCTTTTATCAGCCGTGTCTTCACGTTATTTTCAGAGTTTGTAGTAGTGATATAAGCTGAATTCCACAAGATTGCAAAAATCACAAGCCTGAAGGCAATGCTTCACAAGATATGCCAATCCTAAGCAGGTGTCGTATCGAGGGTAGAAGACTAAATTCTGCCAATGGTTTGACTCTTTGGTGAACTGTCCACACGTATATAGAAAGAAGAGAATCACAAGTGGTACAGCAACATCTTAAAAATGTTTCCTGTGCTACTGATGCCAAAATTTTCGGTTCAGCGCTCAAATCATTGACCCAACACTCTAATTAGTAGTGTCTATGTGTATCCGTAGTTTTCTGTGTCGGTTGATTTAAATGTGTCTTTGCTTTCAGGCGTCAATCAGGGCCTGTTTGTAAACGTATTTGTAAAATCCTTTCTTGATAAAAAGAAAAATGGGTTGTGGAACAAAAAACCCAGAAAAATACTTGAAATGTTGTATTGCCATGAAAATATCAATAAACAACAATAATAAGAATACAGGTGGTACGAACGAGTTTATTTCTTTCTACCCCCAGTCCTTGGCGACACGAAGAATGTTTTGAGGATAAAGATATAAAGATAAAACACAAAAATGGAAAGAAAGAAAGAAAGAAAGAAATTGGAAAAAATAAGCAATAGAAATCTATCGAAATAAAAGAACTACAGAAGAATTTTTAAAAAGTGACAAATACAACAGGTCAAGATAAAAAGTAGAAAGAAAAGAAAACGAATAAGCATATTACAAAATAGCATATATAAGAATGAAGATCGAAATGCGAATAGAAAGAAGAAAGTCAAAAGAAAAAATAACGAAAAACAAAGAAAGTTTTTGAGTGTTTTTTGTGGTTTTTTGTGGTTTGTTTAACAGCGCAATTAGATTTGCTGGGCAATTTAATGCAAAAGTCAGTCTTTTCAAAGAATTATAGAATTTCAAGTAACTACTACTAATAATCCCTAGTAAATAATAATATCATCAAGTAACTATTTTTAATTCTAATAATCTGTGCACAATGATTTGAATAACAAATCCTCCTTATTATAGACGTTAATTTTCGACATCTTCCTTGAATAGTAAAAAGATACATTCGCTTTTGTTTAAGGAAAAGCAACTAAATCCGTTAATGAAATGAAAATAAGAATATTTTTATGTGAATATTTTTAATGAAAAAAGTAGCATTTGTCTATCACACACAAACTCTCTCCCTCCCCCCCGTCTCTCTCTCTCTCTCACACACACACACACAGAGGCAAACACACACACACACACACACACACACACACACACACACACACACACACACACACACACACACACACACACACAAACACACACACACACACACACGATCATATGTGTATGTATAGATAATATATATTTTTCTGTCCCTTCTCAACACGACTTTATTATTCCTTACCCCGTTTTAAAATAAGTTTAGAGAATTTTACCGGGTGCTTTCTATTGAAAAGTACCAGTCGAAAGGATTATATAGAGTTGTTTTAGTCATGATTTTAGTGACGTTTTATTAAAGTATGATTATCCTTCTTAAAATAATCTCCGATTTATAAATATATATATATATATATATATATATATATATATATATATATATGTATGGGGGGAATGAGTGTGTAATGATGATTAACTGTTTTACTGTACATTCATAGTGTTTACAGCAAGGGTCCCTAACCAACGGATCACGGTGATTTTAAACTTTACCAGCCACACCCAGCAAGTAGGTAGCGTGTGTTCGGCAGTACATTTCGATGTGAACGATTTTCCTCCAAAATTAAGCATGTCAATTATACGCTGTGCTCGCAACTGCCAAATCATCGGTCCTCTGATGTACTCCTTCAGACAAATTCTTCATTTAACCATGTTTTTTTTATGATTTCAAACATCAAATATCTCATTACTAAATGATAAGTGTGACCATGTGAATTTAGCTCCTTTTCTTTCCCCCTTAAGATCACCACCACGGGTCCTCCTGAGTTAAGCATTGCGGCCATCGAACAAAAAAGATAGTTGCAAATAAGTATCCTTATTTAATAATGATCATTTGCTTTCATATAGTAGTATGGTTTCACGTATCCCTATCTTATATTACTAATTTTTGCACTATTATATGCTTTTCAGTATCTCAAGCAATTATATTGTTTAGTTTCCTTTTCAATGTCACATGCAACTTATTTAATACAAAAGCCATCCTTGGAGAAGGACAATAGTTGTACAATTCAACCCACAGTTAGGGAAGGATTAAAGTTTTGTTATTTTTCCAAAGGTTATTAGTCAGAAAGTGAACGTAAATGGAGCTCAGACTCGCTCTCTATAATATCATAGTCCGCCACATTATCAGCTACGCCACCAGGACTTATTCAGCAATTATACGTTTTCAAGTAACTAATAATAATCCTTTAGGAACGCTTATGATTTACAATAATCATTATTCATATTAATAATTTGCACAGTTATATGATTTCAAGAATTTCTAAATAATACTGACAAATTTACTACAGATCAATTTCACCCATAAATGGAGATTTAATATATATACTACAATGAACAGACCTAGAAGTAAGAGTAGAACAAATCCAAACTTCTCAAAGTTCCAAACTGGTGCCTCACAACTAGATGTACCAATGGTACCATTCTTGGGTAAAGTCTTAACCATTCCTGACAGGATGGTAAAAAGACAGGGACAAAACCTATGAGTTTAAAAAGTATTAAATGGGAAAAAAGGTAAAAATAATCGGAAAAGTACAACAGATAGAAAGGAAAAAATAAAAAAGGCGTGAGAGAATTAAAAAGATAATCAGAAGAATAAAGTAGACAGTTAAAAGAAACAATATGATATGAAAACAGTAGGGGCTAAAAAATAAGAAAAATAGCCAAAAAAAAAAAAATAATCATGAAAGAGAAGAAAGAAGTCAAGATAAAAAAGAAGAAAAAAAAAAGAATTATTGAAGAATAGAAAAACAGAAAAAAAAAAAGATGAAGGAAAAGCAAAAAAGATCAAAATGAAAAAATATTGACAAGAGCGATACTAAAAGAAATTGAATCGAGGGAAAAACGAGATATAGAAAAAAAAGCGATATATAGGAAAAAGTGAGCTGTAGAAGAAAAAGTATATGTGAAAGAGAAAAAAGTTTAAAAGAGAATAAAATAAAGTGACATGGGAGCAAAAGTAAAATTCAGGAAAAAAAAAAACTTTAAGTAGAAGCAAAAACAATGAAGAAGACTGAGACTTGAGCATTTCTATCAAGAAACCTATTGATCTATGTACATATTTGTCTTTAAGAAATATCGTAAACAGAAAAATTCTTATATCGACTTAGTAGATAAACTTTTAAATCAAATATGTTTAAATATATGCATATATTAAAATTCGTTTATTTCTCATTTACGAATTGGTATGATATTTTTGGTTGGTTTTTCCTATTTTGAAGTCAATGGTTTCGGAAATGGTATCAATTTTTTGTCTATCACGTCAAATCCTTGCTCTTTGTCATACTCCTAACTTCACAAACGATAATCCATAGGCTAGCAAATGTAAATATTTATCAAATTTTTCAAAAGAATCTGAACAATTCAAAGTCGAGGTCATTCAGTTGATTACTTGTGTAATTCAAAGACAATAATTAGAAAAGTAAAATACGGAAACAAAAGTAAAAATTTAAGAAAGTCTAGTAAGTCTGTATTAAATCCATACATTTCCTGGGCCTAAAATTGCTTAAAATCTAAAGTTTTTGGCCACATTGTTATATTCTAATGCTTATGCAAATAAATGAATAAATAAAATAAGATAAACATCTGCAAAGCTTATTCGGAATTATATTTACACGTTTTCTTAAAACTGAAGCAATTCAAAATTCCAATATTCAGATATCCAACAATAGAAAATTAATGAATACATTTTTTTCGGTGTGGTATAAAACAAACACTAGAGGAAAATATGAATGTTATTTTTAAATCAATATCTCTAAATTAACAAAAACAACGTTCCAACTCAATTCACCAGAAAAACAATTATTATTATTATTATTATTATTATTATTATTATTATTATTATTATTGTTTCGCTGAGAGTTTTTCACACTAGCATTAGCCGACGGTCTGGAATTTGAATGATAGCAAGTCTCCCAAAATTGCCAGGACTCTTCTCAGTATTCTAGCCGATCTTAATGCTGTCATTCGGATGGGATCCACTCGTCTTCTTATTTCCAAGCCCCACCCCAATCTCATTATCAATCCTTTGTATTCCATAAGTTATTTACCGACACAATCTCATCATTGTTGGTTTTGTGAAAACTTTCCGGTCAATACAGTCTTCGGTTTTATTGTCAGTTTTAAAAAAAGCAAAATATAAGCATACTATTTCAGCCAATAGATAGGATTATTGTAAGAGTTTTGTCTAGCCTTTCAGAAAGGAATATTTGAATGAGAGAAATGAAAGTAGAAAGAGCAGAATAAGGAGAAGCGATAAGTAAAGAAGAAAATAAAGGAAATCTGCAGAAAACCAATAAATATTTCATGGAAAATGTGCAAGTGAGTCAGATTTGGGGATAAAATCATAGAAGAAGAAGAAGAAGAAGAAGAAGAAGAAGAAGAAGAAGAAGAAGAAGAAGAAGAAGAAGAAGAAATAAAAAAAAAATACTAAGCAAGAACAATAGCATCAACAATGAAAACATACATAAAAAGTAAAAAAATAGATACATCAGCCAGCCAAGCAAAGTTTGAGAACAAGTACCCAAACAATGGGTGTTAGAAATAGATAGCAAGGAAAAAGACGCATAGGATGTACCGAACAGAAAACGAACAGATAACAATTGCCTGTTGGGTATTCCTTACACCGACGATCATTAAGCATGACTTTTTATCTACAATTTATAGGGCATTCAAGTTTATATTACGATCTTAGTTATTGTATTAAGTCGTAAAGAACGGTAGAAAAATAACGGTGTCTTTTACTGATGTATTGAAAAGTTGCAGAATACATTTCCATATATATATATATATATATATATATATATATATATATATATATATATATATATGTATATATAATTTAATCTGCTTCCTTTCTGGGGTTTCGTTTTCACTTTTCCAGTATTTTGCAGTGTGTACCGAAAAACATTGCTGCTTAAGGAACGTCTTCAACTTATTTATATGTTATTGAATCGCTGAATATGTTTGAAAATCTTTACAAAGTAAATGAAGTTTGTTAGTGAGGGGTTTTTTTTATCCGTGGATTAGGCATGTTGAATAATACTAGTTGTTAAAGCGTGACAAACTGGAAGTAGATTCATACCACATCTTGCGTTCAAAACTTTTTTTCAAATCAAATATAAGAAAACGCAGCGAGCAATAATGGAGTCATTAGATGTGAGCATTATGTATATATTCTATAGATGTGTATAAAAAAATTCACAGCCTCTAATTATTAAAAGAATCGTTACTGAACAAACTGTTGGAGATCGTTTTAATTACAAGTACCGGAAAGTGTTGAAAGCAGACACCATAAAACAAATAGAGATGGAAGAATATAAAAAAAAGAGTAACTCAGGAGAAAAAAAAACCTCTCAAAACCAAGTTTTGCTGTAGAAATCTCATCAAAGTAATAATCATCAAGGCAATATCCTTGGTAAGACACTCTGAATCAGTCTTAAAATTGATAAGGACGGAACACAGCAAATGAATCAAAAGTTAAATAAAGTGATAATGATACACAAAATCAGGAGGAATGAAATTGACTCTGTGTTTATCCAAAATAGAAGACGTCGCTTCACCAGCATTGAAGATTGCGTAGATGCATCAAGACAAGGAGTTTCGAAATACATTAAAAAGGGCAAAAAAGACTAATTACAGTAGTTAGTCAACAGCAGTGGAAACATATGATCAAAAAGATAAACAATAAACACTAGGAGAAGAAAATGGAAGGAAAAAGGAAATTATGAAGATTTCATAAGATAAACTGAAGAGATAGCACGCAGGAAGATTTGAACATGGTTAAGAAAGGGAAATATGAACTGATGAATTGAATATCTTATAATCGAAGCACAAAATAAAAACTTAAGGACCAATTATATTAAAAAGTTATAATATGCTGGAGAATAACAAAAGTAGGTTGTGTGGAGATCGACATAAAACGATTACATGAAATTAGCAGTAAAGTAGATCAAGATAAGAATGACAGGGAAGAAATGTGATCCAGATGGAAGAAAGATTAAAATCTGATCATACAAACAAATTGTATATAGTATCCGTCCAAGAGAACGAGACTCGTGAATTCCACTGGGATTTAGAGACAGAAAGAGATCACCTATTAGCGGACAGAAGACAAGGCCAAGGGTTCATTAACATGAAAAACAAAATTGCCATCCAATTGTCATATATTGAACGGCTGGACAAAGAACGAAAAAGTCGTAAATATAAAAAAATATAATTTATATTTTTATTCTTCGACAGCAACGATTGTGTGTAGTAGGAATATAGTCAGAGAGAGTTCACATATCTTTCTACAGTGGCGGGGACCCTTTTTGTGAAGTAGTGCGATGGACGGAGAACAGACACGAGGTACTGACAGGTCTGTTCGAGTGACCAGCAGGTCTTTCCCTTCACTTGAGAGACCAGCGGATCTCTGCTTTCAGTCAAAAATTTCAGACATTATATTGTCTTTTTACGTCCCATGGGGATATATGAATATCCTCTTCGCTCACGTATTTTTCTGTTTATGGCTGGTTATCTTAACTTACATAATTCCATTTTTTCTGGTAATTTGTAGATCTTATCTGCGAACGGAAATATCTGTCACTATATCCATAGGCAATAAATTATATTCTTGCCATCATAGTTTATATTTCTCCTTCCTGTGAAAACCACTTTGTTGGTGTTAATTTGCGACTGCATTGAATCTGCTAAGTTCATCGTCACCAGCTAAGCTAGTATATTATACAATGGATTTTACTATTCTAAAAGATTTGAGCGTGAAAATATACGCAAGCGAAAAGGGAGAACTAAAAGAAATATATGAAACATGAGAGTGATGGTCATACTAATCATGTTTGGTGCACTTGAAACGGACCCAGAAAGCTTGAAAAAAAGTCTTCGGGGTTTGAAAATCAGAGGAAGAATTTTTACTCCTATGTTTCAAGAAAAGAAGGAAGTAGAGGGCTTTTCCTCGTTAGGGAGTGCGTAGATACTACTATTCAGAGGCACAAAAATATATTTAAAAAAAGACTGACTGATTACCACAGCCAGTGACAAATGTCTGAATAATAAACTACGGAGAGAATAGAACTGTTAATTTAAACCATAAGAACACTTGGAAACACAGAAAACTGAAAATACCTTGGAATATTAAACGCGGATATCATCAAACAAAAAGGAGATAAAAGAAAAGCAAGAATTTCATTCATCAGAAGAATAAGGAAACCTGTCGGAACTGAAATCTGCAGTTGAAATCTAGTCAAAAGAATAGATACCTCGGGAATCTCCCTTGTAAGTTACTCAATACTTTTCTTAAACGGAAAAAAATAGGAATATATAGTTCATAGAACTAGAAAGAATACTCAAATTCATTTTATTTTGCAGTCTCAGACCATTAGATATGAATGCTGGTGGCAAGGAAGTAGAAATAAATCGTTTACACCAGTAATCCATATCATTTCCTTTGTTACTGATAGAAGCTTTGCGGCAATCAGGTAAAATGTCTAGCATGAAATCTGAGAGGCATCATTGATTTCCTCAATGGAAAAAATCTGCACCCATTAACATAGACTATCGTAAGTTTGAACGGTTAATGCGTTTTAACTGTGGAAAAGATTTTCCTGGTAACGACACCATCAACTCAGAGGAAAATTCGGTCACTTTCGGTGTTTCCAACATTTGTGAGCTTTGGATGAAGGTTCTTGTCTATCGCTGTTGACAATTCAGAGTCAATGGCGACGTCAACGTAGAAATATAGATTTTACACGCTTAAACTGTTTCATTGGGGTCCCTGTATCTGTTTAAAGTTCGTGTTAAAAGTTATAACTTTTCGATTAACTTACTCTGTGTGCATATATATATATATATATATATAGGTATATATACATTCATATATATATATATAGGTAAATATATATATATATATATATATATATATATATATATATATAACCGTTTAAATATATCCGTTTAAATACGTTTATAAATCAAATCTTTATTCATTCCCCTCAGCATGCAATGATGGTGTTTTGTTCCTTTACTAGAGTCACCTACACATACAGAAATGAAAAAATGTAGCAAAGAATAAGATACACCAACGAATTTTTATCCGGTTAAAACAACGTGCTGCGTTTGTACCTTCACTTACACCCACACATACACACAATAATACGTAACTATAATCCACACAAGCATACGCATACACCCACACACTTTCACACACGCACACACTTACAATAACATGTAAAAATTCCTACAAAACCCCAACGGTTTTTTGACTGTATATTTTCGATTTTCGATTCATTTCCTTTCTTAACTGCCTGATTGTCGTTTTGCATAAAACTTCATGAAACCTAGGGGTCGCAGTCTAAATTCCATGAATTATATATATATATATATATATATATATATATATATCACTTTTATATACTTTTTAAAATAAAAATAAAAAAAATTACTTCTTTAATGTCATTTTTAATTTATTTCTGGTTCTGCTGACCATCATCAAATGTTTCACGAAAGTAAATTTTTATTTGGGCGTTCTTATATTGCTTCTGGCGAGAATGGAATAAAAAATATAACTTTTTAATTAAAATAATTTTTAATATATTTTTTAGTAATATTTTTTAATCAGGAAAAACTTTTTAGAGTGGAATATTATATCAATTATTGTTTTTTATTCATAAAATGTTTATACGTTCCTTTAAAAAACAAAAAGCCGTTACCCCTAATTTAAATACTACAAACAATTACAAAAACAAATTCTGGAAAAATTAAATTGTGGCATGTGGCTTATTTACAATTATGCATAAAATATGCATTCATATTTCCTTTGAAACTATTATGTATTATAATGTATGTATTATAAATATTAAACGTGGTCTAATGGTTATTGTCGTAGGAATTGCAAACGACGATACGAGTTCAAATCCTGGACGAGACTGATTGCATTTCACATAGCACTAATACCCTTGGGAAAGGTATGAATCAAATTATTATCCCTCCAGCTCTGGGTAAACAGTAGGGAAGACTAGGTTCTTCAGCCTTGGTGAGGCAACTAGTCTAGGAGAAGGAAAACTCTGAATTCAAACCTGTTAAACTCCGCTTAAAAATTGACCTTGTGTCATATCCTGCCCGAGCGGAGGGGTTGGTAAATATGATATGATAAATATTAAACAAAATAATTCGTTTCATCAGGAAATAATAATTCAGTGCTAATATTAATTTACAAGAGGCTATTTCTGATCATTAAAATTATCATAAAAATTAAGATTATTTATATTAGGAAGAAATTAACATATCAAACGTTAAATTAATTGTAATAAGCAAAGAATTAATATGTAATAGATTTTCTCCTCTGATTATAAATACGAGATGTACACACACAAATGATTTATATTAAATAGAATTATTAGTGTATCATAGGAGTACTTTTAACTATTTAACTGTGTTGAAATAAATGATTAATTGTAGATCAATATTGAATTAAATAGTTAGTGTTAGGTAGCTCAAACAATTCATTTAAAAATAAAGTTACTAAAAAGCTATTTTATAATAAATCACATACACAGACACATACAAATACATGCACACATACACAAATATATATATATATATATATATATATATATAGTGTTTTGATTACTTATCCAGTTGGCACCATGAACACCTTGGAAAAGTATCTTTTATATCTTTTAATAACTTAAAAAAAAACGATTTTTCCATAAAACACTTTTTTTTCCCAATGATGAGTCAAGGTCGAAACTACTTGAAAGTAATCAAAAAAGGAATTACATAAAAGTAATATTGGATTTTTTAAAATCTTATTCATCTTTTCAGATAGATAGATAGATAGATAGATTTTTATGATTACGTTCGGAGCCATCAAGTTTGTTTGCATGCATATATATATATATATATATATATATATATATATATATATATATGTGTGTGTGTGTGTGTGTGTGTGAGGGAGAGAGAGAGAGAGATATACAGTGAGAGAGAGAGAGAGAGAGAGCAAGCAAAGAGGAAGGAGAAACACGGACAGATAGGAAGACAGATATTAAGGACGAAGAAAGTCAGAAAGTTCGAAGAACGAGAAAAACATTACATATTTGTGCGTGCGTGTTTCAGACTTAAAGATAAAACTAAATTAGCCCTTACTTTCACGAATGAACTTAAAACGTTGTACTTAATAGCCATAGTCTGTGGAACGGTTTTTCATATTATGTTCTCTCCGACATTGCAAAAACACGCAAGAAAGGAAAAATTTGTTTTTATATTCTAAGGTTGATTTTTTCCCTGTTTTTAAGGATGTTTCTTTTTTTCCTTTTTCACTCTGAATAAATGGCCAGTGATCATGCCAAAATATTTTTTAAAAATCTAATCTTAAAAGCGGTTTTAAATGAACATATCGATTAGACTTCATTTTTTTCTTTTGGCTTTTCCTTTTTGAATTGTTTGTTCCATTTAAGACAGAGGATATTGTAAATATCGAATATGTATTGACGCACTAATGTTAAAGCTCCGGGTTTATAGGAATATTATTGTTGTAGGTATAAGACGAATAAAACAATCGATTGATTTTAAAAGCTGTTTCAACTTGGCTAATAGTGGAAGTTTGTCTTTTCATTATGGCCAACACTATTTGTAACCCTACGACGTGAGAAAACACACACATACACACACACGCACACAGATATATATATATATATATATATATATATATATATATATATAATCATTTTACTCAAAGGTTGAAGTATCTATAACAAATATGCTCTATATTAGTGAAAGAGCATATATAAGTAGTATAAATAAAGTAAAATAATATATTCCTACTAATTTTTTCCCCGAAGCGTTTAGATTTTTCAAAACGGAGAACTGCCTGAAGATTTTGTCAAAGAATATTTCGAATAGATTTATGTGGCTGTGATTGTGTCTGTGTGATGGGGGTGATTAAGAAGGAGAGAGAGAGAGAGAGAGAGAGAGAGAGAGGAGGAGGAGAGAGGAAGGGAGAGTGAGATTGAGGAAAGAGAGAATGAAGAAGTGTACATGTATGTGGATGTATGTGTGCTTATGTGTACGCGCCCGAGGTTTACAATACGGTCTTTATAGACAGTATAAGTCAATAACGTTGAATATATGGTCTTAATTTCTATAGCGAATTGTATACAGACAGACAGACACACACACACACATATATATATATATATATATATATATATATATATATATTATGCCTGAATACTGTCTATTTCTTTTTCGCTTTCAAAATATATGAAACTATTAGTAACGGAATATAAATATATATATATATATAAATCGTACTCGATGGTGACTCAAAAGCTCTGTTTTCAATAGCTACTACACCGAGATATAGGGTAGGGATTTACTCCTTTGCTTGGAGTGCTTCTCTTTACCCTTGATACATACTTTTAAATTCTGAGTGTTAAACAGGAATGTATCAAGTACCATTTTTTGAGTCTTTGGTATGACTCAACTTGGGATTGAATCTTGGCTCCCAGGCAAAAACAACGACTGAGATAAAATGCCTAACGAAAACAATCAAAAAATGTTTTTCATAGCTTTGAAGAGGAGTTAAAATACACGATTCATAGAGAAAAAGCTTGGTTTTGATAGACCACATACTATTTTCGTGCTTTTCAAGGGCTTTGCTTGCTGATATATATACATACATAGTTAGATTACATGCAAACATATTCTCCTACTCTTTGCAAGTTTTCATACTTCTACTGTCTGGTGGTCTTCACTGAAGTCTGATGTTTTGGTTTGAAGGTGTTTTATGGCATATCAACACTTATGTGTTATTTAATGCTAAATTCTCTCTCTCTCTTTATATATATATATATGTATATATATATATATATATATATATATATATACAAATGGACTCTAACTCTTTGTTTATTAGTATTTATGAGCAAATAGTTTATTAGTAACTATTTTCAAATAGTTAGAGCTAATTTACTTGTAGATAGTTAAATGGTTTCTCGTATTACAATTTAACTCAAATAATTCTACTTCTCACTGATTTTTCTTTCCAACCCGTTTAGATGGTTTCGTGTACTATTATTTCGCTTTAATATAATTGGCCTTAACGGTGTTGTTTTCTGCTACCATAAGAAGATCTTAATCGAATTTATTTACGCCGGGTCTTAAGTCTAAGAGGAAGAGACGTCATGTCGACCTGGGATTGATCCCCGGTCTCACGGATCCTTTGCTAAGTATCTCAAAGTCCGAAAGAATTTTATGAAGTATGTGTTTTTTCGACAGATTTTGGTTCAAATATATAACATTTGTTATCATCGTCAAATTTTAGTCTCTTACACGATTTCAAGGAGATCATCCTTCCCACCCAGTTGTGTTTGTCTTTGTATTCTTTTTGTGCTAGTTTGATACATTTGCTTATTATAGGATTAACAGTTTCTTCTCTATCACAAAATAAACTACATCTGATGGATATTCCCATGTATTTTGAGTTTTGGTCAACTGATTAATCTTTATCTGGGTCTTTGTAAATTTGCAGCTTCTTTTGTATTTTTAGTTTATGATTTAGTGGCACCATTTCTATGACAGATGCTTATGGTGAGAATTTCCTTCACAGCAGAGTGTTGGGATCTTACTTTCTACAAGGATTTGTTCTCCTCCTGTTAATTCGACTCTTCATCTTCTCATAGTACTCATGATCATGTGCATGACTTGTATTTTTTTTTGTATTTCATAAGGCTTTTATCTCATTCGTTGTTTTTTCCGGGAGACTGGAGTTTAATCCCAGTTCGAGTCATACCAATTACTCAGAAATGGTACTTGATACCTCCTTGCTTAATACTCAGCTTTATAAGGTACGTATCAAGAGTAAAGTGGAGCAATCAAAAGAAAGGATTAGAGCCCTCCTCTATACATCGGTGAAGTAGCAATTGAAAAGGGAGCCTTCAGGTCACTCTCTAGAACGGCTGCTATATATATATATATATCTATATATATATATATGTATATATATATATATATATATATATATATATAAATATATATTCTCTAACCATCCGTTACTAATAGTTTCAAGTAATAGTTTTCAAATATTCTATAACCAATCTTTTCGGGAGCATGTTTCTTTTGTAAGCTATCCATACGATGGCTAAATTTTTCTTTCTGATGTCATGTTTCTTTGCGACATAATTTCTTCTTCTTCTTCTTCTTCTTCTTCTTCTTCTTCTTCTTCTTCTTCTTCTTCTTCTTCTTCTTCTTCTTCTTCTTCTTCTTCTTCTTCTTCTTCTTCTTCTTCTTCTTCAGAAGAAGAAGAAGAAGAAGAAGAAGAAGAAGAAGAAGAAGAAGATTCTTCTTCTTCTTCTTAAGAAGAAGAAGAAGAAGAAGAAGAAGAAGAAGAAGAAGAAGAAGAGGACTATGACATGTGGACTAAAGGATAAGAAAATTGACCACGACGCACAAAGCGTTAGATTCGAGACACTAAGTAGACTGTATGTGTCAAGAAAAGACATCGCTTGCACAGAGTATTTTGTTGATGCATAAATGCTAGAAATCTTTGACTATATCAAGGAGAGAAAAGAAAGTTTTACAACAGCAGTCAATAATAACATTGGCAACAAAAGTACTGATAGAAAAGTTATCAGAAAACTAAAAGCAGAAATGAAAGAAAAACAACTCTATGAATATTTCACACGACAAGCTGGCAAGATTGAAAATCAGAAGACTTGGGCATGGTTATTAAGAGGAAATCTGAAGAGAGAAACTGAAGCTTTTCTAACAGCAACACAAAACAACGCCATAAAGGTCGATTATTTCAAAGCTGGGATCGATAATACGCTATAGAATAGCAAGTGCAGGTTATGTAGAGGAACAGATAAAACTACTAAACCCTTTGTAAGCGATTGCAGCAAACTAGCACGGAAGGAGTACAAGAATAGGTTTGACTGGGTCGGAAAGTTGATCCATAGGAAATTTTGCAAAATATTTCATTTTGACCATACTACTAAGGGATTTACGAACAAACCAGAATCTCTCCCAGAAAATGAGTCGCAAAGAATTCTCTGGAATTTTCAGATACAAACAGATCCCCTCTTCCCAATCAGAAGACTAAAACTAGTACTACTTAGCCAAAAAAATATGAAAACTTGTTGTCTAGTGGATTTTGTCGTTCTGGCGGACCACGGAGTGAAAATAACAGTAAACGAAAAGATGGTCGAATACTTGGACGTTGCGAGAGAATCAAGAAAACTGTGTAAAATTCAGGTGACAGTGATACCAGTAGTAGTTGGTGCACTGGGTATAGTCCTCAAAGGATTGGAAAATGATTGGAACATTTGAAATCGGAATTAAATCGAGACTCTCCACACTACAACATTGCTGAGGTCAGCCAGAATACTGAGAACAGTCCCAGAGACCTAAAGAGATTTTCAGTTATTCACCCTCCAGTAAAAGACCACCTGCTAATGCTGGTGTGAAAATCTCCTAAGGAGTTTAATAATAAGAATGATAATTAGAATACTGGAAAGGTGTAATTCTATTGATGATAAAACATGAATACCCTTAAGTTAATCCGCAGTGATGGGATTAGGCACTTGCCAAACATGTAAGATATAGTTAGTATATAATCCACAAGCGCAGTCTCGAAATGCTCATGCGGTTCTTGTTTGATTTAATGCCAGAAAAGTGGAAAAAAAAAACGAAAAAAGAAAAAAAAAAGGACCATGAAGATGAATCTAGATTTGAATAGCGAATATTGGTTTAGGATGTCGCTATTTGGTGGCTATATTTACAATGAATCGAAATGCACCGGCAAGGTTTTAGACACTTTTAGTGTATCTCTGAAATCATTGCCTAAAGCAAAATACAAAACAAAAAAAATAAAAACAAAAACAAAAAAGAAAATCAAATACACAAACCAAAAACAAATTAGGTGAAGGCATTTCATAGTCAATAGGTTTCAGTATAGATATTTCTCGTGTTCTCACAACAATATATATATATATATATATATATATATATATATATATATATATATATATATATATATATATATATATTCATGCTGAGACAGAGAGACAGAGAGAAAAGCTTAGCCAAAGTTAGTTGCTCGTCGTTTTATGATATTGTGCTGCTTTTGTTTTAACTTCAATGAAAAAAAAAAAAACGGTTTTGATTTTTATAGGGAATCTGACATTTTCAGCGTCTATTTTATTTTGCGGCTACAAAAAGATGGATGTTTGTCATGATTATGAATTAGGAACGTTTCATTTGTAATGATTTCATATGAAATAGTTTTGAATGAATATTCAAAATAGGAACGCGTTAATGTTGTTTTTTTTGTTTGTTTATTTATTCTTACAGAGAAGGCCAAAAATATAAACCACTCTTGTGACAGAGTTGTCTATTATATGAATTGTAGAGTAAGGCGAAAAGCATATGATTTCCTGAGAATCTAATTCCCAAATAACTGACTACTTGTCTATTTAGCAAAATATTAGACAGCAGAAGATGACATCCATATATTACATGGGAAACTGGAATTTTAGTAAAGAAAATAATTGCTTGAAACGGATGTATATCCATTGGGGTGAAATAAATATTCGTACGTATGAAAATTTTAATTTTTTATCTTTCAAATATAGCCTTAACAAAATTTTTGAATACATTTACTGTATAAGGATATATTCTACAAGTATGTGTATATAAACTTAGGTCACAATTTTGTAGAAATAAATGCTATTCATTCATGGAAATGAATGAATAAAAGGAGTCGAACAGTACAAGAAATAACGCATTATCTTCATTTAATAATGTCAGGGGCTTAGGCTGCATTTTCATTTTTTATGTCAGGTCAAAAACTGCCATATTCCGGCTCTTGATATGTAAGAAAGAGGAAAAGAAGTGTTCTGATTTGGTCCATGCTATTAACATCACATTAGGTTGTATTTAAGTTCCAATCAAGGTCTGTTTCCCAATTCATATAACATCCTACACAGAGACGTACGCTATGACCTGCGTACAAACATATATATCTGTATATAATACATATATGTATCATGTACTCAAATATAAGTGTGTACGCAGGTCTGTAGGAGATTCATCATACTTATATATATATATATATATATATATATATATATATATATATATATATATATATATATATACACGTATGAGGGTCCAACCGATCAGTCAAAGATGTGAAACATTGGACTTTCTGGACAGATGATTTATTTATAATCGTGAAATATTTCTAAGATCAGCCATATTTTTTGTATAAGCTGATAAGCGAAGGCACGCATTTTGCATAAGCTGATAGCTCACACACTCGCGTGCACATATACTAATAAGCACACAGGCTCATATAATAATAATTGTTATGTAGAAAAATGTGCTAATAGCTACCTATGTGATTTGAACACGGATCTTTAGATAACAAACAGAAGTGTTCAAAAGGATTGCGCTAATGGAGTTCACGTGACAAGAAATGGTGGATATATAAATGGGTCAGTCTGATGAGTGAGATAGAGAGGGAGAGGTAGACAGTGTTTGTTTGTTTGTGTGTGTGTGTGTGTGTGTGTGTGTGTGTGTGTGTGTGTGTGTGTGTGTGTCTAGAATTGACGTATGTAAAATCGATGTGAAATGTAACATTGTGAGTTAGTATTGCTTAGCATTCAATACTCAGTATTCGACATTTATACGAATGGAAAGAGACTTTAAGTATCGACCAAAATTACCCCTTCACGAGGCATTATAAAACGGGCGATGAAGAATAGTTTCGAACATTATAAAAATAATTAGACAGATTCTCCACACTTCTTCAAAAGTCCAGATTTGCTGTACCAGTGGACCATAGATTGAATATGAAAGAAATCGAAAAGAATGAAAAATACTGAGAGTTAAAAAAAAAAAACTATGGAACATGAAAGGGAGAATAATGACAGTTTTCATTGGAGACGGTCACCAAAAATCAGAAAATAAACTGAAATAACTGGAGATTAGAAGTAGAATCGAGGCAGCAACATTATTAAGATTAACTTAGAAATACTCTGGAGACTTGAGAAGACTTGCTGACACTTATATTTCAATAGAAATGTTTGAAAAACTCACGTAATAAAAATAGAATATGCAAATGAGAAAATAAGATGAAAAAGTACTTAATGTTATCATAGCAAAGCTAGTTTAAAGCCGGAAATATTTAAGAAGTTTGATGTGGGCCACATAATTATCAGATGTCCATTGGCATAATGTATTCACCAATGGCCCGGGAGATCTGATTTCAATACCATGTCGAGTTATACCAAAAACTCAAAAATGGTAGCTGTTGCCTCCTTGGTTAACACTCAGGTACGTATCAATGGAAAGTGGAGCAATTCAAGAAAAGGAGTCGCTGCACCTTGGTGTAATAGCAATCGAAAAAAGGGGCCTTCGGGTCGCTCTAGACAATGGTAAGCCAACACACACACACACACCCACACGTATATATATATATATATATGAACAAGTCGACTACTTTTAGAGGCTTGTCACTTAGAGTGGGGATGACTCCATTTCATCTATAACACATATACTCTGTTTCATTTGAATTCACGTAGAGGCCAATGCCTATCGGTGCTTGCTATATGATATGCAGTATGGATTCTGCTTAGTCTGGTGTATTTGCAAGAAGTACAAGGTCACTGCGTACTTTGCCTCTGTCCAACTTTATGCGGGATATTGTGTGTTTCTTACCTTTTTTCAATGTAAAACCATTTTCTTTTATATAAGATCTATGGATGTTCGAAGTAAGTAATTTTGGCAGCGTATAGACAAATATGATGCTAATGTATCTCCTTGCATGACTCCATTGTCAGTGTCAAACAAATGTGAGTCTCCATAAGCAGAGCAAACAATTGCTTTCGCGTTTTTGTAAAACATCATTATAGCGGTAGCAATTACTTTGGAAATGCCATACGCATGTAATATTCATTAGATTTTTCCTCTGTGTACGGAATGAAAATCTTGGAGAAATCGACGGACAGTAGTTTTGCCTCGATATTCTTTGCTCGTACTCTTTTGATGATTCGACTGATTGCGAGAATCTGTGAGATTGTGTAGCGATTTCTTTGAATGCCGTTTCTATTTTTTCTAAGAATTCTCTCGATTTCAGATCGGATACATTTGGAAAGCAGGACACTATAAATTTTAGCATTGATTGTAGTAAGTGTTATGCTTCTGATATTTTTAATAATTTCGAGGTGACGCATCTTAGTGATGAGAAGGATGCAGTCTTTCGTCCATTTTTCTACTGAATTTTATTTATAGACTGGGTTGTGAAATCAGAGAAGGGTGTCCTCAATTTTTTTTGTCTTCCAAACTTCTATGGATATTTCGTCGACACCAGCAGCTTTTCTGATTTTTATTTTTTAAATACTGTGTAAAGTTATTCGTCGGTAAAATACTCAGTTTAATTTCTAGTTCACGCATAATTTTTGGATTGGTATGTTTGTGTTTTCAGGGCGTGGGAGTTGCGCAGTTTCTTTAACTGTTCTTTCCATTTTTGACATCGTTTTTCCTTAATCACAGAATTTGATCTTACCATGAGGTCCCTTTCTTTCTGCTCACTTCATTTATTATCTGCTATATGTTTGGGTTTTCTATTTTCTACCGAATTTCTAATTTTACTGATTTGGCCTTGGAATATATTGTAATTGCCCTTATTGCTATGTATTGGTTGTATCTCTCTGGGATTTTTTAAGACTCTGAGCGATGGCATTTGTTGGGTTCCTTTTATTAAGTAAGGATGTTTTTTCTAAGTCCTCTATTTTTTTCCTAACTAAAAGTGAATCACATGGGCTTCTAGAATTGGCTCTTGGTTTGGTTGATATGAACTCTGCTGCTGCTTCCATATGGGCGGTAACAAAGATTTCATATTCGTCATTAGAAGTATACGTTTCAAATGATTCCTGAAAAGTATGAAATTTGGTTTTTTTAATCGCCGTACATTTATTGCTTTAATATATTTTGGGAAGTGAGGACCAGTCATAACTTTAAATTTTAACTTTTTGTTTCTTATCTCTGCAAAAACTACGCATATCTTTACCTAATTGATTCTGTTATCAGAAGATACTTGTTCAAAAGAGGAGTACGTCTCAGAGTTCAGAGCGCTATTTATCCACATCTTGTAAATGAATATATAAGCTAACTGTGCTTTAGCGTTATTTACTTGGTGTGGGCCCATAGATTATTTTCCCTTTCTTGGAATTTAGTGTTTTGAAATGAAAGAATGAGAGACTATTCTTCTGTGTAAAATCTGCTAAACATTAGTCATTTCTATTTGGCAATTAATGTAAGGAAATTATTATTTTCATATTTGCTTACTTAAGCATTCATATCTCCACCGATGATAATGACGTTGTGTTTGGGAATATGTCTAGTAAGGGAAGATAACTCGTCGTAGAAGGTTGTGAATTCCGATTGATAACATATCATCTACCGAAAGTGATGTTAATGAACGCGTATTGAAGGTGTGGAATGCTATAGCTTATCTGGAAATCTGATCTCAACGATAAAATAAAACGGAATTTCTTCCCAGCTGAAGCTATGTTCATTGTATTTCATGGATAGACCATATATACACGAAGAAAATGCATAGAGAAAAAATCTAGAGGGGAACTGTATAACATCGCTGCGCGCTATCATAGAAAAATCCAAGAAGCAACACTCCACAAAAAAGCAACTGTACAGCCATCAGCCATCCATCCTAAAAACAATTCAAGTAAGACGAATAACATATATGAGGCATTGCTGAAGAAGAAATTACAAAATTATAAGCGATGGTCTCTGACGGACACCTGCACATAGATGTACCAGATTCAGCCGACTAGCAAAGACTTATTTACATCAGCTCTGTGCGGACACAGTATGCAGCCTAGGGGGCCGGCAAAGAACGATGGATGATAGGGATAAATGGAGAGAGAATCAGGAAACCCCTACTGCCAGCGTGACTTGAAGATGGTCTTGATGATGATGAACATATATATATATATATATATACACGATTCATAATCAAAGTGTATGAAAAGTTAAATTTTCAGTATCAAAATCAAGACGTTTGCACAGATGAAAACCCTATTTATTAAAGTGATTATGTCAAGATTTCTAGACTGCTGTCTAGATTACTGTTTATACGTCTAGTCGACGTCTGGAGCAGACATTGCAAATTCTTTGCTCAATAGTTTTGATGATTTGGGATCAGCTTCTTTGACAAAATTCAGAATTGCACAAGTACTCATAATCTATACTTAGCATACTATTTTTTCCTAACATAATAACATTTCTCTCCAGTAAAAGTTTTTAGCACCAAGAAAACCATAAGAAAAATATCACAACTTAACTTCAATACACAGCAAAGTTAGAGTCAAATTGTACGTCTACAATAAACAACTCGCAAGAAAAATGTGTTCGTTACTATGGGGAGTATTTTGAAAAAATTAACGTTTCCTTCATTGGACTTCTCTTTCTTCGTAAATATAGCTTCAGGCAAGACACACCTCATATGAATGACTTTTCTTGTTTTACACTCTATTCGACGTATTTTTCTCGTATCAGACAAAAAAAGAATCTATTTTCTCGAGTGTAGCTTGATCAAAAGAACCTATACAGGAATTCTCTGAGATCTTTACGATTAACTGTTTCTTCTGGCTTATCTTTTCATTACTCTGACTTTCATTCGTTTATCTATAACACACTTATATTTATCGAGCAAGAGAGCTTATCGCTTCTGGCTAATGTTTATAAAGTAATTTATCGTTTATTAAATTGCAGTCAACAACCGTATTTCATTTATGTCATTTGTTGTACGCTTTGCAGCAAGAAAAAGACACTTAGTCTGTCTATCAGAGCTACAGAGCCATCGTCATAGTTTGTGTTGTTGAATGTCAGAAATAATTGTTCCAAGTAAAAAACGAACACTTATTGAATCCAACTGTTTTTAGAGATTATATTTATCAGAAAAATGGTGAGTCTTATGGAGTATGTATATCACTGCATTTATATAAATACACACACTGCATGGAAATGAAATACTCTAATTTATATCAGTCTCTCTTTTTATCTTTATACATAAATCGATATACATATATACATACATACATACATATATATATACATATACATATACTTATATATGCATATATATACATATATATATATATATATACACATATATATACATACATATATATATATATAAATACATATTTAGATATATGTATATATACATATATGTATACATACTTAATGTAATTTACTAAGCGTTTTGCTTAGATACGGCACAAGGCCGAAAGAATGGGGCTCCAATGGGGATTTGGACTCACTCTTAGGTTGGCTTGTCAAGCTTGCAAATGGATCGTTTTCTCCTTTTTATTGTCCACAAGTACAAACGGACGTTTTTAAATATCTGTCACCACCAGATAATTATTCTAAAAAAATTGAACGTATTAATTGATGTTTTAACAGTTATAGTGACAGCCAGCCGATGGAGAATGAAAAATAGCCAATTTAATGTGTAGTGCAGCCTCCATACGTGCCGAATGCACACAGCGTTAAAAAAAGAAAAATATATTCAAAATAGAGCGGATAATAATTAATGAGAAATTGCTTTCATTCGCAAATATTATAATATTGTTAATACTGCCAAGCCTTAATTAGTAAAAATTCGATTACAGATTTAGTTTAGCACGAATTATAAAATAATGCCATTTTTTTATTTAGTACAATACTAAATTTAATTCAATAGGAAAATAAATTTAATTTAGAATGGCATTTTTTCTTTTGACAGAAAAAAAATTAAATATTGTGTGACTTGTTTTCCGGTGATTCATGAGCCATTTAGCTTCAGGCTACATTAATGAAATGAGGTTATTTAAATGTTCGAATATTTTAACATATTCTATTGTTGAAAATAACCATAAAAATACGAAGAAATACACTAGTACTTGTTCTGCAAATCATTTACTTACAAAAAACGAAGAGATTTATTGTTAAGCATATGTGTAATATAAGTGAAAAAAATATGGAATTAGGATACTTAGATGATATTTTCCTTTTTTATATTTAGCAGTTAATAAACTATGAAGAGAAAAGACAAAAACAGTTTTATTTCATTGCGGGACCTTCTGCCTTCATATAATGTCCGTTTCTCTGGCGAAGAAGTAATCGTGTTGCCATTAGCGTTTATTGCAAGCCTCTTCATATATGAATTGAGGTCTCGGTAGCCATTGAACGGATGTATGTTAACAATAGTAATTATGATTCATAACCGTTTAAAATTTACGTCGCGGCTAATGGCTCCTCGTGGCTGAATGGTTAGAAGCTTGGCTTGGCGTTTGAGTCAACCGGTTTTCCATCCCAGCTACGGGAAGCTAATGTCTAGCCACACTGATGAGTTCTGATAGAACGAAACAGATCTGCCTGTGGATGACAATATATATATATATATATATATAGTGTAAAATAGTTGGTTGTCACTAATTTACTTTGTGGGTTTGTGGCGAACCAAATTTGATATAATTTGGAGAGTGCTTAATATTGTTGTTTGAAAAACTTCATGAAAGTTAAGTTCCCAGGTAAGCTTCAATGGCATCAAATTGATATTATATATATATATATATATATATATAAAGTCAGCGTCCGAAAACTTTGGGTGTGGAGTATTCTTTTAAAGAATATATTAGAAATATCATATAAATCTATGTGAGTGTTCAATGTATGGCTATTGTTATGGCTATAATATTCTCCGCCGAAATAAATTTATAATGACAGCTTTACCTGGTTTGAGTTTCCACCCGATTACACTATATATCTATTATGAAGCCAGAATGTTCTACTTTAGGTAAAATAAGGAGTTTTGTCTTATCACGCTTATTAGTTTATGTACTGCTAAAATTAAAATCACACACACACGCACGTGCGCACACACACACACAAAAACATGATAAACATCCTCTAAATGTGATAATTTTTAAATTTTTGCGGAATCTACCTCCCGAAGTGGTTATACCTGCTTGGGTCTCATTTGCATTTCAAATTTATCTGTTTTTAAATTATTAGTATTATTGAGGAACACTTGAAAAACTCTATAAATCTCCGCAAATTAAGTGCATTATACAAAAAGATTTGAATCCAGAATGTTCAGCTATTAAACAAAAATGCTCAATCTGCTCTTTGTTAATTTACTTCTAAAAAAAGGCAAGGTAGGTAATTATCCCGCCAAGTGTGCTAATTTGGTAATTTTTGCCAGGGTCAGTATATATGCTGAAAAGAAGCAGTCATAGCTCTCATTATTATAATCTGTTAGTGATTCTGATTTTAACACACACACACACACACATACACACACACACACACACACATATATATATATATATGTGTGTGTGTGTGTGTGTGTGTGTGTGCGCCACTTATTCTTTAGGAAATAAACAAGTGGAATTAGGGTTTCCTCAAATCAGTAAATTATCCAATATAGACCGGTTATTAGCTTTTCCTAGAAGGTTATGATCGTTTTGTTTTAAATTTCTCATACGAATAAGAAATGTTGCGCTGTTGAAGTGATGTCTCAAGATTGTTGAATTGCAGGAGGAATACATAATATAACATAAATGTTTAAAGGCTTTCGTCATTTCTTCCTTGGTCGTGCCTAAAACGTTCATTAACCCCCGTTTTCAAAACTCTATGTAACGTAAAGATTTTTGGAAAAATTTACAAAAATTTATGGAAAAAGAAATTGTCCCACATTTAACTCTTTTGCTCTCTCTCTCTCTCTCTCTCTCTCTGCAGGAAAAGCAACTATGTTAGTTTTGGACAAGATAATTCCTGGCGATGAAAAATGGTTTCATTACAAGAATAGAAAACGAAGAAAATGTTGATTCGATTCAGAAGGGCCACCAAAATATTCACAAAGCCAATATTGTCTGAGAATAAAAAAAAGGAAGAAAAATACCTTTTAAGTGATTTGTGGAATTCAAAGAAAGATGTGTATATTACAAAATGCTCGGGGGTATCGTGATAAATTGCTTACTTTAAATAGTGCATTGGAATTGAAAATTGGTGTTCGGTGACAAAACAGACTTGTATATAGTCGTATCTTCGCCAGTCTTGAAGCTCATTAATACCTTGGGAGAGGATGACTTGTCAGTTTTCTCAACATTAATGGCTTGCAAGTTTTGATTATCTAGAAAGAAAAGACAATTATTAATTTTGCATTTTATATGCATTCAAACAAAGAATCAAATTGTAAGTCAGTTTAGATGGTTGGAAATGTGTAGACACTTATCTTTACAAGTTAGACAACAAAATTATCTATCACATTATATATATATATATATATATATGAAAATACTTTCTGTAGCAGCGGGTACGTGATTATTCTATATTATTCTTTATATATGGAGAAAAAGTTTGTCGGTAACTTCACAAGAGTGCTGCAACCAATATTGAAAACTCCTGGAGGCAGGACCCCACAAAGCAGCAACTGTCAGGCCATTTACTACCCATCACAAAAACTATTCCAAGTTAGACGAACCAGACATGCGGGACACTGGTGGAGAAGTAGGGACGAGCTCATAAGTAATGTACTCCTGTGGACCCCCTTACCTGGACGAGTAAAGGCAGGACGACTAGCTAGAACCTACAGCTCTGTGCAAATACAGGATGTTGCCTTGAAGACCTACCCGAAACGATGGACAATGGAGGGTGATGGCGAGAGAGGGCCAGGGAGATCCGTGCCGATGGCATGACATGATATATATATATATATATATATATATAATCGACATTACTCACTAGGTCTTGGTAACTTTCAGTTTCTCGCCTATGGGATCATAAACGCTCAATCAATGATTTGAAGCACTATTTATTAAAAATCTTTTTGAAAGTATGTAAAAAAATTTAGCAATACCATATATACCTCCCTATATATATATATATATATATATATATATATATACTGTGGTGCATTCCATAAATTTCCAGACTATTTTGTACAGGCATTTAAAATTGTCGTAGACTCTTGAAACTTCAGTAGGTTATTGCTATACATCTTATGAGATAACTGACCAATTTTTATGAATTCAGATTCAAAGGAACAGCTACAGCAGGAATCGGAATACACCCTACTAAAGCCTAATTGTCACAGCAGGTGAATTTCAAAAATGCAATGAGAAGATTTAAAAGAACGATATGCTATAAAATTCTATTTTAAACTTGGAAAAAATGCCACAGAAACGTATGGAATACTTCAGACTGCTTTTGGAGCATCTTGCATGAATCTAGAATTAGTTTTTGAGTGGCATAAGAGATTCAAGAAAGGCAGGGAGTCTGTGACGGATTATGAGAGGTGTGGAAGGAGTAAGGAAGTCAATACACCAGAGTTGATTGGCCAAAGGGTTAGGGTTAGTGTTACTATGTTGAGGTTTTAAGGGAGTTCAGGAAGAGATTCCTAGGGAAGAGGCCAGCACTTTTCAAATTGGGTCATTGGCATTTCCTCCAGGACAATGCACCAGTCCACAACTCCATCCTTGTCACAGACTATTTGACCAAGATGAGCATCAAGACAGTTCCTCACCCTTCCTATAGTCCAGACCTTGCTCCCTGTGACTTTTGGTTATTCCCTAAGCTTAGAGGCTGTCGTTATGGGACAATTGAGGAGTTGAAGGTGGCTGTGACGAAGGTCATTAACACGCTCACACAAGAGTACTTCCATGGGGCCTTCTAGAAGTTGTTGGAACGGTACAAGTGCATTGCAGTCGGAGGAGATTACTTCGAAGGGGATTAGAGTTTCATATGTGTACTCTCAATAAAAGTGCCCGTACGAAAAAAGTCTGGAAACTTATTTAATGATCCTCGTGTGTATATATATATATATATTGATGATCAGAATTTGATCTTAAAATGATAATTAGATTTCCGATTAACCTTGTCGGAAGAGCTTCGAATACGCTGACACTATTGCATGTAGAAGAGTAAGAACTACAATATGTGTGCTGAGCATTGGACTATTCTATCTGGTACGGAATCTTCAATTTTTGAGCTCAATTGAATGTTGTATACAACTTCATTACCAATACTCTCAGGTCAACTAGGAGCTAGAGATGAAGTACCTGTTAAGAACCCATCTATGGTTCAAATCACTCAAATTATAAATTATTATTAATAGATTGGAATTCTTGAAATCATATAAATCTAGAAAAGTGATTTGTATGAGATAGAAATACTAAACAACAAATAACCGAGCGCAAATAAATTCTTATAATTAAATATGAATACTAACTTGATATCTCATTGAGAATAAATTATTAGTACTAAAGTATTAATTACTTTTATCAGTACAGAAAAAATTACAACGATTATTAGTATCAAATATACTTACCATCATTATTATAATTTTACTCATTTGAGAATTTTTCACACCAGCGTTAACCGATGGTTTTCCACTGGAGTCTAAGTGACAGCAAGTTTTTTATGTTCCCAGGACTCTTCTTAGTATTCTGGTAGATTTCATCAATACTGTAGTTTGGATATCTCCACTTGTCCACTTATTTTGAAGTCCTCCAGTCCTTGTAACAATCCTTTGATGACTATACCGAGCGCGCCAATTAAATTTGGGTGCACCGTCTCTTTCAATGTTCCATAGTTTTTTTTAGTTATCTAGCAAGGTCTAGGTACTCATCCCTCTTTTTGCTTTTCTTCACTTGTACCCTCTGATCAGTCAGCAAAGCAAAGTCAACTATTTGTCAGGTTCTATTTGATTGTTGACTGTCACTGGATCTGGTCGAGATTTATTATTATTATTATTATTATTATTATTATTATTATTATTATTATTATTTACTCCTTTACAGCTTTTCACATAAGTGTTAGCTGATGGTTTTTCATTGGAGTTTGAGTGACAGGAAGTCTCCTCAAGTCTCCAGGACTCGTCTCTGTATTCTGGCCTTCCTCAGCAATGCTGTCGTTTGGATAGTCTCCACCTGTCCGCCAATTTCCAAATCCTCCAGGCCGTTTAATAGTCCTTTAGTTATTGTGTCTAAAACACCAATCACAATTGGCACAATCGTTACTTTCATGTTCCTCAGCTTTTTTATTTCTCTCGCAAGGTCGAGGTATTTATCCTTTTATTCACTTTCCTTCAGATTCATTCTGTGGTCTGCCGGGACAACAAAGTCGACAATTTTGCAGATTCTCGTTTTTTTTTTTTTTGTTGATTATTATGAGGTCTGGTCTTCTAGCCGGGATTAAGTGATCCGTTTGTATGTAAAAGTCCCATAGGAGTTTATGCGAGTCATTTTCTAGGACAGGTGCCGGGTTCTGCATATACCATTTGTTGGTAGGATCGAATTCAAATTTCCTGCACAATTTCCAGTGGATCACCTTGCCGACCCAGTCGTGTCTCGCCTAGTACTCTTTCTGTGCTAATTTGCTGCATTCGCTTATTATGTGATTGATTGTTTCGTCTCTGTAACCGCATAGCCTACATTTACTGTTTTGTTGCGTCTTATCATTTCTTGCTTTGATAAGATTGGTTCTTATGGCATTGCCCTGTGCAGCTATTAGGAGGGATTCCGTTTCTCTCTTGAGGTTTCCTTTTCTTAGCCAGGTCCAGGTTTTCTGGTGTGAGATGTTGTTTATTAGACGTTTAAATCGGCCATAGAGTTGTTTTCTTTCCCATTTTTGTTTCCTAGTTGTTGTCATTCTTTCGTCTATCGTGTTGTCCGTATCCTTTCTGATGGTTGTAATTAGTCCTGGTTCGTGTTTTTCTATGTAGTCTTCGAGCCGTTGTAAGGATGCGTCAAAGGTGTCTTCGATGCTGGCAAGTCCTCTTCATCCCTGTTTTCTAGATACATATAGTCTGTCAACGTCGTCTCTGGGGTGTAATGCCTTATGCATGGTCATTAGTTTTCTTGTTCTTTGGTCCATTTCTTTACGTTCCTCTCGGGTTCACTTGAGAAAGGGTACCGAATATCTGACTAACGGCACAGCCCAAGTAATTATTCCTTTGATGAGGTTTCTGCTAGAGAGTTTTGTGTCCAGTAGTTTTCGCGTTATCCTGAGATATTCTTTTCGGATCGTGTCTTTCATTTGCACTTGTTTGATGGTGTCACCCTCCAAGATGCCCAAGTATTTGTCGGTTTCATTTTCTTCGGGCGTTCTAATTCTGTCGTGATTTGGTAGTTCCATTCCGTCAGTCATATGTAGTTTGCCTCTTTTTATGACGAGATTATTATTATTATTATTATTATTTTTACGCATAGAGATTTTTTCACGTCAGCATTAGCTGATGGTCTTTCACTGAAGTTTGAGTGATAGCAAGTCTTCTCAAGTCTCCAGGAATCTTCTCAGTATTCTGGCCGTTCTTAATAACGTAGTAGATTGGACGTTCTCCACTAGTCCTCTTATTTCTCTGTCTTCCTGTCCTTTTAATAATCCTTCGGGAACTGTACCAAGAGCACCAATTACAATTGATATAGATGCTACTTGATCCATATTTTTTCAATTTCCTAGGAAGGTCAAGATATTTTTCCACCTTTTCATTTTCTTTCGATTTTACTCTATGATCAGCCGGGATAGCAATGTCTACAATTTTGTAAGTTCTCTTTTTTGTTGATTATTATAAGATCTGGTTGTCTGGCCCAGATTAGGTGATCTGTTTGCATGTCAAAATCCTATAGGAGTTTGTGTGTCTCCTTCTCCAGGATAGATGCTGGGTTGTGCGTAAACTATTTATTAGTATGGTCAAATTTAATTTTTTTGCACAATTCCAAGTATATCACCTTACCCACACAGTTGTGTCTAGTCTTATACTCCTTCTGGGTTAATATGCTGCATTCTATTTTTATGTGATTGATATTTTCGTCTCCATAACTACATAACCTACAGTTGCTATTTTGTTTCGTCTTATCTATTCCATGCTTTCCGAGGTTTTCCTTCTAGCATTAGATGAATATATAGAGTCCGGGAAACAAGTCTCCTCATGTCTCCCCGACTCATTTTCTGTATTCGGGCCACTTTAGTATTGCTGTAGCTTGAATGATCTCGGCTTGTCTTCCGATTTTCAACTCTTCCAGTCCCCTTAACAAGCTTTTGGGGGATCGTTTCAAGTGCATCAATTATAATGGCTATCACTGAAACCTTCATGTTCCATAGATTTTCTTAATTCTCTGGTACTTGTTTCCCTTTTCGTTATCTCTGACAGCCAATTTCACAATACGACAGGTTCTCGTTTTTTTATTATCTCTTGGTCTGTCTGTCTGTCCGAAATCAAGAGATCTGTTTGTATCTCAAAATTTCAGAGAATTTTGTGTCTCATTCTCCAGGATGGATTCTGCTTTGTGCAAATGCCATTTGGTAGTATGATCAAATTTCTGGAACAATTCATAGTTGATCACCTTCTTCATCTACTCATGTCTAGCTTCGTACACTTTTGTGCTAGTTTGATGCATTCACCTATTCTGTGATAAACCGTTTCGTCTTTATTACCACATAACCAACGCTTATTATTCTGTTGCGTCTTATCTATATTTGCTTTAACATATTTAGTTCTTATAGTTTTGTTTTGTGCTTTTCTTAGAAGGGATTCAGTTACTCTCTAAAAGTTTTCATTTCGTTGCCATGTCTAGGTTTTCTCGTGTGAGATTTTATCAGTTTGTAGCTTGAAATATTATTATCATTTTTTCAAAAGTGATTACGTTTTACCAGCATTAAATTCATAATAAATTTAACGTTTATTAAATAAAGTCACTTTTTCCAGTGAACATACTCTTGTTCATTGATAACTGCACCTGAAACTTTTTCTTCACCTGAAATTTTGTGTGTTTCCACGCATATTTGTAGAGGCAAACCCATGTTTACCTCATTTTAAAATATTTTTTGAATAAAATACGCTTTTCTGTACTTATAATACATTCTTCTGTAAATTTTACATGGTTTGTACTTTTCAACCACCAAAAATACGATGTCAAGGCTGGAGCACTCAGTTTCATTTAACGCTATTTTGAAGAGTTTAAAAATCAGTTTGCAGCATTAAAATTATTCATAGATAAAAAGCAAACTTTAAAAAATTATGAAAAAAAATTCAAAAAGAAATATTTTGCTTTTTTAAATGATCATATTGATATAATCACCAGAATTTTCAATTCCTTTCTAAATATTTATCTTCATAATTGTTTATTAAAAAAAAAATTGTTTATTCAAAAAAAAAAAAAAAAAAGGGAGAAAGTATCTTCGTTATGATTTTTTATTTTCTCAGGGGTAATATCTTTTCCTTTTTTTCATTTCAAAGATTAAGCTTGCTTTTTTTTCTTCTAAACTTAAAATACTGCCTCGTATATCAATATAACAAATATGTATAACCAAACCAGAGTACGTATATTATAATTGAACAAATATTAAAAGAAATAAAAGTATTTTGTAATTTGCGAGAAGCATTAGACAAATTATGGCGTTCCAACACCCCACGTTACGCCATGTTTACAACGTTCAAAAAGTTTGAACATTCAACATCGTGTTCATTTATAAAAAAACAGTCTCTGACGATGATATTTTATTAGAAATTAATTTGACTCAAATAATTATTATTTCACATTACAACAAATAACTAAATTAATTCAATATAATGAATAATATTAAAAGAAAAATTTAACTAATGAAAAAAATCAACAGAAATGGAATTAATCCTGAAAAGATAACTTTATAATGCGTTAGACGTTAAGTATATAATGCAAGTCAACGATGGAAGAGAGCTAACAGTCTCCAAGAAAAACTTTTGGATTATATTTCTCCAGAAAAAAATGAAAAAAAAATCCAGTGGTTGAAATTTCACCTTAAAGAATAAAAAAGTTTAAAAAAAAAAAAAAAAAAAAAGAAACGACAAAATGAACATTAAAGAATGAAATAGACTTTTCCCTTTAAACCGTCAAACAAGACCTGTAATTAAATCATATACAACGACACTTTTGACTCAATATCAATGTCCCTATGGATGTCAGCTCGCTGCCCTAACATATAGTAAGTCATACAATCGATCAGACAAGGCAAAGACAACATTTTCATTTTTATTGACCTTTCTTTTATTTAGAAAAAGTAACGGAGTCGGCAGATAAGCCATAAAAAGGATTGAGCAGAGAGTTAGTGACTTGCCATTTTAGAATATCTCTCGCCTTGCTTCGATCAATATTTTCCGTAATCCACTTTCTAGCTTGATAAATGATTTGGCTTTTTGATTGAACGTTCGAGGTCTTTGCCCGTATGCGATAAAGAAACTGGGAAAAATGGCCGGTGGGGTGGGTATCCATAATTTAAGGTCAACAACAGCAAAAAAGTGATGATGACATGATGAGGCAGAATGCAAAAACTTCGAATCGGATAAGAGTGAAAAACTATGAAAGGGATAAAAGCCATTTAAGAAACTGAATTATACTTGATTTATTTTCGGGACATTGGACATGTAATTTTGATAAGAACTTTCTTTTTAAATATTTATTCGACTAAATAGTTTAATTCTAAAGAAATCTTCGCTATCATTTTTTTAAAAAATCTTCTGGGTAAGTTAAATATCTTTTACTTATTTTCATTGCAAAAATTAATCTTGCTTTTTGTTTTTTGTTTATAAAATTTAAACAGTCTTTTCCTCTGTCCACTATAGTTTGGCGCAGAAATATTCCTTAATTAGATTGTTCCTTGATTATTTTTTTAATTTATGTTGCCTTTCTTTCCGATGGCTTTTTCAGTTTCTCATTTCTTCAAATTCGTCTTTCTCATTTTTATAAAGTAATTTTTTTTTTTTTGGTTGCTTATTTTTTTGATTTTATGGCATATCGACCTTTGCAGGTTATTTAATGCGAGATCCATTTTTAAAGAAATAAACAGTTCTATTTCAAACAATTCAGTTTAGCATAATTACACAGTTTGTCAAAAACATTTCTATTTCAAGTAATTCAGTTTATTCAAGCAGTTATATTTCAAACAGTTTAGTTTAGCATACAAAAACAGCCCAATTTCAAGCAATTCAGTTTAGCATACATGTGTAGTTTATATATATTTGACCCATAGATAGGACCCTTTCAGGTGCTACCACTTCTGGCCAGAGTGGACCTTTGAGCTATGGCAATGAAAGGGTGCTCCACACTCCCCAAAGCTCCAGCAATACTGGAACCTCACAATCAGATTGTTTAGTATCATATCCAGGACACTCGTTGTGGTAGGGGTCTTACCTTTTTGCCGAGATGCAGTCGGTGTATTCTACAGAGCCAACAAACTGAGCAATTTCCTTTTTTAAATAAAAGGCTTCTTTCTTTCTTTCTTTCTTTCTTTCTTTCTTTTATTTACTTCTTTCGATCGTTCTTTCTTCATTTTTCAGATATCAAAATTTCTGACATTCCTTTGGTTTTGCCAGTTTTATTTTGATTTTTTTTATTATTAATAAAAGTTTTGGTTTTCCATTTCTTACTTTTAATCTCCCAATTTTTACCTTTGTTTCTTTCTTTTCCTTCACTTTGTTTTCCTTTTCTTCTGTTTTCACACTTTCTGTTCTTTCTTTCTTTTTTTTTTGTTTGAGATTAGAATGAAGAAAGAAGTCACATCCTTTCTAATTTTATATTTCCGATAATGTCCTTTTATATTATTGTTCTGGTAAACCCATTTTTATAATTCAGTATTTATCTATACATTTTATACCCATTCGCTCATTTTATTAGCTTTTTAGAATTTGTTCCTAATTTGACTTATTTTATTTATCTTTCATTACATACATCAAATCTTCCATTTATAAGCTTATATTTTCCTTCATGAATATCGGAAATGTTTTAAAGCGGCCACTGATTTCTCTGCACTTCTACATTTTCTTTCTTCCTAATTTTGTTTCAAGTTTTTTTCAATCATCATTCTTTCGTTACGTTTATGTCAGGTTAAATTCTTTTGTTTAAACAGTACATTTGACAATGACTTATATATATATATATATATATATATATATATATATATATATATGTGTGTGTGTGTGTGTGTGTGTGTGTATATACCATCAAGTCTTACTATCCATCCTTATTGACCAGTGTTCCAGGCAGATCCTCAAGACTGTATCCAATATCCACACAGTGTTGATGTTTGTAAATCCTGGCTGGTCCTTTCACACTCGCGCGTCAGTGAGTAGGAATCCATAAGAAAACGGTGATTATTTGTTTGTCATCACTTCATAAGCAGTGCTCAACATGTCTTGTTCGCTTTACTTAGATAGTTTCTTAACTGAGGGTTAGGTGGCTGTGGATCTACTGTTTTGTGTGGTGCGGTTTCCACGATTTTTCAAAACAGCGTATAGCGTTATTTGTAGTTTCCATATAGTTTTTTTTCTGATTTTTCGTTAAAGTCCCGGTAGGAAAGTCATACGGAAGTAACGGTATGACTACTGTTTGGAAGTAACTTCGTTTTATTTTGTCCGCGAGATCAGATTACGACATAATTGATAGCCCGTCAATAACAGTCTATGCCTTCCCTATGTAATGTGGCATTATAAGTCATAAAGAAAACGAAAGGCTAATTTCTTAGGAAGGAGAGAAATTGAAGAGAAAAATTACAAGGAAAAAGAGCAACCCCGGGAACAGGTAGCTGACCTCTGAGTGACATTGGTTAATACCGTTGTGGATCACGGGTGAAAGACTGCCTGAGTAAAGAAAACTGGAGATCCCAAAATGTGGTACGCTTGTTTTGAATCAGCAGAAGCGGATGTTTTTTCCCGCCGATACCAGGTGAAAAGGATGGGATGATTCGTGTTTTTTTTTTGGGAGTCAGGTATGAGACATGATGAGGCAAAAAACAGGCTATTGAACACGAGCCGCGAAAATGTAGAGAGACGAAAGTTTACGAACCCTAATTCTGAAGGTTCGCTCCAAAGGGGGCCTTAGATTAGATGTGACCCAGCGGACCAGCAATTTAGAAATACAAAAGAAAAACGGAAAAAATTCAAGGTGTCTGCTCTTATTTTCTGGCCAGAATATTTTGCTTCTCTGTGCCAAGCTAAAGTGCTCATCTTAGTTTCTATGCTCTTTTTCTTTTCTCCCGGCGACTGCCTACAAATTTTAGTTGTAGATAAAACGTTGGGTAGTTAAACAGAGTTTCCAGCGTTCGTCACCTTTTACAACGGGAGGGTCACTAGAAGTAGGAATGTCGAGACTGTGCCTTTATGGTACGTAATTTCTCTTGGTCACCATTATGGTAAACCTATCAGCATGTTAACATCGCTTTCAGTAGATGAAATATTGCTGCTGAGGTATATGAACAGGTCTACTAATTTAAGTGTCCGGCGACCTTAATTAGGGATGGCTCCATCATATCTAAAAGACATAAACATGAAAACAATGTTTCGCTCACCTGATAGTGGCACCGACTTCTTCGATTTTGATGCTGGATTCTTGCGAGGAGATACATTTGCACCATATACGTTTACATAGTATATGCTTGGATTATATACTATGAACATGAATGGATCTAATTAAAGAAAACGGTTGCACATTAACAAATAAAAGAAGCAAATGTCTTAATGAAAATTTGACAGACGCAAACTCTGCAGATGATCTAGTAATACTTGCAAATTGACCTGCCCCAGTCGAATTTCTGCTATTGAGCCTGGAGTAAGCAGCAAGAAGCATTGCCTTCTACGTGAATATATATATATATGATTCTTCATTATCTCCTGTTTCGTGCTACCAACACCGAGATTTTCGGTATGCTAAAAGCTAATGTCTTTGCCCTATCCTAATGTAAATCAAACGTTTTATAAAATGTTCGAGGTTTTTCTCCATACTCTACGCTTATTTTGACGAGACTTCTTAAAAAATATTTCTTCCTCATTTTGTATATTATCTCTGGAATTTTCTTACTATTCTTTCGTCAAGCTTCTCTTTTTTACATAAAAATGTTCATAGCATCCATAGATATCCTTTATGTGCTTATTTGAGAATCTCATTTGTATATTTTGATCCCCTCTTCTTATATCATTTTTTTGCTGGGATTACAATTTTTATAGATTTGTTTCTCACTTGATCTAGAGTTTTATATATATATATATATATTTACACATATATATAATATTCCCTTTTTATTGCTTCTAGGTTTTTCTTGTTTCCAATTTATTGTCACTTGTGATATTCTCTCTTGTTTTTCTCTCTTTCTCCTTCTCTCTTGCTTAGTGGAATTTATTTCTCATTTCTCTTCCGAAATCATATCCTGCCTCATTCTTGCTCTTAATTTTTTTCCCTCTCCCTTTCCTTCTCTCCGTCTTCCTCTTAATTCACTTTCTATCTTATCTTTCCAAATTTCCTGGTATTAGCGACAAGTTTGGTTATCTCTCTCGTCGGCTGGGCCTTCCTAGCCATTAATCATAGACTGACCTAACGCTAAGATCAGTTTGTAGCTTTTGCAAATACTTCTTTAAAAAATAAAATAATTCCTTGCAACTTGCAGTATGACTCTGTTTCCTCGCTTTTATTTCATGTTTGCTTCTTACAAACTTTGCGAAAGAAACAGTTTTCTCGTTCGATTGCACGTGAGAATATGGCCAGAAAACAATAAAGTAAAACGGCGTTGTTTCCACAATCAAATCGCTAAGCTTTCAACAAATAAAATAAAACAAATTGCTCTAGTGTCCCAGGAACCAATGCAATCAAACATGGATACATTCGATATATATTGGTTCACTTCGTTACCCCCACGCATTCACCCATACAGATACGTATGTATCCACATACAAATGTACTGTACATATTCGTGTATAGGTCGATTTTTGAATACCTAAAATGGGCAGCCAAATATTTTTGTCGAGAGTACAGTCTCATTTGCCTAGTGGGTAGAGTGTTCGCCAATGGTCCGGGAAACCTGAGTTAAATCTCAGGTCACGTCATACCAAAAACTTTAAAAATGGTACTTGAAACCTCCTTGCTTAACACTCAGCAATACAAGGTACGTAACAAGGGTAAAGTGGAACAATTCAGGGAAAGGAGTAGTATCCTCCCCTACACCGTGGTGTTGTAGCAACTGAAAAGGGAGCTTTCTGGCCGCTCTTGACGACGGTCGCCAACTTTACTTACTTTATATTTGAAATTCAAATAGTCATGGCTTCAAAATTAATTGTGTAGATTTTATAAACGTAAATCAAGTGTAAACCGACACAAAAGCACACACCAACACACACACACACACACACACACACACACACACACACACACACACACGTATATATATATATATATATATATATATATATATATATTAATTAACAAAATAGTTTGCTATGCTTATATAAAAAGTGCTCAATATAGGTGATGGAGCAAGTATATCTAACATCGGCACAGTAAACTGTTTATCAGTTTCTTGCCTGTACTATCAGTCACCAAACGCTTTGGTATCCCTGTCTCTGCTTTCCTATCATACACATTCAATCACACAAACATGTACACACTCAAACACACGCACATTTTATTTCTTGTGTCGCGTAATACCATGAAAACATGTACATCATTGTAATATAATTTAAGATGATAATTATATTAGTTGTTTAATTTTTGATGATAGATTGTTGGAGAGCTAAAATCTTTGATGGAAATTTAGGCCTCATGCGAATGTCATATAATGCACTTGTCACACATGTCGGCCGATTTTTAAATTGACAGGTTGTTTTGGAAATCACTTGGAGTGACATATTAGAGATTTGTTTTGTAATCCGCGTGTAGGCCGAACATAAGAAGGTAAACAAATCGAAAGTATTTCGATTGACTAAAGTAAAGATGTCACACTACAAAGTTAGCGACACATGTTCTTTTATCATTATAGGCTGAGGTAATTAGGATTATTATATAAGCAAAGTTATTTAATTGAGTTTTGGGGTAGTTTGGGACAGTTGAGCGTTCAGAGGGAGAGACGATCGGTTGATTTTAGAGTCCTCTAGGGCAAGGGGACCAGCAGGGTGAAGGAATCAAAGTCAAGTTTCCAATTCGTTTACCACCACTGTATCTGTTAGCTTTTCTCTGTAAGAACTAATACCTTTCACTCTGTTTCTCTCGTATTTCGACGGTCGACTTCTCTATGAAATGTAACAGTCGGCCAATAAAGTTTTCGTATTTGACGCAACGAGTACGTCTTGTATTTGAGAAGTGCAACAGATCTTGATATTCGAGAATATGTCGGGTCGCCGAGGCAATGTTATACACATTCACTTCGGTGCCGTTTATTTCACTATTATCAGATGTAATTTATAGCCAAACATCGAGGCTCCGTGATCAGAAATATGATCAAAAATGTAAATATGTAGCTACCCCAAAATAAGAGCACTCGTTATGTACTTATGCAATTTTATTACTGTGATGTATGTATTGCAATTTTGTCTTTGTGCAATAGACTTTCAATTCTTTGATGCATATATATTAATCGCGCCACCTTGAAATTATTTAAAGAATTTGGCTCGGCGCGTGACAATAATTCTTCGCTTTTCAGCTAAATTGAACATTTGGTTTTAAAATAAGGATTGAATGAATTCTTCCGGGTATTTGTGAGTGATTTTGAAATTGACCAGGTAAAGAGTGCTCCATGGTGGAAAATAGTTGATATGCTTAAGGTGAAAAATCCACAGAATACTGTGCAGGTGAAAGAATTTTCTGATCCCTCTCTACTATTAATAGATGCATTGTATTTATAACATGTACAGGAGTGCAGATCTTACGGAATAAAATGAGTTTGGGTTGAAGATAGTGCTACATCAATTTTTCATCAGGGGATAGCATTCATAGACCGACGAAAACTTACCGCACCCAGGAAAGAAGACAATGATTATAAGTTTTGTCTTCATCTGTAGCCAAGTCATCTGAGGCTGTCGATTACGCCGACTGCATTTCTACGGAGAGGTAAGACACTCCAACACACCAACAAGTGTCCTGGATATGACACTAAAATTCATCTGATGGTGAGGCTCCAGTCCCTGAGATTTGGGTAATATAATGTGCTTCTTCATTGCCACTGCACCTGTAGCACTTTTTAGGGCCTCATCTATAGGCCAAATAGAACTATTTAACCATTTACTTGAAAACTTTTGATTTTCTGCAAATAATTGATCAATGTGAAAGTGAACTATTAGTATTACATAAAATATGTGAAACCATTTAACTGAGTAAAAATATAACTATTTGTGTTTGATAGCAATATTTAAAACGATTTAACTGTTTGCAAAATATTGATTGATATGAAATTGCTATAATATTATTACATAAACTATTTGAAATCATCTCTGTGCTTATAGGACTATTTGTATTAGATACCAATACTAAATACAATTTATCTATGCAGAAACAAATGATTAATGCTAAATTGAACAATTAGTATTACATAGCAATACTTTGAAACTGTTTAACTATGGGCAAATAGAACTATTAAAGTAAGATAGGAAAACTTGAAAACATTCAAATGTGTGGACAAATGAGCATTGGTTCATTTAAAAAATGTCCCAACAAACTACTTAAAAATCATGTACAAACAGGATTATACGCCATAAAATACAATCGACCGAACATCCAAACTTTGTATGGTAGTGAGGCTCTGGAAAGCTTTTGTAAACTGTAGTTACCAGTATTCCCAGGTCTACTCTAAACCGGAGTGGTAGTACCTGTTAGAATCCCATCTAGAGATATGTTTGTTAATTAATAGTATTATATATGAATACTTGAAACCATATAACTATGGAGAACACATGATTGTAATTGCAAAATAAAAATAGTTACTTGAAACCTTATAGTTGTTTGAATTATTTGGATTGAATAGAAATACTTGATATCATTATAACTGTGGGAAAACGAATGATTATTGACGCATAAAAAATGCAATTTTGAAAAAGAAGTCAATTGAACATTGGGAATATATGGATTCACCAACGCCTCCACCACGAGCAGTATTTGACACAAGCTTAATTTCTAAAGAGGAGTTTAAAAGATTCCAATTCAGAATTTTCCTTCTTCTAGACCTGTTGCCTAAACAAGGTTAAAGAGCCCAGTGTACTCTACTATTTATCCATAGCTGGAATGTGAATATTTACATAAACTTCCGAAAGGAATAAGCGTTATGTGAAATGCAATCAGATTCGGGTCACCATTCCATTTTCAGAGACGAAAACCATTACAATACGAACGCCTTGATTGGAAATATATTTATTATTACAATCGAATATTTAAAAATTGAATCTAATTTCGGCGTCACATAACCTACTAAGAGTTGATATGCCATTTAATAAATAAGTTTGGATAGATCAAACCAATAGCAGTCTCTAGTCTTTGGGTACGAAATCTATTTTTAAAACTCTTTATTTTATTCATGTGTTCATTAATTATTATCTGTAAGGTGGTTATATTACACTTTTTTTACTCTCATGAGCCACTATTGAATATTAAAAATCCAGTGAGTTAAGAGTTTTACTATAAGTTGTAACGTGCTTGTTAGCAGTGCGTATGTCTTGTGAACGAAATGAATCCGTGAGGACTACTCGCCGAGGTTGGTAGTATTGTAGCAGCTGTTGTGCTGACACGCTTTGCATTGTCTCCATACGTTTGATTAGAAAAGCTGCATAAAGTCTAATTTTGTAATTTATGCTTTTCTTGGCTATAATAATGCGGAAGAAAACGAAAATAGTTGTTAGTTGAAATTTGTTGGTGCAGTTGATCAAATTACACAACAAATTTCAACTAACAACTATTTTCAGATTTTCTTCCGCATTATTCTAGCAAGAATAAGCATAAATTACAAAACCAAGAATTTCGCAGCCTTACTTCTATCCAGGAGGGCAAATCCGAAGAGCAGAATTTGGAGAGTATCAAACAAGTTCGGCATTTCATAGTCCAGTATGGCTCTTCAGCTTCATGACCTTGATGAAAGCATCACGTTACGAAAAATTTGCAAAACTTTTGACTCTGAACTTTCGTTTATGGCATTATGCGCTTCTGTATTATTTGAGTGGAGCAGAAATAATACAGAGGCCCGTGATACCATAAAAGATAATTCAGGCTTGCAGATAATTCTAAATGCACACATATATATATATCTTTATTGCTTCGTTTTGTGTGGTTTACCAGTTTTCATTTTTTTTTTATTCATTTGTAAAATAGGTTTAGAAACTGAAACAAATAAGTGATTTATTTTAATACCATTATGATTACTTATACTTAAAAACTGAACCCAACATACATAAAAAGATATATGCCTCCGAGGGCATCTCCGGTTTTTATCATCTTCTCATATAAACCTTCAAAAAGGAATCTTTGCGCAGAACATGTATACTATTCATACAATATCTATGTGCAGATCAAATTCGGTTTAGTAATCCATCGAATAGTTCCTAAAAATGCCTACTAAATTTTTTTAAAACCATTTTTTCGGAATTTATTTAATTTAATCTTAGACTTTTTGATTATGTTATTGTTTTTGATAATAAGGCAATTTGTTCCGAAAATATTATGCTCTGTTAACAAAAAAGTTCACTTAGTTCCTGTGCTACATGAAATCTTTCTTGAAGTTCCAGTTCGAGAAGAAGTAATACAAAAATATCTACCATCGTTTGAAATTCCATGAGTTGTTTTGAAAGTTTCAATTAGATCAGCTGTCATTCTTCTTTCTTGTAAAGTAGTTAATACTATTTTCTCTAATCTCTAATCACAACTGTAATCTTACTTTCTTATTATTTTTGTCACTCTTCTTTTTATACACTCCAATCTAAATAATACATTTCAAGTTCTATGTCTCGACACCAGAGCCCAGGGCTGAGTACAATATTTTATATGAAGTTTTATTAAGATGTATATATTTTTAAAACAACATTACCTCCCTTGAAATAAAATATCGAACCTTCCAGCCAATCATCCCATTTGTACTTGATACAATAAACAAAGGATGATTAATGTCAACTTTAAATGTATTATCAAAGACAATTCATGGGCCAAATGCACTGATGTAATTAGATATAATGATCTTTATAAGGCAACATTTACTGAAAAATCTGAGGAATTTCAGTTCTTTAAAATCTAAACATTTTTGAATATTTTTATAACTATAGGGAAGTTTTTTGAAAAAAAAAACATATATCTTTTTGACATTTTTTCTCTTAAGTTTAACGTCTCAATTGTTTGCAAATGGTTGTATAACAATTTTTTTTAAAATTTGCAATAAATTGAAATTTGACCATACAGCCAAATGGTATGTGCACAAACCAGAATCCATTCTAAAGAATGAAACATATAAATGTCACTGGGATTTTGAGATACAAACACCTAACGTAACCCAAGCCAGATGACAAGGTCTAGTGATAATTACCGAACTGAAAAAAAAAAAAAAAGAAAAAGAAAAGAGAATCTCCCGTTCCTTTAAACGACAGAGTGAACCTCAAAGAAAACGAGTTAGTGGGACAAGGAGTAGGACCTTGCCAGAGAAAAAAAAATGATCTTGTTTAAGGAAGTTGAGTAATCTTTATATAAAGAGCTTTTAGAATTTGAAGTTTTTGTTTGTTTTTTCTTTGTGTAATATGGAAGTGTTTTCATTTATAATTTTTCGGTATTTGAAAGAAAGGCACTAATGTGTTTTATGGTGATGAGAGAGGGAACTAGTTTCGGGTAAATAGAGAGTTAAGCGTCTCTACTGAGTCGTAGTTAGGCCAATGTAGGGACATATTCTAATGGAGAAGTATTTTCCCGTTGACATTTAGAACATGTAAGTGACGGTGATACCAATTAAAACTGGTGCGCTTGGAACAGTCCCTAAAAGTTTGGAAAAGGGACTGGTTTGTTTATTTTATGGCACATCAACCAATGAATGTTATTTAATGCAAAATATATATTTATACATATAAACAGTTATATTTCAAGCAATTAAGTATAATATAAATATAGTTTTTTTGTTTACTCATAGTTGAATATAAAAACAATTATATTTCAAACAATTCCGTTTAGCACAAGTACAAGTTTACATCTAAGTGACCCATAGATAAGACCCTTTTAGGCGCCACCACACCAGGCCAGAAGGGACCTGAGAGCGATGGCGATAAAGGAGAACTCTGCATTCCCCAAAACTCTAGCATTACTGGAACTTCTCTGGAAGATTGTTTAGTGTCACATCCAGGCTACTTGATGGTGGGGGGTCTTACTCCTTTGCAGAGAAGCAGTCGGTGTATTCTACAGCCCCAACCAACTAGGCAAAGACTGGAAGAGTTGGAAATCGGAAAACGAGACAAGAGCATTGAGAATACAGCATTGCTGAGATCGACCAGAATACTGAGATTTCAGGAGACTTGAGGAGATTTGCTGTCACTCAGACTCCAATGGGAGATTATCTCCCAACGCTGGTGTGAAAGAATCGCAAGGAGAATTATAATAATCCCTTTGAAAGGTCGCTAAAGACCTGTAAAAGAGAAAAGGTGATCAGAGAAAAAATCGAAACCATCCAGACCACTACATAACTGTCACGATCAGCTAGAATACTTGGGATAATTTTGGAGACCTAACGGGACTTGTAATCACTCATTGAAATTTGAAAAACCTTCAGATAAATCTGGTGTGAAAAATTTGCATCAAGATTTTTCCCACGGTTTTATGGTTTCATGTATTCCAATAAAATGGAAATACTTTTTCAAATAGACCTATTTGACCTAGATATTGGATACTAAAAGGAACTATCACATTAATTCTGGATCAATGGTGACGAAATGTTAATCCATATTCCGAGTATATTCCACAACTGTAGTCTTATCACTGGATGCAATTTATGGAGCTACACAGAGCACCCCATTTCTCTGAGGTTGGGCGATAACCACACTGCAGGGAGTGCAGTTGTGAATTTTAGCTTTAGACTACTATACGATGTATAATTGTGAAATACTAATAGGTTATGGGCACAAGTATGGGACTGTTAATAAGAATTAAGCTCAGTAAACCTAAGCACGCTTATTATTAAAGCATGCAAAGGTGTCTCTGGTTTTAGCTTGTCATAAAAGTCATTAAAATATTGAAATGTCACTCGAGTCAAATATTCTATCATTCACTAATTCAATTTGTTTTATTATCCGGTCTGTAAAGCCATTTCAGAAAACCCATCGGTACGTCTTCCGTTCTTATAAACATATCTGGTAGCATTTTGTTCCTTTTTGGCGAGCAAATACTTTTGAAACGAAGGTTTATTTGCAGTGCAAATTGATGAAACGTGCCAAGAAGCCAGTCAAACTGCATAATGTAATCTGAAACTCTCTTGTCTTTATGTACAAGAAGTTTAATACGACCATTGACAAATTTTAACAATCGCATTATAGCTTCCTTCGGACCGTATATGTTCTTTCAGAAGACCTTTATATTCAACGCTGGTGCAAATATACAAAGACGTTTGGTCGTTTCTTCTCATTTGAATATAATCAATTTGAGATACAAGACTTCGATGATAAATATTTGTTCTCCTGTACGACGAGCATCTGTCAATAAATCTTACAAATGTAAAGGAGCTTTTGATAGATTAGAAGATAAACGGGAAGATGCTGGATTGAGAAATGTGACGTTGTGTGGGTTCAACGAGTTGATGGCGTGATCATCAAGTTGTGAGAAAACCAAACAAAATGGCAACCAAAAACTTTGTGATGGTACACTATAGTTCCAGGAAACAGGACCCTTTTAAGTTTGTTATTATCTAAATGTCTAAAGTAATGTCTGGCTACAAAGAGGCATATGGATACGTTAACGATACAGTAAATCGAAACATTACCAGTTCCTATGGCTTAAAACTGAGCTTTCTTCCAGCACATTTAAAGACTTTATTGGACCGGAAACTGGTGTGTCATGCGTGGCAAAGGCAAATAATAGGAAGATTTCGATTCGTAACGATAAAAGATCTTGTAAAACACTTTCTTCACGTGTTTTTAATCTTATTTAAAATTCCTTTTTTTATCTACGTACTTGTTTTCTGTTATCATTAAATGTTTTAAATTTCAATCTCAAATTTCTTGTTGCTGTTTTCAATGACACCAGTGGAGACATACAGTTTTCTGCATTGGTGAAAACCATATTAATAAGTATATCTATTTATCTATCTTTTAACGGAATTGCGTACTAGAGAAGTATGTATATTCTATCAATGAATCGATCGTTTTTCGTACCCAAGTTAAAACTTGATTTCAAACGATGATTTTAAAGATGAGTTCGTTCTCCCCTTTTAAGAAATTCGATCTAAAATGTCTGAATATCTACAAAATTGTGGACTCAAAACAATTGTTTCCATTCAACTACCATTCTGAATTATCAAATTATCAGGTCAAGTTTTAAAAATACCTTTCCTACAAATCATAACCAAACGGTTTCCGAGCTAAAATATCATGGCCACTAATCCTGTGTATTTCAATGCCACACAATACACGTGCATATATATATATATATATATATATATATATATATATATATATATATGCACGCACACGAGAGTGTGGTGTCCATGTGAATATATATATATATATATATATATATATATTAGAATCACAGAAGCACACACACATACATATATATATATTTTATATATATATATTTATATACATATAAAAAAGTACATATACATATATATATATATATATGTACATTACATGTATACACGCATATATACACAAATATATGACTATATATATGTATATATACCCCCCATATATATATATATATATATATATATATATATATATATATATATATATATATATATATATATATATATATATAAAGCACGTAAATGAGAAAGCGAGTCAGTGAGTGTGAGAGTGAGGGAGACATAGCGAAGACGGAAAAGATTAAGCGCACGCGAAAAGCAATCATCTTAGTAATAACCTTGCGAAGTAGTGCTCGAATACCACGAAGGAGAGCAGTTTATTAAATCTTCTTTAGAGAATATTATTTACCACACAGCCCCTAAGATTATTGTTAGTCGTTGTTTCATGGATTTTTTTTTTTAATAGAAAGAGCAAAAGCACAATTTCCAGTCAGGGGGTTGTGGCAGAAAGAAAATACAAATCCAGGGGGAGGCATTCTTGCAGCAGACCAGGTGAATAAACCAATGCAAATAAGAAAATCTGGCACAAAATGACTTTGTACTGTCCTCTGAGGCCGTGGTATACGTCAACGTCACCTCCGCAGAGGGGTAAAATCCCAACGGACTATGGGGCCACCCGTTGGCCGTGGTGATCATTACTGCATCAAGACGGGATACTGATGGCTGAGCAGTCCGTGACTTAGCAACCACAGTGGTCATGTGACAGGCAACATTCTGCCTGAGATCTTATATATATATATATATATATATATATATATATGGTTCGTAGAAGGGTGGATAAAGTGGCCCGATCCGATCAATCGGCTGTTATCTCAAATCTAGGTACTTCTATAATCCTTCAAATTGCATTCGTGGCAAACACTTACTTACACCTATTTTGTCTTAAAGGTGGAAGAAGGTGGCGGTTGAAGATCAATTGTACAAAGATCGCAATAGTTGAAACCATTTAGATTATACTAAAAAATTGATATTGAATAGAATGATGACATAATAATATTTGAAACATTGTCCTGTGTATGACACTAACTTGCATCTGGTGGCTTGGCTCGAGTTATGGAGTTTGGGCAATGTGTTGTTTCCCTTTATTAACATTAATATCAAGGTAACTCTGACCCAGTGTCATCGTACCTGTTATGGTCCTATAAATGTTTTTTTTTGTTTGGGTTTTATGGCATATCAACCTTTGCTGGGTATTTAATGCCAAATCCATTTTTATACAAATAAACAGTTCTATTTCAAACAATTCAGTTGAGCATGAGTACACAGTTTAATTGTCAAAAATATTTCAATTTCAAGCTATTCAGTTTAGTCATACAACTCTAATTAAACAATTCAGTTTAGCCGAAGAATAGTCAAAAACTGTTGCATTTCAAACATTTCAGTTTTGCATAAGTACGCAATTCAGTTCTATTTGGCATAAGTACACAGTTAAGTTCTATTTAAAAACAGTATTATTTCAAACAATTCAATTCAGCATAAATACGCAAGTTTAATGTCAAATCAGAACTATTTCAAGCAATGCAGTTCAGCATAAGTACCATTTTTAGTTCTATTTGACTCATAGTTTGGTTTTTATGGCGTATCAACCTTTGTAGGTTATTTAATGCCGAATCCAATTTTATACAAATAATCATTTCTATTTCAAAAAAATCAGTTGAGCATGAGTAAACAGTTTAATAATCAAAAACATTTCCATTTCAAGCTATTCAGTATTGTCAAACTGTTCTTTTTCAAATAATTCAGTCTAGCGTATGTATTGTTTCAATATCAAAAACAGTTCCATTTGAAACAATTCACTTTTGAAAAAAAACAACAGTTCCATTTGAAACAATTCAGTTTTGCAAACAAAAACAGTTCCATTTCAAACATTCAAGTTTGGCATAAGTATACAATTTATTTCTATTTGACCAATAGATAGGAACCTATCAGGTGCTACCACTCCTGATCTGAGTGAACCTGAGAGGGATGGCAATGAAGGCATACTCTGCTTTCTCCAAAGCTCCAGTATTTCTGGAATCTCACCAGCAGATTGTTTAGTGTTATATCCGTGGGGGGTCTTACAAATTGTTTCGATGGAAGTATTTCATAATCAGAATTACTTATTTTTAATAGCAATACATGGTGCGGAAGCAAAACATGGAATACTTTTTGAAACGTTTTTGTTTGATGAGCCCAATTTTTGAAAAAAACAAAAACAAAAAAAAAAAACAACAAAAAACGATAACTCTAAATTTTCATGATTAGCTGAATTATTCAAATACTTTTTCATTGAAATTCAGCCCCACAGGAGTGATCAAGAAAAGAAACGATAACGAATATATGGTTTGCTTTCGGCCGAAATCAAGCCAAAACTAATTTCCGAATAATTGTAGTTTCCTTATGGCCTCCATCAAGCCCAGACCATAACCCCCTTGAATACACTATGCGTGGCGTTTTAAAAAAACAAAATAAGATGCAATTTCCCATCCAAATATTGGTTCGCTAAAGACTGCTATTCAGGAGGAATGGAATAAAATGTCTAAAGAATTTATTTTGAAGACATGCAAATCGTTTCGAAGGCACTTTGATAAAATAATTGAAAAAAAAAAAAATAGTGACCATATTGTGAAAATTTACTTTTTTGTGTCTATTTTATTGTTTTTAGAAAATTAAAATTAATCTCGTTTTATAAAAGATTCGTGTACTATACCAGAATATTCCTAATTTTGCTTCCGAACCCTTTACTTAAAATGATTTAATTGTGAGCAAACAAATATTTAATATTATATATAATTACCAATTTTGATAGCAATACTTGTAAACATATAACAATGTGCAAATAAATAATCAATTTCGAATGAATTACAAGTACTGGATTATAATATTTTAACTGAGTACAAACAAATAACCTCTGGTTCGTTTGAGAATAATATTACCTACAAACTATTTGCTTACAAATAATATATATATATATATATATATATATATATATATATATATATGTGTGTGTGTGTGTGTGTGTGTGTGTGTGTGTGTTTGTATATATATATATACATATATTAATAGGGTTTGTCATTAAATAAAACACGAGTTAATATGCCATGAAACACAACCAAACTTAACTAAACAAAAGGACCACTGGAGCAGACACGACCAGGTGAAAGGTGTGAATCACTGGAATATGTCCAAGTAGTTAAACTTTGATCATAGCGACAAATACAATATGCCCAAATCAATATCTATTCTTTAAAATAAAACACACAAGATCCTCTGTGGTTTTGAGATGAAAACAGTTCCCTCCATCTAGGCCCAAAACAGACCAGAAGGCCCGTTGATCAAAAGAAAAGTAAATAAACAGGACAACAAGCAGATTTTGCCGTTCTATTAGATCACAAATTAAAAGTAAAGGAAATAAAAAAAAAGAAGAAAAAACTTGATATATACCTTTATGTTTTTCCAGAGTTGTATAAGTTATACACCATGAACGTGAGAATCATACTAAACTTATTTGGAGTTCTTAGGATGGTTTCTAAGTAAGTGAAAAAAAAGCTGTTGAACTGAAAATCTGAAGAAGAAAAAAGATTCTCTAGCATTACAGAAAAGACTCTCTAGCATTACAGACAGAATAGTAAGAAGAGTTGAACTGAAAATCTGAAGAAGAAAAAAAAAAACTCTAGCATTACAGAAAAGACTCTCTAGCATTACAGACAGAATAGTAAGAAGAGTTGAACTGAAAATCTGAAGAAGAAAAAAGATTCTCTAGCATTACAGAAAAGACTCTCTAGCATTACAGACAGAATAGTAAGAAGAGTTGAACTGAAAATCTGAAGAAGAAAAAAGATTCTCTAGCATTACAGAAAAGACTCTCTAGCATTACAGACAGAATAATGAGAAGAGTTGAACTGAAAATCTGAAGAAGAAAAAAGATTCTCTAGCATTACAGAAAAGACTCTCTAGCATTACAGACAGAATAGTAAGAAGAGTTGAACTGAAAATCTGAAGAAGAAAAAAAGACTCTCTAGCATTACAGAAAAGACTCTCTAGCATTACAGACAGAATAGTATGAAGAGTCCAGGAATGTTGAGGAGACAGGTAATAATTCAAAACCTTGTTGAACACTGACAGTTACTACTTGCAAGGTGGAAATAATTAAACTGATTTAGGTTTTCATATATATATATATATATATATAACCCGATGAGTCAGTCGAGGAAATTTATCAACTGTACAAATATGAATTAATCGAGGTGGATTTTAGAAGAATGAACTCAGTAGATTGTACAAAGTGAAAATAAACGAAAATGGATTCAGAAGAAATAAATCGAAAATATTTTGTTTTGATCAGAAAGAAAACGACGAAAAAATATATATCAAAAAATGATGAGAGGGTTGTTATTCACTTGTTCCCATGAATCAGAAACTTGAACTGGTGTTGGTTTGACTATAAACCAGGGTACAAAGAATCGACTGGAGGATTGACCAAGAAGGCAAAGTTTGTCAATCCCCAGTTTGGGATTCAGGTAGCGCAATCGTTTTAAGATTCAAGTACGGAAATGTCTAATTCAGTTCCCTTACCGTTATGAATGAATGGTTACTGATGCCATGTCACATGAACATAAAATTGTATTCATTCCAAATTTTGGGAGGAGCACCTCTTTTGGGTAAAAGTAAGCGTAAAGCAAATGTGAAGGGTGTGACAAACAGGGGGGGGGGTGGAATTAATTATTGGAAACCAAATTAGGAGAAGATTAATATTTCTTAGTTTCACCCACCACCATCCCTCAGATGAAAGATACACATAAAATACAAGGGGTTCTTCCTCTTCGAGGAGAAGAAAACCCCGCGGAGACAGAACGAAATGACTACAAGATTCGCGTCACTCTATGCTCTGGCCTTACTCCAGACTGAGTGGGGAGGCAGAAGAAGCGATATTACGAACTGTTTAGACATGATGTACAACGCCACGAGAAAAGTGACCAGAAATTGAGATAATATATTTTAGAGATCAGCGCGGATGCGAACAAGAGATTTTCTATTGCCTAACTCGTGGAGATAATATGAACTTTCATGTCTCGACCTTTTACAAGAAAATCCTGAGTAGACAAGAACGGAGTGAATTAAGAAACCTGATAATTGAAGAAGGAGCCTGAGAAAAGTCGAAATAATAATGAAAAGCTTACCTTCTAAGATGTGTTATGATTGTTTTATTTTTGCTGTTGTTGTCCTTGTGCATTTTTGTAAGATGTGGGTGGAGAGAGATGGAGGAGAACGCGAAGAATATGTCTACAGGGCTACATTTTGTAAAATGGGATAAGGAGGAGTGTTGCATATTGACGTTTGACAGTCACTTCAATTAAGTATTTTTAAAACAGGATGTTCCAGCTGAGTAAGCAAGAGAACAATGGAGGCAGCTCCCGTAGTTTGACAGCTGGTAGGATAAACGGAATGCGTATGCGTTATGAAATTACCCACTGACAGAACGCTTAGTCATTTAGTGAGCAGACAAAAGGGAGTCTGATTCAGACGGTCATCGGCGAGTGCCCAAAGGGATGAGGCAGCTGGCCCCTTACAACCACCGAGTGAGAACCTCTTGTCAATGAAGCAACGAAATAAGGCTCTGAATATATAATTCGCAACGTGGTTAAAAAAAAAGTCAACATAGCAATCCTCTATCTGCCTATGTCCGAGTCATTCGTCTCAGTCTCTCTCTCTCTCTCTCTCTCTCTCTCTCACACACTAACAACCACTTTCGACTCTTGCTATGAATTAAGAAAAGAGAGTTATATTTTTTTAAAGAAATGTGTTATGGTCCTTCATTTATTTATTCAGCACGGCTATATAACAACAATAATATATACAGACGTGCGCGCGCACACACACACACACATGTATATATATATATATATATATATATATATATATATATATATATATATATATATATATCACGGAGTATTTTTTTCGTATGATCTACTTGTTTAGACTTTTCTTTTCGCACATTGAGACGCCTATTTCAAGAGTGCTTCGGAAAACAAACAAAAAAATAATACCAACATTGGCCACAATATAAAAACATTTTCTCGTCGGCTTGCTTACCATCTCTCAGACATAAGTACCATGAAGCAATATCTAATTACAAAACATAAAAATAACACCGAAAAACTCCATACACCAATATACGAAAGGTTCTCAATAACAACACAATAACCCTCTATAAAAACAAGTCTAAAAACCGCCGAAAAATCCTGGAAGCATTATGCATTAAAAATCTAACATGAACAAAATAGCATTTAACACTGGCATCAATATACTAAATATATTTGATAATTTACTTTAGCAGTCCTCTTAACAGAATAGACCAACCATATATTAAAAAAAATCTTCTTAATAAATAAATCTCTCAATAAAAAAACAAAACTAATAATCCCCCGGATGATGACATGAGACATGGTTGAAAGCGCTTCGGTAAATATGGGACACTTTCTCCACCAGTTGGATCCTAAAGTTGTATAGCCATGACCAACTATAAGAACACACATGCATACAGAATCATAACAACACAATAAAGCCGAGCGACACAGTCTTTTAGAAAAATATACCTCTCTCTTTATTGGAAGGTTTGTGTATGAGAGGGAGTTGAAGACCGAACAGAACTGAAACATATTGACCCCCCCACTTTTATGGCTATCAGCGTTTCTTTCCCGTTCTCCTGGGCTGCTCAACCGGGGGCCTGGGGACCCAGCCTCTCTCAGTGCTGGTTTTCTCTACCGCATCTCCAACTCGTTTGATCCCCAATTGATTAATCGGGGGCCTTCCCTACCACATCTTGTCTGCAACTGACTGAATTTCCGGTGTTCTGAATTATATAATAGTTCAACATCCACCTTCTTCTTGTGGGCGTCACAAATTGCACTCATTCAACCCACCCACGGTCAAGGCTACACTCTGCTATTCCTCGACCGGATGCACCTGTTGTTTACACAGGTGCATTTCGTATTTTGACAGCCCGGACGGGTCGTAGGTCAATATGCAACACTAACATACGAAAAGAAACTAGAAGACTTGAACGTCTAAACATAAAGATCATACGAAAAACAACGTCAGCTTGAACAGTGACTTGCCGCTAAAATACACAAGAATATATATATATATATATATATATATATATATATATATATATATCCACCTTATTGCACGAGCAGGATGTGATCCAAGGTCATTTATAAGCGGAGTTTAACAGTTTTAAATTTAAAATTTTCCTTCTCCTAGACCAGTTATAATACCAAAACCATTGAGTCCAGTTTGACCTACAATTCACCCGTAGCTGGAGGGAAAATAGTTTGATGCTTACCTTTCTCAAAAGAATTGATACTATGTGAAATGCAAACAGCCTTGTCCAGGGTTTGAACTAATTTCCGAAGACGGTAACTATCTCACAACGAACGCCTCCACATAAATATGTATATGCGATACGGCTATATGCACATATATTCATATAGACTGGTTAGCACCAACGGATATGTTATTATTGCACCTAAATATATATACTCGTGATTCGAAAAGCTTTTACTTTCCCACTTGGAACAATTTAGAGATACATTGGAAAATTGAAAATCTGCAGAAATATTAAAGTCACTCAAACCTTTATTTTATCAAAATCAGCCTGAATACTGAGCAGACTTGATGTCACTTGATCCACTAGACCTGTTTATATACTTCGGTAGTAACATCTCATCTACCAAATACGATATCAGCAGAAACATATGTAAAGCATATACTGCTTTTGATAATGACTATATGGAAATTTGAGTACTCTAATAATAGAGAATCGGAATTCTTCCTAGCTACGTCAGAGTCAGTACTACCGTATGGTTTTACATCCTGGATTTAACTAAACGCTTAGAGGAAACAGCTTGATGGGAACAACACAAACATGCTACTCCTGGATGCAGCATCTTTTAAAACAGCAGTTATACGGTCACTTATCTCCCATCTCACAAATCATCCAAGAAAGACAAGGAAGACATGCTGGAGAAGTAAGGACGAACTCAAACGTGACGTTCTCGAATGACTTCGAACACATGGACACATCGATGTTGGCCAACTAGCAGAAACTAACATGCCACAACTGGATGCCGCCCAGAAGACTTTCGATGCGTAATGAACCATAAGAACTGATGGTGAGAAAGTTGAAGAACTGTATGCAGTCGGATCACCTTGATGATGATGATGATGATACAGTTACATTCCTAATCATTCATACATCCATTCATATATGTACACAGCCTATCTCCCTGACTCATATACAGATATGCTTGCATTCATATACATTATTATGCATATACGCAACCCTACACTCCAATATACTTTTATAGACAGTCTCAATTACATGCATATGCATTATTGCACCTAAATATGCACACATTCGGACATAAGAGCTTATAATATCCCACCTTGAACAATCCAGAACACATTGGAATAATTTAAAATCGGCAGAAATATTGAAGCCAAACAGACGACACCTTTACTAAAATCCCTCTATATACTGACCAGACCTTATGTCACTTGATCTCCACCGAAAGCCATGAGGTTTTAGTGGATACAATAATAATGAATATTAATCGAAACAATTTTCCATCTCGGGAAGCAAATCTCAAAGCTACACATGATTAACTATTTCCCGTATATCATTGATTAGACTCAGAAACAATCACTAGTCTTTTCAATTACCTTTTTGGGTAAATAAGACAAATAAAAAATAGAAATAAGAAAATCATTCCAAGTTTTTTTAATTTTTTTTTTATTAGCGTTTGTGTTAGTTGCATGTAAGTAATCTCTCTATAAATAGTTGATTCTCGCAGATTATTCTCGAGAAAGAGAAAATGAAGATTCTTCTAGCATGCCAACATGAATTCACTTTTCTATATGAACGCACGTCTACTTATGCAATTCTAATCAACGACATAAACAAACTAGATACAATGACGCTTAAAAGGACACCGTTATTTCCCTACAAAGGAAGATGGTTTTGAGACAGCAACAAAGGAGGGACTGAAATGAATACTTGTTCATTATTGATATTTGATGAATAATCAGTAGTTACTTTTCTTAATGTATGTATATTAATTCTCACAATTCTTAGAACATCATGAATACAAAATTGAAAAAGTGTTATTTTCTAGAAAGCAATGTAAATTAATTCCGAAAAGTCTGTCTGTATTCTTAAGATGGAGTAATATGATTATGCGTTTAATTATTCCGACTTGTATCTTTCATATAGTAATATACTAACTTGTTTTAAGCACGGTCTTTGTCCTAATGTCGGTCATATTTTGTAGTGTTTTTAATCAAAGAAGTATTTGAACATTAGGCGTGATACTATACATGTATATATATATATATATATATATATATATATATATATATATATATATATATATATATAGTGAGAGAGACAGACAGACAGAGACAGAGAGACACAGAGAGACAGACAGACAGACAGAGCATTTTCTTATCTAAACGTGTTTAATTAAATAGGACAGACTCTTCATGTCTGTCAGTTTTATCACTGACCCGTTCAAGTTTTCGTATGAGTCCCTTGATTTCTTGATGTCATGAATTCAACAAGGGGCAGTATTTTCCACAATTACTTTCATCCCCAGCTAGATCCCTGTTTGGAAAATGAATAATGAAACGACAAACACAGTGATGAGCCTAATACATTTATATAAAGAGTGAACGGAAGAACCGCTGGAAGATGAATTTATGTAAGAAAATAATTATACTTGAAGTAAGATAAAAATTAGCGGGAAAAGTGTTAAAGATATTTTAGAATGTGACTGGTATGTTGATCTTTTTGGGAGAAGGTTTGTTAATATTTACATAAAGAGTTTAAGAATGTGTATATTTTGTGTGTAATATGAAGGTGTTTTCCGTAAGAACTTTTCTCTATTTGGAGGAGGGGACCAGATGTGTTTGAGGTGTTGAGAAATGGAACCAATGTTGTATATATATATATATATATGCATTTCCGATAAATAAAATTTCCGGTAAATAAAAAACGGAAATTCAATAAAACGAGGAGGTAACTCTTTAACTCTCTTCCTTCCCTCCGTGTCTATTCTGTTTTATTTATCCATTAGATCTGAAGAAGTCCTGTTATATTTTTCTTCGTGTTTTTGGTTCACACCAGAAACGAAAAGCAGGATTGAAATAAATTTATAATCCTAAAATAAATGATCTTTGGTTTTTTCTTTAAAGGAATATATATATATATATATATATATATATATATATATATATATATATATATATATATATATATATATTGGATAAACACAACGTTTAAAAGCGTTTTTACGTTAATTAAAAAGTGCTTAATACCAGCCATCACAGCGTTATAACACCTCGAGTGAATTGATGTTTACTTATGTTTTTGTGGCAATCATATTACTGCCAGTTTCATGCGCTTGAGAAGAATACAATATTTAGATAAGGCATGAGAATAGACAGGGTGAAAAATCCGAAAAAATTCTTAGAATTCATTACATGGTACAAAAGTGGCTGTAGTGCAAAGGAACGGAAGTTGAACGGAGAAGTGGGAGGACGTGTAAAACTGAGAACCCCCCCTTTTTTAGCGGTGTTTATCATATTCTCCTCAAACATAGCCCAAAACACTAGGTTAAGGGAGAATTTGCCAGTTTTAAATCCTAAATACCCGGAACCATGGTTTTTATTTCCACCTTCCACTTAAGTTATCAATAATGATTACGGGATAACAAACAAGATTCCAAGGATGCAGAAAACGCGTTCAAATCTTTTCAAATCTTCAAAAGCTCTCTGAAAACACACAGACTGCCACAATCCTTTGAGCATTTCTGTAAAAAGCAATAACAACGAAAATAAAATCTGTTAAACAATTTAATGATGAAGATGCTTTATCGTTATAATTTAGACATCTTTATATCTGAAGGTATATAATTTTTGTTCGAATAAATATCCTTTTTGAGACGTACGTCAAATGACGCTAAAAGCATCGGTTCCCGTGAGATCACCAAATTTGAGCCACGATAAGACTTCGTTTCTGTCATGAGTTACCAGTTAGAAATAGCAGGTATTTTTAGCAACCTGAGACCTGTGTGGCAGATTAAACACAACTTATTGTGTAGCAAGACCACAGTTGAAAACTTACTCTGTTTTGATTGACCTCAAACGAAAAAATGCAATAAAGTATGATAGAAATGACTTGCTGTTTTCAGTTTTGTGTGTGAGAATAGGTGGTCAGCAGTTAGCTGCACAAGATTGATCTGCGAGATAACAAAGATAGAAGACACTTTGTTTTATATAGTAGAGAAAATAACTGCCTGTTTAAAAGTCAAACCAAATGTTGATAACATTAACGTGCATAGACAATGGAAAAGATGAATTAAGATTTTATACATGAAATGTTGAGAACACGGGAATGTTATTCTTTGTTTAAGAGTCTAACCTATTTACTGAATTTCAATTTGTGTCAAAACGCTGCATTAAATTCGGTAATATGAAAATATATTTAAACTTTATTTCGTTTCACGACAAAATAATACGTGTGTTTGTTTCTGTGTATGTCTGTGTGTGTGTGTGTGTGTGAGAGAGAGAGAGAGCTTTGTTGACTAAAGTTGGCAGTCTAGCGGCGAAAGTCGAACGTTAGGCAAGTGCTCTGACTGGATCTGAATTTCGAAGAATTTAATTTTTTTTTAAACAGATTTTAAAAATCTTTTTTGTAGATTGGGTAAAATAAATAGATCAAGTCATGTATCTGTTTTCTTTTTTTCTCCGATGTCCTAGTAAACCTTCCTAACTTGGGTTTCACAGTTTGACCAAACTTTTATGTGACTTATTTCCTTGTTGGATTGCTAATTATTAAAAAAAATGACTAAAACTATTCTAAGCAGGCATAGGTCCTGACTTTTACGCATTGATTTCCCTCACACAGTTGGAAACGATAACATTCATTTCGGACTCAGTTCAGTAGAAATCTTTGTAAAAGCCTGAATTTTTATTAACTCTTCTACACATATCATAACCAAACACGGAATTTTCTAATCTGGCATAATCTCCTAAACAATCTAAAATGTTGTGGCTTCATCCTTGATGAAAAGCATACTATTTTACCTCTAACAGTAAACCAATTTGCAAAAGTAAATGTATCCCTGAAAGATCAGCAATTGGTTTGGTTGTTTAATGGCATATCAACCTTTGTAGGTTATTTAATGCGAAAGCCATTCTCCCAGAAGAATAGGAGTGGTACTATTTAACCCATACCTGGGAGGATAAGGGGGTTCATACCTTTCCCAAGGTTATTTGCCCGAATGTGAACATAATATCGTGACTGAAGTACGAACTCGCTTACTACGATTCCGCAGTCCATCGCTTAAACCATTACACCACGAGTACACCCCTTCAGGAATTGAACAAACATGAAGATTTCTGAAAATAAGTATTGCCAAATAAAACTTGAATCTTTTTTAATAGGCATCAAAATGTGTTTTTCTCCAAGCAACGTTGCCATTATCTCGTACTTGACCTTTTATTAAAGATTAATCTCAAAATGAGTAAAAAAAATCCTTTTATCACCACAATATATATATATATATATATATATATACAGTGAGGCGCTTGAGGTTATCGACGTAAGAATGGACACGAGGACCCGAGTTCAAATTCTGTGGTTGGGTGTTTGCATTTTTCATAGAGCTAATACTTTTAAAAATTTATGAACCCACATATTCTTTTTCAAGCTAAGGGTAAATAGTAGGACAGCCTGGACTCTTTAACGTTGGGATAATAACAAGTCGTGATGAAGTCCATACTCAGGCATGTTAAACTCGACTTTAAAATTAATCTTCTGTCATACCTCGCTCGTACGGAGGGATTGAAAAATACACACACACACACACACACACGCACACACATACACACACGCAGCTATATATATATATATATATATATATATAGTTTCAAGTGTCCTACGTGTCTAACCACTCTGTAGAGTTGTGATACAACGAAACAGTCTGTCTGTGGGTGACAATATATGCCGATATGTAGTTGTTATTTTGTTGCAGAATTTTTCATCAACTACATCATTCCAGGAAAGTTATTAAGACACCAGAAAATATTCTTAACCGCAGGGAATTGCTATGTAGTCCCTACAACTTTACAAAGAAATGCGATATGCTCCCATGATTTTGGGATAGAATGATATAATCAAATCAGAATATACAACATCGCAATTTCAATGAAATTTGTCGCCTCTGTCAATAATAGCGTAAAACTCATACTGAGCTTGGAAATCGATTGAAAGTTTCCAGTGTAATGATTTTCTCCCCGGAAACAATTTTTTTTTTCGTTTATCGATATAGGTTATAATTCTTTAAATAGTCGACGGCGGATGATTCTTCAAAATTTCCAGTGAGATTGACAAATTTGTAGAATTCTTTGCTGAATAAAGATGATCAGTAACGTTGATAGAGCATGTGGAGATATAAGCTAAGTTGGCGTTGACACAGAGTCAATGGCGCCTGGTGACGGATGGTTTCTCACCTAAGAAAATATCAGATCATATGGATCAGATTTGGTCAGATAATAACCGGAATATAATCACTTTTCTCAATTCTCTGTTTATGAGTTGTTTTAAATTATATATATATATATATATATATATATACGTGGTGCATTCAATAAGTTTCCAGACTTTTTTGTACAGGCAATTAAAATTATAGACTCTTGAAAATTTAGTATGTTATTGCTATACATCCTATGAGATGACTGACCAATTTTTATGATTTCAGTTTCAAATGAACAGCTAAAGCAGAAATTCGAATACACCCTACTAAAGCCTGATTGTCACAGCTGGTGAATTTCAAAAATGCAATCTGGACATGAGGACGCTTTAGAAGAACGATGCAATATAATTCTGTTTTAAACTTGGAAAAAATGCCACAGAAACGTATGGAATGCTTCAGACTGCTTTTGTACCATCTTGCATGAAACGAGCATCGGTTTTTGAGTGGCGTAAGAGATTCAAGGAAGGCAGGGAGTCTGTGAGGGATGATGAGAGGTGTGGGAGGAGTAAGGAAGTCAATACACCAGAGATGATTGGCCAAAGGGTTAGGGTTAGGATTACTATGTTGAGGTTTTAAGGGAGTTCAGGAAGACATTCCGTCGGAAGAGGCCAGCACTCTTCAAATCGGGTCAGTGGCATTTCCACCAGGACAATGCACCTGTCCACAACTCCATCCTTGTCACAGACTATTTGACCCAGATGGGCATCAAGTCAGTTCCTCAACCTCCCTATAGTCCAGACCTGGCTCCCTGTGACTTTTGGTTATTCCCTAAGCTCAGAGACTGTCGTTATGAGACAATTGAGGAAATGAAAGAGGCTGTGACGATGGTCATTGACACGCTCCCACAGGAGGATTTCCATGGAGCCTTCCAGAAGTTGTTGGAACGGTACAACAAGTGCATTGCAGCCAGAGGAGATTACTTCCAAGGGGACAAGGGTTTCATATGTGTACTATCAATAAAAGTGCCCATACGAAAAAAGTCTGAAAACTTATTAAATGATACTCGTATATATATATATATATATATATATATATATATATATATATATATATATATTCGAGGATTATATATATATATATATAAAGGTTTTGTTATAGATGATGTATCACTCTGTGCTTTTAATATTTTCTATTCTATTTTTTGAAGACTCCTAGTTATTTTTCTAGTGTTGGGATCTAGATAGTAAAGGAAATGTCCCATATCTTCTGTCTAAGTGATTTCGACCATGCTTTTAGTCGTCATCAGGGCTAGAGTAGTTTTGAGTTGGGTGTTGAGTTTTTACTGTTTAATTATTTTTAACGTTTTGTTTTGAAGTTGTCGGTTAGAACGTTTTCAGCGTTTTGTTTTAAAACGTTCGGTTGGAAAATTGTTTGCTAATAAAGTTCGTAATTTTAAGTTATTAAAGTGTTTGATAAGTTGGTGTCTCTGTTAAATGCTATTATATTAATTTAAGAAAAAAGATTATGCATATTGCTTCAGAGATTTGTAATCGTTTTTTTATCATTGTTTTTATGTATAATTATTGTGTCATCTGCGCTTGGGCAGAAGATATGGGACAATTCATTTACCATCCAGATCCCGATATTAGAAAAATAACGAGGAGTCTAGAGAAAATAAAATAAAAATTAAAATAATAAACAAAGTGTTCCATTATCTTTAACAAAACTTGCTTGAATAATAACTAGCTACCATAACATACACTCTTAAATATATATATATATATATATATATATATATATAGATAGATAGATAGATATATATATATTCATTTTTATGATTTGGCCCCGTAGACTGGGGGTACAGAATATATTGACTGCATCTCTGCATAGCGGTAAGACCACTCAATGAGTGTCCTGGCTATGACACTAAACAATATGATGGTGAGGCTTCAATAATGCTGGAGTTCTGGGAAATGTGGAGCACCCCTTCACTCTGGCCCAGAGTGGTAGCACTAGATAGAATCTATCTATAAGTCAAATAGAACTGTTTGACATTTAAACTGTGTACTTATGCTAAACTGAATTGTTTGATATAAAACTTTTTAAAAACTTCAACTGTGTATAAACTCATAACTGATGTTTAATTGAATTGTTAGTGATGCATTGTAATATTTTCAACTATGTTGACATGGTAAATTGAATCATGCGAAAAAGAACTGGTTGATTATTTAACTGTGTGTAAACGAATAACTGATGATTAATTGAATTGCAAGTGATACATACCAATACTTGAAATGATTAATCTGTGTGTGAACAAATGATTAATACTAAATAAAATTGTTTATATCAGATAAATATAAGAGAATCTATTAAATTATATGCAAGAAAAATGAGCCCAGGCACGTTTAAAAATGTTATCTACAAGAAGTATTTAGAAATCATATATTCAATATATATGTATAAAAAGGATTCGGCATGAAATAATGTACAATGGTTGATTTGCCATAAAACCAAACCAAACCAAACCAAGCCAAACCTTTTTATGACAAGTTCAATCCCATCAACAGGTGAGAATAACAAGGAATTCTTTCTATAACATAATACTTGTACCCGTTAATGGTTAATAGAATTTAAACAATCTACTCCCGTTGTTGTATAGCCACATAATAAGTATGCATATATACACATATACATGCAGAATACATATTGACTCATTAATAAAGACGGGCGACACAGTTCTTAGAAAAATATACCTCTCACTTTATTTGAAAGGTTTGTGTGTGAAAGGGAGTTGGAGACCGAACAGAACTGCAACATATTGAGCCCCACTGTTATGGCCATCAGCGTTGTGTCTTTCTCATTCTCCAGGGCTGCTCAACCGGAGGCCCAGGGGCCCACATCGCTGGATGCTGGCTTTCTCTACCGCATCTTGTCACCAACGGGTCTGGTCTCCAAAACCAACTGACTTTCTGTCTTCACCGAGTTATATAATAGTTCAATCGCCCACTCAACATCTCCCCATAACTGGCCATCGGGATGTGTCACTTCCACTGTCCTTGGAATGGCATGTTTGATTATCATCGAGCGGAAATAACTGTCATGCAATTCACAGGTCACTCTCTTCCGGTGCATCAGTCTATGACTGTACCATGGGATTTTAACCCTGTCCCATATTGTCAGCCAGAATCGCCCACGTCAATGGAATATGAATTTCCGCGTCTTTGGAATGGCATGTCTGGCCGGGTCGAAGGTCAATATACAACACCGTGAATTATATAAAGGTTACTGTGCGAAGTTTTATGTAGGCTCCCGATTTCTACATGAAACATCAGAAAAAGCCAAAGGACATATCGATCGAAACGTTGCATAACAAACAGTATAACAAGAAAGATGAGGTCAATAGTCCAAATATTCTTTCTGGTAAAAATCATCAAACTTCATCTTAGATAAATTTGTCTAATAATTTGTCTCAGTTAAAATTTGATAATTTTCATCCTTTACAGTATTCGGACTATTGACCTCATCAAAAGTCTAACGCACAAAACCTTTGTAACCAAAATGAATACAATCAAACATTATGTATATCCCTCTCTCAGAATTTGCTTCAAATCAACATTTGGAGCTCCTGTGTTTGTTTTTGCTATTACTGTTTGTTTCTCCAACAAAATATTCACAGATATGTTCTTCAACTTGGAAAATAAGTAGTCTTTCAATTCTCTGTTGGATATTTGGTTTTCTTAAGAAGAGCTTGCCGGAAAAAAAAAACATCGCTCTAATTAATTATGGGTAAAACTATATATAAATGAAAGATTGCTAACACCACCAGTCATTCCTACAAACAGCTTAAAGGTAGACATGACTCATATTTGAAGGAAATGGAACATGATGAATCTGTGCCAAATCACCTACCTTGTGTCTGCGGCACACCAGAAATCAGCAGATACTGCAGTTTGAAAAGATAATTCGCTGATTGGCTGAAAGAAGGCACGCAACAATGACGATCTTTCGTGCGCCAAGAATACAAATCTGATAGAAATTCTGTTGGCAAAAATCTTCCAAGAGGGACACAGTCAACGACCAGCCGACTTGGATGCATAGCAGCTACACAATATAAGAAGATTGATGTCTTATAAAAAGTAAAGAACAACTGAGATTTGTTGAGAGAGCCACTTATTATCAGAATGATGATTATAACGGAAAGTAACAAGAGACTTTTTTGAAGGTTGAAAACAAAGAATATGGCCAGTCCTTTTTTTAACCCGCATAAAATTGAAAGAAAGAAAAGATAGACTTTTGGTCATGAAAACTCTTGATTCTCCGAGATATAAAAGAAATGAATTAGCGAAATAACTAAAATGAGATAATTTATTACAGTTAAATCTCATTGCTTTTTCCCTACCTTCTCTATTTCATTGCATACATCTAAGCTGCTTGATACACACATTTACATACATCAATCAACGACCAAATGACTGAGTGATTTGTTTTGGTGTGGACTTATCCTATTGTACTATTTTATATTCATTTCGCAGTGGGCGAATAAATCTTGTGTTATTGTTCCACCGATTCATCGTCATTTTGTCATTTCTGGGATTTCAGCTTCATTCTTTTATTTTCAATGTGTTCAATTTTATATGAAAAATGTATTAGCGCGTCCCGACATACACCTAATAAAACAATATGCATATATATATATATATATATATATATATATATATATGTGTGTGTGTGTGTGTGTGTGTGTGTGTGTGTGTGTATTAACATTTAAAAGTAGAAATCAAATGTATCTTTATTTGTAATAATATTGTTTTTTGTGGGCTTTTTTAAAAATAAGTCTCAAGTCACGAGGAAAACCCCAGATATTCACCTGTTTAAAAAAATGACAATTTAAATCATAGGTAGCGAGTTCATTGAAATTAGATAAAAGCACAAATACTTAGATATTAACAAATATTTTCTATAAACAAAACAGATTTTTTCTCTCTTCTATCCGACAAAGAGGCAGAGGTGTCTACATCATATTCTAAGCACAAATGTATAAAACTTCATCTGATGACGGTCATTTGACCTCAAATAAATTTATAATAGAGCCACTAAATCGAATTTTTCCTTAAATTTAATATATATATATATATATATATATATATATATATATATATATGTGTGTGTGTGTGTGTGTGTGTGTGTGTGTGCGCTAGGTAGATAGACAGATGGACAGACATACTATATATATATATATATATGCATATATATATATACTTACTTCTAACAAACACACACATACACACACACACACGCGCACGCGCGCGCACACACACACACACACACATATATATATATATATATATATGTGTGTGTGTGTGTGTGTTATAAATGATTATTATGCTACATATGCTATATAAATACTATTATTGAATAAGAACAGTTACTTGAGATCATTTAATTGTTAGGAGTTAATACATTTAGTAACAAGATATATATATATATATATATATATATATATATATATATATATATATATATATATATATATAATATTTCAGTTTCCGTTGTTATTCATGTTAATACAACCATATTATTGTATTTAAATTCACATATTCTTTTCATGGCTCTATCCACTAATTCTTGTTAAGACTGAACAAATAGTAAGTTTGTGCAAAGTACTCGTTTTAGGAATAGTTATCTGGAGATATAATTATTTATTAAGGATTATCATTATTTGTTTCTTTAAACCATATAATTAGATCTGAATTTTAATATCACATATGAATTCTAGATATCATATAACTATTCGGACAATTTACCAATAAAGAAAAAATAAAATACAATAAACATGATTGCAATAAGACTTAGAAATAGGAATAGTTCACATTGAAATTAAAGATTTGTAAATGAATCCAATATCTACATTTAATAACCCGCAATGTTTATATATGGCATTAAAGATATACATCAAACTAGACCATATGCCCACCTTCAATCAAAAGCTCCAAGGGAATGATTGCTTTGTTTTTACTCGTTATAGCTTTGAGTGTGGCGCTTTTGTAGATACAGTTTCATCACTTGGGCTAAAATTTCTAGCACATTAGATTTAACTAAAATAGTTGTCCCAATGCTTGTGCGTCAGTTCGGGTGTCTCCTTTTAAATTTAAACAATCCTTTATAAATTTTGATCAGTGTAGACAATAATACCACTATCAATAAATGCTGCACATAGTCTCCGAGTGCTTACATTGCATGATAGTACTCGCAATGCATATTTTTCCGTGGAAAGTTGCCATTTGTGGTCACAGACCTAATTCGAAATCAGTTCGCCAGTTTCGATTTTCGAGTCAATTGCCCACAATGCCAGTTCTAAATTCGATTTATGTTAATACATTCATGCCTAGATTGGAAGGGAGATGACGTAGTATATATTGCTATCTACGTCAATACTTGATCAAACACTCCCAAATATGGGTGTGTGATCATGGAAATGGATTCTTTCGTTATTTAGTTACTTTCTCTATGCGAGTACTTCTCTTGAAAAATAAATGAAGACTTATGACTAATCTTGCTGCATGTTTGCTCGGTGATTATTTCCTTGAAAGATGCAACGAAATTTTCTATTGAATTACCTCTTCTTCTTCTTCTTCTTCTTCTTCTTCTTCTTCTTCTTCTATTTAATTTCATCACACAGCCTTTTCCCGTCGTGTTTCTTCATCATGTAATAAGAGTTCTTCTTCTTCTTCTTCTTCTTCTTCTTCTTCTTCTTCTTCTTCTTATTATTATTATTATTATTATTATTATTATTATTATTATTATTCTGTAGTTTCTAAAAATTCTACCCGTACTTCCTATTCTGTTTTTCTTTCAGTTTTCTTTCTATTTTTATTCTTTGTTCAATTTTTCTTCGCTTTTCTTCATATTATAATTATTGTGAATTCCCGCTCCTCTTTCCATTTCTTTTATTTATCTTTTTTTTATTTCATTTCTTTTTTTTTTATTCTCGTTCTACTGATTTTTCTTCGACCTTAATTCATTTTCTTTCTTTTTCCTTTTTCAAGCAATATTTTTTCTTGCCTACTCATTCTTGTCATCAATTGTATTAATTTTATTATATCATTTCTTCTTTAAAATATATTTCATCCATTGCGTTTTTCCTGCCTGTTATTCACTTTATACTTTGTTGTTGTTTTTTTTCATTGTATCTAGTTGGTTCTACCTCGTTCGTTGATCAAATTGATAGGGAATAAAACGTATTCCGTACTTGTCAAAATCATATTCATTTATTTTCCAGAGAGAAACGTTTAGAAAATTGAAACCAGCTGCCCTTAATAAGTGACCTGTTCCTAGAGAAATTCTAGCTAAATTTGGTAAATTCATCCACATGTCGGCAGATGTAGATACGTGATTATATTCACAGGTACAAATTGCCTGTTAAACATTTCTCGAAAATGAAATCATTACGCTGACTAACGTTGATAAGTGAGAAAAGTGTAATGCACTTAAAAGGAGAAGTAACACCGAATAACATAAAATATGTAATGTTCTGTGGAGGGTGTCAATCATTTGCCAAAGAAAAACACATAAAAATTCATACATAAATGCACTCATCCGCGGAAGTGTGTGCTCAAACACACACCCACGCAGCTGATATATTTCGGGGATGATAGGATCAAACATCGAAATTAAATTCATCATTTAGGGGAAGGCATTGTCTAAAACACATCTAGACTCAACAAATATATTTGTTTACTAACGTTATCTATCTATCTATCCTCACACACACACAGACACACACACCCTTACACACACCCATACACACACACACACTCTCTCTCTCTCTCACACACACACACACACACACACACACACACACACACACACACACACATATATATATATATATATATATATATGGTTTTCACTCATGATTGAAAGGAGGATATAATATTTTTAGAAGCACATACAATCTCTCTTTCACTGTCTGTCTGTCTGTCTGTCTATCTGTCTCTGTCTGTCTCTCTCTCTATATATATATGTTTCTTCCAGGCAGCGGTCACATCGATACTGCTATATGGCTGCACTATATGGACGCAAACAAAACGGCTGGAGAAGAAGCTAGATGGCAATTACGCAAGAATGCTGCGTGCAATCTTGAACAAGTCCTGGCGGCAACACCCCCATAAGACACCAGCTGTACGGCCACCTACCTCCCATCACGAAAACTATTCAAGTTAGACGAACCAGACATGCAGGACACTGCTGGAGAAACAGGGACGAACTCATAAGAGATGTACTCTTATGGACCCCCACACATGGCCGTTTAAAAGTAGGACGACCAGCACGAACATACATTCAGCAGCTATGTGAGGATATGGGATGTTGTCCTGAAGACCTGCCTCGGGCGATGAACGATAGGGAGGAGTGGCGAGAGAGGGTCAGGGATATCCGTGCTACCAGCGCGACATGATGATGAAGATATGTATATATATATATATATACGTGTGTGTGTGTATATTTTAGCAGCATTTCTTCATTAATACATATTTGATTGGACAAGATTGATATTTTTTGTCTACATATTTTTGTTAATCCTTTCGAATTGCCGTATTGATCTTATGCTATTCGGCGTGAATTGGTTGATAAATCTTCCGTAAATAGTTATTTCCCAATTACTTTCTGTTTAACTTTGTGCCATCATCAGGGGAGAATGTATTACAAAAATGATGTAAATTTTGTATGTACATTACTATTTTGTAAGAAGATCGCCTGTTCTGTTGTATTCTGTAGTGTTTACTTTCCGAATTATGTTCAATCATGGCCATTAAATAAATAAAACCAAATTTAATAATAAAAGCATAGTACAATTTTTTACTGAGGATTTTTTCCGACTAATGTAAACTCTACATTGTTTCTAGCCTGAGTCGAAAAGTAAAGAAAATCATGTTGATAGTTTTCTGGGACAGGAAAAGACTCACCATCTTTGATTTTGTAAAAACCTTTCCGGTGTAAACAGTGCTTTGGCAAGACTTTATGGCAAAATTCATCGTATTTATATAATGAATCCCGTATATATATATATATATATATATATATATATATATATATATATATATATATATATTAAAATCATTTATATTTTTGATAAAGTATAAAACAGCTTTTGCTCTGCCTTGAAAATGGTAGCATAGATTGAAACTTAGGAAAATTTGATTTGATAAGTACGTCCTCTGAATAATTATTTTGTTTTTCATATTTCATATTCCTGCACCATTGAATTTATTTCCACCGTTATCTAAGATCTTCTCTTTAAAAATAAAATGGATCATAACAATTACATGAAAAAAAAAAGCTATTGCTCTTTGAAAAATGGGAAAAAAACCGTTTTCGTGAAAAAGTGATACCAAAATGCATTTCAAAATTTATAAATCTTCTCGGTATGTATTTCTGAAACACAATTTTTTTACTTCAATTCACCGTTGGAAATTTGAGATTTTCTGAAAGTATGACTTTCTAAAGCCTGACAATTGGGGCTTGAATTTTCCTGGAAAAAATGTACGTCATATCCAACATTAAATAAACACAGAAATGAAATATCTGATTTAAATAAAAATGACATATTTAAACTGCAACACAAAGTAAAAACTTTGAGCCCAAAAAACAACTGTAAGCAAGTTGGAAGGAATAGTTTAGTTTATCATATATATTAAACCAAACTCAAGGCTGTTGGTATCGTAGCCTTTTAGTTCGACAATGGAGTCAAAAACCAAAACATAGTAAAACTTATGAATAAGAATTGCAGACGCAATGATTCGGATACCATATTGGGTTATATTCAAGGACAAAATTTTATACTAAAAATTCCTCTGTACATATTTATATGTATATATATGTAAAAAAGAATTCGTTGAAGGTCCAAAGACAGAAAAATATTTAAGAATGAATTGGTGACTAAGTGATTTGTATTTTTTAAATAATTATGTAATTATTTCGTTCTTACATAGGTATATGTTTCCAGCTTGTTGTTTCGTCGGGGAACATATATGACACAAGACCATGTAAATGGGGCTCTCAATGAGATCCGTTAGTAGAATGTTTATCAGTGGTGTAGTGGTTATGGTCATTGGAAATAGACACGAGTTCAAATCCTGGACCTGACTGATTGCATTTCACATAGCACTAATACCCTTGGGAAAGGTATGAATCCAATTATTCTCACTCCAGCTATGGGTAAATAGTAGGGCATACTAGGTTCTTCAGCCTTGCTGAGACAACTAGTTTAGGAGAAGGAAAACTCTGAATTCAAACCTGTTAAACTCTGCTTAAAAATTGACCTTGTGTCATATCCTGCCCGAGCGGAGGGGTTGGGTAAATAGGCTCAGGATTTGTATGGTTTTATATAAAGGTTATTCCCTTTCCTTTCTCAGAATGTGTCTATTTTCTCTTTTTTTTACCCTCAATTCATCTTTGATATTTCATATGTTATAAAGTTTTTTGTGTTTTCGAATTCCACTGACAGTTCCTTTGTCTTCAGTGATGTGTCTGTGTGTGTGTGTGTGTGTGTGTGTGTGTGTGTGTGCGGCTTGGGCTTGGGCTTGATTGTTCCTGTGTGTACTTGGTATAGTCTTGGTCTTGGTCTGCTTTTTTAGGTAGTGTGGTTTGAAATTTACAGGTAATTACTTTTTACCAATAAACTGTTTTTTTTTTCTGTGTATATGTGTATATACATGTGTATGTTAGTTTCCAATTGTGTTTTTGTATAATTAATGTTTTATTCAACGTGAGCTTGAATTTATCTTGGAAGTTTTTTTCTTTTATTTAAAGTTATGTTTATTCGTTAGTTTGATATACGGACATGGCTTTAAATTTACCTTGACTATATTCGTATAAGTGTTTAGATACACTTAATTTTCTATTTTCCGTTATTTTAATACTGCTCCTATGGAGTGATATCATGGTATTGGGGGTTATATTGATCCTATGTATATTTCTTTAAATTTGTATACATATGTTTATTTCTTTACATTTTACAAAACCTGAAAAACATTCTACTAACGAATATGAGTGAGTTCGAGTTTCATTGAGTACCACATTCACATGGCGTTGTGTCACGTATGTTCTCAGACGAAAATGACAAGCTGGAAACGTATACATATGTAAGAACGAAATAAATAAATAATTCTTAAGAAAATACAAATCCTTTTTGCCCAGTTGGCTAGGACTGTAGAATACACCGACTGCACCTCTGTAGAGGCATAAGACCCCTAAACGAGTGTCGTGGATATGACACTAAACAATCTGATGGTGAGGTTCCAGTAATGCTGGAGCTTTGGGGAATGCGGAATACGACTTTATTGCCATCGCTCCCAGGTCCACTCTGACCCGGAGTGGTAGCACCTGATAAGGGTCCTATCTATGGGTTAAATAGAACTAAACCGTGCTTCCTTCATTATACTGATTTTTTCATTGAAACTGCGTATTTATGCTAAACTGAATAGTTTAAAATAGAACTGTTTTGACATTTAACCACGTACTAATGCTAAACTGAATTGCTCGAAATAGAACTTTTTTTACGTCTAAAAAGTGTACTCAGACGATTTGAAATAAAATTGTTTGACATTTAACTCTGTGTATTGCCCAGTCAGCTGGGACTGTAGAATACACTGATTGCACCTCTGCAGAGCGGTAACCCCGCCTCAATGGGTTCCTGGTGGTAGCACCTGATAGGGTCCTATCTATGGGTTAAATAGAACTAACTGTATACTTATGCTAAATTGAATTGTTTGATCAAACTGAATAGCTTGAAATAGAAATGTTTTTTTAAACCGGACTTACATTTAAACTGCGTGCTTAAGCTAAACTGAATTATTTAAAATAGAACTCTTTTTTGACATTGAAACTGTATTTACACTAAACCGAACTGTTTAACATAGAACTGTTTTTACATTTAAGTCAGTGTAAACAAAATCCGTACTTATAGTAAACCGAATTAACTGAATTAGAACTGCTTGACTAAACTGAATGGCTAGAAATAGAATTGTTTTTCACAATTAAACTGTGCTCATGATAAACTTAATTGTTTGAAATTGAACTGTTTTTGACATCGAAACTGTACTTACAGTAAACTTAATTATTATATATAACTGTTTGAATAAGCTGAATAGTTTTAGATAGAAATTTTTTTGGCATTGAAACTGTGTACTCATGCTAAACTGAATTGTTTTAAATAGAACTGATTATTTACATAAAAATGTATTTGGCGTTAAATAACCTACAAAGGTTGATATGCTATAAAACCCAACAAACCAACCAACCAACTAAAAAATCTCTTTGTGGACACACACACACACACACTCACACACACACACATATATATATATATATATATTTCTTGATAATATTCTATTAACGTTGATAGCGTTCTGTTTTTTCTTTCCTATTCAGTTTTATCCAACTCTGAATTTACGTCATTTTGTAATGGTATAAAACACCTAAAAACTCTTTCAAAAACCTCTTTAAAAACACTCTTTATATATGCAAGCAACCCCTGATGATGTTCTTTGAAAGGTCCCAAAGAGCTCGGGAAAGTTTTGGTAAATTTATCCACCAATTACAAACTTAAACCAAGACACTGATGAGGAAACTTGAAAGGATCTTAATAAAATTACATAGACAAAATGTGTATTTATTATTTAATCAAACATGCTTTAAATAAAGACTAGTGCGCAACTATGCACATACAAACACACAGGCATGTATATATAGTGTGGAAGGGCTAAAAGTTCCTAAGCTAAAAAGTTCATGTCACAACATATGATCTGCTTCTGATGAATTTTTTTACCAATGGGATCGAATCACTTCAGAACAGATAGAAGAAGTGTATGGACCGCAAGAGGTATTATGACGGAAAAAAAACGCTATCCATTCGGTTACGTTCCTTGAGTATATATTGGTCATCTTATGAGCTTTTCAATCGACCCTCGTACATATATATATATAATTAATCGCGCTGTTAGTTCGGAGTTACCTGACTCTCTCTCTCTCTCTCGCCATCCATCCCTTTCATCAATCATTCTTGGCATGTCTTCGAGGCTGCATTTTGGTTCCGCATGGAGCTGAGATAAATGGCTCTGCTGGTCGGATAATACTGGTACGTCCATGTCCACGAGTCGATTAGAGAACGTCGGATCATTAGTTCATAATTGATTCTCTACCAGTGCCCTGCATCTCTTGTTTATCTAACTTGAATGTTTTGTGAGATAGGCGTCAAGTCGCCGCACAGCAGCAGTTTTGTATGGTGTTATTCCAAGGAATTGTTCAGGACAACGCACAGCATTCTTGTTAGGTTCCAATTAAGCTTTTTCTCTGTGAGTTTTGTGAGTTTCCCTATGGTGTATCTATAGAGTAATATAGACACAGTCAGTGCTCGGAAAAATCCCGTTGTATTCTATTGGATAGATTACACTTCCATGTGAATGATAACTTGTCAATAGCATTTCACGCCTTCACTAAGTGTTTCTTGACATCACTCTCAATCGATGAGATGTTGCAGTTGAGGTAATAGAACTAGTTCACTGATTTTAGGGTCTTGCTGCTAAGAGTTGAGGTGGTTTCTTTTCTTTTTTTTTCTTTTTTTTTTGGTTAAAACACATGTGCTCAGTTTTATTTGCATTTACCGAGAAGTTAATGCCTCCTACTGCTTGCTCTAGTGTAGGGTTTCTGCCTGGGCTGGTGTATTAACGAGAAGCACTTGGTCGTCAGCATGATTTGAAGGTGTTATTGTTTTAGGGGAATAGCGTCAGCTTCTGTCTTTTTTTTTAATGTTAAACCATTTTCTTTTATTACATCTATGAAAATTTGAAGTACATAGTCAACGTAAAATACAAAAGTATATGTTGCTAATACATATCCTTGATATATATATATATATATATATATGTGTGTGTGTGTGTGTGTGTGTGTGTGTGTGTGTGTGGTGTATATCCACATACAGATACAAGCGGAAACATAATCAAACATAATTTGCGAGCTTCAATGAACCAAAGAACACACTTCTTCATAAAAATATATCTCTCACATTTTATTCTCCAAAGGGTTGGTGTTTCTGTGGTCTGTTAGAGATGGGTAGTGAGGCATATACTCAGAGAGAGGACTTCCTCTCATATCTTCTTCCGGGAACCAGGGGGCGCCGACGCTTGCACCCCCTTGCAAGCTCGTCAGAAGCCCTCTGATCGGCTGCGTGTCCCTCGCTTGGCGGTGATTCTCTGCACTCTGTCTAAATCTGACCGTGTGATTCTCATCACGTGATCCCTTCCGGTTACACACCAGTTGTACTCGAGTGCCCTGATTGCGCTGCTGTTTACTAATCACAATGTGACAGCTTGTCAAAGCAAACGGGGTCACCTGGAACGAACTGAAAATCCATGTCATATGTTATATAACATATATAAGGAAATAATGGAGTGTAATCCGACAATATATAAAGAAAAATTGATAACAAGGTAATCCTAGTAAAAGGAGAGATTTATTGAGAAGCAAAGTCGACACTATAGCGTTTCGGTTCTAATGAACCATCATCAGGACTATATTAGTGATGTTAAATCAACGATGGATGTTTAAAAATACAAAATATAAAAACAGAGGGAAAATATGTAAAACAAGAAAAAGCTGTCCGTTTATAACAAGAAAAAGTTGGTTGTTTAATTAGTGAATCAGCGTTTGTTGTTTTAAATTACGTCTTTTGACTTATTAGAATTACTGTGTAGAGTTTATGTTCCATTTGTTTATCGAGATAGATTTCGAATCATTCATTGTTTACGAAGGAAGTTCTAATCCTACATATATATATATAAATATATATATATATATATATATACATGCACACATTTATTTTTGTGTGTGTGAGTGAGTGTATGTATATATATTTATGTTGCCACTGGTTCGAATTCATAGATTTCCTTCTCCAACACTGGTTGCCTTATCAAGTCAAAACCCCACAATTTGCCCAAATATTTTCTAATAAAATTGAATCAATGCATTTCCCGAGTCAGATTAACATGAAGTGAAACGAAGCCTCATATAGGATTTGAACTCCTGTCTCTGATTACAATTTTTATCTTTTACACTCAGAGTTCCCTCTCTGTGCGTGTTTGTGTTTATGTCAGCGTGTGTGTGCATGTGTGTATGGGTATGTGCGCGAGTTGCTCATGCCCGTGTGTGTGAATGTGCACGTGTGTGTAGATGTGTACGTACGCGCGTTCGTGTGCTTAATCTGGCAAAACGTCACATCAAAGCGAGATTTTTGTAGAGTAATACATTTAAAAGGCACTAATTTAAGAATAAAGTAATTTCAAATCCAATTTATTCCGCATCATTCGATTTCTCGTTGGTGTTAACGGTAGTAGCTCTATGAACGACATTAGTTTGATTACATTTTATTGTTCACGGGACATTTATTGGAGCTTTTAAAGTTGCAATTTTGAATATGGTTGGATTCATTGTTTTATTCTTATTATTTCTTATTATGATGTGTTTTTTTTTTATCAAATTACTTTTCCAGGTTTTGTTTTCAACAACAATTTAATTCAAGAGGATTTTATTTAATATTTTGTATAGCAAGACACCTAAAAAATGTCAGCTGATTTAATTTAAATAAAAAAGGTTGTCTCAATATTGGGTTTTAGCTTGAGGTTGAAAGGGGTTTAAACCATATTGAATTAATAGATAGACAATAGAGACGGATAGCTAGAGAGGTTCACAGAGATCCGTGCTGGCAGCGTGACATGATGATGATGACGATGATATATATATATATATATATAGAGAGAGAGAGAGAGGGGAGAGAGAGAGAAAGAGAGAGAAATTGAAAGAGACAGAGAGTGACAAATAGCCAGAGAGAGATACAGATATAAATAGATTGAGATGTGTGTTTGTGTGTGTGTGTATGTGTGTATGCATATGTTTTTACATACATATTCATCTAATCACACACACAACATATATATATATATATATATATATATATATATATAGTGATTTTATGGAGTATCCTTTCTCTTTCCCTCTCCCTCTCTCTCTATCTCTCGCTTTCTCTTTCACCCTCTCTCTCTCTCTCTCTCTCTGTATATATATATATATATATATATATATAATGTATATATCATCATCATCATCATCTCACGCTGCCAGTACGGATCTCCGTGAGCTATCCATCTCTATTGTCTATCGCTACAGAGAGGTTTTCCAGGCTATAAACTGTATCGGTAAATAGCTGTGGTATATAGGTTCTTGCTGGTCGTCCTGCTTTTGCTCGTTCATTTGAAGGGTTCCTTAGGAGTATATAACTTCTGAATTCATCCTTACACGCATATAATTATCTGTATATTTGTGTGTGTGTTTGTGTGTGTGTACGCGCGTGCGAGCACGCATGTCTGCGTCTGTGTTTGCATTTATGTGAGTATATATAAATACATATACATATATAAATACATGTGTAAATATATATAAATACACATACTTATAGGGGGGTCGTTGTCGTGTAATGGTTAAAGTGTTGGACCGCTCAATCGAATTAAGCAAGTTCGAAATTCAGTCACACTATTATGTTCAGTTTGGGACAAATACTTTTTGGAAGGGTGTGAACACCCTTATCCTCCCAGCTATGGGGAAAATAGTAACAATGCCGTACTTCTAGAAGGATGGCTTTGGCATTAAATAACTAACAAAGATTTATATGCCATTAAACAAAGAAACCAACCAACCAACCAACCAACACACAATTATATATATATATATATATATATATCTGTATGTGTATCTATGCAAATAAATTCAAACACACACACACACATACACACACAGAGGTATGCATATATATATATATATATATATATAATGGGATTCATGCCTTTTCTTAAGAGTATTTGTCTGAAAGTGAACGTAATAGCTTAAAGGAGATTGCTCAACAGACTCTCTCCGAGTCTAAAAGTTTTTTGGTGTTTGTGTACCTTAAGGTCCTCCAATTGGCTTTCCGTTAATTTATGAAACTGCTGTGCTGAAATTTTAATCTGTACGAGTCTCTACTCGCTTTTAAGAACAATTACCCATATTGTACCTTTTCAGAGAGGTAAGACACAACAACGAGTGTCCTGGATATGACACTAAAAAATCTGATGGTGAGGTTTCAGTAATGCTTGAGCGTTGAGGAACGCGGAGTGCTCCTTCATCGCCATCGCTCCTAGGTCCATTCTGGCCCCGAGTGGAGGCACCTGGTAGGGTCCTATCTATGGGTTAAACAGATCTAAACTCTGTACCTATGCTAATCTGAATTACTTGAAGTAGAATTGTTTGACATTGAAACTCTAATTCGGCTTAAGTGAATTTAAGTGTTTGAAATAGAACAGATTTCATAATTAACTGTGTAAACGACAAGTATACTTATACTAAACTGAATAGTTTGAATTAAAACTTTGACTAAACTGAATAGCTTGAAATAGGAGTGTTTTTGACAATAAAACTGTTTACTTATGCTAACCTGAATTATTTGAAATAGAATTGTTTATTTGTATAAAGATGGATTTGGCATTAAATAACCTACAAAGATTGATATGCCAAAAAACTCAATCAACCAAAATCCAGAACAAAATAATTCTGACGAAAACCACTCTATGTAAGAATTATTGATTTATCTGATGTTCACCAGTCCAAAGCATGATCGTAACATCGCACCTGAAAAAAAAAAAAATAAACAAACAAAAGAAACAAAAAAGAAAAAGAAAAAAAAACATAGTAAGGCATTAGTTAGAAGGAGCTACAATTATCTCTTGTTGAAGTTTACTGGCACTGCACGCGTGAAAATTTAAAATGTGGGTGATTTTTTTTTATTTAACCCTGTTTTTACAACAAACAACTGAAGAAATAGAAAAACTACTAAAATGGTTTCAAAGCGCACGAGTCAGAAAAACAATTCGAATTTGTTTAAAGGAAAGCTTAAAATTATTCCTTCAAGGAAAAATGCTAAATTCCTTCATTTATGTGTTTTGTTTGGTTTGGTTGTTAATGGGGTATAAGTTTCGTTGGTTACTTAATGCCAAACACACACACACACACACACATATATATATATATATATATATATATATATATTTTAAGCAAATAGTCTGTAGGTAGATTTATTTTTTAACGATTCAGAGCTCTTTTTTTTACACAGTATTAAATCTTTTGAATTATTTCAAACATTAATAATTCTATTTAATATTAATCCTTTGTTTGCACGCACGTAAATTCTTTCATCTATTGCAATTTAACCCTACTAATTCTTTCAAACATTAATCATTCATTTTCACGTAGTTAAATGGTTTCAAATATTGGCATCTTACTCTAATAATTCTATTTCGTATTCATAATTTGTTTGCAAACTGTTAAATTATTTCAACTATTGCTATTCAACATTAATTCTTATATTGATTATCTCTTCCTATCTAATATGAATAATTTACTCACGGTTAAACAATTTCAAATAACTTATAATAACATTTTTAGTAAATGATTAAACGTCTCTATTTGACCCATCCTAGGAAGCAGCGTCTCATCAACGGAAAAAGACATCGACACATGGCTAACGAAGGCATGGACAGCTATCGATAGGCTTTCGATCATATGGAAATCAAACCTGACCGATAAAATGAAACGCAGTTTCCTCCAGGCGGCGGTCGTGTCGATAGTGCTGTATGGATGCACTACTTGGACGCTGACTAAACGGTTGGAGAAGAAGCTCGACGGCAATTATACAAGAATGTCGCGAGCAATATTGAACAGGTCCTGGCGACAACATCCCACTCGGCGCCAACTGTACGGCCACCTACCACCTATCACAAAAACTATACAAGCTAGACGAACCAGACATGCCGGACACTGCTGGAGAAGCAAAGACGAGATCGTAAGTGATGTGCTCCTGTGGACCCCCGCATATGGCCAATCAAAAGCAGGACGACCAGCTCGAACATTCATACAGCAGCTATGTGATGATACGGGATGTAATCCCGAAGACCTGCCGAAGGCGATGAATGATAGGGAGACGTGGAGAGAGAGGGTCAGGGATATCCGTGCTAGCCGCACGCCATGATGATAATGATCTGACCCATAAATTGGACCCAAAGAGGACGATTACTTCCGGTCTGGGTGGACCTTTGAGTAATGGTTATGCAGAGGTAGTCGATACTATTTAAAGCTACAGGACTGGAGTCTCACTCTTAAATGGAGTAAAATTTCATACTTAGGACATTTAAAGTTTTATTTTTCTCAACACGAAGACTGCGAGCCTTCAAACAAAGATGAAATAGGATTGTGTAGAAAAAGGATTTGAAGAATACGTTTGGGGCAATCATATAAGTTCTAGGGTTTGATATGACCAACTGATTGATTGGATCAAAAGTGTGACTTCTCCGGTTAGTCGATAAATACAAAAATACACATACAAAAATGAGAGCTTCTTTAACTTATTTTTTGCACAAAAATTATCACTTATTTTAGTATGGAAATCAGTTGAGTTCCTATGAGCAGAGTTTTCGCTAATGACCTGGGAGACCGGGTTTCAATCCCAGGTCGAGTCAGACAAAAGACTCAAAAATAGTTCTTGCTGCTACATTGCTTAGCACTCAGCATTATCAGGTATAGATCAAGGGTAAAATGGAGCAATGCTGCGAATAGAGTAGTACCCTCCCCTACACCTCGGTGTAGTAGATATTGAAAAGGGAGCCTTCGATTCACCCTCGACTTAAGTCGCCAACTTTAATTACGTATATATATGTATATATATATATATATATCAAGAGTATTTGACATTAAATAATCCACTAGAGTTGAAATGCCATAAAACATAAAAGCAAACTAACACTATCTACGATAATGGTTGTATAAAACTTTTGATAAGTCAATCTGTTGTATTTCGTATTTGATTATATTTTATGTAAAAAATACACCTTATTTTGGAACCTGAATACGGAAGTATGTGTTTATATGAACAAGAAAATCTCAGCATTTATAAATTTCGTAGCAACAACTAATCTGATTGATGAGCTAAGCTTGTAGCCTTTTGCTTAAGCATAACACATCTCAAACACTGTTGAGCCTCTTAAGCAATCCCGAACACGGATATATGCTAATAAACAAGATTGTATTCACATTGATTGGTAGATTGATTTTAATGGTATATTAACCCATCTAAGGTTATTTTCTGTCTAGATATTAGGGAATCGAATTCATGTTAAGTTCATATTTGGATTTTTGTGCAGTAGTTTTTGAAAGGAGTTTTTGCACATGATCTATTGAATAGAAATTTTTAAACAAATCTATTTGAACCTTAGATAGGATCACTCCAGGTCAGAGAGGACCTGATAATAATGGTAATTAAGGGATACTCCACGCTTTCCAACGCCCTAGATTTAGTTTAGTATCATACCAAATACCTCACTTTTTGTGGGAGTCTTACTCCTCTGCAAAGGATACAGTCAGTGACAGGGTCGTTACATTAAAAATATACCAAGTGCAATCAATAGAATTGCGGTAAAGGATTTACTCTTACCTAGAAACATATCGCTATCGGGAAGTGAAAAGATCCAACTCGAACAGCAATATCAAGAGTCATTTCTGGACCGACCTGATTATTTCCGTTCAAAGGAGAATCATGTAACTCTAAATCAAACACAAGGACTCAACAAATATTCATATTCAGACTTTCACGCTTGGAGACGCAGACACGCGGAGTTTATTTCACTGTGCATACGTGAACAGACATTGACAGAGCAAGAAAGCCGGAAGAAGCGACGTACCTAAAAGCAAGAATCTGATCTGACTAGTCAAGCGAACAGACAACATGCCAGTCGCAGATGCACATGTTCTTTTCTCGTGCATGTACATTTAGCGCATGCGTGCTCTCCTACTGTCACCGAAGATACTGGTTACTACGTAAAGTAGTCATTCTTTATTAAGCCCGACGGACACAAGCTTCTAGTTCGACACCATATTAGGACATCTACTGCCTGAAAATATCTTTTGAAATTTGTGAAGATTATATATCATTACGATGACATTCTTATAAAATATTCGTTGTTTAATTGACTGTTCAAATAAGTAAAGAATAAGAGATTGATATCACATTTTGGTGAAATTTAGAATTTAGTAACTGTGTTCTGACTCAAAATGCTGTCATTGTCTTATCGATGGATTGAATAGATCTGTTTGAAAAATTACTTGTATTGAATAGAAATAATTCAAACCAAATGAATATGTGAAAATTATTTGTATTAGGAATACTTGAAGTCATATAATTATACATGGATTGTCAGTGTTAGAAATATCTCAATAGATTAGTTTAGCTCAAGGATAGAATTCTCGGAAAATCAAGGATAATTTAGCTTATTCATAATGATCTACCGGTCAAGTGCACCAACAAGTTAACTATATGAAACACTGAAAATAATAAGCAAGATTTAGATTTAGTATAAGGATTCTCGTATGATCACCAAATGAGGATCGAACTCAGTAATCTGTTGTTGGCAATACTTCCAATTCTTTACACCACGTTGAAGAGTTCGTAATCTCTAATCCTCTTGAAAAAAAATTCCTCTGCTTCAAATGCAATCAGGAAGGAGTAGTGAGTTTGATCTTTGCCCGATGTCGCAGTTTTCGCTAATCCTTATGAATTTTTACTCTCTTAACTGTCATATAATAAACTCTAATTGAGAACAAGTCAAAACGTATTTCGAACACAGGAAGAATCGAACGCACTAATAATGTTTTAAATTAAACCATATAACTGTGTGTCTATAATTTGTATTTAAGAATGATTTCTTGAAACTATTTTTGTTTACAAACTGTCATTATCATTAGTTACTTGAAATCATAATTGCTCGCGAAAGCAAAAATAAAATAATTTGAACCAACCAAAATTAAATTGACAAGGAAAAACAACTTGGACTGAATATCAGTAATAGAATTCAGTGGACGATATGTTTGCTATGGAAGACTGAAATGGAAATAAATATTCTATGTAGTGGATGGATGCTCCTCAAATTAAAAGTCACACGGAGTAAGCCGCAAAAGGAATTACCATATTTACCAACACCTCCGCTCGGGCAGGATATGACACGTGGTCAATTTTTAAGCGGAGTTTAACAGGTTTGAATTTAGAGTTTTCCTTCTCCTAGACTAGTTGCCTCACCAAGGCTGAAGAACCAGGGAGAATAATTGGATTCATACCTTTCCCAAGAGTATTAGTGCTATGTGAAATGCAATCAGTCACGTCCAGGATTTGAACTCGTGTCGCTGTGTCCATTTCCTACGACGATAACCATTACACCACGGGCCCCTCCTCAAAATGAATTACTACCCTTTCGATCTACATGCTTCTGAAAGTGAGTGAGCAGCTAAACTGCGTCATCCCATTGAATGTCAATTTAAATTAAATAAAACAAGGAGACGGATTACGAGATTAGAATATATTGAAATAGATAAATGTATATGCCCGTGGTGTAATGGTTATCGTCGCAGGATATGGACACGGCGACACGAGTTCAAATCCTGGACCAGACTGGTTGCATTTCACATAGCACTAATACCCTTGGGAAAGGTATGAATCCAAATATTTTCCCTCCAGCTATTGTAAATAGTAGGGCAGACTAGGTTCTTCAGCCTTGGTGAGGCAACTAGTCTAGGAGAAGGAAAACTTTGAATTCAAACCTGTTAAACTCCGCTTAAAAAATTGACCTTATGTCATATCCTGCCCGAGCGGAGGGGTTGGGTAAATATGATAAATGTATATTCTATTTTTTATCAAATAAATTGAGATAGTTTCTTTCTAGGCAAAAAGAAAAAGAAAGAAAAGAATCAACAAAAAACTGAAGAACGACATTCTTTATATTTTAAACTTATATTCAAAATATAGGTTACTATAACACTCTAGTTTGGCCGGGTTACCAGTACCAAATAATATGAACGACACCATGGGTTTTCAGGGTCGAATCCTTTTTATGGCACTTCCATGGTTTTTTAGGGTCGATTCCTCCGTCAGGCAGCATCATGGGTTTTCAGAGTCGAATCCTGCGTCTGAGGCACCAAATGTAATACTATCGTTTGGTCTGGCACCAAATGTAACACTATGATTTGAACCGTCTGGCTACGTATCTTGGGCACGGTACCAAATATAGAACTATGTTTCAGCCAGACACCAACAATAACACTATCGTTTGGTCCGGTACCAAATGTGCTACAATATTCTAGGGTTGGTTACCATTTGTGACGCTATCCTTTGGACATGTTACTAAATGTAACAATATAATGGCACGGCATCACAGTAACAATATGTAATACCATTGTGCATGACAACATTTGCTGTGCTGTACCAAATATATTAATAATGATTGGTCTTACCCTGGTAACTGCGCCAAATGAGGTTGTATAGTTGTTACGGTACTTTTACTTTAGTCTTATTTTAACGGCGCAAAATGTGATTACAGATAGTTTATTTTTCAACCCTCTCTGTGCCCATGCTGTGGTTGAAAGATCAACAGAGAAGGGATGACACAATCCATCCGGAACTTCTGATGGTCCGGGGGATCTGTTAGAACAAAATTGCCCGGATGTTGGAAACTCAAAAACAAGAAGAACTCTCCCTCAACAAGACTCATTTATTATTCGATGATCAGACTGCATCCTGTAGCAAGAGAAAGAGAGAGAGAGACAGACAGACAGAAATACAGGCAAACCGACAGAAAGACAGAGAAAGAGAGAGAGAAAGAAGATCTGTAAGGGTCGGTAAGGCACCACCTCCGACTCGACCGAACTCTTCGAACGCCAACTTCTGACAGAAGACAATTGACAACTATTTCAATATTCTCTACTTTTTAAACATCTAAACTCAGGATATTGGTAGGGTGGTGTCATCTTGCTAAGTTATTGCGTCATCTCATACCTGTCCCCAAATGCTTTCCCTGTTTTCATTTCCTCAAACAAACATGCCACATGACATGAATCTATTTTATTACATTTGATCTTCCTGTGAAGATGACAGTTCTCTTGTCGAGGTACACTAACTTCAACTTCCAAATTTGTCTTATATTTCCACCCAAAGATATCTGCTAACTTGACAAATAAGCGAAAAACTCGTGACCAAACCAAGCCAAACCTGATGATAAAATAATTAATCACCTCGGCGACTTGGTCATATACAGATGTTCCATCAACAATAAAATTGTAACAATTTTTTCAGGAAAATAAAATAAAACACTATTCAATATTTAGGCAGATGTGCCGAATGAAAACTACGCATTTAGATTGTCATTTTGGGGATTCCGTAAATGAGAAATTCTACCACCAGTCTGTGGTTCAAACGAAAATCATTCGTATTGAGAGACCAGTATTAAATTCCTAACTCGAAGGAAAAGAATATTCCTAGAAAATGAATGAATGAACATTTCTGTTTATTGTGTGCGAATTTCCTTGAGATTTGTGTATTCATTTTCCATTTTTTAACGAACGCAGATTTGTATTCTAAATACAGTTTCAGAAATTTTATAAACAATGTTATCAACAAGAGAAAGATAATGAAAATAAAATATGGACGTGTAAGCGGATCTTGATTCGGTATTAATTAAGAATGTCTCCAAGAATATGGGAACAATATAAAACGAAAACTACAAAGCTTCACCGAATATATTATTATGCTATCAAATGTATGTATATATGTATCTAAATCAAATACAAGAAATCAATATTTTTAATGTATATGTTGCATTATGATTACTTAAAGATTGTCCAACTATGTATCCGTGCAATGTACATGAAAGCGCGTGCGCGCGCACACACACACACACACACACACACACACACATATATATATGTATATATATATATATATTGGTTGTGCCATTGTGTGTGGGTGTATAAAATAAATGATACCTTAGAATTAGAAATAACTGAGAAATATATATATATATATTGTGACGCGAAATTGTCTAAAATCCCAAAACGGGACTTTATTTTCGCACGTGTGAAGACGGGGCAGGTTGGCACTTGATCCCCTACAGAATAAGTCCTGTTCAGAGTTCTTCTCTCAGGCATATAAGAACTGGCATATTACGTGAGGGAATAATTTAGGGCCAGTCTGACCACCGCTGGCAAAGGGGTTCCAAATTTCACACTATCACACACCCACCAGGCCGCTAAACTTCTTTCCCTTAGATAACAGAAGAATACGGGCCGATAGGTCTTAGTCGTAATAATATTAATATTGTAGTAGTCGGCAACTCCGGTTTCCCGTGTGATACTTTAGGAATTAATAGGACAACTCTAAGCAAGATAATATAAGGCGAATAGAAGCTGGAAAGAAAGCATGAAGTAACAACATAGAACACATGGTAAAATGAAAATACATAAATTCCTTTACTACTTATATATACACGTTCAGAGTGTCAAAAACATATAATTGGACAGTCCACGAATATAAACGTCTTTTCTGACTTTTGTCCTTCTTCAAATTGAGAGAGAGAGAGAGAGTGGTAAACGAAATTTGGGTATAAAGGAAAAATGTCCCCAAAGTTACTTATCTTATTTTCAACGGGGTTCCACTGGAGAATTTTCTTCTTTCACGGGCTACTAGACTTTGTTCTGTTTTTAGTACTGGCTTGAGGGACTCGGGTCTCTCATGTCTCAGTTAATCTTTTTGTCTTCAGCCCGGAGTAAAATGGCTATGGTTCGTCTGCCCGCTATGAACCCTGCTCAAAAACTCCCTTTCTTCCTATTTACTTCCGCTGAGGGAAAGGGAGCCCCACTTCCGTTTTGGGGTCCCAGCCAATCATTTTGCTTCTCTCTCTTTCCCCTTCCGATGTCCGGCGACCTGAGGTCACTAAGTGCCAACATCTGTCTATCCCCTCTGTGACCCACATTCTCTCTTAACGGTCACTTTTTGACTGCTAGATAGTGCTAGTTCAACACGGGAGAATAGTATCAGTCTTACCTCTTCGTCTCCGTGAGCTATCACGTGACAATATATATATTAGTTTTTATATATTAATTCCGTTTTAACAAATTCATTCCATAAGATGGATGCTTATATGTGACCACTGTTTTCATGCCGTCCTTTTCAGTGGTCGCCGATAAGCATCCATGCTTTTAAAAAACAATATATAAAAACTACTATATATTTATCAATTATCATATTTAAATGCGCTATCACAGATATTGATCACTCTCCAATTTATATATATATATATATATATATATATATATATATATATGTATATATATATTGCTAAACAATGGAATAATTAGAGAACAAGAATTAGTGAAACAGAAATCTTCAGTTTTTTATCTCCTATATAATTGTTGTAACATATATTTTAAAATGATTTAGTCTGTAACCGGAAAGTAATAGTAAGAGGAGACTGGAAAATAGTTTTAACAACAATGAAAGGTCAGTCGACGTGAAGAGACAAGGCTATGTTAAAAATATTGAATGTAACTGCATTCCATATTTAAACAAAGTTAAAACTTAGAAAAATATTTTTAAATACCGCAGATGGAAACATTATAATGTCCTTACAATTTCGATGGAAACAAAGAAATGAAATTCTGCGTCAATCAAATATGTTATCTCCATAATAATTCACTTATCGTATTCCCTCATTTCACTGTTACAAAACAAATCGTTAAGACCTATTTTTGACATGTAATATTGTATTCAAGTTAAACCCTGGGTAGAAAAATGCACTTATTCAATCAGTATGACATACAACTGTTGAAATCGAGGTCATTATGAGACTGCAGCTCTCATTCGATATTTTTAGACAGGTGGCCAAAACGGCTCGAGTATTTGAAAGAAATTAGTCCGTTCGGAAAATCTGATGTGAGATGTGAAACGCTCCATCCTCCTCAGAAAAAAACTGAAGTGACATAAGAAGATGGGAGGGAACTGGTCATAGTGTAAGACGATTATAAATATTACGTAGATCGGGAGACACAGACAGACAGACAAACAGACAGACAGACAGAGAACTATACAACAGTCTCTGGAGAAGATATTCTTGAAGAGAGTGTTTTACGACACATACAAGCGTATAGCATTAGAAACCGGGGGATTCAGCATGATGAATGTGAAGCAAGTTTGATGAATCTAAAAACTAGTCAACACCGTACTTCTGCTGATACTTGGCCCAATAATCTCATAGATTAACTGTCAGGATCAAATTATTCAGTCCAAAAACTATTGCTACTCATCTATTAAGTGTCACGTGGTCTCCCACTGAGACGATAGAAATAAGATGACTTCTATCCTCGTCTTTGAATTAACAGTAGCAAGCCATCAGAGAATGACCGTTTAGAAAAAAATATGGGTCACAGGGGAGACCAGATGTTTATACTTGGTGACCTCACTCGGGTCGCCTGACACGGGAAGGAAGAAGAGAGAAGCCAAATGATTGGCTGGGACCCCAAAACGGAAGTGGGGACTCCCTCCCGTCAGCGGAAATGGAAAAGAAAAAAGTTAGTAATTGGACAGGGTTCGCAGGGGACAGAACTAAAGCCAAGTACTCCGGGGAAAAGAAGACGAAGAATATCTCGGACACGAAGAAGCCATTTCCTCAAGCCAGTGTTAAAAATAGTATAAAGTCTATTAGCCCGTAAAAGAAGAAAAATTCTCCACAGGAACTCCATCAAAGAAAAAAGATAAGTAGACTTTGAGACAATTTCTCCTAATACCCAATTTTATATACCCCCTCTCGCTCTCTCACAATTTGAAGAAAAACGAAAGACAAGAAAAGAAGAAAGACATTTATGTTCATGGACTGTTCATTTATTATATATTTGACACGTTGAAGGTGTATATCTAAGTGTAGTAAAAGATTGATATATTTTAATGTTCCCACGTGCCTAAAGTTATTATTTGCAGCATCTGCTACAAATTTGTTATTTTCATGTTTCTTTTCCAGCTTTTATTCGCCTTATGTTATCTTGCTTGAAATTGTCCTGTTAATTCCTTTAAAATATCACACGGGAAACCGGAATTACCGACTACTATAATTAATATTATTACGTCTAAACCTAGAGGTCCATATATTCCATTGTTCTAGGGGAAGATGTTTAGTGGCCTTGGTGGGTGTGTGTATATTGCGGAATTTGGAACCCCTTGCCAGCGGCGGTCAGTCTAGCCATAAATTGATCCCCTACATAATATGCCAGTTCGTATATGCATGAGAAAAAAACTGAACGAGGACTTATTCTACAAGGGATCAAGTGTCAACCTGTCCCGTCTTCACACGTGCGAAATTAAAACCCCGTTCTGGGATAAAAGTAAAGTTTTCGCGTCACATAAGGTAGTGTCTATTGATGAGAAAAATAGCAACCAAAGTTCATCATTATTCAACATCAAACCAAACAACCATGCCGCATTGCTATTTACGAGTTCAATAAGAAATGCATTGTTTTGAGGTAAAAGACAAATTTCTTCCATTTCTGTTATCAGTTATTGGTCGACTTCCAGGTATTTTGTTCTATAGTGTTTAGCTCTATCTTTTAATTTTACTATTTGAGCTCAAAATTTATCAACATGTGTGGTTCATATTTTGGAAATGTCAATTTTACATTAACGATTTACCTACCTTACTCCAGAACCTACACCCGAAATTAAATTCACTGTTGAACACGGATTTAAAGAACTACCGTTTTTAGACATCTACATGAAAAAAATCGTCCAGTTATCGCTGACGTTTTCTACATACCATAGACAACGAACAATACCTGCATTTCGAAAGTAATCACGCAAAAAACCGCATGGAATCCATCCCTTACACCCTAGCACGTAGAATATGCACCATAACCACCCACAAAAACACCAATAAACTTGTCCAGAAGAATTTCGCGTAAGCTTCCTACAGTGGGAACATCCAGCCACATATATAAATAAGAGATTTGAATTAGTAGCAAAATATCATTAAAAGAATAAGGAAACCCCACCAAACATAACATTGAAGAATCCTTGGCATATGTCTCAACATACACCAAAATCAACCTAGAACTATTTGCAGAAATAACATAGAATCTAGAATAACTTAAAAACAAGGATGAAATTAAAAACATACTAGACACAAAAAAGATCATTAAAGAAAACGTCAACAAAAAAAAAACTTCTAACTAAACTAAATACCTTCATGAACGCAAGACTGAAAACTTAAAATAATGCCAATATACCAGTTTGATGACTATCCATAAATCCAAATGAAAGAGAAAAAGTCATAAATAAATTTAAATTTACATTAAGTGTAACGTGATTTCGCATACACAGATACACATACATACACACACTTGCATACACACGCCAACAGAACCAAACTACACTCAAACACTCACGAACGCAAACATATTCACACATACTATCTTAGAATATAGCTATCTCAGGAGTCAAATATATACTCACACACATTAAACTTAAAGAGAACAATTCTGAAAATATATTTGTATACGGGAGAGTATATACATGGATGTATGTGCAGGTATGCAAATATACACACATACACACAGAAGCACATAGATTTTTTAAAAATCTGCTGAGTCGAAAGGTTTCCCGGACAATTAACTCGAACAGGACATTGACAAACACAAATCAGGGAATTAAAAAGAATCACACTGCCATCAAAACAATCTTCACTCTAAAAGCAAAGACGACCCTTGTTATAATCAATCTCTTGAAAAACTTAAAGGCTGTAATACATGTAGAACAATTATTAAATGATAAAAAACCTAAAATACCAAATCCAGATTTATTTGCAAATCTATCCATCTTAGAATATTAACTTTTCTCTCGTTGAGCCAAGAACAATTATATATATACCCATTTCCTCTTTTGCTTGCTATCACAATGATTCTCTGAAAAGATGTGATCGAAAAGAAGGGTCCTTTTTTAGAACTTAGAATATATATATATATATATATATATGTGTGTGTGCGTGTGTGTGTGTGTGCCTCACTGTATCTATGTGACTCTATTGTTTAGTAGACATATATGGTTAGACCAATGCATATGCGCGTGTGTAGAAGCGTACAAAATTACGGCGTGGATGTGAGCTGATCAAGATTGGTAGAAGTGACTGAATATCGTAAGTGGAAATGGTCAAATTTGTTTAAGAAGACCGCAGAAGGCACATCTAAAAAGAATGACGATAAGATTTAAGTCTTTTAGAGTTAAATTTTATCATCATTTTTTAGAGTATCCTAAAGACATACAATCTAGCAATATTTTCCTTGTCATCTTTATGAGTGGTCTGCATCCCTAGGATATATACATGTGCAGTCAGTTGGTTAGAATCAGTTGGATGGGAAGGGAATCAGTTCAGTTGCATTGCCTAGAGTGATAAGATATTCACGGAAGATGGAAGTAGTTAGCGATGACCAGAGATAGCAGCTAGAGTTCACGCTGCACAGCAGTATGCGTCAAAAGCAGAGTAGAGTTAGACAGATGCCATGCAATATCACCCCCGGCTCTTCCGAAAGTTGATCAAATCAAGCGTCAGTCTTTTCTTTTCCTTTGTGATTGTAACACCGCTTTATCCTGGGCTCGTGCACTGTGGTATGTATTTGTAGAAAAAATGAAGTGGGGTTCGATATCTTGCGGAGTCAAAATAGACATCGGGGCGCAGTGAAATATGCAATGGGGCAACAGAGTTATTGCAATGCAGTGAGAAGAGCAAGTAGGCAGGTAACACATTACAACTGTCATTGGAAGATACTGCTTCGGAAGAGAAGAATATTAGATATAATGAACCCACTAGAAGGGGCTTACAGAGTCTGTAGTCGATGAAAATATAGAGATCACATGCAACTAAGATATAGATATTATCAAAGCGAAGTAAAATCAAAATAATACCATGAATTCGGTTATAAATGAACATTTGTGTCAGCATTTGCATAGCAAAACACGACCAATGTCACTATTGCAGATGTAGGAATGCTTCTCAGTCGTCGTGCTTTAAAATAAGTGAATAACATAAAAAAATCCAACCGAGAAAGATGTAGGCTACGTTTAATATTAATCCCTGTCGTCATCCACATGGCAAAACAGTGACAATGCCACCATTGGAGGGGTGGGCATTTTTCTCACTTGTCGCGCTTTAAAATAATTGAATAACATTAAGAAAATCCAACCTAAAATAGTATGTGCCACATTTATTGGTAACCGCTGCACATCTTTATATCGGTATGGAAATGGGCATCACTAACATCTATAATGAGCCTTTTCCCTTGTGAAAATCAACGAACACGAAAAAAGGACATATACGTGGATCTTACCTGTGAACTAAAATAAAGCTGTGGAATATGAGACAGTGACAGCAATCGCAGTTGTTGCACATTAAACAGTTTTCAACACTTCGAAGGTGATTGGAACTATTGTCAATCAGAGGAAGAATCGAGATCATCGAGACATCAGTAGAGTTGAGATCGACCAGAATACTCCTAAAACTCCCGTAAACTTGAGGTGACTTGTTGTCATTCAGACTCCATTCAAAACCAGCAGCTAACGCTTGTGGGTCAACCTCGATAGAAGTAGAAAATAACTTTTGATCCATGAGTGAAACGGTAACGCTGTGAAATATCTGAGATTTTCGAGAGTATATACACAGAATATAACAATAGGTTTTGTAACCAATCATTACCGGCTGGCTTGAAACAATAACGAAGAATACTGGAATAAATGTAAGAGATAGAAAGAAAAATCTCTACTTAGATACAAGGTTGCTGGAGAACTGAGGATATTGGGTGTCACTTAATTTCTCACAAGAGCCAACAGGTACTTATTTTCCGAATGGCAATGTCATGACAAATATCTCTTGTCGAAAGAGAAATGGAATCCTTAATCGCATGTGTATAACGATAAATTAGAACCTTTCTGGCTACTTTTCTCTCTGGCACTTGGTATACGTCACGTTAATAGAGGTAAGGACTGTGTAAGCTTTCTGAAAACAAAATATGACTCATTTAAAAGGTGCATTCTTAATAATATTTGTATATTCATTATTCCTCCGCAGCACGCTGAATTTATTCGTTGTAGGATTACATAAATATAGCAAAAATATGTGCCCTAACTCTTGAAATGTTATACATAATTTGTTTGATGATATATATATATATATATATATATATATATATATCATTAAGTTGAACAGGCTGTACAGTTTTCCGGGACCCTCTCTCTCTCTCTATATATATATATATATATATGCCCCTTTCTCTCTATCTCTTTTATTTTAGACAGCTCGTACGATTCTTGCGTAGCTCCTCCCATTTGCCTCCTTCGTCAAGAATTTTGTTAAAATTCATATGGTGCTGTATTGATACAGTCACGGTTTGGAAAAGCCTCCGTTTTATTCTATTAGATAAATCAGATTTCCATATGTTCAATAAACTATCGATAGCAGTTTACTCCTTTAGAAGCCGTATGTCGACATCACTTTCAGTAGATGAGATATTGCTGCCGATGTATGGACAATTTTCTATTAATTTTCGTGAAGATTTCTCCTCGCTTAAAACACAACCAATGGCTCATCATCTTTGCACTATGCTATGCAGTAGAAAATCGGCTTGGGCTAGTGTATATGCAAGGAGGGCTAGATCATCTGCATAGTCGGCGTCTGATATAGTTTCTACAGGGTATCATGTGCTTCTAGCTTTTTTAGCGTAAAGCCATTTTAGTCCATTAGATCTATCGACGTTGGAAGTGCATAGTCAAGGCAGATTATAATCTAATATCGTGCAAATGTATCTCCTGGAAAAACTCCAGCAACAATGTCATCATGAGGTAAGCGAACCATTCTTTCGTGTTTTTGTGAAGCATCATTTCAGCGGTAAGAGTTTTTTTATGGGGGAGATCATGTACTTGCAGTATATGCTCCATCTTCCCTCTGTGTTTGGAATCAAATGCCTAGAAGCAATGTACGAGCAATAATGTTGCTCTAGATATTTTGCACGAACTCCGTCGATGATTCGGCGAATTGTCAGAATTTGTGAAGATATGGATCGATTTCTCGGAAATCTTACTGACTATTCTTAAAGATTCGTTCGATTTCAGTTCTGACACGGTTAGGAAGCAGAGTATTATAAACGTTGACAAGAAGAGCAGAAAGAATTATACCTCTATAGCTGTTATTCGTTTCGAGATTACCTTTCTTTGGGAAAGAGAGGATGCAGTCTTTTGTCAATTGTTCTTTTGTATTTTTATAGATATTTTGTTTACACCCCCACCACACACACACACACACACACACACACATATATATATATATATATATATATATATATATATATATATATATATATATATATAAGGGAGAATGTAGAAAACTGTTTCAAAAAGAATGGCCTAGAGGGTATGACTGGTTGCAAGAAAATGAGTCTAATGAAAATCGCTGGAATTTTGTGATACAAACGGATCACCGAATCCTGGCCGGAAAGACAGTCCTTGTATTTATTATCAAGAAAAAATTATCTGGCAGATTTTGGTATTCCAGCGGACAACAGAATAAAATTAAAGAAAACGAAGTGATAAACAAATACTTGGTTCTTGCCAGAGAACTAAAAACAACTATGGAATATGAGAGTGACAGTCATACCAGTTCTAGTAGATGTACTTGAAGAGGTGCCAACACGCTTGGAAAGAATATGAAGAATTCATAATCAGAAGAAGAATTGGTCCATACAGATCACAAAACTATCAAGATCGAGTTGAAAACTCAGAGGAGTCATCGGGACCTGAGGAGACTACAGCCACTTAGTCTCTCGAGAAAAATCAACAAAACTCATAAAGAATAATAATACTAATCATATTTACCACCCTCTCCGCTCGGGTAGGATATGATACGAGGTCAATTTTTAAGCGGTGTTTAACAGGTTTGAATTCAGAGTTTTCCTTCTCCTATACTAGTCGCCTCACCAAGGCTGAAGAAACAAGTCTGCCCTACTATTTACCCATAGCTGGAGGAAGAATAATTGGATTCATACCTTTCCCAAGGGTATTAGTGCTATGTGAAATGCAACCAGTCTCGTCCAGGATTTGAACTCGTGTTGCCGAGTCCATTTCCTACGACGATAACCATTACACAATGGCCACCTCCACAGAATAATAATAATAATAATAATAATAATAATCATATCGCACTGGTAGCACGGATATCCCTGACCCTCTCTCGCCACTCCTCCCTATCGTTCATCGCCCTAGGTAGGTCTTAAGGACAACATCCCGTATCCTCACATAGCTGCTGAATGTATGTTTGTGCTGGTCGTCCGGCTTTTGCACGGCCATGTGTGGGGGTCCATAAGACTATATCTTCGTCCCTGCTTCTCCAGCAGTGTCCTGCATGTGTGGTTTGTCTAACTTGAATAGTTTTCGTGATAGGAGGCAGGTGGCCGTACATTTGGTGTCTTGTGGGGTGTTGCCGCCAGGACTTGTTCAAGATTTCACGTAGCATTCTTGTGTAATTGCTGTCTAGCTTCTTCTCCAGCCGTTTTGTTAGCGTCCATATAGTGCAGCCATATAGCAGTATCGATGTGACCGCTGCCTGGAAGAAACTGCGTTTCATAGAATAATAATACTGCTAACAATTAAAAAAAAAACCCAAAAGAACATGGCATTCACAGCTTAAACTACATTCACCCACATCAAAGACTTAATAATGAATCTAATTTAATGAACAAAAAAAAATCTGAAGTAGGGATGTATATTATTTGTTGTGTTGTATTGTATACTACATGTATACAAATACACACAGGAACATAATCAACAATAATGACGACTTCAACAAACGCACGAACACACTTCTTTATAAAAATATAAATCTCTCACACTTTATTTTCGAAAGGGTGATGTTTATTGTGTGTGAGAGATGAGTGGAGACAGAGACATACTGCTATATTGACCAAGTTCTTCTCTCAACCATAGCAGCACGTCTTCCTTATCTTTGCTGGGATTGCTCAACCGTGGGTCACTGAGGGACGTAAGGCCCTCAGTCAGCAAGCTGGTTCTCACTTTGGCATCCCGTCTCCGACTGAGTCGAACCCCCCGGACACCTGGTTATATTATTTTCTAATGCCCGCCTGCTTCCGCTGTTCTTCCGCTTATTCGCACGGGTGCATCTCTTGATTGATGGCTCGTTCGAGGGTCGATATAAAACAGTTGTACGATGTGTTGTAAGGTTTACGGAGGAGACACTTAGCAATTTTCGACCAAAACTAAAGCGATAAAAACAGGAAATAATCTAAATGCCCGAGTCACAAATCTACCACTAATTCAACTTTAGAAAATCCAAAGTGATACCCTTTATACATGATAAAGGCACCATCTTAATTACCGAATCAGCAACTATTTCTTACTTTAAAACCATTAAAGAAAACCCAGGTCCCTATAATATATCACATCATCAATTTAATGTCACAATAAAACAATAAGATATTGCGCTTGATACATGGAGAATTACTTGATAATATCGAACACTTGTCTTTATTGATAAATCCAAATAGATTTTAACCTACAGGCCTTTTAAGTGACAAAGATTTTTAGTTATAAAAATTTTTCAAGTTTGAAATATCTTAAACTTTATCAAGATCGTCACATACACAGGGCATGATAAATTGAACCACAGTCTCAAGTTTAGCTTATTATAAAACAAATTGAAAGATTAAGAACTTTCTGTTAGAATAGATTTCTGAAAAACTCTAAATGTGAGATCATATTCATAATATGTCACGACATGATCACATATTATCAATAAAACAATATTTTTCAGCGTTTCAAAACCAGTTGTGCTTGAAAATATTCATATAAGGAAGAGGTAAACGTTACCCAGGAAACAAAGCAATTCCTACAAAAACAAGTCCTATTTCTTACTTGTTGGTCGGATATTATATTCAATAGATTCATCTTTTATATATATATATATATATATATATATATATATATATATATATATATATAAATGTGTGTGCGTGTGTGTGTGTGTGTGTGAAATAAGATATAGATTTATTGGTAGGTATAATATAAGATTTATATATATAAAAATTGCATACAGATAGATAGGAATCATCTGAGATAGATATTTAGATATGTAAAAAAACAGACAGACAGACAGACAGAAAATAGATTGATAGATAGATAATGGGTTAATTTAGGTCTGTTACTCTCGGTATCAGAATATAGAGCGATATATAACCTCTAAGTAAGTACAATAGAATCTTGAAGTAAATATCTTATCTCATCTTGCTTTCAGACATATTATTCTGGTTTCCCACAATGTTTAAAATCAACTTCAACCGAAAATATTAATCCGAAAATCCGGCTTAAGTAAAAGAAGCCCGACGACCTAAATAAGTCACTCAACAGAATTGCTGGACATACGACAGAATATTTAAACGACCAATACCACATTGCTAGCATTAGGTATCCCATCCACCCCACTGTACATAGTTCTGTGAAAGTCTTTATTCTGAGGTCGTTATTCTATTCTCTCGTGTATTGGATTTTTTCCTTCTTTAGAGTCATTTACTTCTTTACATCGAAAACGTTTCTTTAAACGTTTTCGGAAAGTGTTACAAAGTTTACTGGCCTCGAAAATCAATTCCCATAATCGGGTTAGGAGTCTTTAAACTGTTGTAGGTGTGTAGCAGCGTATAATTGCGACAAAAGACCATGAATCCATTGGGGGAAATGCAAACGGTCTACGCCAACAAAGTTAGCATATTTGCAGATGTATTCTCAATATGATCAGAACTTTCGATGGTAAGGTGGGTGACTGAAAAAGCCAATGGTAAATGGGTATACATCCCATGTCCTTGTACCAGGTATATTTTGACCAAACCCTTTCGTATGATCAGGATGGGACATATAGATCATTTTTAGGTGCAGTTTAACTAGTTTGAATTCAGAGTTTTCCTTCTCCCAGACCGGTTACCCTACAGATGTTAAAGAACTTAGTCTTCCTAATAATTTATTCGTAGCTGGAGGAGAATAGTTGGATTCATATCTTTCCCAAAAGTATCAGCGCTATATGAATTACAAACACAATCGTCCAGGATTTGATCTCAGGTCACTGTGTCCATTTCCTACGGCCATAACCATTACACTTAGAACGCATCTTGCGTCCTTGTGCTCGATAAACCGTTGATTAGATTTGATGTTTTTAATTTTTAAAGCGACTCATCCGAAACTAAATTTGAAACTGGCAACGTCCACAAACCATATATTTTCTACCTTAGACTCATGTTTTCAGTATAGAATCCATCGATTATATAATGTCATTAATTGTATTAAAGAAAAATAATATCAGCTTAATTAGATATTAACATTTTATCGTTCAAACTTAGTTTTAGATTGAAAATTAGTTTATCAATAAAGTAAATAAATGACGACTACAGAGGTGGATTTTGATTTAGTGGAAAAGAAGCCGACGAGTAAAATAAAAATGGAGGGAAGGACTTGTGATACCACAAGAACATTGTTTTATCCTAAATTCGTACAGAGCGTGTCTAGTTTTTTAAAGATCGAACTTGTATAGGAACCATATAGGTATCATTGTTAATTTCTGTCAATGGAGAAACAGTGCGATGAATTGCGAGGCATACTCCTCCTTCGAGGGTGTGTCCTCCGATCATCGAATAGTTACGGCCAAAGTACGACTAAGCCTAAGAAAAAACGCCACACGTAAAGCCACGACCAAGCACTATGACTGGGCCCTACTCAACAACAGAGATATTAGAGACAAATATGCATTAGAATTAAGAAACAGATTCGAAGCACTACAAGAGAAGGTAGAAATAGGCACCCCAAATGACGAATATGAAAATTTTGTAGAAGCACACCTGGAGGCGGCAGAAAAGTGTATTCCAACAAAACCTAGAACTAAATATAGAGTCCCTTGGGAAACGCTAGCGGCTAGAGAAAAACGTGCACTTGTGAAGACTGCCTCCAAAAACTATCAACAGAACCCAACAAATACAAATGCACGAGAACTAGAAAAGGCGCAACATCAATTAACAGGAATATACCTAAAAGAACAGGCAGAATACGTACAAAATCAGATAGATAAGATTAGAGACTCGGTGGAAGATAGGCAATCCAGGATAGCCTGGCAAACAATAAACGAAGTAAGTGGAAGAAAGAGCACAGACAAAGCAAAATTGAAAGCTGCAAGCCAACAAGAAAGAATAAAACTGTGGGAACAGCATTTCAAAAATCTACTAGGAAACCCACCGGAAATAACGGATGAACCGATCACCAGAATTATTAGTAAGCAATTAGACGTAAAACTAGGTCCTTTCACCAAAGAAGAACTCGACACGGTTCTCAGAAGAATTAAAAATAGGAAAGCGGCGGGGCTAGACGAGATCCCCCCAGAAGTGTGGAAGACGAGACAATTCGACGATATACTGCTCCGGCAATGCAACGCAGTCTATAGTCAAAATAGGATAGAACGATGGACGAAGGGATGCATCCTTCCATTCCCTAAAAAAGGCGACCTCGGACTAGCCAAGAACTACCGAGGGATAACACTTACATCCATAGCAGCCAAAATCTACAATGCCCTACTACGAAACCGCATAGAACCCAAAATGGAAAACATCCTTAGGAAAAACCAAAATGGCTTCCGGAGAAATAGATCCACAACCTCACAAATACTGACCATCCGTAGAATCCTGGAAGGCGTTCGGGCTAAAAATTTACAGGCGACATTACTATTTGTCGACTTTACCAAGGCCTTCGATTCCATACACAGAGGGAAGATGGAGCAAATCCTACTAGCTTACGGCCTACCAAAAGAAACCGTAGCAGCGATAATGATTCTCTACAGAAACACCAAAGTAAAAGTACGTTCACCAGATGGAGACACGGAATACTTCGACATTGTTGCAGGAGTACTACAAGGAGACACACTAGCCCCGTACCTCTTTATCATCTGTCTAGACTATGTGCTTAGGACCTCGATCGACAAAATCAGAGAAAATGGCTTTGAGCTGACTAAGAGAAGAAGCAAAAGGTACCCCGCAAAAACAATCACGGACGCCGACTACGCTGATGACTTGGCGTTACTAGCGAATACGCCTAATCAAGCAGAGACACTACTACATAGTCTGGAACGAGCTGCAGCTGGAATTGGCCTACATGTCAATGCAAACAAAACCGAATATATGTGTTACAACCAAACAGGCAACATTGCCACACTAGACGGAGCCTCTCTGAAACTAGTCGACAAATTCACCTACCTAGGAAGCAGCGTCTCATCAACCGAGAAGGACATCGACACACGACTGACGAAGGCATGGACAGCTATCGATAGGCTCTCGATCATATGGAAGTCGGACCTAACAGATAAAATGAAACGCAGTTTCTTCCAGGCAGCGGTTGTGTCGATACTGCTATATGGATGCACCACATGGACGCTTACGAAGCGGCTGCAGAGGAGGCTGGACGGAAATTACACAAGAATGTTGAGAGCAGTATTAAACAAGTCCTGGCGACAACACCCCACGAGACTCCAACTATACGGACACTTGCCCCCCATCACAAAAACTATACAAGTTCGACGAACCAGACACGCGGGACACTGCTGGAGAAGCAAGGACGAGCTCATAAGCGATGTACTCCTGTGGACCCCCACTCATGGATGTGCAAGTGTGGGACGACCAGCACGAACATACATACAGCAGCTATGTGAGGACACGGGTTGTAATCCTGAAGACCTGCCGGAGGCGATGAGTGATAGGGAGAAATGGCGAGAGACGGTCAGGGATATCCGCGCAGACGGCGCGACATGATGATGATGATATATATATATATATATATATATATATGTGTGTGTGTGTGTGTGTGTGTGTACAAAAGTCATTCAGTAAGTACAGTAAATATTGCCGACGGAGTTAGCAATTAGAACTATCTACAGGTGAATCTTTTCATCAAGAAAGCAATAGACATGGATCCTCTCATGTCTCAGAAGACTAATAGCATGAACTTCTTGAATGACCTCAATGCCAGGAACCTTTTGCTTACTGGTGAATCAGAGTTTTTCCCCCTTATGGATTGTATTTTCAAATGAGGCTCAGTAGAAAAACCCATGTTTAGTCCATTTGCAAATATATTTGAAAAAAATGCCTATCTATTCACATTACACATTTCTTTGCGAATTTCATCCAATGGCCCTGGAGACGCGGGTTCAATCCCAGGTCTAATTATACTAAAGACTCAAAAATGGTACTGGATACCTCCTTGTTTAATACAGCACTCTAAATTACGGATCAGAGGTAAGTGAAGCAATTCAGGAAAAAGAGTGGAACACTCCCTTTCATCATGTAGCAGCTATTGAAAAGTGAGCCTTCTGGTCGGCCTACTCACACACACACACACACACACACACACACACACACACACACACACACACGGTCAACCCCCCCACACACAGAGACGAAGACAAACAATCGACAAACCCTTGTGCATCCTTAAAAGAAAGCTTGTCAGCTTCCTTTACGAAATATATACTCCAACAAAGAATAAAAGGGTTCAACAAACGTACAGTTTCAACCTAGCTTCATGGAATATAAAAAAAATGTTGAACACACCCATCACAAGCAGAGTCAATAGGATTAGTGCCACGAAATATAAGGATCACCAACAATATCAACTTACACGTTATGGCTCTGGGTGAACTCAGGTTTACTGAATGTGACTGCGTCAGAGAAGAGACGAGCAACAATTTCTACTAGAGTAGGAAACTTCAGCTGACAGAAGTGTACCTGGTGTGGGTTTTGCAGTCAGAACTGGGTTTCAACTAATTATGCCTGTGGATCTCAAACCAGTAAGTGAAAGAATTATCACCATTAATTGAAAGCAGATATTGTACCGGGATCGTAACGTATGCCTCGACTAGAAAACAACCCAGAAAAAAATCAGAAGTTTTTATGACTAGCTTGACCAGATACTTTTTACTATCCCAAATTCAGATAAAATCGTCCTGTTAGGACACTTTAACGTTCGAATCAGTCAATCACATTAGATCTTGCCAAAGGTTCACGGTAAGTTTGGAACAGATAAGGCTAATACCAATGGCAATCTGCAACTATTTATTTGCATAAAACACCAGCTGGTCATTACTAACACCTGACTCGAACACAACCAAAGCTATCAGTACTTATGGATGCACCGAAGATCCAAACGCTGGCATCTCACCAATTACGTTATCACACAACAACGGGATCTGCCGTATTTTATGAACATAAGAGCAATAAGAGGAGCGTACTGACCGTTTTATGACAAAGTCCACGAACAAAGGGTATGAAAAAAGACATACTGCAAATCAGGAAGCTCGCAACACATAGGTATCAGTAGCGTCTGTGATGACCTATAGACTTTGCTAAACGATAGGCTAGCTGAAATTCCAGCAGGTTCCGTAGAACAAAATTGTAACGCCTTCAGATCAATAGTATAGAAGGTATCCAAAGAGAAACTCAGAACTGCAGTAAGGAACCTGGAAGATTGGTTCGACAAAAACAGCATAGAGCAAAAAGAGCATATTAACGAGAACCTTGCCAGTAATAACAGCCTCAGCAAAAACACCAAATCTGCTGAGGCCAGATATAGAACATGCTGTCACACAGAAACGTAGATAACTCAAAAATTAATGGTGGTTGACAAAAGTGGCTGAGCTCCAGGCAATTGCAGACTCTTGTGATACTAAAGGTTTTTACTAAAACATGAGAGTTTTTTAAGGACCAAAAGTAAACTACCCACAATAAGTACTAGCTCTCCCCAACAAAAAATAATAACAAAGAAGCACGAACTTCTTGCCAGTTGGAAACGACTCTTTGCCAGACTACTTAATGTACTCTCAGTAGTATAAAAACCATGCAGTTGATGAGACTGAGGAAGGGCCAACCCAAAACCAGATGTGTAAATGCTCAGACCTAGATGAAATTAGTTAGGTTATCTCTATGCTCCGTGACAGAAAGTCTTATGACGCAGATGGACTCCATTCAGAAGTTATAAAGAAGGGAGATAGGAGGCTTGTTGCGGTATTCTAATCCATCATAAAAGACACTTAGGAAAAATGGAAGTCACCACAGACTGGGAAGACCCCCAATTAGTCACCATCTTCAAGACGAGAGATTAACAAAATTGCGGCAACTACAGCGGAGTCTAGCTTCCCTCTATACGAAGGAAAGTGTTCGCCCGCATACAGTTCTACAAACTATCAACTCTAGCGTAGAATTTCCTACCCGAGGCAAAGCATATGTTTTATGCAAACCGATAAACCACACACAGGATCTTCTCCTTGCCACAAATACAGTAGAAATGCACTGAACAGAAAATGCCTCATGCATATTTGTCGACTTCACAAAAGCTTAGACACTGTTAACCGGTAAGCTTTATGGAATATCCTACGGACACTAGGTTGCTTTGAGTACTTAATCATGTTTGTAACTTTCATACAGGAATGAAGGCATCAGTCCTCTCGGGAAAACTGTCGGAACCATTTCAGGTTGGAACCAGTGCTAAACAGAGTTGTATTCTTGCCATCATACCTTTTTTTCTTCTGTCGGCTTGTCTGATAACTTCAATAATTTCACCAAAGGACTATGGATACAGAGTAGATCTGTGGCAAACCTGTTTAATGCCAGTCAATTTAAATCAGCAAGAAGTCCAGAAATGTTCTGGTACGTGAGGTCATGTTTGCTGACAATATTGCCTCCGAGGCACACAACCATCTAAATCCACAGGAATTAATAAGCCGTTTCTTGAAACCTGGAAAGGCATTTTGGCTTAAAGTAACCTCAAGAAAACCAATTTTATGTACCAACCACGTCTGTGATCAAAACATACAGAGAGAGGCTAGGGTAAACTCAGATAGAGGCTCAAGTAAATAAATTCAAATAGCCTAGCTTCGCAGTCTCCCAAAACAGAGTAGATGCAGAACTAGATACAGCAACATGAAATTCTTTGAAGCTTCTTGGTAAATAAAGAAAACGTGTCTGGTTCAACAAAGACCTTTTCATAAAAATAGTGCGCTATAGTTCTCTCAAACCTCGTGTACGGCGTAGGAACTTAGATGGGATAAAGAATAGATGCTTAAGTACTCCACGTCTATTTGATGCGTCACTTGTGTAAATTACTAAATGTTAAATGGTGGCAGCATGTTTCAAATAACTTAATACATGAGAAACCTAAACCCCTGACATGTACGATATTCTCGCTTAACATTACCAACAATGGGCTGGACACTTGAGCATACTTGAGGACTGGTGACAGCTAAAAAAGTTCCTTTACTTTCAACTCTTAGATTTAAACTCAGTCAGAAGGATATGAAAAGAAACTTGGGGATCAGGAACATCCTTATAGACAACTGGAAATATCTGTCCAGAAATCGTAAATATTACAGGAAAAAAATCTGCAGAATATCACCATTGAATACAATGGGCAGCTAAAGTATATATATATATATATATATATATATATATAGCAGCGGCTGTACGGCCACAAAACACCCATCGAGAAAACTATCAGAATTAGACGAACCAGACATGGAGGACGCTGCTGGAGATGTAGGGACGAGCTCATAAGTAATGTATTCCGCTGGACCCCTTCACATGGACGAGCAAAGGCAGGACGTCCAGCCGGAACCTACATACAGCAACTTTGTGCCGATACGGGATGTAGCCATGAGGACGTGCCGGAAGAAATGGACAATAGGGAGGTGAGACTAGAGGAGGTCAGAAATATCCAATGTGATATATATATATATCAGGGTAGGTTGATTTTTTCACTTTTTTTTAAATATCAAAAAGAATAATGCACTGAAAGTTGTGTATATACCTATTAAATACTCATAGCAAAAATTAGATCTGAATCTTCAACGGTTTTTTGCTAATTTGGCATGAAAGGTTTTGAATAAACACGTACTGAAAAGTCCTCGATTTTGCCAGATTTGGCCTAAATATTGATGTAAAAACCAAACAATTTCAGTATTTAAATTAGGAAATCTGATTTTATATTATGGAAATATAATAAATGAATTATAACAAAACTTTAAATTGAAAATTGAACCACTACCCCACCCTGCTTTACCTGTGTCGAATCTAAAATGCTATTATTCAAGCAGTAATATTCGAATATATTGAAAAAAAAACCCTTTTCCTGATATGAATTGAAATACAACAAATAAACAAATATAGAAAAACAAATAATTGTTTAGTAATTTTAATATATCGAATCAAATAGTTCCATATATGAGCCCTTAGAGGAAAACGCTGGTCTCAATTGTTGGCATAAAACTTTTGCAAGTATGTGCTGGTGCCTTGCTTCAAAGCCATACACGGATTGAGAAGCCTCCGTTACTAACTTAACTGCCCATTCCACACCTTGGGAATATGAAGGGAAATCTGGCAAGTTAATCTTTTCACCAGTTAACAATGAATTCTGTAATTCATCGTCAGAAAAGTCTAGTGTGAGTGGTAGCTCACAGACTCCATTTACTGACAAATCAAATAAATCAGTCCAGTGCACAGCTTTAAAGTTGATCATTGGGATCTTTTAAAATCTTTTCTTGACTGGCTTCCCTCTTCTGAAAGAATATAAAAATAATTTGAGTTTAATTTTTAAATGCAATTTTTTCTGCTTTAATAATATTTGGTGAAATTAGATGTAATCTTTAAAATGTTTCAATAAATTGGCACAAGTACTTCAACCAGTTTTATATGAATAAATATAAACGTACCTAATGGCCAAAATTTTTTTTATACCCTCTTCTCTCACTTCAGGTTCATCCCATTTCACCATTGAAAATAAAACATTCTCCGGGAGTAATGCCAAGTCATTATACTGGAGTTGTTTTAATGTAATCCTTTGAACCTCAATTGGTTTCTTTCGTATCCTGTCAATCATATTGTAAATATAAATTTCCTGGTGATGGAACTTGTTACTTTTTTTTATATCAAACCAACAAATAGCAAAAATATTCACAATAAAATTTATCAAACTATATAGTTTGGTCGAAAGATTCTGTGGATATGCCCCACGAGTCCATAGGCACATAAGCCTGATGGCCAAAGTTAACCACCTTGCCAGGTTTAATGGACCAATTTTCCACGATGCAAATCTTGGGTCCACCTTACCTATAGGAATACCAACTGTATATTCATAGGGTAGTCTTTGGTCACTACTAAGGCTATCTATATCTTTCATTCCAAAATGAAACTCCAGAGGATTCTCGACAGCTGAAAAAGATTTTTGGGGTAAATTATGGCAATCATTTGCACATAATTTACCCAATGGATTGTAGTGTGGCTTTTTGTGGTGCAATCTAAATGTTTGAATAGAGCTCTAAATGGAAGTTCATTTTGATGTAAGGAGGAACCAATTGTGTGAAGATTTTTTTTTCTAAAAGTGTAACAAGTCCACCTTCACACCCTGTATTTGCATTCGTGTTGTCAACAAGGACAGCCTTAATAGTGTACCAGTTGCACCAATATCCAGAAGAACCCTGTGAGTCAAATATATACTCTCATTTGGTGTCTCCTTTTTGATTATCAAGTGGCATTCAGGTCCTTTGGCTTTTTTCAGAATTTTACTTCCATTTTCTTCCACTGATTCCTGGTAGTGTAGTGTGTGTTTTCCTCTCATCAACTCCTATACAAAGAAGATTCTCCACATTTTCATTATGCTTTTCATAGGCTTTTGTTTTCACTTTAGCCTTTGCTCTGTTTTACATTTATCCATATAGATATTCTTTATATGTATATTAGGGATAAAAAGGCCCATAACCCTCAAATCCAAGAGCAAGGTATCGGAAAGGCTGGCTCCAAGATTAGAAGATATATCACCCCTGACTAACTCAAGAGCATACCTTGAAATTTTTGTGAGATTATTAGGCACTTGGAGAGGACTATCTAGCTGTTTATAATCCTCTGTTTCATCACTTGGAGAAGATGAGTAAGAATGGGAAGAATCACCCTGAATATATAATGTTGAAGCTATTGGTGGGGATATCTTCATACGTTTTTGTTGGCTTAGTCTGGCAATTTTCTTTGGTGCATTTGACATTAATATTGTCACAACTTAAAATGGGCAGGTTGCACGAACATGATGATATATCAAAAAATGTATCCAACTTTTCCTTCCAGAATTTTGTTTGGGCAGCAGGTAGATGTTTCCCACTTATTTGCTTTGCCTTCTAAAAGCATAGAATTTTCACCTTGTTGACAACACTAATTTCCTTTAACAAAGGGAAAGGAGGGTTTACAGCTTTCCAAATATCTATCACGTCCTTTGCTATTAATTTAGAAATACCTAAACAAGAAAGGTGGGGATAAGTGTTCATTAAAAAATAGCTGTATTGAATTATTTGTCGACAAGTTCGTGGCTCAGTTTTATCCAATGGTGATGGTAAACCTTAAAATTTAATTGCACCTTTACTTCGAGTGGAAACTCCAGTGTTTTTTCCTGCCATTTTTTAATCAAAATATTTGTAATATATATATATATATATATATATATATACATATATATATATTGTTTGAAAATAAATTAAGATGTTTTTAAAAAATTGTAAATAAATTTCGAAATTCATTAAAAAAAAGTAATAATGTTTACTTACCAAACAACAGTATTGTACTGTTTAGTTCAATAAATTAACTCGTACACCGACCTTTCACTTAAAAATACACTAAATTTTAAAATATAAATAAATTACAATAATTATAAAATGTTTAAATATTTTAATAGTATGTCTACTTTGCGAAATATATATATTTGCGTTAATTATAAGGGTAAAAAAAATAAACAAACCGAAGTACTCCAGAGATATATTTATCACCGGTGAAAGCCGAAAAAATATCCAGTAAATAAAACGAGGTTTAGTAAGTCGTTATTTGTATCTTAAACAATATATTTTAATATATTTTATTTTTGTTTTTGGTCATTTAATTAAACATAATATGAAAATGGATAATAAACTTAAAAATATCAATTATTCATTAAATTTTATTATTTAATTTTCCTTTAGTCTCAGTTTTAATTTTATGGATACAGGTTTCCAGCGTCACCGATATCACGACTAAAATCACAAAATATTATATCTTTAAATGCGATTTCGCAAAAAAATACAAAATTTTGGAAAAAAATATTTTGTGCCGTAATTTCTTATGTTATTTTGCAACTTTCACCGCATTATTCTTTTTACAGTTCCAAAATCGACCTACCCTAATATATATATATATATATATATATATATATATATATATATATATATATATATATATATTAGCTCTCTCTTCGTGTACAACGTATGAGTGCCAGATTGTTTAGTTAAACATGTAAATTTCTAGTCTGCTTACACTGCTTATTTATTTATAATGCTGAAGACTTCTGCAGGACCAGCCACATTTTTTGTATGTGCCGATAACATTAGTCTAATACACATTGATTCTTCTGAATAGCACTCCACCGTTTTTCCTTCTCCAGGAGAGGTTTCTTTATCAAAGCTCTTTACTTTTTACTCAAAGTTGCTGAAAGAAGTGGAAAATTTATGCCTTTCCTAAAGCATTCTCTCTCTCCCTCTCTCTCTCTCTCTCTCTCTCTACACACACACACACATATATATATATATATATATATATATATATATATATATATATACGCACGTTGGATATTGAAAAAGATATTAAAATGTTTTCATGTAATATAAAAATAAAACCAAGCGCATGCTCTACCAACACTACTAAGTTTGGTCTTTCCTGTAGTCACTATATTTACACGAGTCTTGTCTGAGCCCATGTGCAAAATATTTTTTTTTGAAGAACTAAGCTTCTAACAACTTAGGTCGCTCATGCACCTGTGCAACAATTGCTCCCTCTGTGGATAGGAAAATCAATTTTCACAGTCACATTGCGAATTTTTTTTTTGTTTCTCGCCTTGAATAAAAGCTTCAATATAGGCCATGCCTTCTATTGTTGATTAATTAGGCTTATTTTACAGAACTGTCAAGTGTCTTAAAAAATTGCAGTAATTTGAGATGTACAGGTTGTTTCAGAAAAAAATTGATATCATTCTGTAACATTATAACATGACCAATTCTCATTTAAATGATGTTAGATTTTAACAGTATGAGTAGAAACAACTCGAAATTCTATGTTTAATGTTCAAACGATATTTCTTTTCAAGTGAATGGTATTTCTATGCCTGGAAAAAATATAAAAAATTATATGTAATATTCTGCACTTTCTACACAGGCTATCGAAATTTCATTTTAACAAAAATCATTCGAGTAATTGGATTACTAAATGATAGGAATATTTTTAGAAAAATTTGCGCATCTCAAATGATACTATTTTTAAACACCCTGTATCATGCAATTCTCTCTAGCTAAAAATCACTTCATACCAGACAGTATCAACTAATATGCTTCCCTTCATACCATAACCTTTATTAATTTTAGTAACTCTAAAAATTACGAATTGAAAAAGTTTAGGACTTTTCTTAAATTGTGTTCCTAGGTTTGATTTTTCTTTCTGCACTCTTTATCCTTGGAACCAAAGTACTTGCGTAACTTAGCAATTTGTTTGATATCAGAAGAAAGGAGAAAAAACATCACAGAATAGAAGGGGAAAAAATGAAACGTTAAATTCTTTTGAACAAAACAGAGAGCGAAGAGGTTAAATTAATTAGTAGTAACGGGTCGTTTATTGAATTAAAAACAACGGTAAAATAGTGCCGTGTATTTGAAAGTCATTCCTCGCTTCTTTTTATAACTGCAACTTTTTTTCACACGGCTTAAATATCTGCTCCAAAATCAGAATAAAATAAAGTGAATAAGAATAAATTGACATTTTTTTTCTTTTTCTTCTGGTTTATTGCAATTTCTCTGAGTCGAATTATTCAATGATTGATTTACTATCTTAGCATTTAAATCTAGGGCGATAATTTTTTCATTTTAGATTTGAGTAAAACACGAGAAAAGAGTAAAAGATTTACCAAACGTAAAAAAAAAGAAAAGAAAAAAAGACAAAAAAGAAAGAAAGAAAGAAAGAAAGAAAGAAAGGAACTGTGTTAGGTATCCTTATTCTTACTTTTTTAGTGTTTCGAAATTTTTCAATAAATTTGTCTTGGATTCACTTTCTTTTTAATTATATTTCGAAAACAAACAATAAGTACAGTATCACTTTGACCCTTACAGTTTTCTACCACTGCAAAGGGAACTAATCTTCGGTCAATTAATTTGCCTGTTTCTCCTTAATGTCTCTAGAGACAAATACTCTATATTCATTTTTCTTATTCTTTCTAGCTTTCGTTCTTTCTTTATTTTTACTTTGATCAAAATCTTTTCATAGCTATCTGGCTGGGAAATAATGGATACAAATCCCATTTCTTAGATATTTCCTAACAAAACGAGGACACGGTATTGATATAACGGTTAAAAAGCTAGGCTTGGTGTCTCATTACTCTTGAGTACTAAGTTCAATTTTTCTAGATACTCCATATTTGGAGTCTCGTGCAAAATCATATCTGGAAATTTCATGTGATGTTGTGGCCTCTTAAGCTAAGCTAGTGTCCATTATATGGACCATTTTACAGTTATCAGCTCATCCAAAATGTATGTCTGGTCTTGACCACTAAAAACAAAATACATATGTCAACAGTCTAAGACGTGAGTCTTTTAATTGTTAGAAAATTATACCACTAAGCTCACAGCATTCCTCATACTTCTGTCCTTGTGAGAAACAACCATAATTACTTATTTAGAACAAGCTTTCATGTATAAAATGCACTTATGCATAAAGCACACCTGTGTATAACTTGCACTCATTAATTTGGACGACAAAAATCTAGAAAAATTATCGTTTATAATAAGCACTGACTTTTTAGAATTTGTAGCAGCTCAATTTAACCTAAATTTACAATTTGGTGAACATTTTATAGGTTTGTACTTAAAAAAAAAGAATTTATATAGTTTCTATTAGGTCTTGAAGCACAAGATTTTTACAATATTTCAAGCCCATACACGAATATGTTCACACAAAAATGCAAGAGGGTAACGGCAAAAATAAACTCATATTACGAGTAAAAAAAATTACTCTCCAGTGAATATTTATCTGTAATTTCGGAAAATCTATTAGTTTGGACTTGATTTATAAATTTCAGTCATACCGTCCAAAATATGGTTGGGTGCGTGACGAGATAAAAGATTATTTTTTAGTTCTCGTAGATAATTAGCATTCCTAACCTTCAGATTGAAAAATTTGAAAAAGATTGTGTGTCTTATACATAAATAATTACAGTAAATTAAGCTTAGAAAATAAAGTTACCTCAACTTGTATCTTCGTTTGATATCTAGGCAAGTGAGTTTGATTCTCATTGAGTGCCTCATATTTATGGCTTTGTTCTGAAGAAATCTACGTTAAGTAAAACAGGCATCACGAGTAGTATAATGGCCAAGCAAGAAAAAAAGGGGTAGGGTAGAAACGAATTTAGCAAATGACTCTCCCTCCTTCTGTCAAACAGTAGAGCGACCAAATCTACATAAATGCTTATAAAAGTTGAAAAATTGTACTAGAGAGACCATTTGAAAGTAAGTTAGAAAATAGTAAGCGCGTCCACTCCAAGACAAGTGTCCAAAAACTGGTTAGTAATATATTGTCCTTTTACTAAATTGTCATTTAAAATGCATGTATGATTTTAGTCAGTGCTGTATACTATCTGTGTCTTTAAATGGAAGAAAAAATTTTCTGTAAATCCAAATTAAAAGTTGAAACTGGTCAAAGAAGCTAACACTATTGGACTTATTTGAAGCAAAAACCAAAGTAAACGTTATATAGAGTGTCTATAAGGATGTTAAAAAGCATTAAGAAAAAGACAAGTACTCTAATGAATTAAAAAATAGTTATGGACTTTAACTAAGTTAAAACTTAATAATGTGAAATGAAAGAATGTAAGATATTTTCTCACTCAAAAGCCATAGGAAGCAGCGTGGTGGACGTAAAGGCAAGCGGATAAACCCTCTGACGGCTCAACGCAATGCCTAACCCGGCCGTGGGTGTATGATTAGTTCGATCAGGGAACTACTGCTGCTCATTTATAAGGGTGGCTTCTGTAGATGAAAATAAAAACAGCCATCGAAAGATAACCATGACCCACACTGAGACCACATGTCCAAACCGCATCGCTCTTCACGCGGGTAAAAAAGGGGTGCATCCTGCTGAGGTTGGAGCCCAGGCCTCAGTGTTCGAAAAATCAGCTACCGAGCTCAAACAAAATTACTAAAATGCAAATGAACAATACAAATTCCAACATTCAACGGTAGAACCTTAGATAGTATAAAACAACTACCGGAGCTGCCTGCATCGGCCATAGATCATAACATAGACATAATATGCATTCAAGAACACTGATACACACATAGCGAGGATATTAAATATCACGATACTGGAAATGGATGGACTCAAGACACTGCATGTTCATCTGCATAGAAAAACTATCAATCCCACGATAGGAGCTGTACGTATGCTTATAGAACAACGACCCCTAAATAGCATAGAGAAAATACAACCTAGGATGATGGAACCTACTTTTAATGGCAATCGCAGCACAACAATCATCTGCTACAGCCCTACCAATGTTAGTGAAGAAACTGAACTTATCGCTTTCTATGATGAGTTATCCTCTCTTGTTCGTAGCATCTTGAAACACAACGTTCTCGTCATTGGCGGAGACATGAGGGCCCAAATTGGAAAGAGCAGAAACCACAAATTCAACCTTCACAACTCGTCAAACAGAAATGGACAACATCTAACACATTTCACGATAGAAAATAGATTAACCTGCCTTAATACAGACTTTACTCGGAAACCCTCCGAAAGTTACTCATGAACAAATCACGAGTATTATAAGTAAGCAATTAAACATCAAACTAGGACTATTTACTCAAGAAGAACTCGACTCGGTACTGAGAAAAATTAAAAATAGAAAAGCAGCAGAGCTCGATGAAATACCCCCAGAAATATGGAAGACCAGAAAATTCGACGACATACTGCTCCGACACTGCAATGCCGTATATAATGAAAATCCTATAGACAGATGGATGAAGAGACGCATCCTCCCCTTCCCTAAAAAATGGTGACTTCAGATTAGCCAAGAACTACAGAGGGATATCATTTGCGTCCATAGTGCCCTACTAGACAAATGCATAGAATCCAAGGTTGAAAACATACTTAGGAACAACCAAAATGGCTTCCAGAGAAATAGATCCATGACGTCACAAATCTTGACTATTTGCAACAATAGTATTTATCGACATTACCGAGCCCTTTGACTCCATTCACAGAGGAAAAATGGATCCAATTCTTGCCTACGGCCTACCAAAAGAAACCGTCGCAGCCATAATGCTATATAGAAACACCAAAGTAAAAGTCTGTTCTCCGAATGGAGACACAGACTACTTCGACATTGTAGCAGGTGTACTGCAAGGAGAAACACTAGCCCCATACGTCTTTATCACCTGTCTAGACAACTTGCTTAGAACATTAATCCATAAAATCAAAGAAAACGGTTTCAAGCTAACAAAAGAAAAAAGCATAATATACCCCGCAAAAACAATTACCGACGCCGACTTCGCCGATGATATAGCGGTTCTGGCAAATGCACCTGCTCAAACCGAGCCCTGCTACTTAGTCTGGAACGAGCCGCCGCAGGCATCGACATCCATTTTAATGTATACAAAACGCAATGTATGTGCTTTAATCAAACAGGCGACATCTCCACACTAAACGGTAGCTCTCTGAAACTAGTTGACAAATTCACCTACCTAGGAAGCGACGTCTCATCAACCGAGACAAACATCGACACGCGACAAGCAAAAGCATGGACATATAACAAATAGACCATCAGACATATGGAAATCAGACCTGACCGATAAAATGTAGCGCAGTTCATTCCAAGCAGCGGTCGTGTCGATACTGCTATATGGATGCACTACATAGACGCTAGCTAAACGTATGGAGAAAAATCTTGATGGCAACTACACAAGAATTCTGCTAGCAATATTGAACAAGTCTTAGAGGCAGCACTACACAAAGCAGCAGCTGTACGGCCATCTACCACCCATTACGAAAACTATCAAAATTAGACGAACCAGGCATGCGGGACACTACTGGAGAAGTAGGAACGAGCTCATAAGGGCTGTACTCCTGTGGACCCCTTCACATGTTCGATCAAAGGCACGACGACTAGCTCGAACCTACATACAGTGGCTTTGTGCTGATACGGGACGTAGCGCTGAAGACCTAACGGAAGCAATATACGAAAGGAAGGGGTGGCGAGAGAGGGTCAGAGATATCTGTGCTGACAGTGCGAGATGGGTGTGTGTTTAAAAAGACAGATTCCAATGTATTTAAAGTGCTGTAGTTGTTCATCTAAAAAAGTTTTTTCAGATTGACATCTCAATTGACAAGCAACTGATCATTAGTCATTGGACACCGATCGTTCTTAAAGTTTTTTTCTATTTATTCTTTCACACTGTCTTGTAAGTGATTTTAAAGTGTTTTAAGATGTTTAACACTTGATTTAGTGTTTAAAAAGTAGCAGTAGGAGGATTAGTAGTAGTAGTAGTTGTTGTTGTGGTAGCAGTCATAAAAAGTCTTGATGGAGGCGCCAGAAATCTTTGGTGAAAATGGATAGATTCATTGATAGAGTTTAACCGAATGTCAGACCACCTGGGATTATTTCATTCGTCGAGATTTGAAACCTACGCTCATTGTAAATTTATATTTGCATTTTTTGTTCAGTTTCTAAATAGATTTTTTTTTTTTGCATACGGTTATATGATATCAAGTGACCCCCACATATGGACAAGCAAAAGCAGGATGAGCAGCCCGAACTTACATACAGCAGCTATGTGAGGACACGGGATGTAACCCAGAAGACCTGCCGGAGGCGATGAATTATAGGGAGAAGTGGCGAGAGATGGTCAGGGATATACGTGCAAGCGGCACGACATGATGATGATGATGACATGTAATATGCAAAAACACCTACTGGACCCATGTATGAGACTTACTCTCGTTCTACTCCTCAAGTGGACCTCGGTGTAATACCAATAATGGGGTGACTTCATACTCCCGAGTGTTTCAGAACTGGAACCTCACCACTAGATGTAGTTTAGTGTCATATTGATGACACCATTTTAGGGGTTCTTAGCCCTCTACAGAGTTAATGAATTCAAAGCCTCACTAATAGGTAGAAAGACTTGCTGGTAGTGCAGGTATCAGTAGAAATTGAAGGACCTGGTAGGTGAAGGGGCACAAATATTTATAGGACTTGGCAGTTAAAGGAAGCATAAATCGTTGTAGTTTGTAGTGGCGATGGCGAAAGTCAAAAAAAGAAATGGTGGTTGAGATGGCAGCATTTATATGTTGGTTGGTTGGTTGGTTGGTTGGATTTCATGGCATATCAACTTTTGTAGGTTATTTCACGCAAAATCCATTTTTATCTAAATAATCAGTTCTATTTCAAACAATTCAGTTTAGTATGGGTAAACAGTTTCAATGTCAAAAAAATCTGTATTTCAAACAATTCAGTTCATTCAAGCAGTTCTAATTCAGCTAATTCAGTTTTGTATAAGTACAGGTTTTGTTTAAACACGAACTGTATCGCGTTCAGAGAGGTAAGGCATTCTACAATAAATGGTATCTAGAGTGCTGTATATTGACCTTCGACCCGGCCAAACATGCCATTCCAAAGACAGCGGAAGTGACGCATTTTGATGGCAGTTATGGGAAGAAATCGCGTAGGCGGGCTTGGCTGACAATATGGGACAAGGTAAAATCCCGCGGTACAGTCATAGACTGATGTACCGGAAGAGAGTGACCTGTAAACTGCATGACAGTTATTTCAACTTGATGACGATCAAACATGCCATTCCAGAAATACTGAGTGGGCGATTGAACTATTATATAACTCGGTGGAGACAGGAAATCAGTTAGTTTTGGAGACCCGTTGGTGACAAGGTGCGGTAGAGAAAGCCCGCACCCAGCAGAGTGGGCCCCTGGGCCTCCAGTTGAGCAGCCCTGGAGATGGCCATAAGAGTGGGGGTTAATAAATTGCAGTTCTGTTCGGTCTCCAACTCCCTCTCACACACAAAACTTTCATATAAAGTGAGAGTTATATTTTTCTAAGAACTGTGTTGCTCGTCTTTATTCATTGCGTCAATATGTATTCTGCATGTATATGTGTATATATGCATATTTATTATGAGGCTATACAACAAGAGTAAGGCATTAAACTACATCTGATGGTGAGGCCTCAGTTCAGGAGATCAGGGGAATATGGAGTATCCTTTCATTACCATTATTACCAGGTCCACTGAGGCCCGAAATGGCAATATCTGATAAGTTCCCATCAATAGGTCAAAGAGATCATTTTAGAAATGATTGGTAGTCGTTAGGAACGTGTTAAAACTGCTGCAAAAATGTAAATATGAACACGATTACTTAACTTATTGTCATAAAATAGCCTTACACAAAATGTCATATCATAAAATCAATCACTCAATCAATGTGAATACTAAAAGACATTCAAGAACCATATGTTTCTATACGTGATCAAGCTGAACCATGCTTTGAAGTTTTTCTATCAGGGTTGTCAAACTGAAAAATAACTGAAACCAATCACATCACGATCTTGACATTTTGCATACCTAAATTCCTGAGTGAATAATTAAAAAAACTAAGCAAACTTTATAATTCCAATTAAAATGGAATTCGATATAAACCAGTATTGGACAAAGTATATATATATATATATATATATATATATTGAGAGAGAGAGAGAAAGAGAGATAGTGACAGACACAGAGAGACAGAGACAGATAGGGAGTAATTAAAAAACAAAGTAATCCAAAAGGAAAAATTTAATGTGAAAGAAAGTCGGCGCTATAACGATCCATCGGTGATCTAACGACACTCGATTCTACCTTTTCTAAGTCTTGATGATGATTATTGTGTCGATTGTCATTCACTCTGAATTTTTCTCTAAGGATTACTTTGTTTTTCAATTTTTATTCATATTGTCGGATTCTTTTCCATTATTTACTTCCATATTTATATATAGTAAAAGAAATCCAAACAAGACATGTCTTTATATGAAAATGTGCTGTGTGCTATAGTAGCAAAGTAGATACAAAATATTTTTTAAAAAATTAATTTATGAATTCTTGAAATCTGTTACTGAATGTTTCATAAAGAACACGCAATGATCTGAACTGAATATCCGTCTGATGATTATGTTTTCCACATGAAATTTCATGTAATAGAATTAAGAATTCACTATTAATATATATATATATATATATATATATATATATACACATACATATATATATATATATATATATATATATATATATATATACACATACATATATATATATATATATATATATATATATATATACGTGTGTCTGTGTGTGTGTGTTTTGATGTGTGTGTGTGTGTGTGTTGATGTGCGTGTGTGTCACCACTTTGAATATCTAGATTTAGTTGTAAACATCCTATTGACCCAACCCCTCCGCTCGGGCAGGATATGACACAAGGTCAATTTTTAAGCGGAGTTTAACAGGTTTCAATTCAGAGTTTTCCTTCTCCTAGACTAGTTGCCTCACCAAGGCTGAAGAACCTAGTCTGTCCTACTATTTACCCATAGCTGGAGGGAGAATAATTGGATTCATACCTTTCCCAAGGATATTAGTGATATGTGAAATGCAATCAGTCAAGTCCAGGATTTGAACTCGGGTCGCCGTGTTCATTTCCTACGACGATAACAATTACACCACGGGCATAGGTGAGTTCTAGGGTCGGTCAGATTTTATCAGTTTCTCCCAGAACTTTTAATAGTTCTGATCTCTCGGCGTACAATTTATGCTATATACTTATTAGATAAGAATATCTACATGAACATGTGTCCCATCGGTGAATGAATTCTCATCAATCAATATTGCCCAGGTAATTCTTTTTTTTTCTTTACAAAACAAATATTTCTTTATCTTTTATTACTCTCAGAGAAAATCCAACTTCACCAAAATTCAACTTCGAAAAAAACGTGTATACTCTGATAATGTATGTAACTTTCCTCGTTGTTCTCATATTCCAACCAAATACCCTATCTGTTAAAGGTAACTTTGTTAAAGAAGATATAAACTTATCTTCGTCAAACAGGTTGGTGAGAATCATTTCGTTTTGTGTTGTGTTTAATGGAGGTGGTTAGCATTTTTCTTAAAATCGGTTTTCTACTTCATATGATTCTCTAAAAAAATAAAGATACTCGACTACTCTTACGAGTTGTCAAAATATAAATAATTGTCGCACTGAAATTTTGACGTAAAAAACAAGTTACCTTGACATAAAATCAATGCATGCTGAAAGCAGAGATCACTGAAATTAAGCGGTGATAATCCTGCTCATTTTCGCAATGACTGACAACTTAGGAACACCAGAGTAATTTGAGGCATGTGGTACATACTAAGCAACTCTTAGTAGATAATAAAAATCAAGTAAACTTAACAAATGTGTTCAATATTAATATGATTCTTTTCAAAGTTCTAGAAAGTTTAGGCGGTATTACGTGCCTTTTTTCACATCCTCATCTCATCAGCAATACTGCTGGTATATCAATAGAAATAAGGATTTAAGGATCACCAGAAACCATTAATATCTAAATTGAGAGTTGAACAAAACATGCCTAATATAGTTTAAAAAATAGATTTATTAAAAAAAAAAAAACTTATATAAATACTCCCCAAAAATATAAAAAAGATTAAAAGTGAAATAAAGTTCCCATGGAAAAAGGTAGAAACTAAGCGACGTTGCAAATTGTGCAATGAATATATGTAATTTAATCATTCAACGTGAGTGACAAAATGTTTTAAAAAACAGTGAATGGACATAGCGATTCATGTTCGAGTTTTGCCTGGGAAATTTTGTTTGTTTGTTTTTGTTTAATGGCATATCAACCTTTGTAGGTTATTTAATGCCAAAGCTATTCTCCTAGAAGAACAGTAGTGGTACTATTTAACCCATAGCTGCGAGGATAAGGGGGTTTATACCTTTCCCAGGAATATTTGCCCGAAAGTGAATGTAATAGCGTGACTGGAGTACGAACTCGCTTACTACTATTCCGCAGTCCATCGCATTAACTATTACACCACGAGAACACCCCCATGGAAATTTTGTGTTCACATCGTATCAATGTTCTCAAGGAAAGTATGAAACCATATCTTTCCATCTGCTATCAATAAAAATATCAGTGGTCTCTAATTTCGGTAGGAAATCAGTGTATGTGTACAAGTCTGAAAATCCAACTATTAAAAGAAAAAAGCAACAAAACAAAAAATAAGAACGCCCAGGTCAGAAATATCAGGCACTCTTACAGGAAATGGCAAAACGTTCGGTGGAATACAAGAAATAACCCTGTCAAAAACTATCGGAAACCAAGCTAAAAGACCGATCTGATAAAGATTTATAACGAACACTATATATATATATATATATATATATATATATATATATATATATATATATATATATCAACCCTGCTTAATCTTTATTTAAATTATTTAATGGAATCACATTCCGTATGGATTATGTAATGCAAAAATGTTATTCAATCATGAATGGTAGCTATTTATATTTAACTTACAACTGCAAATAGATTAATTACACTGTATTATTTGTTCATAACAATCATTTGTTGTTCACAGTCATATAGCATCATGTATTCTTATCTAAGGAAAATGATTTACTCATTAGGAAGCTTAATTATCAAATATGTTGCAGACCACGATAAAGGTAATTAAATTTTGGATCTCCATCCATCTTAATGTGAAATGTGGGTAGAAACTGAATAATTCAGCATGAAGAAATGATATAATCAAAACGCTGAAAGTGACCAATCAAAAAAACAATTCATAGACGGTAGTATTTTTTTTATTTTCGTTTTTATACATAGATTTATAATTGTTACTTTTTATTAAAAAAGAAAAAGAAAAAACAAATCAAGCAAATCAAACTTAAGAAGACAATTTTTACGTTTTGAATTTATGTTATAAATATATTCTGTTTTCATTCTCACAATAAGAAAGTGCGTATTTTTTTCCAATCTACCTATATGTGACTTGCTGGCGATATGATACTGAGACTGCTTTAACTTTCTTTAGGATTAGAGACCCCAGTTGCGAATCTGGTGGTCTGTTGCCATAGTTTTCTGGAAACAGTTTGGAAATACGAGGACACCAGAATTATCGGTATGTTACAATTACATTGTCCAGCCCGGATATTGAGGTAACAGCAAAGTCTGAGTGATAAAGGTCAACAAACGAACAAACAAACAAACAAACAAACACACAAACAAAGAGGCCTTAATCGAACACGTCAGTTTGGTATGACGATAGAGATATTTTGTTCTTCATGACCATGCAAGATTTAGTTTAAACAGTCCAACAATAAGGGAGGGAATCCATTACCCTCTCTCTGGTGATTTAAAATGCAGTGTGCATCGGCCAAAAATCTTTCGCCGAAGAATTGTTATATTCACCACTATGTCTACTTCTGGATTTAGAGGTAGGCATTGTTTTACTGTAATATCGTTAGTGTATTATGGAAGAATACCAAAGCGCTCATGAGAAAATAGATACTTGTCGTGACAGATCTAGATATCTTAACAGTATAACAACGTGGTTGAAAAAAAAACAAAAAAAACAACTCGTTCAATATTCTCAAGTGATCAAACAAACATTTGAGGATGGTCGGAAAATATAACGGCCGAATCCTTATGGTAAACTATAGAAATATTCTTCGAGAAAAAAATCTATAACAAATCTTAGTCTGATTTTGTGGTAAGCTGGGATTTTAACAACGAACAGCTTCTTTTATTCTTCAAAAATACGTATTTTTTTTTTATATTATTAGAAACGTTTTCACAGATTATTTCTTTGAAAAAAGTATAACTTGTCACCAATTTTTTTTCGTTTATTTTTCATGAAGCGAAAAGAAGATAATTCTTAATCTCTTCTGTATTTTACCAGCGGAGATAATACGAATCTTTTTACTTTTATAAATATATATATATATATATATATATATATATATATATATATAAAAACACACACACACACACAAACACACACACACACACACACACATATATATATATATATATATATACAAACTCCAAACGTGTATTGATTATATGTGACTCAGGTCGTTCTGACATTTTCCTTCCAAATACCAGGACAAATAAGATCAATACATGTTTTTTTAAACTGTTTCTTGTTATCGATTTTAGTATATAAAAACAACAAACATTGCAATGGGACAGCTCAAAGTTTTCAAGTTTGTATAGCAGCACTCGAATTTTTTTCCGTAGCAACTGTAATTTTTTTTCTAAAATTACAAAATGGAAGAAAATAGTATAAAATAATATTAGATTTAAAGCACATTGCCCTTAACTTCGAGAAATTCTGCGATAAGAGCCGAAGTTATTCGATTTCTGACTTGTCATCATGGGAAAACGATTTAGGCATGTATATTTGTTGGGGAATGTATATTTCACGACTAAAAAGAAAATGTGTCGATTTCTTGGTGAAAAGAAAAATTCTGTAAAACGAATCCTCATTTGGACAATTGATAAGAAAGAAAGATCGAGCAAAATGATAAATAGATAGATGAATAAATAAATTAAAAAAAAAAAACCTTTCGCAAATGAAAAGGAATTATTTTATTTGACGATACACCAATCTTGAACAAGTCCTGGCGGCAACACCACACAAGACACCAGCTGTACGGCCACCTGCCTCCTATCACGAAAACTATCCAAGTTAGACGAACTAGACATTCAGGACACTGCTGGAGAAGCAGGGACGAACTCATAAGAGATGTACTCTTATGGACCCCCACATATGGCCGAGCAAAAGCAGGACGACCAGCACGAACATACATTCAGCAACTATGTGAGGATACGGGATGTAGTCCAGAAGATCTGCCAGAGGCGATGAACGATAGGAAAAAGTGGCGAGAGAGGGTCAGAGATATCCGTGCTACCAGCGCGACATGATGATGATGATGATGATACTCCATTTTACTTTCTCTTCGTTCTTTGTAAACTATTCTGAATTTGATAATTCTATAATTCACGAAATGACGGTCTGTATAGATAATGATCCGTCAATTCTATACTTGATTTCAAACAAATCTTCAAAAATTATTCAGTTGTGAAAATGATTAGCAAACTTTATATTTTTATAGTTTTACAACAGGTTCCTCCCAATATTCAATATATTTCTCTGACGACATATTTCGCAATACTTTTCTCTTGATTTTAATTGTATTTCAATAATCATTTTTACAACGCCTTTTTCTTGTTGTAAATTGAATTACGATGACCAGAAAATCCAACGAACACTTACGCACGGCATACAGAAACACTGGACAGCTGTTTCGACCTTATTGGGTCTCCTCAGCTGTGTTTACCGTGATCTCCACCATTGGAGATCGAACAAGCAACCACAGTTTGCAGAGCCGAAACTATACAGCTGAGCCACAGTGCATATCGTACACAAGTGACACCAAGCGAAGTAATCATCGTAATTGTGCAGCCAATTAACCTGAATGTGCATTGCCAGTTACATCCGTACTCTTTACAGGGGACACAGCCACCTCCTGAGTCACGTCTTCCAAAGAGGATTAGAAATACGCATCCGTGTAATTATCATGACCCCAAGAGTAAGAATATAGATCTACATTTTTTTAGGCACACTCAAGATAACGGCTGCACAATTACGATGAATACTTGGCTTGGCGTCACTTTGTTGCATTTTGACCTTCGACCCGGCCAAAAATGCCATTACAAGGTGATGCACCGGAAGGAAGTGACACATTCTAATGGCAATTATGAGAGGAAATCGCGTGGGCGGAAAATGGCTGATGAAATGGGACGAGGTAAAAAAATTCCCATGGTACATTCATAGACTGATGCACCGGATGAGAGTGACCTGTGAACTGCATGACAGTTATTTCCGCTGGATGACGATCAATCATGACATTCCAAAGATTTAGTAGGCGATTGAGTGGACTTTGAATTATTATATAACTCAGTCAAGACAGAAGTCAGAGTTACAGTTAGAGATCGGACGGAGTTATAGACGAGATGTGGTAAGGAAAGCCACACCAGGCCGAAGGGGCTCGGGCCCTCCGATTGAGTTTGGGTGCAGAGAAGTTGCTGATAAGATATAGCAGGTCACCCAGCAGAGTGGGCCTCTGGGCCTCCGGTTGAGCAGCCCTGGAGAACAAGAAAGACACAACGTTGACGGCCATAAGAGCGGGGGTCAAAATATTGCAGTTTCTGTTCGGTCTCCGACTCCCTCTCACACGCAAACCTTGAATAACCTTTTCGAACCCTTGTGTGAGTGGTACATATTTTGTTAAAGAAGTCTTCCTGCGTCTGTCTTTATCATTGTGTCGTTGTGAATTATTCTACATATATATGTGCATGTATGTAGATGTGAATCTGCATATGTGAGTATATAACAACTTGTGTGCGATATGGACTGTGGCTCAGTTGTAGCTTTTCGGCTCTGCAATCTGTAGTCGCCGGCTTGATCTCCAGTGGTGGAGATCACGGTGTACTCTGCTGATAAGACCTAATAAGGTCGAAACAGCTCTCCCGTGTTTCCATATGTCGTAAGTAAGTGTTTGTCGGATTTTCTGGTAATTCAATTCACGATATATTTCCTCTACTTAAAAAAGAAAATACAGAGCCTTTTTTCATAATTTTGAATGTATTTCTGCCGTGTTCGGCCACAGTAAGAATTTGTGAATATTTTCTCATGCAACTCGCTGGCGATATAGTACTGAACCCTACTTAAAATATCTTTGGGAATAAAGGCTTTTTGTTGTGAACCTGGTGGTCTGTTGCCACGGTTTTCAGGAAGCGTTTTTGGGAGACAATAGATCTACTGGAAAAGAAACACAAAGGACTTGACAGAACAATTTCGTATGATTTAAAAGAAGTAGATATTTTTCTTATAATGGCTATGTGTTATTTAGTTGATGTTGTTTAATAATAAGTGAGGAAAACAGTTACAATTTCTATTGATTTTATTATTTCTACACTAAAGTATTATAAATCTTTTTTTCTTTTTCTTTTTTAAACCAATTATATTGGAAAATTGAAAATATTCTTTATACATAAGGAAAATAAAGTTAGCGACCGTAGTCGACGGTGACCTGAAGGTTCTCCTTTCAAAAGCCACTACACCCAGATATAGGGGAGGGCACTACTCTTTTTCCTGGATTGCTCCACTCTACCCTTGATACATACCTTATATTTCTGAGTGTTAAGCAAGGAGGTATCAAGTACCATTTTAAAGTCTTTGGTACGATGCGGACCATTGATGAACACTCTACCCACTAGACCAATTGATAAAGTTATTCGCTTCTGTCTTCTCCTTATTTTAATGTTATTTCTATGATAAATATTTTACATATCTTTTAAAAGTACTCATCGGTTTGATCAAGTTTTGCTTGTTCAATGTTCCCCTAACCTCTCTTGCCATCTCTCATCATCATACATAGTTACTTACTGGTTTGAATCCTGAGTCTGTATCAACCTAGTGTTAGATTTCGCTGGTTAGCCTACACTGGCCTGTCTATGTGCAGGAGTCCATGAGTGAAAGTTTCTTATGTGTCCTTGCCTCTCCATCAGTACCATGCATGAATTGATTGTCTTATTTGAATGTTTGGGGACATGAGAGGCAAGCTGCTGTTCTGTGGGGCATTTCTTCCAAAATTTGTTCAAGATAGCACGTATCATTCTTGTGTAGTTCCCTTCTAGCCTTTTCTCAATGCATTTTGTTTGCGTCCATGTTGTGCATCGATATAATAGTATGGACACAGCTATAGCTTGGAAGAAATCCAATAGATAGATAGATAGATCAGATATCCACATGATCAGTAACCAGTCAATATCATTCTATGCTTTCGCTTGGTGTATGTTGAAATCACTCTCCGTAGATGAGATGCTCCTGCTGAGGTATGTGAACTGGCTTACTAATTTCGGAGGCCTTTGAGTGGAGGAGACTTCTATTCGAGGACATGCAGTATATATTGAATTGGATCACTTAGACGATAGAGGTTTAATCAAAAATAATATTACTTAGTAAACGATTATAGGTTTGAGCAAGTATTCTTAATAAGAAATCATTTACTTACAGTCATATGATATCAAGTATTCCTGTGAATTACAAATATTTTTCAAACAAATCTATTTTATTAATAAATGGGTCCATAACGGGTTTTAACTAATCGATCGGGTCAAATTGTGTCCGAGTGTAATAGCAATAAACGTGTACTGCACATATGCAAGAATTGTAGAACTGCAGACAATTCAGTAAGAGACCACTATATATATATATATATATATATATATATATATATATATATGTGTGTGTGTGTGTGTGTGTGTATGTGTGTGTGCGTGTTCAGTTGAATAGTGAACCAGCTTTTTAAAAACAAATTTTAAAAATTTAGAGAAAGTGTTTAAAACAGGCAGGCAGAGCTAGATAACAACGAAATGATCGAAGCCCAACATATATATATATATATATATATATATATATATAAAGTAAAGTAAAGTTAGCGACCATAGTCGAGGGTGACCCGAAGGCTCCCTTTTCGATAGCTACTACACCAAGGTGTAGGGGAGGGCGCTACTCCATTCCCAGGATTGCTCCACTTTACCCTTGAACCGTACCTTATAATGCTGAGTGTTAAGCAAGGTGGTATCAAGTTCCATTTTTAAAGTCTTTGGTATGACTCGACCTGGGATTGAACCCGGGCCATTGGCGAACACTCTAACCGCTGGGCCAACAATACGAGCACTGACCTGATCTTTCGTGAGTACTCAAGAAGGATTCTTTTTACATTGCTACGAATACTAAATGCCAAATATGTGTGAATAGATTGAGGGAGGTGCAGATTCATGCCTTTCCCAAAAGCAGTTTTATGAAGTGAACGTAAACTCTCCCAAATGGATTTATTTTTCTACGTTGTAAACTTTTAGACTATATGCACGTTCACGGTCTTAAGATTGCCAAAAAAGATAATTCCTCAAAAAATAACTCGGAAAATAAATGAAAAAGAAAAGAGTGTAGCTTTTTCTCATTCTATTTTCCACAAGTCTGAAGTGCTTGGAATGATATATTAAAAAAAAAAAAAGAAATAAATGAATAAAAAGTTAAAGAAAAAAAGCTTCGGCGGACATTTTTTTTGAAATTATTTAAAAAGTTTTGTTTTAGTTATTTTCTTTTCTTTTCATTTTTGGAGATTGTATCATGTGATTGAGAGATGGCTTGCCTAGTAGCAATTCAGAGAAGACAAAAGAAACACTTTCATTTTCCTATTTTATTTCTTTAACAACTTCTTTTATTCATCTATTTTCATTTTTGTTTTTATTTATTTATTTTTCCGCACATCCATGGAGAAAACCAATTAAATATTAAAGAAAACAAGTACAAAACGAAAACAGTTCATTCATATTCATATGGTTACAACATTCATTCCTAAAGCAATACAGACACACAATACAGACACATAAATACACGTGTTTATATGTCATTTATAATGACACAACTCATGCCTACTTATAATATGCGTATCGAAGTCTCACAATTTTATGGAATGGCTGGTCAAGGTTGATAATGTACATAACAGCCTTAGTATTAAACCCGATTGCTGAATGTTCATGTGAGAGTTGGTTTTCCAATTGTTCACCCATCAGTTCTTATCCCACTAGGTGCACATAGCGTAACGGTTACCGTCGTAGAAAATGGTAACCCGTAACTCTAGTTCAAGTCCTGGATAAGGCTGTTTGCTTTTCACTTCTCATTTATGTCTTTGGAAAGGGTTTGAATCCATCTGTTCAACCATAAATATCTAGTTATGTGCAAATAATGGGATATTACAGGTTCTTCGGCTTTGGTAAAAAGAACCGGCATGATTTAAGGAAATTCAGAGATATTTGTATAGCGCCTGGTCGGAAGCGGAAGAGTTGTGTAAATACATACACCTTTAGCAACACACAAACAGACTCAAATACACAAACAAACGTAGCCACAAACGCACGCACACACACACACACACACACATATTTGTATATGTGTTTGTGAGTTGGGGGTGGGAGCACACGAGAGAATTTCAGTATTTAATGCATCTTATTTATTTCCATGGAAACTACATTTATAGTAGGAAACTCAAAAGCACAGGTTCTAGGTACAAAATAGTATTATCAAACAAAACAAAATCCTATCATCTACAAACATTGACTATGCATCTTCAACAGCGATTAAAATTTCACATGCTGCGTTCATATTAGTACGTCCGAGTGGAGGTGAGCCACATATAATCAAACAATATTTGATGTTCTCATGGACAATTAACTCCAATGGTAAACACAAAACTTGAGATTAACCTAAAAGGCAACAACCAATCAAATCAATCTTTACTATAAAAAGAACACTCGAACTTAATTTTACCATTTGAAATCTCCTGAAGAAAATGTAAATTTCGAAACACGTACAAAGCACATGATGAGGAAAAAATAAAAACCCAAAGTATATGAAATAATAAAAAAACCTAAATACAAAATTTTGATTATTTGCAGTGATTCTGACATCTGAATAGGAATGCATCAGAAAATAAAAAAGGATAAAAGTCACGACTTTGTGTTTCACAAGCCCGAGTTTTAGGCGAGTTTCTATCGACACTATTGAAACTTGGTCATTTCAGCGGAATTCAAATCATTTAAATGAAGATGCAGTTGAATTTAAACGTATTGATACAGACACGGAAAAGACTGCGTACGTCAAACTCTTTTTGATTGTATCTAGCCTGCTTTCTTATTTTTTACATTTTTACTTTTGTTCCATTTGTTGTTTTATGCATTTGAGCCTTAGCTGATGGTTTTCCATTGGAGTCTTAGCGGCAGCAAGTTTCCACAAATTTCCAGGACTCTTCTTAGTATTCTAGCCGATTTCAAAAATGTTGTAGTGTGGATAGTCTTCGCTCTTCCTCTTCTTACCAAGTCCTTCAGTTCATGTATCAATCCTTTGGTGAATGAACCGAGCGCACCAATTACAACAGGTATCACAGACACTTTTATGTTCCACAGTTTAGGTACTTATCTCTGCTTTCGTTTTCCATCGGTTCTAACCTGTGATCAGCCGGAATGGCAAAGTCCACTATTCAGCAGGTTCTCTTTTTTTGTTGACTATCTATAAGTCGTGTCGTCTGGCCGAGCTTAGAGGAACCGTTTGTAACTCAAAATCCCAGAGAAATTTGTGGGTTTCATTTTCTAGGACGGATTTTGGGTTGTGTATATACCATTCGTTCGTATTGTCAAATTAAAACTTCCTTCACAACTTCCAGTGGATTACCTTCCCCACCCAGTCGTGTCTAGTCTTATGCACTTTTTGTATTAATTTACTGCATTCGCTTATGATGCGTTTGATTGTTTCATCTCAATCACCATATAATCTGCAATTTGTTGCGTCTTGAATATTCTTGCGTTAACATAGTGAGTCCTTAAGTCGTTGTTTCGTGCTGCTATCAGAAGAGGATAATTTTCTCTCTCAAGTCTTTCCTTTCCTAGACATGTTGTTTTTCTTCCAATTTGTTTTCTGGTTATTTCTGTTCTGTTGATGCTTGCGTTGTCTTCATTGTTTTGGTCACTGTGGTTAGTCTTCCTCCGCACTTTTTTTATGTAGTCTTGTAGTCTTTATAGCGATGCATCGACGCTATCTTGAATGCTGGAGAATACTCTTACTCCTTCTTTTCTTGGCATAAAGAGTCTGTTTAAATCATCTCTGGGGTGTAAGGACTTATGTATCGTCATGAGTTTTCTTGGTCCATTTGTTTTATATTTTTGTTCTCTGGTCTATTTATTATCATTATTTACTCATGAGAATTTTTCACATCAGCGTTACCTGATGATCTTTCACTGGGGTTTCAGTAACAGCAAGTCTCCTCAAGTCTCCAGGACTCTTCTTAGTATTCTGGCCGTTCTCAAAAATACAATAGTTTAGATTGTCTCCACTCGTCCACCAACCTCCAAGTTCCCCAGTCCCTTTAATAAACGTTTAGTTACTGTTCCAAACGCACCAATTACAATTGGTATAATTGACACCTGCATGTTCCATAGTTTTTTTAGTTCCCTACCAAGGTCAAGGTACTTATCCTTCTTTTCACGTTCTTTCACTTCTATTCTGTGGTCACCCGGGACAGCAAAGTCGACAATTTTGCAAGTTCTCTTCTTTTTGCTGATTATTATTTGGTCTTTATTATTATTACCATTTTTTCGTATAGTCAAATTTTATGTTTCTTGCACATCTTCCAGTGGATCACCTTGCCAACCCAGTCGTGTCTAGTCTTACATTCCTACCGCACTAATTTGCTGCATTCGCTTATTGTGTGATTGATGGTTTCATCTCTGTCACTGAATAGCCTACATTTGCTATTTTGCTGCGTCTTATCTAGTCTGGCTTTAATATGATTGGTTCCTATGGCGTTGTTTTGTGCTGCTATTAGGAGGGATCCTGTTTCTCTCTTAAAATTTCCTTTTCTTAGCCATGTCCAGGTTTTGTCGTGTGAGATGTTGTTTATTAGTCGTTTAAAAAACCCATAGAGTTGCTCACCTTCCCATTTTTGTTTCCTACTTATTTCATTCTGTTGTCCATTGTGTTATCAGTATCGTTTCCGATAGCTGTAATCAGTCTTCCATCGTGTTTTTGTATATTGTCTTCGAGTAGTTGTATCGTTACGTCAACGCTGTCTTCAATGCTGGCAAGTCCTCTTCCTCTCTCTTTTCTTGAAACATATAGTCTGTCTACGTCATCTCTGGAATGTAATGCCTTATGCATTGTCATTAGTTTTCTTGTTCTTTGGTCCATTTGTTTAAGTTCGTCTCTGGTCCCCTTGAAAAAAGGTCCGGAATATCTAGCATGTGGTACTGCCCTGGTATAAATATATATGTATATATATATATATATAAGGTTCAAGCTAGAGAGTTTTGTCTCGAGTAGTTTTTACATTCTCCTGAGATATTCTTTTTGAATTTTGTCTTTCATTTCCACTAGTTTGATGGTGTCAGCCTCCAAGATGCCCAAGTATTTGTAGGTTTGGTTTTCTACGAGCGTTTTAATCTTGTCTTGATTTGGTAGTTCCACTCCGTCAGTGAGATGTCGTTTGCCACTTTTCATTACAAGCGTTGCATATTTTTCAATGCCAAAATCCATTCCAATATCCTCACTGTATATTCTAACTGTGTGTATTAGAGTTTCCAGTTCTTTTTCAATTTTTACAAATAGTTTGAAGTCATCCATGTACATTATATGATTGATTTTTTCTTGCGATCTACTATGTTTGTATTCGGCAGCACATTCTCTGAATATGTGGTTAAGTGGCATCATGGCAATTATGAATAGTAAGGGTGATAGAGCATCTCCTTGGAAAATACCTCTTTTGATCTTTGCTTCAGCTAAGCTTCTTCCTCTTGCTGTTAATTCCACTCTCCAGGTTTTCCTGGTTTTGTCGATAAAGTTTATGACTTCATGTGATATTTTGTACATTTTGAGGCTGTTTATTATCCAGCTATGCGGAACCATATCATATGCCTTTTTGTTGTCAATCCAGGCCATAGCTAGATTTTTCCGTCTGGTTTTGCTCTCGTTTAGAATGTGTTGATCTATGTAAAGTTATTCTGCTCTGCTTCTGGATCCTTTGTAGCATCCTTTCTGTTCATCAAGGAACAAACCACGGCTTTTTAGCGAGTAGTAAATCTCTTCCCTTATTTGTGCTGTTAATATCTTCCACGTCATTGGTAGGCAAGTTATGGGTCTGTAACTCTTTGTGGCGATTCCTTTGTTTGGGTCCTTTTGTATCAATGTGGTCTTTCCTTTGGTCATCCATTCGGATACGTGTGCTGTTTGTAGGCATTTATTCATTTCTAGTTTTTGTGCGCCATGAATGGAGGTGAATTTCTTGAACCAGAATCCATGTATTCAATCATCGCTTGGCGTTTTCCAATTTGATATTTTTAAGTGTTGTTTTGAGTAAATCGGTGTGTATTTCTGCTTTCGGGCCTTCCTCGATTTCTTCTAGTTCTCTTGTCATAATTTTTCAATTTAACCTTTTCGTTATGTTTTTTTGGTTACCATATTTTTGTCCAAAATCGTTTGGTTTCTTTTGCATCCGGTTGTTGGTATATTTTATTGTCATTTCCTCCCAATTGTTAATAGAATTTTCTTTCATTGTTTTGCAATGTCCTAGTTTGTCTGTATTGTTTTACCCTTTGTCGATATCTCTTTAATCTTCCTCTTTCTCCAGCACTTCCTGGTTTATTTCCTCAAGTTTTATTGTAAGCTTTTCTTGTGTTGTCTTTTCTTTTCTGTTCCAAATTATTCCAGCGTCTTTCTTTTGTTTTATCATTTTTGCCTGTTTTCGTAGATTTTTCATCTGAGTTTCTAGTCGAATTTCCCATCCTCGTTTTGATTTTTCTTTCGTGCTTTTTGAGCGAATCCCAATTTTCTCGCAAACTAATTTTGCTCCAGCATAAATAATTTCATTTAATTCGGTTATATTATTCGTTGATATTTATGTCAGTACTTGATTCATTTTATTTGTCTCTGCCTTAACTATTCCCCATTCAATGTTTCTTAATGATGATAAAGTGGTCTTTTCACTGTTCAAAATTCTCTTTAATTTCTCCAGATTTAACTTTTGTTCCTGTGATAGTTTTTGTTCTGGGTTGTTTTGTTGTGCATTGTTTGGTTGTGTGGGGTTTCCCTTACGCATTTGAAAGTTCTACAGTCCAGCGTTAGCTGATGGTTTCCTCTGAAGTCTCAGTGACTGTAAGTCTCCTCAAGTCTCCAGGAATTTTCTTTGTATTCTGGCCGTTTTCAACAATGCAGTATTTCAGATGGTCTTCACCCAAACTCTAATTCCCAAGTCCTCTAGTCCCCGTAGCAATCTTTGGTGACTGCACCGAGCACTCCCATTACAATTGCTATCACCGTCACTCACATGTTCGATAGCTTTTTCGGTTCTCTAGCAAGGTCTATGCATTTATCTCTCTTTTCAATTTCCTTCAGTTTAAACTTGTAGTCAGCCGGAACGGCAAAGTCCACTTATCAGCAGGTTCTCTTTATTTGTGGACAAGCCATTTTTCGTATGATCAAATTTAAATTTCTCACACATTTCCCTGTTGATCAGTTTGCTCACCTTGTCGCGTCTAGTCTTATACACTTTTTGCACTAATTTACTTCATTCACTTATCACGTGATTGATCGTTTCGTCTCTGTAGCCATATAATCTATATCTGCTATTTTTTTCGCCTTCACTGATCGCGAGTTTCTCACAACAGTATTTACTGATGGTCTTTTTCTGGAGTCCGAGTGACAGCAGGCCTCTTCTTGTTTTGTCTCAGTGCACTGACTGTTCTCAACAGTACTGTAATCTGGATGGTTTCGATTCTTAATTTGATTTCTTTGTAAACTGTTGCAGGTACCCCAACTATAATCGATATCATCATCATCCATGTTCTGCAGCATAGTTCGTTCTCAGGCCAGGTCCTGGTATCTATCAGAATGGCAAAATCCACGCGATGGTACGTTCTCACTTCTTTTGTTAATTAGCAGTAAGTATGGTCTTCTGGTTAGGATTAGGTGATTGGTTTGTATCACAACATCCAACAGAATTTTATGAGTCGAATTTTCTTGAACAATTCCTTATTTAAGCGTATACCATATGGGATTATGGTCAAATTTCAGTATTTTGAACAATTCCAAGTCGATAACATTTCCAACGTAGTCGTCCGAGTCTTGTACGCCTTTTGTGCTAATTTCATGCATTCGCTTAGAATACGATAAACCGCTTCCATTTTTTCTCCAAGATTAAATATATAAGAGCTGATTTTAAGGCTGTGTTTTTACGCTGAATCCCAAAACCATACAATTTTTTTCTAATCAGACCAAATTTTTAAAATACAAGCTCTTTCTTGAAATTTATAGAACAGTATTTTAACTCTATTTTCTCGTTGAAAAAAAAAATGCTAAATTTAGTGCTAATTCGCAAAAAGCTCCCATTGAGGCATAGTATTGTGAAAAGTTCACAAAAGAATATATTCTTGGATGAAAGGTCTTTTCAGAGACTTTCTCCTGTACTCGGCAGCCACCTTATCCAGTTTCAATCACCAGCCGTAATCATTGAGAAAATTTACTTACCACCGTCCTTTGTAGCACTTTTCCATAAAGTGAATGTCTTAGTGAAAGCGCACATCCTGCTCTTCACTCAAATTTCCACAGTTCTTTAAAAATAATCTAAGTGTGACCGCAGAAGGTGTAGTTTGACTGACATTCGTGTCCTTAGTTAGCGGAAACTCTTCTGTAACTATTCAATTTCCTTCTCATATTCTGCACTCCATTGGTTTTCCAGGAAGTTTGTAAATACTGACTTCAGTGACTGCCAGGTGGCCAGTTCAACTTCGCTAAGTGCAACGTCAAACATTGTGTCCTTGATGAGTTCTCTTACTCGATGGCCGTTAAATATACCAGTCTTGAATTTTTCCCTGCTTATCCGTGGAAATTTCTCTTGGGGGAAAGGAAACATACAGCCTTCCCCGTCCATTGCCTTTACAAAGTTCTTCATTGCTTTTAACTTGATAAGTAAGGGTGGAAGCAGTATTTTGTTGGCTTTGTTTGTTTGTGCTTTATGGCATATCAACATTTTTTGGTTATTTAATGCCCAAAACATTTTTAAACAAATAAACAATTCAGTTCAGCATAAGTACACAATTTAATTATGAAAAACAATACAAGCTATTCGGTTTCGTCAAATGGTTCTAATTCAAACAATTTAGATTAATGAAAGTATAATTTTTGTTTGCACTCAGTTAAATGTGAAAAACAGTTCTATTTCAAACAATTCAGTTTCGCTTACATAAACAGTTTCATTTCAAACGATTCAGTTTAGTATAAGTATGTAGTTTAAATGTCAAAACAGTGCTATTTAAAGCAATTAAGTTTAGTATAAGTACACAGTTTAGTTCTGTTTGACTCATTGAGAAAACCCAATAAGGTGCTACCACTCTTGACATGCGTGGACCTGGTAGCGATGGCAATGAAGGGTATTCCGCATTCCCCAAAGTTCCAGCATTATTGGAACTTCACCATCAGATTCTTCAGTGTCATATCAAGGACATTTGTTTGGGGGGTATTACCCCTCTGCAGAGAAGCTGTTGGTGTATTCTACAGCCCCAGTCGATTGGGCTATGTATTTCGTTCGGTTCAATGAGAGGGTGAGACTGAACGTTATGCAAGCCAAGTCTTAACTCTTGTATTAACCGCCAATCTTGTCTCACATAATCTTAGTCGTCAGCCCGGCTGTCCCAGAGACAGAAAAAAAGAAGGGTAATTTGTGTGTCCCCCTTGGAGCCCAAGGACCAGTCCAACGAACTTAAGATCTCCACAGATCAACCATATAATCTTTCTTTGATCTTATTAGGATAGTCCTCGTATCCTTGTTGATAGGTCAACGCAGTTCTTATTGCTAGCGAGTTTTTTTTACCCTTCTTTTCTTGACACACACTCTACCTATGTCATCTCTCGGATATGACGTTTTGTGCATAGAATCAACTTTCGTCTACTTTGATCAATTTCTCTAAGTTCTTCACTTGTTCAATTTAAGACTCGTCAGGAGTATCGTACAAGAGGGACTACTCAAGTGTTCAGCACTTCGATGAGACTTCTGTAACTGAATTTATTTTCGAGAAGCTTTCTTGATCTTTTAAAATAATCTTTTCTTACTTTTTCTTTCATCTCGATTTGTTTGACGATGTCCGCTTCCACTATTGCCAAGTTCTTGTCGTTTTCCGACTCTCCAAGCGATTTATGTTTTCCAGATTTGATAGTTGTATTCCTGCCACTGGTTCCCTTTTCATTTTTCTTTTGATCAACTGGGCATATTTTTCAATGCCAAATCCTGTTCCAAAATTATTTTATTGTTTGTATCAGGTTTTTCATTCTTTTTTCATTTTTGTAAATATACATAAAAAGAAATCATCATTTTTTGCTCTTTTGTAAATTTCTAGCTCCTCGTGACTTTCTTAAATACGTAGTTGAGTGGCATCATTGTTACAACGAAAATAAGAGGTAACATCGAGTTTCCCTGAAATATCCCTCTGCTAGAGTCTGCCCTCCTGCAGTCAATTCCACCCTCCCATTTTCTATTGCACTCGAGATGAAGTTCATGATTTATTGGATATTTTGTATATTTTAACTCTTGATTATCTAATTTTGTGGGGCCATTTCATAGGCCTGCTTGTTGTCAATTTACGACATGGCTGTATTTTTCCCCTCGTTGTGGCTTTTTTAAGATTGGCTGATGAATAAAAAGTATGTAATTCGTTCTTCTTATTTCCCTGCAGCATACTTTTTGCATTTTCTGAAAAGTTCTGCGGCATATGAGCAAGTATTAGATTTCTTCTACTATTTGTGAGGTCGGGAGTTTTCACATCATAGATAACCACGTTATCGGTTTATAGTTGCTGGGGAAAATCCTTCTTTTAGAATTCCTTCTGAATCAGGGCATTTTCCCCTCTGTCATCAATTTAGGATTACTTGCTTCTTTTAGGCATCTAATTAGTTGCAGGACCAGTCTGTCGTGGATAAACGTGAATTTTTAAAACCAGAATCATTCTACGCCAGGCGTTTTCCAATTTGGTATTTTCTTAAATGTTGCTCTTCGCGAGTCCAGATGTATATTCGCCTCAGGTCATCCTTCTAGTTCTATTTTCTTTTTTCCTGTTATTTTTACATTCAATATTTGTTATGATCTTTCCGTTTTTATATTTTGCTTCAAAGTTGCTTTGTCTTTTTTAAATCTGGTGGTGGTTTTTTTCGTTTCACCTTAATCCCCAAGTTGTTCGTTGAATATACATTTCTTATTTTGTAATGTCAAGATTTAGTTGTATTGTCTCTATCCTAAAATCTCTTTAGTTTCTTTATTTTGTCAATACATTTTCATTGACTTCTTCCTGTTGTATCGTCAGACTTGGGTGTGGTTTTCTTTTTGGGATCTTTTCATTTCGTGGGATTCTCGTGTGTTTTATCTTTCTTAGCAGTTACGTTTGTTGTTGCAGCTTTTTTATTTGTCCTTCTAGCCACATTTCTCATCCATATTTTGAATTCTTTTTCGGATTCCTTAGCGGGATGCCTATTTTATCACTGAGTGCTTTACTCCTGCAGAGATTAACTCGTTTAGTTCTGTGATATTATTCTTTGGGATATATTTCAGTCACTTATTTACTTTCTCGGTCTCTACCGAGACTTTTCCCAGGATTAGTTCTTTTGGAATGGATCTTTCATGTTCTCTTTATTCATGAGTTTTTCATTATTTTAACGTTTTTTCTGTCTTTTTGTGTGCATTTTGATATATCTGACATGTATTCTGTGGTGTTTTGGCTTTACTGTTGCAACTAGTTTAGGTATCACTCTAACAATATTCTTCCAGATTTACATGCTCACATATTTCTAGTATTTCAAGGTTAGAAAGGCAAATTTTCTTTAAAGCCAACCTCACTTGGTCAGCAAGTCTTTGGCTTGAATTACATTTGATGGATTCTGTCCAGATTTCTATCATCCGTTTCCTATACTGTCTTTGTATTGGATTGCTCATAAAATAACAGTTGATTACATTTTTGTTGAATTCTCTTGTTCGATTTTTCTTTGGTTTCTTTCAAAGGCTTTGTTCTGTATCTGAAATAAGAAGACACAACACTATCAAATGTCCTCCTATTTCCCCATATGTGCTATCAAGGGAATACCAGCCGATCATTACACTCAGCTCAGACATCTGTTCAATGATGATTTTGATTTTGATTTGTCATTTTTCTTGGGTAGTATATTGTAGTCGTACCAGATCCAAGGGTTTATTACTATCTGTTCTCTTGTCAGAGATATAGCCCGGTACTGTTACCAGAAAGAGAACACTTAAGCGGACTGCAAAAGAAAATGTAAGTATATATCTGACGGTACATAATCCTTCGAAATGTATAGTTTTAACTTAGTGAAATTTCGTTATCGTCATTCTGGTAATCAAATTGCATTTTTGAAACATGGACAGTACAGATTTCTTTCGGACACCTATTAATGTCAATAAATATAAATATCTCGTAGATGTGGCTAAACAGTATTTCAGCAAATTTTATTCTCTTTCTTTTTAAGAAATTTCGAAATGGTCCAAGTAAATTCAAAAATGTTAATATTCTAATGTTTCAAGTTTACACATTCTTTTAAGTAAAAAATTTACTATGTACATGGAAATTTGGAAATAAAACGGTATTTCGTTTACTCTTAACTTCTATCAATATTCAGGACTAGATCCAAGTTCGGTTATTTTGGTAATCAATTCACATTTATTATTTGTGATTTTTTAAACCAGTTTAACTGGTTCCATTTTTCATTGAAATCTGGCTGACTGCAAGTCTCTTCAGGTTTCCATGACTCATCTAAGTATTCTAGCCGATCTTAAGAATGCTGTTGTCTAGATGGTCTCGATACTTTCTCTTATTTACAATTCCTCAAATCTTTTCTCCAAGTCTTTGGGAAATGTTTCCAGCCCACCAACTAAGTTTGGTATTACGGTAACCCTCACGCCCCTACAATATTTTTGTTCTTTGGCTTGGTTCATGTATTTGTCCATCTTTTCGGTTTTCTTTTAATGTTACTCGGTGATCTGCCGAAACGGTCAAATCCCCAAGATAGGACGTTCTTTCTTTCTTGTTATTTAATAAGGTTTTGTTTTCTGACCAGAATTAGTTGACACTTTTGTATCTGGAACACGCAAAGAATATTATAAGTTTCATTCTCAAGGACGGATTCTGGTTTATGCAAATACAATAAGTAGTGTTGTCAAATTTTAATTTCTATCTTTTTACAATTGGATAACCTCTATCATCCAGTCATGCCTACCCATATACTCCTTTGTGCTAGATTAATACTTTCGCTTATCATGCAATCAACAGTTTAATTTCTGTTTCCGCTTGATGGTCTGTCGGTCATTATTTTGCTGGGATATAATTGGTCTTTTAAAGCATTATTTTGTGTCGCTATTAAAAGAGATTCAGTGTGTCTTTGGATATTTCTCCTTAGCCATGTTTAGGTCTTTTCGTGTACAATCTCATTAGTTTGTTGTTTGAAGTTTTCTTTTAACTTTTTGTCCTTCACATTTTTGTTTTATAGTTTTTGTTTTCCAGTAGCCATTGCTGTTACTGGTTGCTCTAAGTAGTCTTTATTTGCTCTTTTTCCAGTATTTCTTGAATCTCTATTTATGCATCATCAACTCAACCCACATTGCTGGTTAGTCCCCTTCCTTCTTCTTTCCTTGACATATGGAATATGTCTATGTCATCTCTCAGTTGCAAGGCTTTGTTTATTGGCATCGATTTCCTTGTCATTTGATCAAATTTTCCGAGTTTCTTCCTTGCCCATTTTAAGAATTGTCTTACAAGTATCTTACAAAAGAGGCTGCCAAGGTGTTTATTTCTTTGATGAGATTTCTGCTACAGGTTTTGACACGTCTCCCTCTTATCCTTCTGAGGAACTCATTTCTTATTTTTTCTTTCACCTCTGTTTGTGTCCGCTTCGAATATTCCAAGGCATTTGTAATCTTCTTCCTCTTCAAATATCGTTTTTGTAAACAAGTTCCTGACAGGCACTGGATGTATTATAAATTTTTTGATAAATTTCACATTGTTCCTTCTTTAGATACTCATGTAAGCTAATTCTGTCAATACTTTTGCTACTTCTTATTTAAATGAAAAAAATAATTGTGTGCACATTATTTTTATTAATGATAACTGTACTTGTTAGCTAAGGATTATTTCCTTAACAACATGTAACTGTGTATAGCAATAATTATCATAATTGTCAAATAAAAGGGATTAAACCTGATTTTAATGGAATATTAAACATATGAATAGATATGATCTTGATTAAAGATTTCAGAATTAATTCAATTTCAGCATTAAATAAACTATAAGATTTTTAATTTAATTGAACCAAACTATCTATTTTTTTTTCCTGAAAAATTTAAACAATTTAGCAACAGTAGGATAAGTAGTGATTTCATAAGCGTGCATAGTTTTACAAAAATTGTATTTTTTCAAAATAGTACGACGAACGTAACTATTTGAGATCAGATAAAAAAAAAAACATGGCTTAAAAAGGCAAAGGAAGCAGCTGATTTGATGGAGACAGGGAATCAAGAAGATACTGATCCATTTGTTATAAATGTGACACCATATAACCATTTGAATTTTAGGCGAAAGTACTAAAAGCGGACAAATTTTGTAAAGACGGTGTCTCGGAGAAAAAAAAATTCTGATTTTTCAACACAAATGTTTTGTCGCTATTCAATACTTTCGCTGGAAGCTGAAATATTCACAATATTTTTTTATCGCGACTATATTTTGCTTAGATTTAGAAATAGAAATTGCTATATAAGACATCTTTTTTATTTTGTTTAATAAAAAGAAACATGTTAGCCTGTTCATTCCTACCCTGGATTTTTGAATTCTTACATAATCCCATCTAACTGAGCTGTGTCGAAAAAGGACGACAGTGTGGAAATAATATTTTACGTATTTATTGTATACATTTAATACTACATTTGATATCGGAAAATTTCCATGCTCCACTCCTTGGAGACAAGAACATAATAATTTTCTCAGCAAAGCTTAACCAACAAAATTATGTAAAAGGTTAAAAGTGTTATCTTTTAATATTCGGTTCACATTGATAACTATTTACCAATAGGCACACTTATATTATTTTCCAGTGCATTCGTGGGAATTGGGCAAGGCTATATAAAACCATAAAAACAAATTACAAAATAAGCACATCGTAGCCGCATAATAAGGTATCGAATGAGTTCGTTTCTCACTGGATTCTCAGGATTGTCCTCAACAAAAATCTAAAATAGATTTATCAAATAACGATATAAAACACCATTTGAAATAACTATACGTATAAAGAATTATTTAAACTGAATTATTCATTTTAACGGCATGCCAATCCGTCTGGGGCTATTTTATGCCTAGGGAATTGCGTTCGTTATAAAGTCATGTTAACATTTTTGAACGTTTTTTTATGTTTTTTTTTTCATCTTTTATTCACGATCCTATTATATTTTTACGTATAATTTCCAACAAGATGTATTTGATGAATAGCTAAGATCATGACAGGTAATGCCACTGTGGGTCACTGTGAAGATAGTGACAATGAAGGGTTAGCTTTGTTTTGCAAAATATATTTACATTAATTAAAACATATTTGATCCTTTTTCTGATTAGATCACCAGTCAGTAAATGTAAGAACAGTGTTTATTGAATAATTGACAAAGTCTTCAAAAAGTAATGAAACAGTGCAATACACCCCCCATACTCCGCAAAAACAATCACGGACGCCGACTACGCTGATGACTTGGGGTTACTGGCGAATACGCCTAATCAAGCAGAGACACTACTGCATAGTCTGGAACGAGCCACAGCTGGCATTGGCCTCCATGTCAATGCACACAAAATTGAATATATGTGTTACAACCAAACGGGCAACATTACCACACTAGACGGAGCCTCTCTGAAACTAGTAGACAAATTCACCTACCTAGGAAGTAGCGTCTCATCAACCGAAAAAGACATCGACATACGACTGACGAAGCATGGACGGCTATTGATAGGCTCTCGATCATATGGAAATCAGACCTAACCGATAAAATGAAACGCAGTTTCTTCCAGGCAGCGGTTGTATCGATACTGCTATATGGATGCACTACATGGACGCTAACTAAACGGCTGGAGAAGAAACTAGACGGAAATTACACAAGAATGTTGAGAGCAGTATTGAACAAGTCCTGGCGGCAACACCCCACAAGGCACCAACTATACGGACACTTTCCCCCCATCACGAAAACTATACAAGTAAGACGAACCAGACACGCGGGACACTGCTGGAGAAGCAAGGACGAGCTCATAAGTGATGTACTCCTATGGACCCCCACATATGGCCGTGCAAAAAGAGGACGACCAGCTCGAACTTACCAACAGCAACTATGTGAGGACACAGGATGTAACCCTGAAGACCTGCCGGAGGCGATGAATGATAAGAAGAAGGGTCAGGGATATCCGTGCTGGCGGCACGACATGATGATGATGATATATATATATATATATATATATATATATATATATATATATATATATATATATGAGTGTGCTTTTGCGTTTGCGTGTGCTGTAAAAAAAGATTTACGCGTAAACGGTCAAAGGATCGAAAAAAAAAAAAATGCATTGGGCAATATCACGGCGTAGATATAAATGCACGTCTATAAATAGATAGAAACCTCTCTAAACGATTATCCCGAATGAGTCTAAGATCAACGTATTCGATCCTGAATACGCCACTTTTAAATAGTATGAACAGATTTGTGGTGCCACCTAGTTGAACAAAACTTCTAAGCAAGCAGTTACGACTAATTTGAAAGACACAACCCGCCCATGTTTAACATAAATCTCTTGTCGATGATCTAATGTTGAAAATTGTTCGAAAAAAAAATTCATCAGATAGTGATGATCGGAAAAAAAAGAAGATAAAATGCAAATAAGAAATATTTATCAAAAAGCGCTCCATGCAACTAGAGAAAAATCGGTCTAAAACAGAAATTATTAAAATTATCTATTCCGTTTCTGAAACTTAAACATTTTAAATTATTTTTTTGTGGTATACGTGTGACGAAAACAAATATCATGTCACGAGAAAAATTCCTCATACTATAAATATGTTTGATAAACAAATGATTTCCTTCTAACGATTATTTAATTCGTAAGAAAATTTAAATAACGGATTTTTAAGGTTACATTATTTGTATATCACACAGACACAAATACACACACGCACATACACACACACTATATGGATGTGTGTACTCGTGCTTGTTTATGTCTGCGTATGTATTTTCACAAACTGCCCTTACGAACAGGATTCGACACAAGCTCAATTTCTAAACGGAGTAAAGCTAGTCGGAATTCAGAGTTTTTCTTCTCCAAGATTAGTTGCCTAAGCAAAGGTAAAGAAAACAATTTGTCCGTCTATTCCCATAGATAGAAGACAATATGGATTCATGCCTTTCCCAAGGTCATTGGCACGAAGTGAAATGCAAACAATCTCGTCCAGGATTCGAACTCGGGTCACCGATTCGATTTCCGACGACGATTGCCTTTACGCTAACATTGCCTCCTTAAAATGTGTGTGGGTCCGTGCATATAACAGCATTGGTTTAGAGAGTCAATTTTCTCGGCGACCAGAATAATCCATTTCCCGCCTTTTCTATCGTCCGGGAAATTTAACGAAAATAAGAGTCATGGTTTAGGGCAGATAATGGTCTACGAATTAGCCGAGACGCATATTTGCAATGATTTCTGCTGAATGAGTCTCCAACACCCATGAAAAATATTGTAAACGTTACTAAAGAATCCGGAAATCAAACAAGCCCGAACGCCGTCTGGTAGCTGTTTATGATTCGAAGTCAGTGAGGCGAAGCGAGATGTTTTCTTTCATAACAGGAAGCTTTTCAACCCAAGTCACTTACGCCTAGAGAATTGATAAAGGCTTGGTAAATACTATATTCGTTGTCTGCGTCCCTTGATCTCGTACTGTTGCCGGGAGTTGTATAAACTGTGCTATGAATCGAATGCGAAAGTCCAAGTTAATTTTCTTTGCTTATATTTTGCTTATGTTTGTCAAGATGAAGATCTTTACGAAGGACGATCTTTCTAGCCTCTTGTTATGTCAGATAACACCCCTAGATTATGTCGTTAACCCAAACACACATGAGTCTGGATTTATTGGAAATAGGATATAGTAATCTGATTCAAAGGTTTCCTCGACCATCTTTTGCAAAATATTTGAGATAATACAGAATTATTACTCTATTTTTTTCATTGATTGAATAATTGATTTCTTAGTGTGTTTATTTGTTACGCAATATCAATATAACTTTTAGATATTTTCCGAAGAAGCACCCACAGGAATTAATGTTACGAGCCGCCAATAATGAAAGAGAACAAAAATATTATAACGATATATAATACTTACATTTACCATCCAGTTTCAGTCATTTGATTCATTTTCTTTACAGAACAGTTACATCCCAAAATCCCTTTTCAAAGTACATCCCCCTCACCTCCCGATCATATTTCAATTACCAACGACTAATTTACTATTATTTTATACCTAGTGATTAGGTTGTTGCATTTATAATATATTTTTGTTTAAATTTGTTGTGTATTCATTCCTTAAAAGTTTTTTTTACAGTTGGACGAAGTATTCCAATCTAATTTGAATGCAGTTGTATGATTTCAAGTATTCTTGTCAAAAACTAGTTATGTATTCACTCTTCTCTGGTTTCTAGTAATTATTTCTAATTAATAATTATTTCTAATTAATATTTATTCCTAATTAATTCCTAATTAAAAAATGATCATGTGGTTACATAAATTTACATGGTTTCAACTAACTAATGATGATAATTGTCAGTAGGAAAAATATAGCTTCAAGCAACTGTACTTAAAACACATGATTTACAGAGATATGCCAACAAGAATTTCTATCCAATTCAAATAATTTTTAAATAGATCTATTTGACTCAAACATTAGTCCCTAAATATACTACCTCTCCATTTCAGTTTAGACATTAGTGTAATGTCCATAAAAGGGTACTACACAATCCCCAAAGCTCAAGAACCTAAGCCTAACCCTCAGATTCAGTTTAGCGTTATTTCCAAGACATCACTTTTTCCTTGGTAGATCTTACTCATCATGTGTTAATTTATTCTTTGATGAACCTCGGCCAGTTATTATGATTGTTACTCTTTGAGAGTTTTTCACTCCAGCATTAGCTGATAGTCTTTCACTGGAGTTTGAGTGACAGTAAGTCTTCTCAAGTGTCCAGGAATTTTTTTAGTAGTCAAGCCAATCTTAATAACGCTGTAGTATGGATGGTCTCTTGTCCTTTGACTTCTTTGTCTTCCAATGCCTTCACCAAAACTCTGAGGTATTTTACAATCACACCGATTACAATTGGTATCACCGTCATCTATATATTACATAGTTTTTATTCTCTGGCAAGGTCTAGATGCCCATCTTTCTTTTCATTTTCTTTCCTATTTATTCTGTGGTCCGCTGTTACGGCAAAGTCCATTATTCGGCAAGTTCTCTCTTTTTTTTTTTAACAATCACTAAGTCTTGTCATCTGACCGAGATTAGGTGATCTATCCCTTTTCTCCTTGAGAGTTTTTCACATCAGTGTTAGCTGATGGTCTTTTACTAGAGTTTGAGTGACAACAAATCTCCCCAATTCTCCAGGACTCTTCTCAGTATTCTTGCCGATCGCAATAGCGAAGTAATTTGGATGGCATCCACACATCATCTGACGCTTAGATGTCTGTATAGGTAGAGTTTTCAAATTAATTTCTATGCATGGATTAGTTGTATTTCCGATCATCCCTATCTGATGATTTTTTTTCGAACAAGTTTCAACATTAGATCATCGACAAAAGATTTATGTTAAACATGGGCTGGTTGTGTCTTTCAAATTTCTGCTTGCTCAGAAATATATATTCATTGTCTGTTAAACTTCTCGTATTATCATCCGATTTATTGGTCATCAGATGTTATTGTAAAGTTTAACAATATAGACTCGTGAGAAGACTTAAACGTCTCCACTTGAAGATTATTATAAAGGTAACAACCCGCTGTATTTAACCAAACCCGTTTAAATAATGATTCGCCGCCTATCATTTACCTTCTCATTCTCACAATACCAGACATCCACCTGAGTTCAAAGTCAGAATTTGATACCCTGAGGAGCTGTTTAGGCGAAACTGTAGTAGGATAGTTCCTGAATTACGAATTTATATATATATATATATATATAGAATACTTAGTCCAGTTAAACCGGAGTTAGGAGTAATTCCATCAGGACAAGAAAATATTCGTGAATATTTAGATCTTCCTGGTAAAGAGCTCAATGTATCAATTATACAGAGCAATATTTTCATTAAGAAAAAAACAACGAAACCAATCACAAAGGATTATAAATTTATTTCAATCCTGTTACGCATATATATATATATATATATATATATATATATATATATATGTGTGGGTATGTGTGTGCATTTAGACAAACAGTTGGTTTATAATTTCTAGTTTTGTGAGGAGAAAGAGAAATATGAAGTAATGCCTTTTATTGCAGTCATCCTTATTTCATCGTGCTTCGTGTCTTTCAGTGAACAATTTCTGGAAATTATATTGAATTGTGTTGAATGATTTCCGTTTTGATAATTTTGTTCAGAAATCATCACTGATCAATATAACTCATTACTAATCACTAATAAATAAGCCAAGATGATTTTGCAATTTGAAAAATGTTCCCAAATTAATAAATGGAATCGCTTCTACTGAAAATCAGAAAAAGATTCGTGCTGAATTATTCAAGAATATACAGACGTTGTGCTTTTTCAAATACTTATGGACTCTACTTTCTTCAGTAATCACGAGCGTAAGTTTATACAATAAGTATTGTAAAAAACGAAAAAAAAAAAAAATCTTTCAAACTCCCGATGAAACTATCAAAATAATTTTTTTTCAATTCGTAAGAAGTTATAACCATAAATTGCAATAAATTCTATTGAGATTATTAACTTTTTGTGTTCGAGTAATCTTTTAAGAATTATTACAATAGATAAAGAGTTCAACTTAAACAAAATTAAAGATAAACTATTTTTTGTGGGCTGAGAAAAAGATAACGCTGTACATATTGTCCCACTTTCTTTTTTCTCAAATATTCAAGGGGTGCCGTTGCGTAGTGGTTGAAATGCAAAACGGTGAAATTATTGTAAGCGAGTTCAAACTCCAGTCGTACTATTGCGTTCACTTTCGATCTAATATGCTTGGGATAGATATGAACGTCCTTATCCCACAGTCATGGGTTAAATAGTACCACGACTATTCCTCTCTCAGGATTGCTTTGACATTAAATTACCCACGAAGATTAATATACCATTAAACAAAGAAACCAAAACTAAATCTCCAGGACTGAACGCTGTGCACATTTCCGATTAAAATCCGTATGAAAATTCTCTATTTGGGAAATAGACAAAGATTGCAGCAAATGGAATTTTACCTATAAGATTAAAATAGATTGTTTTCAGTGCGTCATTCGAAATACGCAATGGGCTTGGAGGGAATTGCATTAATCCGATCCAAGTTAAATTTTCTTTGGATCTGTGTTACCAAAAATAAACATTTACCTGCTCATTCTCACAATACCAGACATCCACCTGAGTTGAAAAAAAAAAGGAAAAAAAGAAAAAGGGATCTAGATTTGAGGAAGGGATAAGGAAACCTCACAGCCAATGACATTTATTTGGATTGTTCAAATACAGTAAAATTGGTATCGTTTAACAGATTTATGGTCATTAGATTCTCAAATCCAATAATTATTTTTCAAAAACCGGCCCATAAGATGTATATAAATTTTGATAAGATGAATTCAACCATCCATATGATGCAAGCAGCCACACATTATATATCAATATCTGCCCATTATATTCGTAATTCCACTCATAAGATGCTAACAGTCACTCATAAAATCCATGTAATCACCACAGAGATGTACACAGACACCCATAAGATTCATACAATACATATTCTGGGTCGATGTAAGCATCTTATTGAGGTTGTATGCATGTTATGGGGGTCTATAAGCACTTTATTGATAGCGATACGCTTCTTATAACGCTACAAAATGATAACGAAATTGAACAATTCAAAGTAAAGTTATTAGTTTCGAGGATTCTTCTCCTCCAAAATTCCGATTTCCTCTTTTTTTCATTTAGTTAGTATCTTCAATCCGAGGTCGAGTCATTCCAAAGACTCAAAAAATGTTACTTCATGCCGTTTTGCTTAATACTCAGCATTATAAAGTAAGAATCACGGGTAAAGTAGAGTAATCCAGGGAATGTAGTAGCGCCCTCTCCTACGCCTCGGTGTAGAAGCTATTGAAAAGGGAGCCTTCAGGTTACCCACGACTAAGGTCGCCAACTATTTATAGAGAGAATAAGTTTACTGATGGCAAGCCTTTATATTTGGTAACTGTTATGGTCTTCAGATAAGACCGGTGGAAGAACAACTCAAACAACGGGTGATAGGTGAACGTTATTGTATTAGCAGAAAAAAGGAAGTCATACAAAATAAGTACTAGCCGTTCTCGGCTTGCAGTCCGTCTGTCAAATGTCTCGCAAGAAACGAGAAGTTGTCTTCTCCGAGCGAGTTAAGCTCGGTGAATATGTTTAGGTTGGACGAGTCCGTCTTTGGAGTATGGTAGGATATGTCCCCATAACATTAACGCTGGACCAAGGACTACTAGAAAATACCAAAGGAATTTAATATGGTGGGTGGTGGGTAATACAATACTTCCTGGCCCTTAGCCTAAAAGTGTTGAATGATACAACTGAAATAAATAATATTTTAAACTGAATAAGAAAATATATCTAAAATTTTGAACGAAATACATTTTATAGTGTAAACAATGCGTAATTCGTTTCTTAAGGTTACATGACTTTGAAAAAATTAATTAGTTATTTTTAAAAGGTGAAATGATTTTAGCGCCATCCTATATATATATATATATATATATATATATATAGGGGATATGTGTATTCGTGCGTGTGCGCATGCGCGTGAATATTTATGTACATGTACAGCAACATTTTCTTCTAATAGAGTTATTTCTATTTCTTTTTACATACTCAATCAAATCATAAAACTACTCTCAGCTATAAGAAATGATATATATTCGAGTTCTTTATTTATTTCTGCCATTTGATTTATTGTCCGTCACTGACACCGATTTATTTCGTTATATTTAATTATATCTATGATAAGAATCCATTTTTTATGAGCATAGAACAAAAATTCATGCATATATATTGAAAACAAATTAACACATAAACAGACAGACATACAGACTACACATCAATATATATATATATATATATATATATATATATATATATATATATAAGGTGCGTTCAAAAAGTATTTACTCAGACTGGAACGAACAATGAATGAAATGTTATTTTACTTTTAAATATCCCCTTAAATATTCAACAAAATTAATCCAGCTAATTTACTGGTGATGCAAAGCATCACGAAAATACACAATTCTGAGAAGCTAGACAGTTGTAGTTCTGTTATTTTTGTCCACATCCACTTACTTTTGGGGTTAAAATAAATTTTGTCGGTTAAATATTATGCTTGTAAATTAATCAAGTCATAGAAGAGAGGATATAAAAACAAATTTAAGTTAAATTCTTTTAGATATTATTAACGGAAATATAATTATCTACATTTTAAACGACTGTTACTCAATAGACTCAAGAGATGATTATCACATTTAATCATGCAGGTTTTGATTTGTTTTGATTCCTAGAACGTTTCCTTAGTCGCAGAACATTTAGAAAGAAAGATGAAAACAGTCTTTCGAATTTGCTTTTTCACGGAGAAAAACCGCTATTTCTATGAATGTTGCGTAGCCATATACACGAATATGGCCATGTGCAAAATAGACATGTAATGTTCATAACGATAGAATATATAAAGAACAGGAATCTCAAAAACACGTAACTACTTCTTGTTCAGGTAGGAGGAGAGACACAATCTTCTATGCTGTCTTATTCATTTGGCCCCCAACTCGAGCCGCCCCCATCGGGTGCACGTTCGCCTCGCGCCTGCGAGCTCAAAAATCGATCCTTCTCGATCGGCGTCCAAAACCCGACTCTTATTTTCTTCAAATTCTCACACAAACTTCCGCGTGCTTCCGGTGCGTGACGTCACCCGTACCTCGTCACCCAGTATCGTCTCGGACTGTTATGACATCTGAGTGACACCTCCATCCGCTCGCGCGCACCCGCGTTAACACCTGCTTCAATCTTACACCCAACCAACCCATGTGCTGAGCCGAAAGGTTCTCAGCCTAACTAAACTCAAAGGCATGAACCGAAATCCCTCAGCTATTTCATAACATGAACATGGAATAAAAAATTTGAAATCTCATGATGCAAGGTCTGGTGAATATGGAAGTTTGGGTATAAAAAAAAAAACAGCCCGAAATCCAAAACGTTTTTCCAACGTGATTCTTGCTGATTGTGGTTTTGTGTTATCTTGGCAAAGTTCTAATTTGCAAGGAGTTTCTAAGAGGATTTTCATGCACACGTTGCAACTTTTGGGAGAATAAATCAGCATTCTATATTTGACAACAGTTTAAAAACTTCAAATAAATTATACCGCAGTAATCCCAACACAGACACAACTTAGCATTATCTTCATGAAACTCACATTCGTAGTTGACTGCAGAGATTCACCCTTGTCAATCCCTTTGCTTTTTCGTAGAACATTGTTATGAAATCCCTCTTTTTTTATCTCCTGTAATGAACACGTGTCGTTTGCTATATACTACCTCGCTTATTCTCCTTAATAAGAGCATGCCGAACCCAAATATCCAGCTCGCTCTCTTTCTTTATCATTTTCAAGTGACGGCAGATTGGGAAATGGTGTGTTGAGGTCAAGGGTTAATTTTTTTAGCAATCTTGCGAGGATTAGATGACAAAAAAGCTTTAAAAGCATCTTGATCGAAGACTGATGAGAGTCTTGCTCCGAGTTCATCTCTCAATGAGGTATCGCCAAAATAAAACTTTGGAAACCAGTTTCGGACTTGGGAGTCAGGAAAGACATCATTGTCATAAACACTATTAATTTTCTGAACTGTTCGGGTAGCGTTTTCGTATTCTTAAATGCCACAATATTGTGTGTTGAATATCATCTTTCAATTTCTTCATGAGGTTATAGTTTATAATCATGATGTGCACTCTTTCGCCACTGAAATAAGAAAGACTGAAGAAGACATTCTTTCACTATTGAAATAAGGCATTTTGTTTAAAACTCTCTTTAATCAGGTAATTTTCAGTTGCATTTAAAATGCTGGATGTTTGAAATGCGTAGTTAAGACTTGCTTTAAAAAATATCCATGACTCAACCCAATATATCCTCCATAGGAAAACGTATTTATCTCCTGAACACAAACAGAAATTAATTATTTTTTCCTTAAATCAAAATAATTTAAAGTTCCATCCTTAATAGATATGGATCTAATCTTATACACACACACACACACACACACACACACGCACACACACACACACATATATATATATATAGAGAGAGAGAGAGAGACAGACAGACAGACAGACTGACAGAGAGAGAAAGAGAAAGAGAAACAGAGATCGAATTAGAGATTCCGACCTTATATACTTACACAAGTCATTAAAAAACCCATTTAATTTCTTTCCTTAAATCATTTGAATGTTGTTTTTGATATGTATGATAGATTATTGCGGGACTAATACTCATATTATCGATAATATCTTTCCGTCAGAATATGTTAAGAAGGAAATATCCGACAAATAATTGAATTAATCCATACGTTGGAATTACTGAGAACGGTGTGGCTACTAAAACATTTCCAGGAGTATCAGGAAAATTAGTTACAGCTCAATAATATGAATGTGGCTTTTGGCTTTTCACATCGCTCTTATGTCCTGGGGAATAATATGAATTTATCTCCACCTGCAGTTAAAGGCAGGTTAGACTCTACAAACTTAATATGGCAGATTGTCTAGAAAACGTTTGAACTCTGAATGAAAGTCAATATATCCTTCTTGTGGCACAAGGACTGACAAAATATATACTTCTATGATATCTGTGTTGATAATATTTTGGCAACTTGGATGGATATATACATGATGGAACAGGAGTAACAATAACAACAACAATAACATCCCGAGCTAACTGAAGATTATTTAAAAAAATTACCGCGCCAATCTCTATTATTTAGCAGCAGATAGGAGTGACTCTTGATTTTGCCATTAGTACATCCCTTCCCCTCCCTCATCCCCACCAAAAAAAATTGAATGGAAAATTCTCAAAAATCTGCTGACATGTAATTCTTAGGAAAGATATAAAAAGAAATCCCCAATTTCTTTTACTTAGTAGCTAGCAGAATTCGAATGCTGTAAATAGGCAAAATAAGTCTTCAGAGATGTTCGGTGGAAAACAGGTTAGTAAAAATGTCTTTTTAAAAAAGAAATAACATTGATTTTCGGTTACTTGTGCAATCTTTTGGTGAATTCTTGTCAGTTTTAACTGAATGGTGTTTCTAATCGGCTAAATTATTTACCAGCTGAAATATCCAGAGTTAAAAGAAGATTTTCTCAATCGATAGACATTTTCTGCCCTGTATTTCACCGGAAAGTCATCAGAAGCCTTTTATCTAAAATAATATTACTAGCCCATTTAGAATTAGTTTAAGAATAAAACAGTAGATATAAACCATAAATGTGACACTGGAAAACCTGAAAATAGTGCGGTGTTTTAGTTCCGGAAGTAAAACATAAAATAGCAGGACAACGGACTTTAACTAAGTTAAAACATAGGGTTACGTATACTTCTCTTTTTTTCTTTACTTTCGGTGACCCCCTGTTCACGAAGAGCAATTATAACTGTTCTTTGTCAAATCTGTGTAAGGCGCCCGTGGTGTAATGGTTATCGTCGTAGGAAATGGACACGGCGACACGAGTTCAATTCCGGGACGAGACTGATTGCATTTCACATAGCACTAATACCCTTGGGAAAGGTATGAATCCAATTATTTTCCCTTCAGCTATGGGTAAATATTAGGGCAGGCTGGGTTCCCCAGCCTTAGCGGGGCAACTAGTCTAGGAGAAGAAAAACTCTGAATTCAAACCTGTTAAACTTCACTTAAAAATTGACCTTGTGTCATACCCTGCCCGAGCGGAGGGGTTGGTAAATAGGGTATAAGGCGCGCAGATCATAAACAGCCACAATATACAACCCATGATAAAAATGTCCAGTCTCAATATTACAAAACGTGGGACCTAGGCAACAGGCTTGGGTGTCATGATCGGCAGGTTCTCTCTTGATAGCCAACATGGGAGACCCAATCGTCATCCTACGAATGTTGCTGCGTCCTTTTCAGGTACATGAATGACGACATTAGTAACCCCAACAATCAGAGACAAAAACGCAAAACATGGTCAAGGGAAGAAAATCAACGTGCACTACACTGCTATTTTCGGAGCAACCCTTCACAAAGAGGATATAGGAAAAGAATGATAGAGATCTGGCAAGAATGTGCTAGTTTTCAGGAAACAAGTCAACGGCTTTCCGATCAAGTTTGAAAAATAATAAAAAAAGGGATGGTTTTCTGACCTTGAAATACTAGAAATACACCAGAAAATACAGAAACAAGACAACACAATAACAGATGCATCAAGTGGCGCAAACCAAAAACAACATTCCAGAAATGAACTGCCAACTTTTGAAAATGAAAACGCCACACTACCAAGCAACCCAAAAGAAACACTATCACAAGAACAAAATATAAATATAGAAAATGTAAAGAGAATTATGAATCGTGAAAAGACTAATCTACCATCATTATGAAACATAGAAAAGAAAACACTTAAAACAGAAACGAACAAAATGAATCAAATACTACCTTACGTATCAACGAATAATATAACCGAGTTAAATGGACTAATCTATGCAGGGGCGAAATTAGTGTGTGAGAAAATTCGCAGCCCCCACCCCCCAAACACGAAGAAACAGTCAAAACTAGGATGGGAAATTGGACTGGAAACGTAGATAAAAAAATCTATGTAAACAGGCCAAAATAGTAAAACAAAAGATCCTGGAATATGTAGGAAAAGAAAAGAAAAGACAACACGAGAAAAAATAACAGTACAACTTGAGGAAATAAAACAGAATATTCTGGCGAAAGAAGGGAGATTAAAGAGATATCAACAAAGGGTAAAACAAAACAGGAAATTTCAAAACAACGAAAGAAAATTCTATCAACAACTGGGAGCACATGACACAAAAGCATACCAACAACCAGACGCTATAGAAACCGAACAATTTTGGACGAAAATATGGCAAATAAAAAAGCATAACGAAAAGGCTGAATGGATAACTATATGACAAGAGAACTGGAAAGATCGGAAGAAGGCCAAAAAGTGGAAGTAAACATCGAACTACTCAGAAAGACACTAAAAAATATATTAAACTGAAAAACACCAGGCCCTGATGGAATACATGGATTCTGGTTCAAGATATTCACTTCCATTCACGACAGACTAGCACTAGAAATGAACAGATGCTTACAAGATGCACAAGTACCTGACTGGATGACTAAAGGAAAAGACCATATCAATCCAAAAGGACCCAAGAAGAGGAACTGTTCCAAACAATTATAGACATATAACTTGCTCACCGATGATGTGAAAAATATTAACAGCACAAATAAGGGAAGAAATCTACTACTCGCTCACAAACTGTGGATTGTTACTTGGGGAACAGTAACGATGCTGCAAAGGATCCAGAGTCACAGCAGAGTTACCCTACAGAGATAAACACATCCTGAATGAAAGCAAGACCAGACGGAAAAAACAGCTTTGGCCTGGATTGACGACAAAAAATCATATGATATGGTTCTGCAAAGTTGTATAATAAACTGTCTCAAAATGTACAAAATATCATATGAAGTAATAAACTTCATCGAGAAAACCATGAAAACCTGGAGAGTTGAATTGACCGCGGGAGGAAAAAGCTTGGCTGAAAGAAAGATCCAAAGAGGTATTTTCCAAGGAGAAGCTCTATCACCCTTACAATTAATAGTTTCCATTATACCACTTAGCCACATACTCAGAAAATGCCCTTCCGTATACAAGCTAAGTAGATCGCAAGAAAAGATCAATTACCTTATGTACATGGATGAAATCAAACTATTTGAAAAAAAATAAAAAAGAACTGGAAACCCTATTGCACACAGAATATACAGTCAGGACATACGAATAGAATTTGGCATAGAAAAATGTGCGATGCTTGTAATGAAAAATGGCAAACGACATCTAACTAACGGAACGGAAGTACCAAATCAAGACAAGATTAGAACGCTCGCAGAAAATGAAACCTACAAATACCTGGGAATCTTGGAGGCTGACACCATCAAACAAGTGAAAATGAAAGACAAAATTCAAGTAGAATCAGGATAACTAGAAAACTACTTGAGACAAAACCCTCAAGCAGAAACCTTATCAAAGGAATAAATACTTGGGCTGTACCCCTCATTAGATACGCGGGACTTTTTCTGAAGTAGATTAGGACCAAAGAACAAGAAAACTAAGGACCATGCACAATGCATTACATCCCAGAGACGACGTTCACAGACTATATGTGTCTAGAAAAGAGGGATGAAGACGACTTGCCAGCATCGAAAACAGCGTTGACGCATCGATACAATGACTTGAAGAATACATAGAAAAACACGAAGGAAGACTGATTACAGCCATCAGAAACAATACTAACAACGCTATAGATAACAGAATGACAAAAACCAAAATGGGAAGAAAAACAACTCTATGGGCGTTTTAAACGACTAATAAGCAGCATCTCACATGACAAAACCTGGTTATGGCTAAGAAAAGGAAACTTTAAGTGAGAAACAGAATCTCTCCTAATAGCAGTACAAAACAACGCCATAAGAGCCAATCATATCAAAGCGAGGATAGATAAGACTCAACAAAATAGCAAATGTAGGCTATTTGGTGACAGAAATGAAACGACCAATCCAATAATAAGCAAATGCAGCAAATAAGCACACAAAGAGTATAAGACTGGACACGAATGGGTGGGCAAGGTGATCCACTGGGAAATTTGCAAGAAATTTAAATTTGACCATACGAACAATTTGTATATGCACAACCCAGCACCTGTTATAGAAAATGACACACATAAACTCCAATGGGACTTTGACATACACACGGATCACCTAATAACGACCAGAAGACCAGACCTCATAATAATCAACAAACGAAAAAGAGAATTTGCAAAATTGTTGACTTTGCAGTCCCGGATGACCACAGAATAAAACTGAAAGTGTAAAAAGAAGGATAAGTACCTCAACCTTGCTAGAGTCTAGGAGAAGGAAAACTCTGAATTCAAACCTGTTAAACTCCGCTTAAGAAATTGACCTTGTGTCGTATCCTGCCCGAGCGGAGGGGTTGGTAAATAGTACCTTGCTAGAGAATTGAAAAAACTAAGGAACATGAAAGTGACGATTGTACTAATCGTGATCGATGCTTTTGGTACCGTAACTTGTGGATTATTAAAGGGCCTGGAGGATTTGGAAGTTGGCGGACGAGTGGAGATCATCCAAACCACAGCAATATGGAAGACAGCCAGAATTCTGAGAAGAGTCCTAGAGACTTGCGGAGACATTCTGTCACTCAAACTTCAGTGAAAAACCATCAGCTAACGCTGATGTGAAAACCTCTAAAAGAGTATAATAATAATAATAATAATAATAATAATAATAATAATAATAATAATAAAAACAGAAAAAGGATGAATATTTTAAAACAAAAATATACAAGATGCAACAAAATAGTAAATGTAGGTTATGTCGTAACAGAGACAAAACGACCACTCCTGTAATAACCGAATACAGTAAATTAGCACAAAAGGAGTAAAACACTTGACACGACTGGTTTGGGGAGGTGATTCACAGTGAATTGTCCTAGAAATTTAAATCCGTCGAAGAAATGGTAAAAGTTCAACCCAGAATATATCCAGAAGAATGAGACGCACAAAGTTCAATGGAACTTTGAGATATATACAGAGTACCTAATCTCAACCAAAAGATCAAACCGAGTGACTTTCACAACAAAAATCCCTGCTGAATAGTGGACTTTTCCGTTCCTGCACACAACAGACTAAAATTAAAAGCTATGTAAGATGAGGGTGGTAGTGATACCAATTGTTACTTGTGCACTTGGAACAATTCTTAAAGGATTAATAAAGGAACTGGAACAGTTCCCTAGAAGCTGGAAACAAGATTTGGTGAACTGGAGATCAGAGGAAGTATCTAGACCATTAAGATCATAGCACTGTTAAAATCAGCAAGAGTACTTGGAAGATTCCGGATGACCTAAGCTAAAGACTGGATAAATACCCGCATCTTTCCAGAGAAATTAAAAAAAAATAATGGAACATAAAAGTGACATTGATTCTAATAGTAGTTACAGCTGTGAGAAAACTCCTTAAAATCTGTTAAATAGACTGGGAGAACTAAAGATCATAGTAATGTTGGTAGACTAAACCTAGTGGTTTCTCTTCTCACAGTCTTGAAACTTTCTCATATCACCACTCATTTTTTGTCGCGTGATTTGAAAACCTGGGAATGCACGTGTTTTACGGACAGGTCTTCAGAAGTAGCAGACCTACCCGTTCAATCCTCAGCAACGATGTACATGGTAATTCTCTATTTTACCCAATTCGAGAAGCAGTAATTGATTTCCATCTCTTTGGTTGTATGGACTTTTCTTCTTATTCCTCGATCGCGTTGTAACTCATTAATACTTTGGGACGGGAAATAGTTCCCTCCAGGTATGTTGTAAAATCAAATGTTACGTAGGGTTAATACATTTGTCTCTTCTTCCTATCGAGTATTCTGTGTTAGGTTAATATCTTTTGGATAACCAAATGCATTACAAGAAAGGGTGTTATCTACCAGTTAACACCTCGCTAAAACATATAGCGAGAATCAAGACTCTCCCTACCATTACACTGTAAAAATTAGCAAGAATACTTAGAGAAACCGAATATATCTAAAATGATTTGCTTTCAGTCAAACTCTAGTATATAACCACTAATCAAAGCTGATGCGAAAAACTCTCGAGGAGTTCAATGAGAGCAGAGTTAAAGTCCTTTGTGCAAATTGGCAAGGGCTTCTTCGAAAACATTTGAACACATTTTGCGGTGAAGTAATGTCTAATGCTAATAATAACGAAATTAAAGAGTAAAACTGAATGAATCTACCTGCACAAAACGGACTGAGATCTCAGTTGAAATGAAACAATTATTTGGGAAAGAAATTGAAGAAAAAACGTTATCAAAGAATACCTCGGAAGGATGTTAAAGTTTTTAGGAACCAAACGTTAGAGAAGAAATCCGATGAAAGAAATAAGTATTTGGCTAGGTTCTGTTGCGAGATAATCACTGCCCTGCTTAGAGTGGACATAAAAGAATTTCGAAATCTCGACCGCAAAAGAAGAAAGATTATAACAATCCATAAAGCTTTAACCATGGAAAATGTTGAAATGCTTCACGTTAAAACAGGAAAGAAAAAGAAAAGAGAAAAGAACAGAATACTTCCTCTTCGTGGATTACTTTATTCTCTTAAGAAAGCTTCAGATTAAACAAGTATGTATTTACCCGACCCCTCCACCACAATCCGGTTACGATACAAGGTCAATTTTTATTTTAAAGCAGATATCAGCTGTTTTGAATTGACAGTTTCCTGATACCGGAACTGGTCACCGTACCAAGTCTAAAAATCTTACTGCCTTACTCAGTTTGAAAACAGATGGATTCACGCCTTTGAGAAAAGAATTAGCGTATTGTAAAATGCAAACAGATTCGCCTGGGTTTGAACTCGGATCGTCTAATCGACTTGTTCCGATGATAACTGAAACATCAGGTGCCAAACTGAGTAAGAGAAAAGATTAATTATATCAGTAGATGTATACAAGAAAGTTAAACGGAAGACCTACGGAATAACAGGAAATGTTGCGTTGAAGGATCTCGTCGAATGTTTAAGGAAACAAAGACGAGATGAAGGGACGACAATGAGATCATATCAGGAAAAAGGAAAAAAAGTCAGACATGTGGTCACAAAAAATGACATTTACTTTATTACTATTTTTCAACCCCTCTACGAATGGATTACTTATCAGGAACATGTGAAGTGATTTTTTTGAGTCGATGAAAGAATTGCTAATCGTACCGCACCCTCAATGATGGTGAGGTTGCTTGCGCCAAATTTAAGTCGTTACTTTATCTCTGTTAATTACTGACTGACTCTTTTCAAACAATCACCAACTTTCACATGTCGCCGTTTTACACATCTAGGACAAGTGTTTATGTGACTGTTGTCGTTCGCATAGACAGGTAACAAATTCACAAATGGTGATTGGCAACAATCTCCTCACAGAAACACAATAACGAGTATCTATAAATAAGAAACTATGTTATTCAAAATTAAATGGTTAAAGCACTGAATTGCGGAATCATAGTAAACGAGTTCGAACTCTATTAAAACTATTACGTTCACTTTCGGACAAATACCCTTGGGAAAGGCATGAACACTCAGCTATAGGTTCAATAGTACCACTGCTCTACTAGAAGGGGGGAATTGGCATCAAATAACTCAAGAAGGTTGATAGGCCATTAAAAACAACAAACCAAACCAAACCATGAACAGGATTGCGCAGAGAAAACCTAATAAGAGTAACCAAGTCATTGATAATTGTGGCGATTAGGAACACAGTAAGTAACAATTATATAGATACAAATTTAGATATGTCCACACTAATCATTTTTAAATAAAATTCCATTTTCTGCCATAGCAGAAATAATCATGATCATCTTCAAGTCACGCTGAGAGCACAGACTTCTCTGACTCTCGCTATCCATCCCTATTAACAATCACTCCAAGCAGGTTTAGGCTGCATCTTGCATCTCGCAAAGAGCTGACGTAAGGAAGTCTGCTGGTCGACCAACAATGATGCGTCCTTATGTAGAAGTCAATAAGAGAACGTCGCTTACGAGTTTATTCTTGCTTTTCCTGCAATGTTCCGCATGTCTTGTTCGTCATATTAGATGATTGGATATTGTAAGTTTTTTTTTTTGTTAATTAAATCTCCAGAATTAAATCTCTTGGGAAAAAAAAATCAATAACAAAAGCAAGGAAAAAAAACAGAATTGCTCCATTTCAGAAAGAAAAAATAAGTGTGTGTAAATATTCATTAGCAGTTAATGAGGTGGGGTAAATGTTAAAGCGCTGGACTGTGGGATTGTTTTAAGCAAGTTCGAACTCCAGTCGCGCTATTACGTTCACTTTCGGAAAAATACCCTTGGGAAAGGTACGGACCCCTTATCTTTCTAGCTATGGGTTAAATAGTAACGCTAGTGTCATAGAAGGATGAATTTGACATTTAAAATACTAGAAGGTTGATAAACCATAAAAACAAACTAAACCAAGCAGTATGAGTGATTTTGGATTTCTTGATTTATATGGTTACAAAAACAGTTCTGTAGAGTTTGTTAAGAAATGATACGTAATAATATCTCGTTTTTCTTTTCTAACGTTACACTAGACGCAATATTATTGTGATATATTTCGTTTTTAATAAGAAAGAAGCAAACTTTTATCAAAACATTTGTAGGTGTATATATTTTCAGGTGAAAAAGGAGAATATCAAATGCTGAGTGAAATTGTAAGCCGGGCGGTATCAAACTTTCTTATAATTACGTAATCTTGGATTGTATCAATTTCTATAACAAAATCTTCGTACTGCCGAAGTTTAATGATCATCACTATGAGTGATTTATTGTAAGATACTTGGAATAGTCCCTTAGATCTGAGAAGACAAGACATCTCCATGCAATTGATGAAATTATGCTGCATAGAAATAAATTGTGGAATGAAATCGCGGTCAACGAGATTATTAAACTAACTTATTACGCTTTAAATTGCCCGGATTTTTAAAATGATGTAATGGGAAGGATTTTGTTGGGTTTCCTTGTTTAATAGCATATCAATCTTCGTATTTTATTTAATTCCAAGGCCATTCCTGTTGAATAACGGTAGTGGTAATATTTAACACACAGCTCGGAGGATAAGGTGCTGGTTCAAACAGTCCTCGAGAGTATTACTCCGAAAGTGAACGTCTAGAGTTCGAATTCGCTTCCTATCATGTACTCCAGCATGTGAACCACAACTCCATGTGTTCTCTAGCCAATAAGGAGTTCCTGCTGAAGAGATTACTAATATCTAATTCTAATCAGCTTGTATTACATTAGGCTTCCAAATGAAGATGGCCTGATATTATTAAACTGGTTATGTCAGGCCTTGTTGTTATCTGAACGTGAACACGATCAACTGGTGACGTTATCACGTAGTCGGCAAGGCTTAAAATAGACAGACTGTATCCTTTGCAGAGGGTTATAACCGCATCACAGAAAATGGATGTCTTGGGTATGACATTTGATTGTATCGGATGGTGAATATCCAGTTCCGGAGGTCTTTGATGAGTGTAATACCCTTAATGGATTAAAAAGACATTTTGTATTCCATAAACGTGTGAAAAAAATTTAAGAAGCAACTACAAAATAAATGTTAATATGAATGTACAATAAACGCGATTCCCTTGATAATACTAAGTGAGTTGACATGCCATTAAAATCAATGAATAAATCAATTAATAAATCAAATTAACCACACTAATGAAAAATTGTTTGAAAAAAAATTATTGCTGTTTCTGCATAAGATTCCAAGTTTGTTTATCTTCCCTTTGGAACATCCGACCGGTCTACATTCAAATCAATCAGCACAGATTGCCTGACATATTATCTTTTTACATGTTTTTTTTTAATTTTTATTTTATTTTATTTTATAATTTTTTATTTCTTTCTTTTTGTAATTTATATTGCCTTACTGATCCCCCCCGCTTATTTAGACTCCCATCTTTTTTTTTTTTATCGAGTGCGAATTTATATTTCAATCGTTTTTTTTTCTAAATCTCGCCTCCATAGTTATAGATACACATACACACCATTGATCTTTGAATGTTAAACAATCCATCAAGTTCCGGACGAGCCTATCATCTTCAAATATCTTGACAAGTTTCGGTGGATTTACATCCATTTTAATATATTTCTTTAACAAAATGTCTTTCAAATTAAATATAGCATTCAGTTATTTTTATTTTTAGTGCGTTGTTATTGGTGGGATGTCAATGGATTTGATACAGCGTTTCAATTCGGTAGACTTTTCTAATAAATAATACGTAATCAAATATACGTTCTGAGTTGAAACTGTTTCGTTAAAAATAATAAGATAGTGGTATTTAGTATTAAGAAAAAATAACCCCCAAAATTAGATGATTGTTTAAAAATTACTTATTTATGGGCAATACTATATATATATATATATATATATATATATAAATATATATATATCATGTCATGCCGCAGGCACGGATATCCCTGGTCCTCTCTCGCCACTTCTCCCTATCATTCATCGCCTCTGGCAGGTCTTCAGGTCTACATCCCGTATCCTCACATAGCTGCTGTATGTATGTTCGAGCTGGTAATCCTGCTTTTGCCCGGTCATATGTGGGGGTCCATCGGAGTACATCACTTATGAGCTTGTAACTGCTTCTCCAGCAGTGTCCTGCATGTCTGGTTCGTCTGACTTGGATAGTTTTCATGATGGAAGGCAGGTGGCTGTATGGTTGGTGCCTTGTGGGGTGTTGCCGCCAGGACTTATTCAATATTGCTCGCAACATTCTTGTGTAATTGCCGTCTAGCTTCTTCTCTAGCCGTTTTGTTAGTGTCCAAGTAATGCATCCATAGAGCAGTATCGATACGACCGCTGTCTGGAAGAAATTGCGTTTCATTTTATCGGTCAGGTCTGATTTCCATATGATCGATAGACTACCGATAGCTGTCCATGCCTTTGTTAGCTGTGTGTCGATGTCTTTTTCGGTTGATGAGACACTGGTTCCTAGGTAGGAAAATTTGTCTACTAGGTTCAGAGAGGTTCCGTTTAGTGTGGAGATGTCGCCTGTTTGATTATAGCACATATATTCCGTTTTGTGTGCGTTGACATGGAGGCCAATGCCTGTGGCGGCTCGTTCCAAACTACGCAGTAGTGTTTCGGTATGTTTGGGTGTATTTTCCAGTATCGCCATGTCATCGGCGTAGTCGGCGTCAGTAATTGTTTGTTGCGTGGTACCTTCTGCTTCTTTTCTTTGTCAGCTCGAAGTCGTTCTCTCTGATTTTATCATGTCGGCCATCGAGCATGTTTTTCATCACTTGTTCAACGTTTTTATTCGTGTATATTTCGTACATACTGAGGACACTTATGGTGGTTGCAAGTTATATATAAAAAGTGATTTGACATTTTGAAAAGAATCATAATGCAACTGATGATTGGGAAAATCTCACAAAACTGACATTAAGAAGGAGAATGTTTGCGAATGAATTTGTCTATTGATCTGCTTTTATCGATGATTTTAAATTGATATTTTTAGGTTTTACAGCTTATGTGTCGCTGCATTTTTTTTATATTGTGCTCTGTCTCATGGGTTTTTTTTTTTACAACTTACAGTTTGCATTCAAATATTCAAATCTCAGTTACTCCAATCCTATTTATCTCTCACTCTCCCTTCATCCTTTCTCTCTCTCTCTCTCTCTCTCTCTATATATATATATATATATATATATATATTGTCATCCACAGACAGACTGTTTCGTTGTATCATAACTCTCCAATGTGACTAGACACGTAGCTGGGATCGAAACCCGCCCAACTTTACGTTAGACTTAGTATCATACCGCTCAGCCAACAAGCGAACCACGTCAGCTCAGGAATTATAAGGCATTAAGTAGTAGCTTTCTTTTGTTTATATTTATACCTTACCGGATACCAGAGTGCTCAATTCGTTCGAAAAAAATAAAAATGAATCAGACTAATATGATGAAATGATAAACAAAAGAAAACATGTATTTTGGTGCGGATGAAAATTTATTGCATTTACTTTGCTGACTCGTGTTTCGACTAATTTTTTTCTTACATACAGGATATTTTATTCAAATCATCTTATAAGCATGCAATCTGAAGGTAGGTAATTTTGTGGCTGAATGCAAACGTGCTAATATTTTGATTGATTTCTATCTATATCGGTATTATTTTGATTGATACCTATATCGGTATCATTATTATTTATTGAAATCAGTAAATAAATAAAACTGTCTGTGTTCTTGAAGATAGATATCGATTTTAGAGCCGATTTCAAATTTCCGTTGCTTCAGCGAATTCATTTGCAAAGGCGAAAATACAAGAATCGATTGCCCATCGATCATCGACATCAATTGTTATTATATCTATTTGTAGCAATATTTAACAGGAATACTGATCTTGAGGCAAATTTATGATCAGAATTTTTTATTAAGAGCCCCTGACAAGAAACCAATTACGGGATATAAAGACAAACACACACACACACACACACACACACACACACACATATATATATATCTATATATCAATATATATATATATACAAAGAGAGAAAGAGAGGGATCGAGAGAGAGAGAGGGGGTAGGGTGAGAGAGAGAGAGGTCTGGATTTGCTCAGATATCTAAATGGGATCACTCTTAAACTGATTAGTGTTACCATAAATGAATACGAATTTCATAAGAAAAGGATGAAATAATCATAAAATCATCCCTTGCTACATATATAATAACATCTGAAAAATGTTTGTCTGTATGTCCGCTTTATAGGAATTAAAATTGAGCAAACAAATTTTAAAATGATACTAACTAAACCTATCGGAAGCGTTTAAAGAAAGAGCCAAAAGATATCTCATCCCGATAAGGATATTTCATTGCATCAATTAGCGTGAAACCGATTTTTTTCTTTTTAAAACCTAAGTTAATGGAAGGAATTGTTAAGACTTTATAAACACATGAAGACTTATTCTTTATATTAATGATTCATTCGCATGGTGTTGTAGAATAGGCCGACAGCACCTCTGCACAGAGGTAATATTTCCGTAATGAGAACTGAAGCATAAGATGGTGAAGCTCCAGAACTGGAGGTATGGGTAACGTGGAGTAAACAATTATTGCCATTACTTCTAGGTTCACTCTTAGCCTGAGTCATTTTACCTGTTTAGAACCTATGCGTAAAATAGAACTGCTCAATCTTTTACACGTAATTATAATAAGTATATAAAAGAATTATTACATAAATAGCAATATTTGAAACCATTTAACTGCGTACAAATAAAAAAATCAATGAAAGAACCAATTTAACTGTCTGTAAATAAATTATCACTATTAAATTTAGTTGCCTAGATTTCTGTGACGAAGCTAGATGATTTTCATCATTAAGGGTTTTCAGACGATTGTCTTCATCTTTATTGTTATTGAATGCACGTGGGTTTAATAAAGGACGTAGTTCGAAGTTCCGTGTAGGTTCCCGAGTTCGACAAACACTTGAAGAAGGCCGGAGGACATATCAGCCGAAAAGTTGTGGAGATGACAATAAAGATGAAGACAATAGTCCCAAAACCCTTAATGGCATTGAATTTAATAGGAATATATGATCAATATAATTAGAAATGTTAAATAACAATACTTGAAACCATTTAACTGTGTGCAAAAAATAGTACTCAAACAAGTTTAAAAATTAAAGTTACCAACTAACTATCCTATATATATATATATATATATATATATATATATATATATATATATATACAGAGAGAGAGAGAGAGAGAGGCAAATTTTGCTCTGTTTGTATTCATACCTTCTCCGATGGCAAAAGCTGCTTATGGTGCCAAGGGTGACATTAACACCTTAGCCACCGAAACTGTGGTGTCACCCCTGGTTGGTGGTTGATGATGACCAAGTATCGCTCGTATTTTCCCACGTTGTATGATAAATTTCGAAAACCAAGACTCTCTAGAAAGTCGAAGTGACTCTAGAAAGTTTGGGTGATGTCCTGGAATGACAAGAAGCTAAATCAAGTCATGAACAGGATAACAGACACCGAATGACTTTTGGCTAACTGTATCGGGGAGGGAGAAAATATCACCCGTCAGACTAATTTTAAAGGAAACGACTATAAACTGGACCTGGCTACAACGGGTGATAGCAGCAAAATATGTAAGAGTTTGCGAGGTTTACATGTCCATTAGGGACGCTGGAGCAACAACGTAATTCTCTTATGGGAGAATTTAAATTGAATGACGAGGTTATGAAGCTGGACAACACTCACAGCGTTCAGGATCCTATTGTTGAGTGATTTTGACCCAGAGAAATTCTAAGGAAGCTAAAAATCCATTGGCCCAAAGGGAACCAGAAAACTATTTGGACAAGTCTTTACAAAAAAAAATTATTTTATTCTTACAACTAATCTTAAGAGTCCCATTATACAGTAGATAGGATTTTCTTTTTTAAATCATATGACGGAAAAGAAAAAAAGGGAAAACGACCAAATCTACGAAAAGAAAATGCCCGTGATTTTACGTGCGCAAGTAAAATGTACACATCATAAGAATGATCATTATTAACAACTTTTATGAACACATCTGAAAGCAAATGCATTTGACAAGAGGAACATTCGCTCAGTTTGTCTTCATATCCTGTCCAGAGGCAAAAGCCGCAGTTGGCACCAGGGATAGCAGTACCACCAGACCCACCAAAACTCTGGCATCACCTCTGGTTGGTGGCTGATTAAGACAGATTATTACACGTGTTCTTACATGTTGTATGACAATATATATATATATATATATATATATATACAAACAGGATTTAGCATATCAATCTGCAGGATTTGGTATATAAATCCACACGAATAGGTATGACACAAAACATAATCAAACCAAAGTTTTCATATTAAACTGAGTTATATTAAGCGCGGAAATTCAATTTTCATGCCTTTCTTTTCAGATTTCGAAGAATACATAAACAAATATATTTCCAATGAGAGCTTCATTAATTTTTTTAAAAATTTGCTTCCTTTACATTAAATGTGCTTGTATAATAACTTTTGAGTAAATCATTGTATAAGAAGGCCCCAAAACGGTGCACATTCTTTCCTGATGACCCTAATACGATTTTTCGGAAAGAAAAGGATTAAAGCTAAAACTTACATTCAACGAAGAAAATCCCATTATGTAGAGTTACCCTGTGGAATGTCAATGACAAGAGAAGTATCTGTCCGTCAGCTATCTTTTTGGGGAGTATCAATTACTTTTTAAGTAATTTCCTTTTTTAGATTATAATTGTCAAGTTACTCTATTCCTAACAAACAAAAGAATTAAAATATTCTATTATGACACTCTACTCTGTCATTATATGTAAGAAATTTTATTTGCAATTCTCTTTTATCCCCCAAATACAATAGAATATCTAAGAAACTGACAAACAATGAACAGTTTTCAAAAATGTACAACCATGAATTGTAAAATCCACCTGATATATACCCAAATAAGAGAAGAAAAATTTCAAAACAAAACAGATATATATTTCTTTATTTCTTACGACAAATATCATGTAGATAATATTGCATTAAAAATTAATTAAAAAATTTGCATTGAAGAGCAACATAAAAATTGTAATTTGTGAAACATAAATATGTGCGTGAGTTCTTCTTGAAAAATGTGTGACGACAAACGACGGAAATCTGAATTAAACATTATATCAGTCATTCTTATGAAATATTATGATTTCTGAAAAAGAAAAAATGGAAAATATCCTGATTAAAAATACGTTTCCGGCATTTAGACTCATAGATATTTATTATCTGACCCTTTTTTCAAGGAATGGACCACGATGTCAAAATGACAGAGGCGATATAATAATCTGAGATCTCGTAAATTTTGATATCAAGAATTCTGTGACTAAGTCTTGTTATAACGTGAAGATGACACGAAGAAACAGATAAACAGATTTTCAATTTATATATATATATATATATATATATATATATATATATATATATATATATATATATATATGTTACCGGCTCATTATCCAAGTAGGTAGAGTGTTTAATCCCGGGTCTAGTCATTCCAAAGACTCAAAAATGTTACTAAGAACTTCCTTGCTTAACACCCAGCATTATAAGGTACATATAAAGGTTAAAGCGAAGCATTCAAGGGAAAGGAGTTGTGCCTTCCACTACACCATGGTATTGAAAGAGGAGCCATTGGGTAGCCAACTTCACTTTATATATATATATATATATATATATATATATATATATATATATATATATATAATGCGCTTTCTTATATCCTTTAATTCATCGCTCTTAAGGGGAGATTACTCTTTTAAAATTTCTGAACTACATCTTAATAATTTTTTACCAAAGGCATTTGCTAATGTTTCGTGCACCAATGAATTTATACTATGGCATGTAGATATTAAACGTTTTGACAAAATTAGATAGATTTGAATTTTTAGAAAAATAAAATAAAACTCAGAATTGCTGCCCTTGGCAAATGAGCAAACTTTATTGGATTCTTCCAAATTAGACAGTAATCTCTTCATGACAATATTTTTCTGCTCAGTGTTTTTCTTTTCATTTTTTTTTTTTTTTTTGAATGCTGAAGAGCCGTCCAATTTCAGACCGGAAATGGCTTCTGCCTTCTGGGAAATAAGAAGAAAAAATGTTTAAATAGCAAAATAAATTAAAGAAAAATAATACAAAAAATATCATAACATGGAAATCAACTGCTACGTGGGGAATTTGACAGGGAGAAAAAGAAAAAAAAAGAGATGGATATCAAGTCATGTAATGAACTGTACTTACATACAAAGCATTAAAAAATACCACACAAACACAAGCACACAGACAGACAGACAGACACACACACACACACACACACACACACACACACACATATATATATATATATATATATGCATACTCACAGGCACATGCTTTAATAATTAAACGCTGTTAAAGTTAAATACACATATACAGTATTCTTATTTTACATACACAGATGAATGTCTTGATACTTTCACACTGACAAAAACACACAAATATATATATATATATATATATATACATATATATATATGTGTGTGTGTGTGTGTGTGTGTGCTCGTATCTGGGAATAAACGTAGGTAGTATGATTTAAGAATATGTGAGCAACACATATCAGGGATACACATAGATATATTTTGGGGGTATATCAATCAATATACATTGTATGATGCTAACATATGTAAGTGAGCATCACTAAACGGATTCAACCACACACAAACACACACACATGAGTGCGTCTGCATGTATATATAGATGTAAACACACTCATGTGTGCGTGTTTGTGTGTGGTTGAATCCGTTTAGTGATGCTCACTTACATATGGTAGCATCATACAATGTATATTAATTGATATACCCCCAAAAATATATGTATGTGTATCCCTGACATGTGTTGCTCACATATTCTTAAATCATACAACTTACGTTTATTCCCAGATACAAGCACACACACACACACACACACACACACATATATATATATATATATATATATATATATATTCGAGCGTCGGTTTAGTTATGCACTCATTATAATGCATATATTCCTACGTCATACAATATAAATGTACCAATGAATGAAAGGCATGTATATATTATCCTTATAGTAGCACATTCATTCACCCATTATACAATAATTTGCTTTATTCACTTGTTCAATTTATTAATGTTCCTTCTAAATTAATTCTTTTTAACTTATCCCTGATAGCCATGGTAATTCTAGGTCTTGCTAATATTCTGCATTTGAAAAGATGATGTACAAATCTTCATGTCCTAGTCAGAATGTGATATTGTCAAATATGTAAAAAACATAAGAAATGAAATGATATAGCTTCCTGTCTGTGAGACTTGAAGACGTCGATTCCTACGCCTGTCGAGTGTGAAGATTCTACTAAAAGGAATGAACTACATATCGCATTAAAATACATCTGAGGTGAGGCTCCAAATGTGGAACAATGAGGAGTGTAGAGTACCTCTTGGTTTTTATCATTCCCCACGACGCTCTGATCCGGGTAAAATAGGGTCTCATCCATTGACCATTTTGAAATTTGTTGTATTAAAAAGAATACTTGATTCCAAACCAATGATTATGTTATTAATTAGGGAATATCGACATGAAACCCTATAATTGCTGGAAAAATGTCTATCTAAGGCATTGATTAATTCGACAGATTTTGACTTGTGAAACCATCCCAAGCTCAACAAGATTAAGTGCAATAAACAGACCGACAGAGAGATATGGACGCACCGTCACAGAAAAACAAACACACAGATGTACACACGGGCACAAATGCAAAGGATAGTCATTACACAGTGTGAAATGTTACTGTCACAAATTTTACCGATTATTTTTTATAAGGTTCATAAACAGTTGTCAAAACACACCTAGAATAGGTTCACACACAAATACACACACACGTATGCACAAATGAACTCAATCACACAAGCATATATGCTATCGTCCACACCCATATGTACATATAAAAATATGCACACACCAACACATACCGACGAACACACAGGCACACATCAGGATATACAAGCATGAATATTCGTTTGTCTATATATATATATATATATATATATATATATACAAGCGAATATATATATATATATATATATATATATATACACAAGTGAATACTTATATATATATATATATATATATATATATATATGTATATAGGTACATACATGTGTACTTGTGCGTATATATATATATATATATATATATACATTAATACATGTATATATATACAAATATATGCATAAATATTCAAATAGTTGTTTGTATATGTGTGTAAAATTGTCAGTGTGTGTACGTATGGGTGTTGATGTGGGGGTGTCTCTATCGACTGCTGTCTTTATTTTAAACCCGTTTTTCCATCATTTTTTTATCAAGTTTTACATGATTTTACAATTTTCTTACAATCTAATAAAAAAAAATGTACGAAATTTTTCCCTCGAGTGTTTCCTTCATTATTGGCCATTATCATAAATAGAGCCAGGGAGTTTTAGTAAGAATTCAGAGAATCTTTATTGGACAGCAAAATAGACGTTTCCGTACTGGGTTTTGGGTTGACAATTGTTTGATTTATTTTCCTTTTAAATTTGTACAATTAAATGTACTTTTTAAAATTTCAAGACATTCGTTCGTGGTGATGTCAGCGTTTAACTGTGATGAAAAATATTTATTTGTTGATAGATTCAACACGTTAGTCCCTTGCCTGAAAATATTCATATTTATTTCTCTCGATGAATCAAAAACAAGGAATCTATCATCCGTTAAATATTCTGACCAAATTAGATATCATATAATCAGGTAAGTTGTCAATCAAGTGAATATGTGTGTCCACTTATTAAAGATACAATTATCTTAATTAATAAATACTTTCTTTATATCTCAGTACTAAATTAATTTAATGTGGAACAGAAAATATAACATTTTATGCAAACATTTGTCATTTCTCCTCGAATTTATACGATTTCTTTCCTTTTCTTTTTTTCTGAAAGGTGTAAGTGGATCTGCTGGTTTTTTAAAAGATTTTTTCGGGACACTTAAACATAGATTGGATTTCTATTGATTTTATTGTTTGTTATCGAATTATTTACTAATTGAATTGCTTTGTTCAGCACAAGGGTAGAAATATAATGAACCCAGTAAAAATCGAACTTCTTTACTTCTTATGCTAATGAGATAGCAACTGTCACCAAATGAGATCAACATATTTCTAAGATGATAATCAAACATTTTTAACTATTTCTCATGAAAATTCTTGGTGAAATCCTGTCTTATTGAAAGACTTATCTGAACATTTTTTTCCATCTTTCCTTCCACCAAAAAGTTGCTGACTGCCATCGCAGTTCATTATGCATGTTACGTAGAGAATATATGCTTCTCTCTGAGTTACCCTCATATATAGGTATGGGTAAGATGCTGGACTGCGACATAGTTCTAACTTCACTTGTGATATGGCGTTCACTTTCGGAATAATACCCTTGGGAAAGGTATGAATACGATTTTCCCCAGCTATATACTAAATAGTAACCCTTTCTTTTTTTTAATGTTTGACTTTGGCATTGAAAGGTTGATATACCAATGAAAACCGAAGAGTGAAACAAATATATTTACTGTTGTGGCCTTGGTAAGGGCGAGAAACAAAGACACAAGAGAATAATTGGGGTTAAACAAATACGAGGATCATTAAATAAGTTTCCAGATTTTTTTTGTATGGGCACTTTTATTGATAGTATACACATGAAACTCTAGTCCCCTTTTAAGTAATCTCCCCCGGCTGCAATGCACTTCTTGTACCGTTCTGAGAACTTCTGGAAGGCCCCATAGAAGTCCTTTAGTGTAAGCGTGCCGATGACCTTTGTAACAGCCTCTTTCATCTCCTCGATTGTCAGCCTCTTTCATCTCCTCGATTGTCTCATAACGACAGCCTCTGAGCTTAGGGAATAACCAAACGTCACAGGGAGCAAGGTATGGACTATAGAGAGGCTGAGGAACTGTCTTGATGCCCATCTTGGTTAAATAGTCAGTGACAAGGATGGAGTTGTGGACTGGTGCATTGTCCTGGTGGAAATGCCACTGACCCGATTTGAAGAGTGCTGGCCTCTTCCGACGGAATGTCTTCCTGAACTCCCTTAAAACCTCAACATAGTAACCCTAACCCTAACCCTTTGGCCAATCAACTTTTGTGTATTGACTTCCTTACTCCTGCCACACCTCTCATCATACCTCACAGACTCCCTGCCTTCTTTGAATCTCTTATGCCACTCAAAAACTGATGCTCGATTCATGAAAGATGTTCAAAGAGCAGTCTGAAGCATTCCATACGTTTCTGTGGCATTTTTTCCAAGTTTAAAACAGACTTTTATTGCATATCATTCTTTTAAAGTGTGTTCACGTCCAGATTGCTATGATTTCAATAACATATAGTAAAATTGTCTCTTTTAAGCAAACACTTTTCAATGTAGACACTTTTAACATTTCTCTAAGATTGCGCCAAAGATGTCATTGAGTAACTTTTCTCGAATTATAGATGTTTCTTCTTTTGCTGAAATGTAACACTGCTCATATTTTTTATTTACACTAATTTCCATCCAGACATCACGTTAAAAGAAAAGCTTTTACATATACAAGAAAAAAAATCTACTTGTAAAAATCTTAATGCATATAGAGTCACCCAATAACTTATCCCACATCTCGACGTGCTCATATCGTCGAATTGTCAGTTCCTACTGAAATCTATTTATCGACCATCCGCTCTTCTGATGTGTCAATTTTGTTCACCGGCTTTAAAGAAAGAGTCTTCTTATAACTCGAAATGTTTCCTTTAAAATAAAGATGTTTCACTAAAAAATATAGAGGAACTGAATGGGTGTAGCTGCAATATCAATTTATAAAATGTAATTTTTTGTTTGTATCTACTCTTATAAAAGCCGCTGAAAGCTGTAGTTAAGCTCAGGGCGAATTCAAATCGACTTCGGGAATTTATATAATAATCATGCTCCTTGCACAAGAGACAATCATAGTACTATTTGAACATTGGCAAGCATAAAAAACGTGAATAACCACCATCGACTTAAGAGAACCGAATACTTTTTTTCAATCACTCATCTTAAAAGAAAGAAAGAAAGAAAGATAGGAAAAAAACAGCAACAATGATAGAAGACTAAGTAGAAGGAAATAATAATAATAATAATGATTATTATTATTATTATTATTATTATTATTATTATTATTATAACGTGGAGCATTGTAACAAAAAAATAATGTCGATGCAATAGGCTTTACAGATGACATTAACAAACTCTATGTGGCAAGAAAAGAAGGAAGCGGATGCCCCGTCATTACTGAGGTTTGGGTGGATGCAACTATATAAAGACTCGAACAATACACAAAAAACAGCAAAGAAATACTGATTGTTGCAGCCAGTGACATCATTATAAACAGAGGCAACTAATGGAGAAACAAGAAAACAACCATGAAAAGCAGGAGAATTGTAAGCGATTGTTATGCGAAGGTTGAAATCAAACAGTTATTCACATAGGAATAAAGTGAATGCAGAAAACTGGCCCAAAATTAGGCATTGATGAGACCGAAAACTGATCCACTGAGGAGTGATTCGTATTAATAAACAAGAAGAATATGACTTGTCATCTAAGAGATCACTGTAATGAAAAACGACCAATTAAAACTGGTGTGAAAAACTCAGAAATAGTAAAATAATAAACAGCAGTCCAAAGAAAAGAAATAAAAGCAAAAAGTCTGACAAATATTTTGACCTTTTTAGAGAACTGAACGTTGTGAAGCATGAAAGAGGAAAGTAGTACCCCAAGTTGTCGGAGCCCTCGGGACAGTAACCAAGAACCTTTAAAAACTGGGTGAACTAGTCATCCGAGGAAAAATTGACAATGGATGTGGAGAAACAAAGTAAAGCATAAATCTATTTAAAACGTATGGGTTTTTGAATAAAGTAAATGATTGGAGATCTGTTGACGGCACCTTGAAAAAAGGGTTGGAAATTGAAGAGACACGTACGAAAATATTAACAGAAGAATTATATTGAAAAAAAAACATTGAGAGAAAAATTATAGAATTAATGAATATCAACAAAACATGCTTTTACATTATTAAGTAGACACAGCAAAAAATACTGAATCTTGAGGAAAGTGAAATGGCAAAAGATAATAGTTACATCTTCTAAAACGTCAGCGAACAAAGCCCCCGTTATAAAACAGACAGAAGATTACAGCGAACGAGAAACATACGTCTTCCAAGATTTCTGATTGGATTTGACGTTCAAAACTCTAGTTTGTCAGCTTATTTGTTGCAAAGAACAATTTTTGCGGGAATCAAAAAGAAAATGGTGGCACTTCTGTGACCTGCCCGACCTTTGGTATAGAGATAAATTGAGAGGCGTGAAACTACCCGATACATAGTAGAGGCTGGAATTTGCTCGTAATGTATCATTGATATTTATGTCTCGGGCAACAGAGAAAAAATAATTTGCCTGTTACAAATATATATTCACTTCTACGCATATGCACAAATATGATAGAATGACTTGGAGAAATATTTACCTCATTTAAGGATACAATCTGTCTATTCCCTACAGTGTCTTACGTAATGAATAATATTCATTGAACATATTAATATACGGCGTTACCAATTCATTTTTGGTTTCTTCTTTTAATCGTGACGATAACATAAGGTCGATACTTGTTTCGAACCAAGCACCCGTTATAAAACAGACGGAAGATTACAATGAACGACAATAGCTACTACATCGATATGTAGAGGAGAGTGATACTCTTTTCCCTGCATCCTCTACATGTCGGTGTAGTAGCTATTGTCGTCCATTGTAATCTTCCGTCTGTTTTATGGTGTTGAATGTTAAGCAAAGTGGCCTCAGTATCACTGTTTGGATCTTTGATCTGGGATTGAACCCAGGTCTTTGACGAACACTCTAAACATTATGATAATTGTCCGGTTATATACATATATATTTATAGTCACCAGATCCTCTTGTAGGCAAGCCCAGTCTGCTGGGACTATAGAATGCGTTGACTACATCGGGTATCCTTGATATGAATCTAAACAATCTGATGCGATGGCTCCTGTTGTGAAGGCTTGGGGAATATGGACTACCCTTTCACTGACATAACTACCAAGCCTACTTTGACCCGGAATGATAGTACTTTTTAGGGTCCTCTCACTTTGTCAAATTGAACTATTTAATGATTTATTATACATGAAACCATTAAACAATGTGCAAATAATATAATTAGTGTTTAATAGCAATATTTATTTTTCCTACACAGTTACAAAGTTTTAAAACCTTGTAACTGTGTTTCACTACTTAAAACAATTTGAGTGCAAACAAATGAGCTTTAACTTGTTTAAAATGAAATTTACCTTCAAACTATCCACTTTAAATCGTATATAATAAACATGATTTGGCATTAGATGACTCTCACTAGTTGATATGTTTTTAAACTAAATAACTTAAAATAATCTTTGTGAAAACAATAAATAGCAATAGTTAGAACTCTTATGCAAAAAATGAGTAATGATGATTAAGACCATATAATTGTGGGCAAAAATGAACTCTAATTCCTTACCTGAAAATTATTTGCATAAAATTCATATATATATGAACATGATTTGGCATCAAATAACTTTATTGTTGCGTCTTAAGTAGTAGTTGGAGCCTGTTATAAATTCGCAGTGAGAAAAGTTGACGAACACACGAAACTTTGTCTTAGTTCGCAAAAACAATTATTTATCCGCTATGAAACTTTTTGAGTAGCCGCTGGGAGAAAGAAAGGAAGTATGAAAACTGAGTCGCCTGTGTTAGCTGACCAAAGTGAACAGCATGTCATAGATGAAAGAGAGAGCAGATATAGACCTTGAATCATCTTTTTTGCGTTATCTTGTACTTCTAACGAGTTTGTTTGCTGGTTTCGTCTTCATAGGTTGGCACTTGGTGTGAGACCCTTTTTCGGACCCCACCCACTAAACTGTGGTTTGATAATTTTCGTCTATTCTTACATCTTAGTGGTTAATGTTCAACTGGAGTCATTACGTAGTCATTAACCCGTAACTGGCTGACCTATATCCAGTGCTTTGGCTTAAATCCCTCAAATCTTTCTCAAGACTCACTGTCAGCTTTTTTGTCTTATTATTTTTTTCTTCTCTCACTTCTTTCCCAGAAATTAGCCTCTCGTTCTCTTTATAACTTTGAACTACCATATCAGGATACAGTCTGAATTCTGGGACTTTCGACCGTCTTCAGTCACTTTCGAGAAATGTTAGATTGAGTCTTTCTTCAAGGATTTTAAAATGCGGGTTGTGATGTAACTCTACGGTTCCCAAATGGATACTCGCACCCACAGTCTTCTTGGCAGACGCTTGTAATGCCACGGCAGTACATAGACATTTGTATCACCTGGTTTCTAACTGGTCTGTGAGTATAGTACTACTCCTTGAGTTTCAGTCGAACCCCCGTTATAACTTCCCCGTGAGAATAAGTGAAGAATACACAAAACATCGTCTTGCTTTACGCATACAAAAGTTTAAAAAGTACTACAACTCGTAGTAGTCGTCGAGAAGATAGAAACAAGTATGAAAAATGAGTCCACCGTTCTAACTAAAGAGGAAGACATAAAACCATCGTGAGAGAGAGAGAGAGAGAGAGAGAGAGAGAGAGAGAGAGAAAGAGAGAGCAGACACAGACCTTATTATTAACTTTCTCGTTTTCTGTTGTAGTTCTCGTACGTGCATGCCCAATGGGTGCCGTAATTTTTTGTCGTCTTCACATCATTGCACCTCGTCCGCAACTGACTTTCTTCTCCTGTTTCTATCCTGCGTTCCGCCAAAAGTTTTTTTTTCTGTTCAAGTTTTTTCACCTAATCAGAACCCGACAACAGATTTGCAGCTAATACATTTCTATTCTTAATCCGAGTACGTGCTGCAACCCCGACTTAGACTTGGGGAGACCTCTCCGACCACCTTCCCATTCGTTTCTTCCTCATAGCCTCTTTCTCTCTGTATTTCTGTGACTGGCTTGAATCTCTTTCTTATATATATCCCTCCCTTTTTACCGTCCTGTGGTTGACCTGTAAATCTAGCTAGGAAAAACATTACTAAAACAATCATGCAGGATCCCTAATTATATTCCACTATCATGAGTAGTTGTGTGTTGACGGACAGCCATCGATAAGCTAGCAGTCATATGGAAGTCAGACCTGACCGATGAATTGAAACGCAGTTTCTTCCAGGCAGAAGCCGTATCCATACTGCTATATGGATACACTACATGGACGCTAAATAACGGCTGAAGAAAAAAGCTTGACGGCAGTTATACAAGAATGCTACGAGCAATTTTGAATAAGTCCTGGAGGTAACACCCAACAAAGCACAAGCTGTACGGCTACCTACCTCCTATCACGAAAACTATCAAAGTTAGACGAACCAGACATGCAGGACACTTCTGGAGAAACAGGGACAAGCTCAAAAACGATGTTCTCCAATGGACACCTTCATATGGCCGAGCAAAAGCAGGGTGACCAGCTCGAAACTACACACAACAGCTCGGTGTGGATACGGGATGTATCCCTGAGGACCTGCCAGAAGCGATGAACGATAGGGGTAGTGGCGAGAGAAGGTCAGGGATATCCGTGCAAGCGGCAAGACATGATAATGATCATGAGTAGACGCGTTGGTCATCAATACTCGTTTGATTTTTTGAAGTGCAAAGGGAGCAGTTAACGATCACTTGGCTGGGAATCTTCCGAGGCTCTCTGTTTATATATATATATATATATATATATATATATATATATATATATATATATATATATATATTCTTAGCTCCCGCTTTACGGAATATCAGAACTATGAATTCATATTTCGAAAAAAGTGAATTAATTAATTCCTGAAAATGAAAAAAAAAATTCCTTCCAAATTTTCGCTTTCAGAAAGCTCAAAATTACGGATTCATAATTTGGAAAAAAGATAGAATTAAATGTTTAAAAAATCAAATTTTTCCCGGCCATTTTTTTTCACATTCGATATGGCATCTAGTCAATGGCTGAATGATCACTTATCAGTAAAACTCACGTTTTTACTGAACATAAGAAATCGAACACATTATTGACATTGAAAGAATATAGTTCTAGATTTTGCAGTTATTTTATATACTTCTTTTCTTTTTTAACCATTGAAATATAAAAATAATATTACTTTTTATCAGTTTTTAAAGATTTTCTACGGAATCATCTTTCATCAAAATGTAACTTCTTTTAATAATTGCCCAGTCAGCTGGGGCTGTAGAATACTCCGACTGCATCTCTGCAGAGGGGTAAGACTACCCCTAAGAGTGTCCTGGGTATTACATAAAACAATCTGTTGGTGAGGCTCCAGTAATGTTGGAGCTTTGGGGAATGTAGAGTATTCTTTATTGCCATCGCTCCAGGGTCCAAGCTGGGTCAAATAGAAGTAAACTGTGTGCTTGAACTAAACTGAATTGTTTGTGATGGCACTGTTTTGATATTTAAACAGCGTACTTATAGTAAACTGAATTGTTTGAAATAGAACTGTTTTGACATTTAAGCTGCGTACTTGTGTGAATCTGAATTTTTTGAAAGAACTCTTTACATATACAAAGATGGATCTGGCATCGAATAACCTACAATGGTTGATATGTCTTAACATTAAACCAAACCAAAACGATATTTTAACATTCTATTTTCTGAAGACATCTAATCTATTCCTCACATTACCAACACCTGCGATACGAATTAAGATCAACGAATCAGTGAATAAAACCGATATATTCTTATATATATATATAGAGAGAGAGAGAGATTGATTGATACATTTTAACAGCATGTCAACCCGTTCATGGTTATTTTTTGGAGCACAGTGCTATTAAATACAAGTCATTTTAAAACAGATCAATTTAACTCAGAGGATGAATCCAAACAGGTACTATCATTACGGGCCAGATTGCACCTTGGTGTTATAGCAATGGATGAGTTCTTCATACACACCAGACCTTCAGAAATTATTACGCACCATCAGTTGCGGAGCCAAATACAGGACACCTTTTTTTGACGAGGGAATCTTCATCATCATCATCATCATCATATCGCGCTGGTGGCACGGATATCCCTGACCCTCTCTCGCCACTCCTCCCTATCGTTCATCGCCCTAGGTAGGTCTTCAGGACAACATCCTGTATCCTCACATAGCTGCTGAATGTACGTTCGAGCTGGTCGTCCTGCTTTTGCGCGGCCATGTGTGGGGATCCATAAGAGTACATCTCTTATGAGTTCATCTCTGCTTCTCCAGCAGTGTCCTGCATGTCTAGTTCGTCTAACTTGAATAGTTTTCGTGATAGGGGTCAGGTGGCCGTACAGTTGGTGTTTTGTGGGGTGTTGCTGCCAGAACTTGTTCAGGATTGCACGCAGCATTCTTGTGTAATTGCCATCTAGCTTCTTCTCCAGCCGTTTTGTTAGCGTCCATGTAGTGCATCCATATAGCAGTATCGATGTGACCGCTGCCTGGAAGAAACTGCGTTTCATTTTATCGGTTAGGTCTGATTTCCATATAATCGATAGCCTATTGATAGCTGTCCATGCTTTCGTTAACCTCGTTTCGATGTCCTTTTCGGTTGATTCGACGCTGCTTCCTAGGTACGTGAATTTGTCTACTAGTTTAAATGGGGTTCCTTCTAGAGTGGAGATGTCCCCCGTTTGGTTATAGCACATATATTCCGTTTTGTGTGCAAAGCCCCGTCAACAGAACATTATATACATATATGTATATAGATTGATAGATAGATCCAAGGATTATTAAGTCCCCATTCTAACAGCGTTCCATACAGACCATACTGATTCTTCTCTTTCGAGAAAAGTTAACGATATGAATAAACATTTCATATCTGTTTCTGTTATTTCAAGAATTGGAATTTGAATTATAAAGATATAATTAATCGAATCCAATTAATTCTCAATATTTTTTTAAATTAATCATAATGTCATTAAGAATATTAATATCTTTGCTTTTTTGAGACATTTTTCTTAATTTAAACTGACTCGTATCCTTCCTGTGACGTAGAAATTTTGGTAAATAATACATCAATAGAGGGTTATTATACAAGTTTTCAGCTACAGAACATTTTTTTCGCAAATCATTTCTTGTCCACTATTAGCTAAGCATTTACATCAATGATAAACTAGTTATCTCGTGAACTAAAACATACACGGATGCTATTGAAATAAATCAAACGATAACACACAAATCTTGTTTAAATTTTTAAAAGCGTTTTTCCCCTTTAAAATAATACCACAAAGAGCACAAACATCCGTTGTCAACAGTTATTTTAAAAGCATTGAGAAGAACCTATTCTGATGAACTAGGATTATCAAAATATATTCCATTTTAAGGATTACATAATTAAACAGAAATATGTTGATTATCATGGAAAATACATTGTGTATAACTTAATATTTTTGAACACACTATCTTCGCGGAGCCAAACTTGTTGGATTCAATTTACCGCCATAAAAGCGAGAGCAGCAAGTTAATAGTCCCTAGTTGTTTATTTCACTCTACTCAATCACACGTCAGCGATAACTTATTCAATTGATCCGAACGTTGATATCTCTGCCGGCCAACACTAGTTATCCATTTCAACCAGTTCTTGTTGGCCCAGTCGGCTTGGGCTGCAGAATACAACGACTGCCTCTCTACTGAAGTGAAAGACTTCGTCAACGAGTGTCCTGGATATAAAACTAAACAATCAGATGGTGAGGCCCCAGTAATGCTGGAGCTCTGGGGAATGCGGAGTACCCTTTTATTGCCATCGCTCCCAAGTCAACCCTGGCTCAGAGATGTAGCACCTGATAGGATTATATATATGAGTAAAAAATAATTATATGGCATTCAAACTGTGAAATTATTCTAACCTGAATTGTTCGAAATAGAACTGTTTTCACATCTAACTGTGTGTAAAGAAAAACTGTCTATTTTTGCTAAACTGAATTATTTGAAATATAACTTTTTCTTTTTCTTTTATCTGTGCGTAAACAAAAAAAAAACGTACTTAGGCTAAACTAAATTGTTAGAAATTGATCTGCTTACATTTAAAATGTACTTATGCTAAATTGAATTGTTTGAAATATAACTATTTTTACATTTAATTTTGTGCAAACAAAAACTGTATTTAAAAAAAAAAAAATTGTGTGTAAACAAAAAAACTGTGTACTTATGCTAAACTGAATTGTTTGAAATTAAATGAAACCGTGCAACTCTATATAAAAAGATGAGCTTAGGCCCTTTTAAAAATGCTAACTATAAAATGTATTTAGGAATCATATCTTTGATTTATGTGTATAAAAAGTATTTGACATTAAATGACCTACAATAGATGATTTAAAAAAAACAAAAAAAAAAACAAAACAAACAAAGCAAACCAAAATCAGTTCTAGGTAACCAACATATTCTGTACAATTTGCGTAGTTCTCTGACGAATTCACACATTTTATTTTCACAGAGAAGCCTAACAGAGATCGTTTAGAAAATGAACAAGTTGATATGAAATCAAACTCTGAAGGAAGCTGTCAGTGTTTCACTTTGCGATAGCGTATTGAGAAAAGGCATTAATCCATCTCTCCCAACAGCTATGGGTAAATAGTAAGGAACATTGAACTCTTTAAAACTTGGTACCGTAACTGGTATAGGAGATGAAAAAATATTAATTCAAGCCTGCTGTACTCAGCAGTAATATTGACAATATGTTAGATTCTGGTCTTAGAGTTGGGTAAATACATGCTTCATCCATCTGGTGTTAACCTAAGCATAAATCTAACACAGACATTGGTTAAGTTTTATTGATTCTACAGGTCGGACAACACGAGAGAGGCGCACCAAGAATCTCGCCTTCAATTTATTTCCATAGAAACTAAAACAGATACACAGAGTACAATATGAGAGTTCGAGGGGCTCCTGGTGTAAATAGAGACAAAAACTTTAACCAGTACAGGAAATATCAATATGAAAATGCATTACACTTCACGTCTGTTTGTAGTGTAGACTTCGTATTTGCAAAATAAAATTTCATTGTGGATGACGCTTTCTTTCTTGTGGAAGATGATTTTTCTTTATTGTCTTATTTTTCTCATATCTTCGAATTTGATTCCCACCTCTCTCTCTCTCTCTCTCTCTCTATATATATATATATATATATATATATATATATATATATATAATCAGTGATTAATATTGGTTATATATTGCGTATAGATTTAAATTAAGATTGTGTAGACGCCGATTCAGCAGTGTTTGTGGCAGTCACTTTCTCATCAATTCACTCACACACATATACAAGCATTCACACACTCACGTACACATATACTTACACACACATGCACACATATTTATATTTATACGTACGTATATATATATATATATATATATATATATATGTATATATATATATATATATATATATATATATATATATACTTTGGTTTCTTTATTTAATGGCATATTAAATTTCGTGGTTTATTTAATGCCGAAACCTTCCTAATAGATATGCAGTACTGTTGCTATTCAACGAATATCTGCGGGGATAAAAAAAAGTACATCCGTTTTTCAAGAGTATTAGACATTAAGTTATCGTACTTGCTCGACTGGAGTTCAATCTCACTTTGATGTCACAATACTGCTCGTTAACCTTTACGCCAGAGGTACAGGAGCTTTACCATATTTATGAATATAGAGTGTTAAATATTTGTGAAAGACCAGATTTAATCTAATATAACGTCAATTCAAATTCAACGGTGCTAGGTGACAGCCATTTTCTCGCCAATGCAATCATAAAACTTGTGTATGTATACTAAACAAATTTATATGTATATATACACATTAGAATATTATGCGTTGTATTGACTAAATCCAGGAAGAAGCAACCGACAAAAGAGTAGCAGTATGGCCACTTGCCTTCCATTAAAAAAAAAACATCCAAGTAAAACGAAGAAGACATACTGGAGAAGTAGGAACGAACACATGAGCGATATTCTCCAAAAGAATCCTGTACATGGACGTGCCAGGGTTGGCTGAACAGCAATGACTTAAATACACCTGCTTTGTGTGGACATTTGATGTAGTCTAGAGGACTTTCCAAGATAAATAGTCGATAAAGAGAGAGAGAGAGAGAGACAGAGACAGAGACACAGAGAGAGAGAGAGAGAGATAGAGAGAGAGAGACAGAGACAGAGAGAGAACGTGTCAGAAATCTCCGTGATGATTATGTTGATGATGGTGATATATATATATATATATATATATATATAATTCCTTTGCACAATATTATAGTATCGAGTACATTTATAAAAATGATTTGCACACAGATTTATTTTACCAGTAAAAAAAAGCTGGTTTCTTTAGGAATAACAACAAGTGGTAACTCACGTTCTCATGAGTTAGATCTTCATCATTGGATGAATTTTAGTTTGATACGAAGATTACTGCTTTTGGGAGGATTTATTCTTCTGCAGGTAATACATTTGCTGTATTTTAGTGTCAGATGACTGTGTAGAAGAAACTAAGAAAAAATTGCATGTCCTGGAAGCTGATATAATAACAATAAATAAAAAACATTGATTTGATGTCTCTAGCTTAAAGGGTCGATTTTTTACTGGATGTGTACCAAATGACCGCCATTGCAGTTGTCTTACTAATCATTATCATATTAATGGGTGGCATCCATTTTGAGACACCTTATATATATATATATATATATATATATATATATATATATATATATATATATATATATATATCACAGTGCATTAGGATGTGATTTTTATACGAGGAGAAAATGGTCTCAGATAATAAAACAACTCTTAGGACAATATACAACAGAATAATAATTTAGTGACGTGAGCTTTTTACTGATGATAATTCTATTTCTTTATATAACTGATCTGAATAATTAGGAGTTTTAATTTCTTCCTAAATAGAAGCATCAATGGAACAATGTTATAACGACGACGCAAATGCTCATGTGTCGTCTGTTGTTTTTTATAGCTGTTTCTTTGTGGACACTCCTCTTATCATTTGTCTTTTGATGCATAAACATAGCCGCTACTCTCTGTACTTGCTTTTTATTACATTATCCAAGTACATATAAATTCTCTGTGACCAACCGTAACAAAGAGTGGCTTTTTATTCCTTCTATTGAGTGTTTATTGAACCCGACCCTCTGGGTAGATATATAAGGATAGACAATCATATTAAGGATATTTTATACAAAGAAATAATATGTGTGTGCACAGTGGGTTAAACCTATTACATGCCTTGATAGGTATGTATTCAATTAGATTAATATGAATATATATTTATTCAAATGTGTATAAAACACACAAGATCGTACTCACAGGAACTCTCAGAGCCTCGGTTTCATGCACACGCATGCGCAGGACTTATTAAAAATATAATCGAAAGAGACGCGCGTATTTGCCGCTGCGATGGGGCGTTCATAATCCTACTAACTTATAACCAAGGCAAAGGAATCAATAATGCTGAAAAAAAATGTGCAAATACAAAGTTCGTTGCACAGTCGCGAAATAATAACCTCGAACATTGATCCGATAAAATACAGCAAAAATAAGAAAGAGGCTTGTTATATTTAAAAAAAAAGATAAATACAATTTTATTATGGAAATTTGAGTTAGTATTTTGCAGCATGACGGTTTAACTGTATGTCAAAATGAACTGAAACAAGTGCAAAGCACAAATTTATTTTTTAATCGTGTGTTGGGTGTAACTGCTGTTTACTAAGAAATGCCGAATTTACAATCCAGCTTATACGGTTTCTGTTCACTTGGAGTTTATTTCTTTGCAAAAGGCACGGATCCATTTTTCCTCTTCATTTTATAACAGAAACTTTTTAAGATATAAACTACCTAAACTATAATAACTAATTATCTATCTTTATTGTTTACGGAAGTATCCCAGTTGGTGGGGCTTATAATACCTTGACTCACCTCCCTGCTGAGAAGTAAACATACCCTTCTATCAAAACGGGTGTCTTGGGTATACATCTGAAATTGAAGCTACAGTTCTGGAGATCTGAAGGGAATTGAGTACAATCCCACGAACACTCTGTGTTGGAGTGAAAGTACATGTTTGGTTCACATCAATGGATGAAATAGATCTGTTTAAAAATCATTCATATTCGAAAGAAGTAAGTGCAAAAAAGAAAAAAAATCGAGCAAAACTACACCAAAAGTAAATATTAACGTTTAACTCTCTAAGCTAAGAAAATCAAATTCAATGTGACGAACTAAAAGTCTGAACTCCTTATTCACTGACTTGGAGACTCTTCGTCGAAGACAAACAGATAGAGAAGACAAGAGGAAAAGAACCATGGTGCATCTAAGCAAGGGCAGATTCCGAGCTGTGATTAGAGTCTAATCAGGTACTGGTATTTACTATTTACAAGTAATCCCTCACTTTCAGTCACATTGGAATTCGACTTCTTTTACTAAGTACTTGCTAGTAATCCATCACTTTCTGCTACATTGGAATTGAAATGCTGTTATTAAGTATTTGCTAGTAATCCCTCACTTTTAGTCACATTTGAATTGATTTTCAGAAGTCAAAATATTGCTGATAGTGATCTGTGCGGGTTTCTCATTGACACTGATTGACTGATTTTCACAGCATCTCAAATCGTTAAGGGTTACATTTAGAGAATTGTGGTCATTGTGTATTCATATTTACATCTTTTGTGCTGTTGTTTTTTAAGAGATTTTTGACTTGACCTTAACATGTACTACTACTACAGGTCAGCGTATACCTGAGAATAATGGTAATCAAAGGGTTCTCCACATTTCCCAGATCTCCGGGGCAGGAGCCCAACTATAAGATATAGTCTCGTGACATACGGAACAACTTTTGTTTCTTTTTTTAATCCTCTGCAAGACAGCTGTCAGTTTTTTCTAAGACCCGCCGACACGGTACTTGAAAATTGGGACAGCTTTTTCGATAACAGTTGACTATATCGATATAGGCCATTGGCATAATGGTTAGCGTGTTCGTCAGGAGTCTGTGGGAGATTGAGGTTCAATTCAGGTCGAGTCATTCCAAAGACTCAGAAAATGGTACTTGAAGCCATCTTGCCTAACACTCAGCATTATAAGGTACGGATCTAGGGTAAAGTGGAGTAATTCACGGAAAGAAGTAGTGCCCTCCCCACACGTCGGTGTAGTAGCTACTGAGAAAGGAGTTTTTGAGACGCTCTCAACAATGGTCGCTTAAATTAATTTACTTTTTTTATATCGACATGACGGATATAAATCCTTTGATACATAGTATTAGTAGGCATAGCGTTGTGAAAAGATTTATTTTTATATCTTTCTAAGTTGCCTCAGGTTCTCTCAAATGGAAAAAAAGTATTGTGAACAAATTGGGTGTTAGATTCTTCAATAGGAGACAAAACTGGGAGACATGAGAGCATAAGAGTAACAAGCAATGGATGAAGGAAGATGACGAATTGACGGTTGAAAGAAGCAGACCCAAAATTTTAATAAAATGTAAACTTGGCAAAAATTTTGGAGTTGGCACCCATTGAGAATGTTCAATTATTGTGTTTTAATAGTGGATAACTAAAACATATGAGGCAAAAATATTTTTATTTCTTAGCAGAACATGCTGCCTTCATAAAAAAATTGTCCAAAGAAAACAAGATTAATGCTATTATTTTCCCAAGCCAAACATGGAAGAATGCCAAGGCATTTATTCCTTTGATGACATTTCTGCTGCAGTGTTTCAACAAGTTTTCCTATTCTCCTAAAGCAATCTTTTCTTTCTTTTATCTCCGTCTGCTTAATGATATCCGTTACTTTTTCTCAAAGTGTTTTAATGCTTTCCTGATTGGGTAATTTTATTGCTTCAGTTGTTTCTGTTGACCTTTTTTTTTTTTTCATCATAATTATGGCGTATTTTTCAACTCAAATTTCATTCCGATATCCTGCCTTCAGATTCTTATAGTCTGTTCAAAGTTTTCTATTTCTTTTTCTTTCTTTGGTAAATATCTTGATATCACCCATTTGCCGAAAGTAGTTTAACTTTTTCTATAAACGTGTAAATTTTAAGCCTCCTTTGCATTTCCTTAGTCTATAATTTAGTATTATAACAAAGCGGAGTAGCTATAAGAAGTTACTTTGGATGATACCTCTTAGTTTTTGTAATAGAAGTCCGCAGTAGATTAATACATTACAAAGTTTGAGAAATGATTGCTTCTAATTTTGAAATTTCAAATTTAAAGTTGTAATTTACTAGGCTTTTTGCTTAGATATGGCATAAAGACGAATGAATGGGGCACCCAATGAGATTCGAACTCATTCGTAAACGTTTGCTAACCATTTCACTTCCCGAGTCTCCCACAAATTTAAAGTAAGACGCGTGAACAGCGTGAAAATATATAGATGTTTAGCTTTCGTCACGACCTATTCAAAATAAGCAGCCACGTTTTTTGTATATATATATATATATATATATATATATATATATATATATATATATATATATATATTTGTGTGTGTGTGTTGTGACCTTTTTAAGGATCAGAAATAAAGATACAAGAGAGGAATTGAGTCAAACAAATATATTAAAAAAAGAACAGTATTACAAACTCAAATGAAAGGGGTACCAGCGAAACTGTTCGGTCCTACTTTCAGGCCAGTCAGCTGGAATATTGACTTCTACCTAAGAGCAGTACTGACTGCTATTTAATGATGGAAGAGCCATGCGTACGTGGGTAAATTGCCATAACTATATATATAATATATATATAATATCATTTCTTACAGAAAAGTATTTGCCCAGTTGGCTGGGGCAATAGAATACATCGACCCCCAACGAGTGTCCTGTAAATGATACTAAACAATCTGATGGTGAGGTTCCAGTAATGCTGGAGCTTTGAGAAATGCAGATTAGCCGTTCATTGCCATCGATTCTAGGTCCACTCTGCCCCGGAGTGGTAGTATCTGATAGGGTCCTATCTGTGGGTCGAATAAAACAAAATTGCGTACTTATGCTAAACTGATTTGCTTGAAATAGAACTGTTTTGTCATTTAAACTGCGTACTTACGCTAACTTAATTGTTGGAATAAGAACTGTTAAATTAAGCTGAATAGCTTGAAATAGAAATGTTTTGATAATTAAAGTGTGTACTCATGCTAAACTGAATTGTTTGAAAAAGAAGTGATTATTTGTATAAACGTGGATTTGGCATTAAACAACCTACAAAGGTTGATCTACCGTAAAACTCAAACAGCCAACAGAAAAGTATATAAATGATTACATAAAACTCGATATTACAATTTCAATTACAATAATTTTTATATTAAATTGAATGAAAAATTTGCTAACAAACTACAACAATTTCATAATCTTTTCTTGCAAGAAAAAGTGACATTATTTAAAGCCTAAAATTGCCCCAAATATGGTAATAACAGAAAGTTAATAGGAATAAGCTTTTTTTTTAGATGTAGATGATATATTTTGTGAGTGTAAAAGTGTGCTTTTAGGTTATAAGATAGTGGCAAAGTAAATTTATACACTAATGTCTCATTCAAAATAAGCACTAGGGATGTTATAACAGTACGAAGAAAATTTATCGTAGATCGACACAATAAGAAAGATTGTCGCTTATAGAAATAATTAAGCAATGTTGGGAATAAACTCATTCCGAAAATAGATTGAATATTAAATAATAAATCTAGTTAAATAATTTAAAAAAATCTAAATACCATACAGAAGGATCTCTGCCTTCAATTCAATCTGTGATCACTTTATATTTAAGATATAGACAGCGACCACATTCGATAAAAATAGATTAATTTATCGATGTTTCAGTTATATAAATGCGGAGGGATTTTTTTTATATTATCACTTTTCGTTTTATATATCTTCCCTTTCTGTTTAGTTAGGCTGAGAACTTTTCGGCTTTGTGCATGGGTTAGTTATGTGCACACATTGAGTCCAGGTATTCACGCGTATGACAATCACAGATGTTACAATAAAAACCCCAGATAGGAAATATGCCTGGGGGATGTGAATGACGTCATGCCCGGAAGCGATGGGCTGAGGATTTTGGAATTTGAAAAAAAAACAAACAATGAGTTGAGATTCGACGCTAAAGGAAAGTATTTGATTTTCGGAGCTCGCCGAGGCCAGACCAGTAGTTTGCAGCGGGGTGCCGTGGTGGGGTCAGATGGGAAAGTCAGCATAGAAAGAAATTGTGTCTCTCTCTCCTCATGTCGGAAGACCTTAAACTCAAACGGGTATTAAAAAGTTTCGTACCTGAACCAAAAAGAGAATCGTAAATGTTTCGTGTTTTTCGGATCCCAATGTTTATGAACATTTCTGAACGTTTTCCGTATCCGTATGAATATGTCTATTTCACGTCTTCATATCTTGGTTGTATTTGTGTGTTTGACAAGGGGACCTCTATATTATATATATTATATGGTGCCGGAGTCCTAGGCACGCCGTTCATGGTATGATTTCGAATCTGGGTCCACGAGATCAAGGAAATGAGCCATAGGAATCAATTTCGATCGGCTAGTTCAGGTGATGGAAGGAGAGAGAAAACGCAAAAGAATCAACAGGAAAAGAAGAAAAAAAAACTCAACTCCGGAAACCAAAAAAAAAAAACAAAAACATAAAAAATGAGGCACCCCAAGAGCGAGAAAAAGAAGAAATAGAACTGTTGACACAAAGCCCCCTGAATGAAAGAAAGAAAAAGAAAGAGAACCCAACTCCAAAAACAAGCAACAAGAAAGAAAGAACGAAGGAAAAAAAAATCAACTCCAAAAATAAGCGACATGTTGAAGGAAGGAAAAAAAGAACCAGACACAAGCCGCAGAACGAAGAAGAAAAAAAGTTCGACATAAGGCCCTAGACGAAAAGAAGAAGGCATGAAAAAAAAAAAAAAAAAAAAGAAAAAGAAGGTATTGGCTCATTCGAATAAGTTTTCTCTGTCTGTCATAGTTGGAAAAATTCACAATGATTATAATAATGGAAAACAGTATTAATACATGTGGGTAGTAAAATGAGTCTTGATGGCTTATATTCTAAAAGATGAAATTGGAAATAATTAAAAAAACAAAAAAACAATTGAAGCCTAGTATAGAAAAACGACAATTACTGCTACATGTAATTTTGTATCGTAGTGAGGAGGAGAGAAAGAAAGAGAGAGAGAGGGAAACATGCAGGCAGGTTGCTTTGAAGGCAAAGGAAAGAAAGGTGGCCCAGTGACAGATATACAGAGTGACGGTTATAGTAAACAAAATTTTTATGAATGAAATTTTGTAGTAACTTGTCAATGCTACCTTAGCAGATAGTAATTAGAGATTAGGATTTTAATCCGAGATCTGGAATTTCGGGAGCATCAATGATGTTGTCTGAAGAATACGCATATACTTGTGCATATCTGTAGTTAACACTTTGGGACGGTCCGATGTTTGGAAGTGTTATGGGATCGATTTTGGGTACTGGTAGAAGGCATACCAGGTTTTGTAAGGTTTGTTGATTACCGAATACAATTCGGGGGCACAGATGAATGCCTCGGACTTTTCGTGGTCCGTATCAACCAGAATTTTTTCGAATAATCTCGCCAGCAACTAAGAGACAGATATTTATTTGTATCTGAGAAGGCAGACGGATATTTTGTGAATTCTTCTCTGGAGTAGGGCTTTGGAGTTTTTGTTGAGGAGGATATTCGGAAACAAGGGGTTGGGAGATTAGATAATTAAGTATATGTGCGAAAGTTTGACAATCTCATTATATGTGCGGAAAATTCATGGACTCTGTTTTGATTTGTTTTTGAGGGGGAAATGTTGGCTGAATGAATAGAAGTTTGGGTGGTTTAGGAAAGAACAACCGGGTTATTTTAAAGCAAAAAAGAAAGAAGAAAAGAAAGAAGGGTACTCGTAAGCTATTGTAAAGATGAGCGATAGACCGTTTGACGGTGGTAAAAGTTGAAGAAAAAGGGGAAACATTTATCTTGGTTTGATTATGAGCTATGCTTAGTTGTAAAGGACGGGGAATGACAACGTGCGCAATTAAAAACTGTATGACTGAGATTTCTAGAGAAGGAGATATAAAGTTAGAAGTAATGAATACGGATGTAGGAGGAAAGAAAAAGAGTAAAAGACAGATAATGAGCAATTGAACTGGTAGAAGAAAGAAAAAAAAACAAATTGAAGACTGAAAAAAATATACATGCCGACTCAGTGACTGTTGAAAAAAAATTTGAAAAAAAAAAGAGAAAAGAGGAACCAGAAAATGTGTTTGAAAAAAAAAGAAAATGAATGACGATACGAACAGTTTTTTTGTTTTCAGTGACTTTTGAGTTGTAGGGCTGTTACATGATTTATTGTCTTGTTTTATATTTTATTGTTGCAATGGTATTACTGTTATTTTTTTGATCAATTCGACATGAGGAAGAGCGGTACAATAGTTTAAAAGAATAATCTATCTTCTATAACAAATGATGTTATGTCGTAGGGAGGAAAGGTATGTTATATAATTGCGGAGGGATTTTTTTATATTATCACTTTTCGTTTAATATATCTTGCCTTTCGGTTTAGTTAGGCCGAGAACCTTTCGGCTTAGTGCATGGGTAAGTTAGGTGCTCACATTGAATGTATGTGTTCACGCGCGTGCGGGGTGATGTGACCATCACAGGTGTTACAATGAAAACTCCAGATAGGAAATATGCCTGGGGGATGTGAATGACGTCATGCCCGGAAGCGATGGGCTGAGGATTTTGGGATTTGAAAAAAAAAACAAACAATGAGTTGAGATTCGACGCTAGAGGAAGGTATTTGATTTTCGGAGCTCGCCGAGGCCAGACCAGTAGTTTGCAGCGGGGTGCCGCACGTGGTGGGGTCAGATGGGAAAGTCAGCATAGAAAGAAATTGTGTCTATCTCTCCTCATGTCGGAAAACCTCAAACTAAAAAAGGTAATAAAAAGTTTCGTACCTGAACCAAAAAAGAGAGTCGTAAGTGTTTCGTGTTCTTCGGATTCCTATGCGTAATGAATATTCTATGTCTATTTCACATATTCATATCTTGGTCGTATTTTTGGACGTCTATATATTACATTTCTAATTGGTTATAAACGTAATTTTGATTATTTAGGAGAGGTAAAAATTCTTAGATTATTTTGAGTTTTGACTTTTAACATTTAGTGTAGCAGTTGAATTATCATTGTCTGCCATGTAAAAGAAACTAGAAAAAAAGTGGCGTCTCAAACGAAAGCGCTGATTGGTCACTGAACGTAAAAATACTGATTGAAAACTTCAATACCCTCAAGGACCATTCTGAACACAAAAATCAAGACAATAACTCCCTATTTTATATTATTCCCATATTCACTTCTTGAAAAGAACGTATAGTTAAGAAATAGATTATAATTATTTTAAAAGAGAGTGACTATTTAATCACCCTGCACACACACACACACACACACACACACACACACATATATATATATATATATATACTTTGTCACGTAGACTCAACTGAAGATAATTTTTGTGAAACTCTGAGTTGGGGCTGGTCTTTTATAACTTAAAATAATACGTGGTGCATTCAATAAGTTTCCAGACTTTTTTGTACAGGCATTTAAAATTGTCGTAGAATCTTGAAAATTCATTATGTTATTGCTATACATCTTATGAGATGACTGACCAATTTTTATGATTTCAGCTTCAAATGAACAGCAACAGCAGGAATTAGAATACACCCTAATAAAGCCTGATTGTTACAGCTGGTAAATTTCAAAAATGCAATCTGGACGTTAGGACACTTTAGAAGAAAGATATGCAATAAAATACTGTTTTAAACTTTGAAAAAATGCCACAGAAACGTATGGAATGCTTCACACTACTTTTCGAGCATCTTGCATGAATCGAACATCAGTTTCTGAGGGGAATAATACATTCAAGGAAGCTAGGTAGTCTGTGAGGGATAATGAGAGGTGTTGGAGGAGTAAGGAAGTCAGAACACCATACTTGATTGGCCAAATAAAGAATTTCATGGATAAGAACCGTCGTGTGTCTATAGAGACAATAAGTGCTCAATTTGATGTCAGTGTGGGAACTGTACACACAATTATTCACAAGGAACTAAAGATGCGGAAGATTTGTGCGAGGTTTGTCCAAAGGGTTCCCAGAGAAGATCTGAAAGAAAGACGTTGTCATGACAGCAGGGAGATGGTCGAGCTGATTCAGATCCTGCAGTTCTTGATGCTCTGGTGACCTGCAATGAAATCTGGATCAACTGCTATGACCCAGAGACCAATAGACATAGTTCCTAGTGGAAGCATGCTGGCACTCCCAGACCCAAGAAGGCCAGACAGAGCAAATCCACCCAAAATCTTTTGATGATCCCTTTTTTTGACAGCACTGGATTCCCACTGGACAGAAAGTCAACAAGGAATACAATGTTGAGGTTTTAAGGGAGTTCAGGAAGAGATTCCGTCGGAAGAGGCCAGCACTTTTCAAATTGGCTCAGTGGAATTTCCACAGGGACAATGCATCAGTCCACAACTCCATCCTTGTTACAGACTATTTGAATAACATGGGCAACAAGACAATTCCTCACCCTCCCATTTGTCGAGACCTTGCTCCCTGTGACATTTGTTTATTCCCTAAGGAAAAACTTAGAGGCTGTTGTTATGAGACAATTGAGGAGATGAAAGAGGCTGTGACGAAGGTCATTGACACGCTCATACAAGAGGACTACCATGGGGCATTCCAGAAGTTTTTGGAACGGTACAACAAGTGCATTGCAGCCGGAGGTGATTACTTCGAAGGGGACTAGAGTTTCATGTGTGTACCTTCAATAACAGTGCCCATATGAAAAATGTCTGGAAACTTATTTAATGAGCCGTGTATGTTAATATTGCGGTGTGCTTTGATCAGCAGTCTTGATAGTTTTTGTTCACCGGGAGGGGAGAAACACAGGATTGGGAAAGTGGAGCAATCTCCATACTGATCAGATCCAGATCTGCACGATGGATTCCTTTTTCCTAAACCAAAAATTTGTTTCTGCGGTGGGTTATTAAAAGAGCAGCTTCACACTTTATCAAAAGAATGTGATTTTATATAAGTCTATTAAATTACCTTCCTTTGTTGCTGAAATGAAAAGCCATTGCTACTAAATATTATTTCAAGAACTTGTTTCTTTCTCTTCTTAAAAAAAATTGTCATTGTAAAATTTTATCAATATCGACTAGAAACCTACACTTTATTTTCAGCGTTTGGTTTGTTACATATAGGAAGTGTACGAATAGAAATGTTTAAAAAAAAGAGACTTTTTTTTTTCAGATCAGGAAGACGACCACATTTTTCAAGACTGCAACATTGACGCCAGGATTTTTGCTGAGACATTCTTTTCGGTTTTCGCCGTAATGGAAATCCATTCTCAGACCAAAGAAAAAAAAAGGAAAAGGGCAAAGAAAGAAAAAATATATAAATTTTCTAAAGCAACTTCAATAGAAAAATATTCGAAAAAAAGGAAAAAATCTCAGTTTAACGTACAAAGAATCGAATAGGTTACGACATTCAGAACGGCATAAATTTTGTAAGAGAAGTCCTTTTGCGATTTCGTTAAAAAGAAATTAAAATATATATAAAAGAACGATCGTTAGACATTTTTGCGAAAAGATCTTTTGTTCTCTCTGGGACGGTATTATAGAAAGTTTCCAAAAACGATTTATCGATTTCTGAATATAAAATAAGTTTATATATTAATCCACATGTAGACCACGCACGTGCACATATAAGTGAGGGTGTATGCTATGTCATTTGTGTAAGCTATATATATATATATATATATATATATATATATATATATTATTTATTTATTTGCGAGAGTATTTTTGTCATTCGTATTAATGTATAAAAACCTAATTCATAACCACTATATCAACAAAATAACAGCAATTACCAAAATACACATGAAATACTCGTATATGTGTGTAAGTAATATGCAGGTATATATGACGTACCAATCATATATTTATCTATTGGTATACGCACATATACTTGCATATTTTCTGACAAAAGCAAAGCATATGTCCAACAACAATTAAAAATTGTACATACACTTACACCTAACTTCGAACATGTGCTAAAATACGGACACACCACATGTAAATATGTGCACATGTATTCATTTAAAAAAAGGTATGTCACCGACAGAGCGTAAAGAAGTATCAATGCATACTTTTATAGTAGGTTTTTAGAAAATAGTCTCAGCAAAGCCTGTGTTTAAAATTCAAAACAGAAGCAGGAAAAATTGGTTCAGCCTTAATAGTCTAAATAATTATGTTATCACACATACATACATACATACATAGATATATGTATGAGTTGTAATCGAACGCGTATTGCAACTGAATGATTGTTTCGGGTGTTTCCATAGATGATGATCTCTGAAAAAATAAAGAAAAAAATAAAATGAATAAATAGCAGCAGGCGATTTAGCGAATTAAGGAGGGAAAACAAAAGGAGAAACTGCAAGAAAAAAAAGAACAAAATACCATATTGTTTAGCCAGGAAATTTTTATTTTCTAATATAATTCCCATATTCAGGAATAGTTTTTATTTAGTGTTCAATATTAATCAAATTAATCGAACTGTAATACTTAAAGATCAATAAAAAATATCCTCTTTCGGAAAAATCTTAAGGATTCATTTCTTGTCATGTAGTTATTAGGGATATATATATATATAATCTCCAACCCTCTAAATGAGCATGATTTGACACCAGGTCAATTTTCTAAAGCAATTTTTAACAAGTCTGAATTCATATTTTTTCTTCTCCGAGACCAGTTGCCATACCAAGGATAAAGAACTTTGACTGCCCTACTATTTACCCATAGCTGGAATGGAGAATAGTTGGATGCATACGTTTTTCAAAGACTTTCGCGCTATGTGAAATGCTAACAACTCCGTTCAGGATTTGAACTCGGGTCACCGAATCTATTTCCAACAACAATAACCAATACACCCGGGCGTCTTCACACACACACACACACACACACATATATATATATATATATATATATATATTGTGTAATAATTATGGTCAAATGGATATGGTGATCAGAGATCTCTCCCTGTAAGTGGCAGTTTCTATTTTATGTAAATATAACACTCTTGAGAAAGACATACATCCAAGTATTCTCCCCTCAGAATTAGGTAAGTAGTAAGGCATATTATTAATCTTAATATTTAAGAATTTAAAAATATAAACTTCATCTAAAAAATGAATTTGTATCATATTCTGCTCATGGCTGAGGGGTGTTTTTTAAAAATTTGTTTTGCTTTAGTTCCATTGTTTAATAGCATACAAACCATTGAGTGTTATTTTATACCAAAACCATCCTTTCAGAATTACTATGTAATACTTACCTGGAAGGATAAGAACATTCATAGCTTTTCTAATTGAATTCCCTCGAAAGTGAACGTTATAGTGAGACTGTAGCCCAATCTCCCTTACAGCAATATTGCAGTCCAGAACATTAGCTGAAAGTGTAAAGTGAACATACATACACACACATATGTATATATAAGTGGATATGCGATGTTTCCCTGTTATGTTTGTATCTGTTTTCATACACTTACACATACACACACTTATCTATCTATCTATCTATATATATATATATATACACGTTGGTATGTGTGTGAGTAAGTGTGTGTGTGGTCTCATCGGCCTAGCTGAATATCGTTTTCACTATGAAAAAATTGATGCTTTTTTTACTTTTTTATTATTCACTAATGAACCAGTCTACTGGAGAAAAAAGAGATGAATTCATGCATTTCCCAAAGGCATTAGCGGGAAGTTAGACGCATGATTTGAACTCGGGTCACCGATTCCATTTTTGAAGACCATAATCCTTACACAAAGGTAAAATAAACAAAACAAAACAAAACAAGACGTTTTGTCAACAATTGAATTTACCAAAACAAAGGAGAAACAAATAAAACGTTAATTTTCTTCACTGTTGTAACTTTGGCATGCAATAAGCATTATAAAATGAGGTTCCGGCATGGTTGAAATTCATTTTTTTATACGATGTGATGCTTCATTGTCGTATTTCTCTTAAACCTCATAAATTCATTTTATTGCTGTCTTATAGACCAGGTAATTGGCCTAGTGGGTAGAGTGTTCGCCAATGGCCCGTGGGATCAGGTTTCGGTCGCGTCATACCAAAACTTAAAGAAATGGTACTTGATATCTCCTTGCTTAACGCTCAGCATTATACGGTACATATCAAGGGTAGAGTGGAGCAATCAAGGAGGAGTAGCACCCTCTCCTACATCTCGGTGTAGTAGCATTTGTAAAGGGAGCATCGGGTTACAGTCACCAATTTTACTTACTTATAGACATTTGCACATTTTGATTTGATTTCCAACATACATTTATTGCATTTCTTGTTGTTGTTCTCTCTCTCTCTCTCTCTCTCTCTCTGTATATATATATATATATATATATATATATATATATAAAAGTGTCCATAACGGCGTGAAATTACAAATCTATTAAAGGGGTCCAGTGTTAGTCATTTCACAATATTTACAAGATTTATTTGTTTGTCGGTAAAGATTATTAATCTAAAGAAATAATTTGAACTTGATCTTTATAGAGAGGTGTTTTGACTTTCCATTCCATTCGACGGTATCATCTCTACATATATCTCAAATTAACTTCTTACATTGAACGACATTCTCACTTCTTGACTTTGCATATCGATGTCACCGAAAATACTAGATATTTATTAAGTTAATTTATATCTTAAACCATTGAATTTTTTTTTCTAAACTGATCAAGTTTGATTTTATGTTAAAGAAGCGTTTGTGGTATAATGGTTACCGTCGAAAGAAAAGGATACAGTAACCGGAGTTACAAACCTGAACGATGCTGTTTTCATTTCACATAAGGCTAATAAACTTGGAAAACATGATTCTAACAATTTTCCCTTGAGCTATGGATAATTTGAACGATAAACTGTATTTTGCAACTGTAGCAGAAGAGGGAAAACCTTGAATTAAAATCTGCTAAACTCCGCTTAAAACTGATCTTGTGTCGCGCCCTGTTCGTGTGATGGGGTTGGTGAATAAATTTTACGTCCTAGACGAAATTCTTATGATTCTGTAGAGATTCCAGCTAATGTCACAAACACACACGCACACCCATCGATAATAGAAATTTATGTAGCTATTTACCTAACCCAGGATGTGACGCAAGGTAAATAATAAAATAGTTAATCTGGTTTGAATTCAGAATCTTCTTTCAGTATTCCCTACTATTTGCCGCTAGGTTTACGGAGAAAAGAGTAAGAATCATGTCTATTCCAAGTGAATCAGCAGAAAGTGTAATATTAGCAATCTCGTCCAAAACTTTGAATAGGGTTGCCGATCCTAAGTGCCGTATTTCTTTCAAATGTCACCACTTTCTTTATAAATTCCATCGTGATCAGGCAATCAGTGTGATAGAAAGCTAACAAATTTCGATGGTATTGTAAGTTACTGACAGATCCTTCTAGTTTTGTGATGCTTCTGGTTTGGTACCTAAATAATACTGTATCCCAATGTCATCATCTGATCACTTAATGGACAGGGTGAGTAAAATATGCTGACTGCATTTCTGTACCCCCTCCATCAACGAGGCCACCTATAAGCCGAGGGTGGAAAACTTTAATGCTTCAAGACGGGATCTTGGTGGCTGATCCGAGCAACTGCAGTGGTTACTTCATTTACCACACTCCATTTTCGACTTAGGTGGCTTGAAAATCCGTCGGAAAGGCCTCTATAATTGCCTCAACCAAGCAAAACTTAAACCATTTAGCTGAGTGCCAAAATATGATTGATATTGCACAGAATTCAATCTGAGATTGAAATACTTGAATACATTAACTGTGTGTAATCAAATGATTAGTATAAAAAAGAATTATTAGTGTTATATAACAATACTCGAAACCAGTTAACTTTGAACAATCAAATGATCTCAGACTCGTTTTAAAATAATGTCGCCAAGGAATTATTCACTTAAAAATAATATGCATATAAGTAAAAACAAGATTTTCCATCAAATAATATTGATAAAATGATATTGATATACAATAAAACTAAATACTATCGAAACTAACCAAACCATCATTACATGATAAAGGCTTTGTTGGCTATTTCCTGCTGTTTTCGCATCAAATGTTTGTGATATTTTAAATAGCTGTGTTGTTTTTGTGTCAAACATTTTTTTAAATTCAGTATCAGTACATTTTGATTACACATCGTATACCTCGATACAACATAATCAATTAGTTTTACTCAATAGATTTTGTTCCTTTGATTAATCCTTTCCTGTAGTTCCAGTTAACTGCAAATGAATTTGAGTCAAGTCAGCTGTTTTCAATGAAATGTTCCACATTTTCTAAGCCGACTTTACATCCGGTCGCTTTGAAGTTAAACGAAAATCAATACCAATCCTATTTATTCCACCTTCTGACCCAAAACAGTCTTCCATCTTTAAAATGTAACATTCAAAATGACTTAAAATACAATCACTTTAATGAATACAATTCAAGTAAAGCGTTTCAAAAGAAAAAATAAATTTGTAATTTTTTAAACGTAATCCTTTAGCGTCGAATAGAGGATTAAAGGTGATAACCCTTATGTACAATTTAATTAAATTATTGCAATTTATTTCTGAATTTCTATTCTTTCTTCAGTTATGCATATTTAATAAAAATCATTTAAGTGCATGAATTGACCAATTTAAGTGATATACAACTAAAAGTGATTGGTTCGACGGTCTATCTCATAACAGAGAATTCAGTGCCTCCCATGATGCGATGGCTTAGGCAATATCATCTTGTACAGTGGATTAAAGTCCCACAGATTAAGCTGAGTTTAACTTTATAAAACATTGGTTTATTATAAGGTGTGTCGACACTTGTTAGGTTATTTAGTATCGAATTCTGTATTGCAAGCAATTCTGTTTTTTTTAACTACCTCAACCTTGCTAGAGAATTGAAAAAAAAACTATGGGACATGAAAGTGACGATTGTACCAATTGTGATTGGTGCTTTTGGCACGGTAACTAACGGATTATTAAAGAGCCAGGAGGATTTGGAAGTTGGCAACCGAGTGGAGACCATCCAAACAACAGCATTACTGAAGACGGCCAGAATAGTGAGAAGAGTCCTGGAGACTTTGAGGAGACTTGATATCACTCAATCTCCCGTGAAAGACCATCAGCTAACGCTGGTGTGAAAAACTCTAATATGATAGTAATAAACATAGCATCCTAACGAATAACTTTAGGAAAACTTTAGTATTAGATAAATCACAAAGGTTGAGAACAGAAATCAAATCGAACATAATAATAATAATAATAATAATAATAATAATAATAATAATAATTGACAGGGGAGTTTTTTTCAGGTCACGGGACTGATTTTTATAAGCGACTCTTTTCAGAGGGAAAGAAAAGCAGCGAACCTGAAATTAAGATTTTCGAAGGAAAACAGTTTCTCTACTCTCAACCTCATCATTGCAGAAAAAATATCGCTGGTAAATAATTTTTTCCTGACACAATATTTTTCAGCTATATTTTTGAAGAAAACAACATGCTTTTTCCTTTGAATATTAATTATCAATTATAAGCATATGCTATTTGGAGTGGGGGGAGTAGTGAAAAAGAATATGGTACTTAGTAATGGAAGTAGCAGACAGAAGAGTCTTTCCATGATACGTGACTGGGACACTTTTGGCTTAGACAGCTAGTCATTATCCGATAGGAATGATATACAATACTTTAAACGCAGAACAACAATCGTAAAAAGAGGAATGCCATCTAATTGCACCGGGATTAGAATTAAGAATATCAACCAAAAACCAATATAGCAGTTTAAACTAAAATGTAGATACAAATGGTCTTCTGGGATTTTAACCAAGTTAAAACTTAACAAATTAACCGCAGATTCAGGTCTACACACACACACACACACACACACACACACACACATATATATATATATATATATATATATATATATATATAATTTTGTTTCCGTGACCCTCTTAAATATTCTCTAATTTATAAGAGTGTTGTATAGCCACATACAACTCTATGTATACATATACATAAACAACTATGTGCGGAAACATAGTCAACAATAATGATGAACGGACACACTTCTTTAGAAAAATATACCTCTCACACTTTATTCTCGAAAGGGTTGCGAAAGGGTTGATGTTGGTTATGTGTGATAGGTGAGTTGGAGACGGGGATAGACTGCTACATATTGACCCCAAGTTCCTCTGACCATAGCAGCACTTCTTTCTCATTCTTGCTGGGCTGCTCAACCGGCGATCACTGAGGGCCCAGCCCTCTGTCTGGAGCTGTTTTCACACTGGCATCTTGTCCGCAACTGACTCCAACTGCGACTGGAACTCGAACTGCGACTGCTTCGAACTAAACTCGAACTGAACTAACTCAAGCCGTCTGTGGTACCTGGTTATATAAATTTTTGATATCCACCTGCTTCCTGTGGGCGTACGCATCTGCATTGAATTCAACCATGTCCACAGGTCAAGGTGATATTCCGATATTTTCGACCGGATGCACCTGTTTCTTGATTGACGGCTCGGTCGAGGATCAATATATTATAAGAGAACAAGATCTGTTCCAGAAGCGAAGATAATAAACAACCATTGGGTTTGGTATAGACACAAAATACAACCCGTGAAATAATGACAGTTCGAAATATAATCCAACGTGGGACTCAGACAACGGGTCTGGGTGTCATGATCGGCAGGTTCTCCCTTAAGAGCAAACAGAGAGGTTCGATCGGCGTCCTGTGACTGTTAGCTTGTCTTATTTCAGGTGCACAATCAACGACATAAGCCACAAACCAACTCAGAGATACCAACAGGAGAAATGAACAAAGGAATAAGTACGAACTATGCTGTAATCTTAACAGCAAGGTTACATAGGGAGGATAGAGGAAATAATTATAGAAATTTATTAGATTGTTATATCAAACAACAACTTTAAGACTTGCCGACAAAGTCAGAAAGGTTGGCTTTCTGACTGGAAATTTACAAACAAAGGAACAGGGAAGAGCATCAACAATACACGAACCGAAACGGAAAATAATGGAAAGCAAGAACATACGAGCTAAATGGAAAAGCAGAATGAAAACCGAAAGCCTCCCCACCCCCGACACACACACCACAGAACGAACGTTAGCACAAGAGACAAAATAATCATAGAATTTATAAAGAAAATAATGACTGAAAAGAATACTACATTACCAGCACCCAGGAAAGAAGACTGGAAAAATAAGGAAAGAGAATTAGACCAAAAACTGGGAGGAGAATGTTCGAAGACACAGGAGGCAAATAGAATCAAAACAATTTAGCCGTAAAATATGAAAATTAAGAGAACATAAAAGAAATAAAAAGGATAAATGACTTGTAAAAAGAATTCCAAGGACTCGAGGAAATCTCTCAGGCGATAAACCACTTGGAATCTCTCAGAGCAACACACCAAAATTATCGAATTAGAATAAGCCTTGCCTTGACAGAATCTATGTATTGTGGTTATAAAATAACGTTTATCCACAAAAGACTGGCTCTTAGAATGAGTAGATCTTTAGAAGAAAAAATATACCTGATGAGATTATTAAAAGAAAAAAATCCAGATTTAAAGACCCCCTAAAAAGAAACCTCCCCAGCGACAATAGACCGATCACATGTTTTCATATGATGAAAAAATTCTGACAATACAGATTAGGGAGGAATCTATAGCTGTTTCCCGAAGAACAAAAAGGATGTCATTAGGGAACAAAAGGAACGGGTGATATACTGCATATTTATCAATACGCCCTCAAGGAGAGCAAAACGAGACAATATAGTCCTGGTGTGTATTGACTTAAAAAAAAAACAAGTTTCTGCAAAATGTACAAGATATCCGACAAAGTTATGATGTTCATCACGGAAGACATTAAAGAATGGAGCGTGGAATTGATTGCATGAGGAAAACTTTTACTGGGGTTGAAATCCAGAGAGGTATCTTCCAGGGAGATGCGTTATCACCATTACTATTTTAATAACGAGGATACCACTCCATTACATTCTGGGAAAATGCAGAGGAGGCTACAAATTTACTAAATCGCAAGAAAAGATGAAGCACCTCATGTTCATGGATGGCATATAACTAATTAAATACCAATACTATTGACTATAAATCTGTGGAAGTGTACTTAATTTTCTAAATATTGATTGGACAATTGAAGATATTTTGTTATTGCAGCGAAGTTGTTTTGGGGAAAAGTTGATTTTTCTTTGGGGTCGTACTTTTTACCAATGTCTACTTCAACTTCGGTGTTTAAGAGGATTGACTTTGGACGTGTGGAGAAATAATCAACATAGACTTGGAAGATATGTACCGTTCGTTAAAGATACACATCCTCGTCCTTCGCTTGGGGCAGACTGATTTCTTATTCTATGGTGGCATGAATTTTTGTGTGGACGGAATATCAGAGAAAGACAATAACGAATCTCTTTAAATGTTCAAAATGTTTTCCTTTTTTGAGTCTTTGTTGAAATGGCAAGATTTTTGTGTAAGCCTTTTATCTTCATCTATGTTGGATGCATTTCGTTCCTTGCACTCTTCCTCGGTGGCATGATATCAAAGTCCAAAGTATCCATAAATGTGAGATGTTAATTCACCTTTCCCTTCTCCCCAGAAACAAACTTACATTATCAAATCCTAACGTCAGAGTGACTTCGAAAACAGCCACTGTAATGATGAATTTAAACTCTTTTACATTTTCTTCCTTCCTTTCTTTCTTTCTTTCTTTTACCACTCCTCCCCACTCTTTCCACCTTTTCATTCTTTCTCTCTCGCTTTCTAAACTCTGACGTATCTGATGTTTCTTTGTTTAATGACATATCAACCTTTGTAGGTTATTTAATGCCAAAGCCATTCTTCGAGAACAGTAGTGGTACTATTTAACCCATAGCTGGGAGGATAAGGGGTTTCATACCTTTCCCAAGGGCATTTGCCCGAAAGTGAACGTAATAGCGCGACTGGAATACGAACTCGCTTACAATGATTCTGCAGTCCATCGCTGTAACCATTACGCCACGAGGACACCCCCTTTCTAATCTCTCTGACACTATTACAAGAGGCATGTTTCCAAAAGCAATCGAAACCCACTGTATCTAAATTATTAAAAGCGTAACATACACGAATGGTAAATATGTACGTCGTTACAAAGAAATGTGTGAAGATTAAAAATTTTCATGGTCTGGCAAACTAGGTAGAGTAGGTTGTTTTTAGCGTCCAAGATTACTCTATGTAGAGGAGTATTCATTGTTTTAATCTCACTCTCATTTCTCACTAGTTTGTTATTCTTTCTTTCTTTCTTTCTTTCTTTCTCCCAGCATTTAAAAAATATTTCACTTTCTTTCTACTCTTGCTCTCTTTTGCTTTTTCTTTCTCCCTCTCTTTCCTACATAAAGCCTTTAACCCTTAGGGTTATATAATCTACAGTTTTTGTCAGCAATTTATTTCTTGAGAAATTAAGGCTCTCCTATTTTCCAGGAAAAATATAACGCTTAGTTAATTGGCTCGTGGTATAGAATGCATAAACTAGTGGAAGGAATTAAACCGTTCGTTGCAAAGTTAGTCTAAAACGCAAAGAAAACATTTTTTAATTTTTTTTTTAGGTTGGCAACCATGACTGAAATTTTACCAATCAGTCTTAATCATGAACCCGTGTGAATATATTCATTTCATCTTTGCTTCTTAAAACTTACATAAACGCAAGTTTTGAGAAGCAAAGATGAAATGAATCTTGAATTATTATAGATGGTTTTGCTGGTGGGATAATAAGTACACATAAGAGCAATTTTTGTCGAATTTCAAGATAATACCTCAGAAAAATATAATAGGTAAACATCGGCTTTTGTTGATCAAGTCCTATTGAAAACACATTTTCTAAGTAGTTCAAAATAATTTAGATTATCGAGAGACTGAATTTAAACCTCGTTGTCGTCGACTAATCATTTCAGAAACAGAGGAATATGCAACGGAAATTAGGCTTGTTTTCAGCTTTTAAGGGTGGTAATAATTGGTTCAGAATTAACAAAAATAAGCTGATAATAATTCAATGTTGTCAACGCGAAAAAAAATTAAAAATACAAACTATGTAGATATGACAAGGGCGGAAGAATGGAGGAGTCAAAATGTTATGTCAGTCAAAATCAATTATTTAAAGAAATGGTTAAATATTTTACCACTTACCTTTCATACATTATTAAATAATTCTACATGGATAATATTGTAATGATGAGTTTACGTAAAAGAATAAAAATAGTGACAACGTTTGGTAAGAACAGAACTTTGTGTTATTGATTTTGATTAGATAAAGCCAACGAATTCTGTAAGTTTAGCCCAGAAGCTGTCTACGAAAGTATGTAGTATAAATCTGATTACTTGAAACTTTCAAATTCAATCGGATCACGTTCTCCTGGCCAGAAGACCAGGCGTAGATATCGTTGTGAAATACATGAAACGTTCTTAAAAAATTATGGTGTCGCTGTTCACAGCAGTTTTCAAGATAAAACAGAATAAAACTGAAAGGTTTCAAAGATTTGATTTAAGTTCCAAGCTTAAAAATTTGATTAGGAACATAATTGCTGGAGGTTCGCGAAGTTATTTAAAAAAAAACTTGAAAAAACTGAAAAATTGAAATTATTTGCCGCGATTGATTGATTGATTGATTGATTTTAATGGTTTATCTGTTTGTCTAGGGTCATTTTATGCCTAGAAGTATGTAGTCGCTTTAAATGTACTTTCATATTTACATTTTTGTGTGATTGTTTTTGAAGATTTTTTTTTACTCACGGTCAAATCGAATAAAGTTGATTTTAACCAAATCTTTTTGTTCCATGAATGGATCTATAACAGCAATTAAGACTCCAGGTCAGGAAATCCTTCAGTACGGGATCCATTCAGCGAATTCTATGCTTCAACAAAAGGGTAAAGCAATTATTCCTAGATCACTATTATAAAAATCACTCCGCTTTGACTGTCAAGGGTTAAATGCCATACATTGTTGGAAAGAACGATTTTTCAGGTTTTAAACATAAATAAGATTGGCAACATAAATATTGTAACACTATGGCACCATCTCTAATATTAATAGGAGTCAGACTCTTCGCTAAGTACAAAGCCATTCCGTTGTTTCAATAGGAAAAGTTTATATTCGGACTAACATTCTCACTAACGCAAGAGAGAAAAAAAACATTGTAAAAGAGTCTAAGAACGAACCTTGGTAACTGACACAGAATGCCACATCCGACCGACTGACTCCTGACCGACAGGATTTCAAATTATCTTTTTTTTTATTTATTCTGACTTAATTATTTCATCAGCCAATATTTTCGGTATAGCGCCATCTTATCAAATTATTGCATCATACGTTTTAGTATTCTCACATGTGTCATAAACCTTTATTTCGCTATGTCAGTTGACAAACCTTGATTTATTTATTTTCCATATCCTATAAAGAATCCAATTCTGACATGAGATAACAAACCTGGCCACCATCTGTGCACGTTTATGACCTTTTCAAATTGACTTACACATTAAATCAAAGATTTCTAGCTAACTAACAATTTTACCAAATAAACAAGATAATTAAATATCACTATAATTATAATACTATCCTACTCAAAATTTCATTTTACTGTCAAAAATTTGCAAGTGATTAAATTTAGTTCAGCTATTTATTTGAATAATTCTATACAGGTAAAAATTCAAACTTACTTATAATATCTATGTTTTTAGAGCCATTAAACAAAACATCGTGGGGCGAGTCTCCTGAATGTAATTGTCAAATTCCTTGACTGAGACATTCGAAGTTAACGAGTTCAAATTCCAGTGGTGCGATGACGTTCACTTTTGGATTATTACCATTTCGAAAAGTATAACCCTCAGACATTAAAAAATCCTCGAAGGTTGATACGACATTTAATAAAGAAACCAAATGAAACAAAACTCCGGCAAAAGGATCATTCAGGTTTTGAACGAGAATAAATAAAAAGGCAAAGTTGATCCTGCCTAAAAGTTTATTTTACAATAAAAGTATTAGCTATTTTGTTTAGTTATTTACATCACTTAAAGATTATATCGTCCAAATGTTTGCCTTTACTAAGTATACACTCCTGAAGCATATTTCAGATGTTTTGAATCGTTCAACTAATCCTTGTCTATGACGTTGCAATGATCATGATGAATAAAATCTTTCTGTTCATCTGTTATCTGCAGCTTACGTTTAGATAATTGGGGATTCAGTTATTCCCAAAGGAGAAAATCACAAGGGAATAGATCAGTCAATATTTAAACAAACAATATACAAGATACAGTAGGATAATCTCAAAGGTTTGGAACATAAATGAAAACAACAAACAAAACATTTGTTACCAAAAATTTATTTTTTTTTACCATAAGAAAGAACAAAATTATCCGTTTCCTTTTGTTATTTTCATTTCTTTGTTAAAAAAAATAACCCAAATGTTTCGCCTCATGGGCTATAAACGCCTGAAGTGTCACTGCGAAATTTTGTTGCGCTCCAAGCCATTGCCTCTGGTATTACTGCAGTTTCACAATGAATAGAATCGTTTCTTTTTTCATTGTTCTTTAGATCAGAGGAAGAAAAGAAACCATCTAGACTAAACTACTTTAAAGATAAGATAGAATTATCAGAAAAGTCCTGAATATCTGAGGGAAATTGATGTCATTCAGGCTTCAGTGAAAAGCCATCAGTTAAAAGTGGTGTGAAAACCTCACAAATAATAATAATAATAATAATAATAATATGCGGAAAACGACAAATGACGGAAGTGATAGAACTACCAAATCAATAAAAAATCAGAACGCTTCCGTTAAAGGGAACTAACAAATACTTTAAAATATTTGAAGCAGGCACCATCAAAAAAGCGGAGAAGAAGAAAAAAATTAAAAAGATCATCTCACGAGAACGAGAAAACTACACAAAACGAAACTACATAGAATATATCTCTTCAAAAGGATAAACACTTCTGCAGTCTCCTTTCTAAGATACTCAGGACCATTATTGGTGGGAATTATGAAAGAACAAGAAAACTAATGATGAAGAATAAAGTCTTACACTCGAGAGATGAAGTAGACTGATTATAAATATCAAGACAAGAAGGAGGAAGAGGATTCGCCAGCATTGAAGGGAGTGTTGATACATCGATTCAAAGACTCAAAGACTACATAAAATAGAGCAAAGAAACAAACCACTCATCTCTTCAGCAATGGGTTGAATATACTACTATTATTCTCCTATAAGGTTGCTTTTGGTATTAAATAACCCATGAAGGTTGATATGGCGTTAAACAAAGAAAACAAACTACTATTAGAGGAGATTCATGCAATTGTCTTAGTTTTTAAGATGCAAAAGTGTGTTTGAAGACAAATAATAATCCTGAGAACGTATGGTTTCTTAAATATGTGTCTAATTGTTCACGATTTAAATTTCGTAAATTAATAAATAAATAAAGGAAAAGAAAACAATTGTCTTTAAAGTAAGTAAAGTTGTCGACCGTAGTTGAGGGTGACCAGAAGGCTCCCTTTTCAATTGCTACTACATTGAGGTGTAGGGGAGGGCGCTACTCCTTTCCCTGGATTGCTCCACTTTACACTTGATACGTACCTTATATTGCTGAGTGTTAAGCGATGAGGTATAAAGTACTAATTTTAAAGTCTTTGGTATGACGCGACCAAGGATTGAACACAGGTATCCTGGACCATTGACGAACACTCTACCCACTAGACCAATGAACCGGTTTAGATTACTAATAAGATTTTTGATATTTTTTTTCAATTTGAATTTTGCAGCATTGTTATTAACATCAAGATAAAACAAAATATTTTAATCTATAAATCTCACCAGAGTCAATGAATTACCTTTTAATGAATTCTGCAAAATTCCAAGAAATTATAGACAGAACAATAATAACTTCAGCCGAAAAAGCATTATTGGCAAATCTTCACTTTTTTGCAGATTATTTTTCAGCAAAAATATCGTATGTTTTAGTTCAGTGTGAATTTTACCACACGCACTATTAAAGAACTACGGGCGACAGAATTATTGCCATTTTACTTGAAATAGGCGAGTACTTCCACTACTGCCGATTTTATACTGTTTTGGTACTATTCAGTGATTATATTTGAAAACTCGGAACTAGGCTAGCCCAAATAAACGCAGCGTAGGAATTATATACGCAAACCAGCGCGCTTAGTCCCTTTGCATGTCTCCGCACCTATATACAAACAAATGAAGAATGAATTCATTATACAAAATGAATACTCTCAAAACAAAACAACCTAATGTGGTAAGATTGGGCCACATTTTTCTATTTTCTGAAAATTGTATTCAGTCTATGTCCAGCAGTCATAATAATCTTAAAGCTGCTTCCTTCTCTTCCCTATGAAAGGTGACCTCATAATCACCATTAACTACAGAGGCATAATTATAAGGTTTATAATGCTCGGCTTTTCAATCGCTTCGAATCAGGAAAAATCAGAATTGTTTTCGGACAAAACGCCCAACGAAATCACATATTCTCCAAATCCGTCGAATCATCGAAGGAATTCTTGCAAAATATATCGAAGCGACAATATTGTTTGTAGATTTCTCCAAGTCATTTGATTCCATACACAGAGGAAAGATGAAACAATACTTCTAGCTTATGGTCTCTCCAAATAAATTTACTGCCGTATTGATGCTCTTTAGAAAGACGAACGCCGACTACGCCGATGACAAAGCGTTACTGGCGAATACGCCTAACCAAGCCGAGACACTACTGCATAGTTTGGAACCAGGCGCCGCAGGTATTGGCCTCCATGTCAATGCACACAAAACTGAATATATGGGTTACAACCAAACAGGCGACATTACCACACTAGACGGAGCCTCTCTGAAACTAGTAGACAAATTCACCTACCTAGGAAGTAGCGTCTCATGAACCGAAAAAGACATCGACACACGACTAACGAAAGCATGGACAGCTATCGATAGGCTCTCGATCATATGGAAATCAGACCTGACCGATAAAATGACACGCAGTTTCTTCCAGGCAGCGGTCGTGTCGATACTGCTATATAGATGCACTACCTGGACGCTAACAAAACGGCTGAAGAAGAAACTAGACGGCAATTACACAAGAGTGTTGAGAGCAATATTGAACAAGTCCTGGCGACAACACCTCACAAGACACCAGCTATACGGCCACTTGCCTCCCATCACGAAAATTATTCAAGTTAGACGAACCAGACACGCAGGACACTGCTGGAGAACCAAGGACGAACTCATCAGTGATGTACTCCTATGGACCTCCGCATATGGCCAAGCAAAAGCAGGACGACCAGCTCGAACATACATACAGCAGCTATGTGAGGATACGGGATGTAGCCCTGAAGACCAGCCAGAGGCGATGAACGATAGGGAGAAGTGGCGAGAGATGGCCAGGGATTTCCGTGCTAGCGGCACGACATGATGATATATATATATATATATATATATACATATATATATATATATCTGTGTGTGTGTGTGTGTGTGTGTGTGTGAACGGACTGAGGTTGATAAATAAACGTGAAAATATATATAGAATAAAATGAGATAGATAGATAGATAGATAGATGTAAATCAGAAAGGGAATTGGAACAGTGGGTAACAGTGTGATATAGATAGATAAATAATGACTAAGATGTTTGTACCTGCTAGGAAGAATTCTAGAAGGGCAATCTTATCGTAACTACCCTGAATCTGGGATAGGCTGCCAAAAAATATTGAGGAGCACTAAATGGTCAAATATGCTCTTCTGCAAGACAGATTGGTCGTAGCACCAGTCACCATCAAAACTTTCTTAGTTTTAAGATCAAGCAAGAACAGACGGTGGGTATAAAAGTTTCCCGCATAATTTTTAGAAACCTTAGTTCACTGCACACGTTTTATACATTAGAGTTAGTTCAATAAGAGATTACTCCATTTCATCGGTATTTGCGATGTTGATGTTCCTGGTCGGAATTCAGGCTGTCAGGATGTAAGTACTTCAAAAAGTTCGAATACGAATGAGATCAAGTCTCATTGCGTTCCTTTTCACAAGGCCTTGTTCTATATATGCTCTCTGACGAAAGCAGTAAGCCGGAAACATACACGTACGTAAGAACTAAATAAATAAATAGAGCTTTAAAAAATACAAATCCCTTCTCTTTTAAAATGTTTCTTTTTCTCTTTGGAACTACAGCAAAAAATTATATATATATATATATATATATATATATATATATAAACAACGCTGCTTATAATAATAATAAAAGATTCCAAAAGGAATGCAAAAAGTTATTAACAAAGATGATATTATATACACACACATGATGGTCTAAACTTTCGGAAAAAAAGCAATTTTTTCAAAATTTTTGCCATATATATAAGTTCTACATTATTTGGAATTGATTTTTATCAAAAATTAGTTCAATATCGCAGAAATATTTTTGACATAATTCAAAATCGCAGCAGATCAAATTGATTGCTTCTGGCTTGAACAGTGGGTTGTCATGAATTTTTTGTCAAATGAGAAGTACAAATCATGAGACATCTAGAAAAAAATGTGTGATCTGTACGGAGAAGCATTTTTATTCAAGGAATGTTCACAAATGGACTAAATTGTTTAAAGTAAAAATATTATTCAAGATGAACATAGGCCAGGTAGGCTTGGAATTTCAAGCACACTTGAAATAATGGATTCATCAAATGGTCTGATTTTGGTTTAAAAATGTAGAGTAGAGAGCATCTCAGCAGAACTGGGAATTTCTGTGAATATAGCAGCAAAATTGTGTAAGATGACCATGTCTTTTTTAAGTTTAGTTTTCGTTGGGTTCTTAAAATGTTGATATCAGAGGATAAGGCTTTATACTGCAGCTAGAACAGAGAAAACCATCGGTCCATTTGGTTTAGAATGGCTTCCATATATTTTCTAAAGTCCAGTCTGGCTCGCTCATATTCCAACTTGATTTGTCCTGCTTTTTTTGCCCCACAAATTGTCTCTTGATATCAAAGTTTTCAAGTGATAATAAAGTGCAGTGCACCGTGAGTAAATGGCTAAAACGTATTCGAAATATTTCTTTCCTGAAGGGATACAAAAACTTGTTTTCCGATGGGAAAATAGCTTTTAAAAAATGGAGATTATATTGAAAATAAACAAATTAATCTTTTCTAGGAGAAATGTGAGTCAATTTATTGGAAAATTCACCTCATTTATTCAATGAGTATCTCAACGAACTACCTTATATATATATATATATATATATATATATATATATATATATATATATATATATATATATATATATATATATATAAGTTGGCTGGCTCTCTATATACGAGTATAATCGTTGCATGATCATTTATTATAAGAATAATCTTCAAGCCCTTAACGGATGAAGGTTTGCGAAATAGCAAAAGTTGAAATGTCTCTGGCACAAATGTTTAATCAATTAATATTTGCAATATAGAATATAGAAAAACCTACTTTGTTTTCCCTACAGTGCTTACTATCTCGGATAGACCTGCAACAAAGTAATAACCAACGTCTGACGATCGATGCTATTTGGTAAAATGCCAGTGACACCCAAAAAAGTATGCTGACCGGCTAGCTATAGAATTTTTTTAAGCAACAATTTAAGGACGATTTAAATGGATATATTTATACGAGAGTCAAAAGTTTTGCAGTATTTTGATTGATTGTACATGCAACTCGCATTTGAAGAGAACGAAGCTTTTTAAACAATGGTATGTACCCCCTATGGTTGGTAGTATCGTTGTAGTAGGTGCGCTAACATAATGTGCATTGTTTCACTAGAGAAGAGATTTGAAAGTCGTACAGAATATTGTGCGATGTAGTTTAATTCTGGAACATTCTTTACCAGTTCGGATTGGGATAAAAAGCTGTGACAATTACGAAAAACGTTATTGCACAAAAGAAGGCGCAGCTGCCAATAGTACAGTAACCAGATGTTTTATGATATTTCGCTCAGATTGGAAGAACATCAACGATCCGATGTAGTCAGGACAGCTTACAACCGTTGATTCAAATCCATAAAGGCATGTTCAGTAAGTAATACTCAGAGAGTATCCGGTGAATTCGGCATTTCACAGTCCAATATAGTATGTTACCTTCATGATCTCGTTTAAAGCAAATGGAACAACAGAATTACGCTTCCCCGTTAGCAAAATATTGTAAAACTTTGACTTATATATGATAAGATAATACAGACGTTAATTAAACGGCAATGTGATAACGTGCAGTTTCTCCGTTAGCTGATAATCGAACCAATGTTCCCATTGGTAAGAAACTGACAATTATCAAACACCTTAATGTCTTCGCTATTCTCAGTTCGATATATATGCTCTATCTCTGATACTTAGCGCTCTTTATTAACAAATGTAGCCGACTATATATATATATATATATATATATATATATACGACAATCATTAGATGAGTTTCCAGACTTTTTTCGTATGGGCACTTTTATTGATAGTACACACATGAAACTCATGTCCCCTGCGAAGTAATCTCCTCCGGCTGCAATGCGCTTATTGTGCCGATCTGACAACTTCTGGAAGGCCCCATGGAAGTCCTCTTGTGTGAGCGAGTCAATGACCTTCGTCACAGCCTCTTTCTTCTCCTCAGTTGTCTCATAACGACAGCTTCTGACCTTATAGAATAACCAAAAGTCACAGAGAGCAGGGTCTGGACTATAGAGAGGCTGAGTAACTGTCTTGATGCCGATCTTGGTCAAATTGTCTCTGACAAGGATGGAGTTGTGGACTGGTGCGTTATCCTGATGGAAATGCAACTCACCCGATTGCTGGCCTCTTACGACGGAATGTCTTCCTGAACTCCCTTAAGACATCAACATATTAACCCTAACCCTAACCCTAATCTTTTGGCCAGTCAACTCTGGTGTATTGACTTTCTTACTCCTCCCACACCTCTCTTCATTCCTCACACACTCACTGCCTTACTTGAATCACTTACATCACTCAAAAAACTGATGTTCGATTCATACAAGATGGTCCAAAACCAGTCTGAAGAATTCCATGCGTTTCTGTGGCATTTTTTCCAAGTTTAAAACATAATTTTATTGCATATCATTCTTCTAAAGTGTACTCGTGTCTAGATCACATTTTTGAAATTCACCAGCTGTGACAATCAGGCTTTAGCAGGGTGTATTACAATTCCTACTGTAGCTGTACCTTTGAACCTGACATCGTAAAAATTAATGAGTCATCTCATAAGATGGATAGCAATAACATACTGAATTTTCAAGATTCTATGACAATTTTAAATACCTGTACAAAAAAGTCTGGATATATATATATATATATATATATATATATTAAACCAATAAATCGTTTAGGAACCTGTTAATTTGATTAAGGTACATTTGCATAATGGTTAGATTGTTCGCCTATGGACAGGGAGACCTTGGTTCAATTCCAGGTCGAGTCATACCAAAGACTCCAAAAATGGTACTTGATGCTACCTTGCTTAACACTCAGCATTGTAAAAATCAAGGGTAAAGTGGAACAATCCAGGGAAAGGAGTGGCGCCCTCCACTATCGGAAAGGGAACCTTCAGGTCACCCTCGACTATTGTCTCCAGCTTTTAGTTAGTGCTGAAATGGTGACCAGCAAAACATGATAAAATTCAAAAGAAATCAATTTATGGTTTCTGCATAGTGCTCTTAAAATGGGATCATTTGTCAGACTTTAGGAATGCAGATAATTATCAAACGTACAAAAGTCATCTTTTGACTATGAAAAAAAAAAAAGTTTTAAAATAACGATGCGTGACTATTCAAGGGACAAAGCTACATGATTATTCTCAATTGTTTTTGTTTTTTACTCTTCATGTCAGCAACCATTATTGAAGAAGTATTTCTTTTTATAAATTTCTTCCAAAATGCCCCATAATTACCCAGTTTGATTATTCGGTTGTTGTTGTATTATTATTATTATTATTATTATTATTATTATTATTATTATTATTATTATCTTCTTTGTTTGATTTTTTTATTGATTTAACAATCGTGATGTAGGTTTGCTTTTTGCAGGATTGTTTTGTTCCGACGAGATCGATAATGAACTAAGATTAAATCATTTAGAAATCTCCTCCTTTTTTTTTTGGAAGGGGTAGCGAGCGGGTGATGCAGCTCGACCAAATTCGGCACCAAATTGACTTCGAACGATCGCCTGATTTTAGTAATGCAACAGAAACGGACCATAGAAATATTCAAAAGAAAAAATAATGAAAGATGCGTTAAACTTTCTAATTTTCTTAAGAACACTTTTAGATTTTTGCCGACTCTCACTAATCTGTTCCGATTGTCAGTGATTCATCTTTAACGATTCAATGTTCTTAAAAGTATTTCTTTTCTTTGTGATTCATTAATATATATATATATATATATATATATATATATATATATATATATATATATATATATATTCGAGAGGCATATTAAGTTTGTCTTTTTCTTTTTGAGCGTTATTGATATTTTTTTGATATGTTTTATAAATTTTGCATACTTTTCGACAAGCTTTTATTTTTTGGGTAGCCTTCCATTCTTTTTCTTTCTTTCTTTCTTTCTTTCTTTCTTTCTTTCTTGTGAATGTTCCTCCGTCTGTCTTCTCCCCTATCTTTATTTCCCTTCTACCTTTCAACCTTTAATATCTCATTTTGTTCGTGCAAATGAAGAAATTAAAAAAATAATTTTCAGTACTCTCTTCATTCCTTCTTTCCCGTTGTTCTTTCTTTCTTTCTTTCTTTCTTTCTTTCTTTCTTTCTTTCTTTCTTTCTTCCTCTCTTTCTTTCATTTGATTGTTCTTTTTCTGTCTTCTCTCCTATCTTCAGCAACCCTGATCTTCATTTCTTTCTTTCTTTCTTTCTATCTTTCTTCCCCTCCCTCTTTGTTACTTCTTTTCCACTTTTAGTTCCATTTCTTCTGATGCCCCCCCCATTTCCTTCCGTTCTTTCTTCCTTCTATTTATCCTACTTCCTGCCTTTATTTTCTTTCATTTCCTCCCTTTCCTTTCCTTTGAATTTTTCTTCCTACCTTTCTGACTTACATTCCTCATTCCTTCCTCTCTTCTTTTCTTTCTTCATTGAACTTACACGTTTTTCTTGAACTTCACTTCCTTTTCTCCTTTCACACTTCATTTCTTCCTCCATTCTTTTATTGCATTTCCTCATTGCCTCTTCCTTTTTTCCCTACCTTCTGCCTCTCAGCCTTTAATCTCTTCTTTTTATTCTTACGAAAGAAGAAAGTAAGCACAAATATATAGAATATTAATTCTTTACTTACTTGCTTCATTTCTTCTTTCGTGTTCTTTTTTTCTTTTTTTTTCTTCCTTAGCTTTCTTCCTTCTCTAACTTCTCTGTCGTTACATCCTTTTTTTCCTTCAACGATTTCTCACCTTCCTTTCATTTTCTCCTCTCTCCCTTTGTTTTATATGTCTAATGTTATTCTATTTTATTTTTATCACTGAGTACTAGTTTCTTTCTTTTCATCTTCTAAATATCTTTAATTGTTTCTGATCTTCTTCCCATTGAAAATAAACTGTTTTTATACTTCCTCTCATTTTCCTTTTTGCCAATCTCTGTAGATTTTGTATTCTGCTGCTATTTTCATCATTATTCTTGACACTTCATACCCATCACTTTTCTAAACACAATGCAACTTAAAATAATGTTTCCCGCTTAAAATATTGGACAAAATATAAAGTACAAAACAGAACAGATGGTGTCTTTCATCGAAACACAATTCCTCTCAACATATTTTTTTCTCAATAATTTTACATAAAAAAATTACATACAGTTTTTTTTCTTGACCAAACGATAGAGTGTATTAAAAATGAATTCTAGTTTCCTTTTTGGTTACTCTAGATTACAAGACACATTTGCTCATGAAGGTATCAGAAGAGAAAAATGCGAAAAGAATAAAAAAGAGCGCTGAAAATTCATCCAACATTGCAGCAATATTAACTTCTTTGGAAAAAGTGATAAAACTAATGTAACCCCCCCAAAAAAAATAAAACGGTACAAAAAGGGGAACACGAAGAAGAATATAAAAAGCAATCGAAATCAAAGGGATATAAATAAAGTCGTTTTCCTTTTACATAACCAAGGATAAAAAATAACACCTCTTACTTAAAATAAATAAAATAGTCGTTCCTGTTGTGATCTGTGGTGTAAATTTTATAACTTTGGAGTTGATTTTTTTAGTTCATATCAAGCAAATTGGAAAATTACGAGCAGGAAGAAAAAATTAAAAAAAAGGAAGGCGTTAAGCAGGAAAATTAATGACGTGCTCTACGGGGGTGGTAAATTTGAGAATAGAAAAAAACATTTTTTTCTGGGAACTATCAATGCTGATCTCAATTACAAAAAGAGAAATATAAGAAATTGACACGTGATTTATGGGCGCCATTTTTGGGACAAATATCACACATTATGACTGATTTTATTTTACAAGTCGAGGTGTTCCCAATAAAATTTTTATTATGTAACCGATGTCGGAGAAATATTTCAATGCACGGCAAATTTTTCATCTGACAACAAATCCAATAGACAAAACTTCAACGTATACCTGAAAATCTCACAGGATATATTACAGTATAAAATATCAAAATTATAACTTTTATCTTTTTGATTATTATTCGCTATTTATTATGGCTCATCCATCCTTAAGAAGACAAATACTGATTTCATTATATAATAATTTAATTATTTAGTTGTATCTTTTAATTAAAGTTTTAATGTATAAAATATTAAAATTATAACTTTTGTCTTTTTGGTTATTATTCGCTATTTATTATGGCTCATCAATTCTTTAAGAAGACAAATATTGATTTCATTATATAATAATTTAATTATTTAGTTGTATCTTTTAATTAAAGTTTTAATGTTCTGGGTATTTTCTGAGATTTCAGAGAAAACATTTTTAGTCAATCAAAAGTTACTTCATTTTTATGAAATCTCTTTAAAATATGATTTGATGCAAGCATTAAACCCTTATCTAAATCCTTCTATGATGTAATTTTGTTTTATGTCTGAAGTTCACTTAGGTTTTTTCAGCTGTTAATTTCCACCAAATGTTTTAGCTCATACCGCACTGATCGCCCTGGATTTAAACCGATGTTACTTATCACTGATTTAGACAAGATATTAAATTCATAATTTCTGCTACAACTAAAACTGCTGCTGCTGCTAGTACTACTACTACTCCTCACAATAATATAAACGGGATTTTAAGATATATACAAATAGCATTAGGACAACCCAAAAGCTGCACAAGAGAACAGAAAACAATTTCTTTTAAACTTTGAATGACAAACATAGTTCTATTATAATGGATGCTCTCGGTGTAAAGGATATCAAAGGGTTAAATCGACACGGAAACCCGGTTTCAATCCTTGGAAAACCTGTTTATAATTCCCATTGCGCAAGTATTCTTCAGAAAGTTATGAATCCAAATATTCTCCCTCCAGCTTTGGGTAAATTGTAGGACAGACTAGGTTCTTAAACCTTAGTAAAGCAACCTGACTTTAAGGATCAAAACTCTGAATTCAAACCTGTAGAACTCCACAAAAATTGACCTTGAGTAACATCCTGATCCAGCAATACACACACACACACACACACACACACACATATATATATATATATATTAGAGAGTAAATTATAAAATTATAGAAATCAAAGAGTAGAACTGCTCAGAATCCCGTCTAGAATAAAGGAAACTCTGATTTGAAAACTGTTAAACTCTGCATAAAAATTGACCTTGTGTCACATACTGCTCGTGCGGACGGGTTAGTAAATATATACGTCTCTTTTTTGATCAAGAGACAAATACCATTATAAATTGCAGCTGCTTATAACTGGTCAACCACTTAAGTAAATGTACAGCTACAATGTTGCTTAACTTCGGTGCTCAAGCAGGAACTGGTAGTTGAAGCGTGATTTGACCATTTATCCCAAGTGCCGAAGGTGTCAGTGACATTGATGACACTCAGACTCTGCTCACTTTTTTACCAAATGGACCACATTATACTTCAAGAAAATGTTTTACCGGATTTTTTTTTTTTTAACGAAGAATTTCTCGAAATCGAAAACTTGTTAGTTTCACGGGTTTTTCACTTAGAATTTGCTTCTGACATACTGTTCCATAAATGCGACTCGAGGACAAAATTGGTTTTGCGGAAGGCTAATTCACAGTTTTCAAAGACGGTCTGTTGTTCTATTCTTTCGCCGGCGGCTTACTGTCTGGCTGACACTTATCTAGCATACTGAAATGAGATTACATCCCCTCAGGGCAACCTGTGCGAGCACCTTTTGATTATCCTATAGCTATTAATACCTTCAGAAACCAGCACCAGCGACTGAACAACGAGCATATAATCGGATTGAGAATGACAAAGAAATGTATATGTTGATGTCTATTCCAGGTATGGATCTAGAGAACCGAGTTCAATATCTCTCGTGAACGCCAGATATCACTTTTGATATTCTAATCGGTAAAAGGCATGACAATGGTTATATCCTACTTCTTGTCCTATGTGTCCCTAAAATAAAAATCATAAAAATAACTCGATGCTTTTAAGGGGAGAATTGTGTGCTTGATTGATTTAACGCTATATCACCCCGTATAGGATTATTTTATGCCTAAATGTTAGGCAACAACGTTTACCGTATATTCACATTTACACTTTTTTGAGCAGTTTAAGGCGGCTTAAACAGATACAGTAATAAATTAATGGGACCGTAAGAGGTACTATCACTTAGGGTTAGAGTGGGCCTGAGAGTCATGGCAGTGGAATCGTAATCCACTCAGGGGTGTAATGGTAAAAGCACTTGACTGCGGAATCATAATTCAAACTCCAGTCGTGCTATTACGTTTACTTTCAGACAAACACTCTCGGGAAAGGCATGAACACCCTTATCCTTCCAGCTATGCGACTAATGTCCTTCTGAAGAGATAGATTTGACATTAAATAACCCGAGAATGTTGATATGCCATGAAATGACAAACAAACGTAATCCATCCCCCGATCTCCATAACTTCAGCCTCACTCTCAGATGTCTCTTAGTGACATAACTATGTCACCTTTTTTTTGAGAGAAGTCATACCTCTTTGAAAAGGATAGACACAGTATATTCTAAGCCCCGCCGTGGGGATGGCTATCATTAAGTTATCAAAATTTATGATGTAAATTTCTACTTCGTGAATAAGTGCCTCTGGCATTCGTGATTGATTGATTTTAACGGTAAAATAAGAAAAATGTTTTCTACTGTAAATTTGAATTTGAAAGACCAGTTCTAGAATATCTATCTACTCCCTGATGTAGGCAAAAGAGAAAGACGGCTGAAACGCTGTGACTATAATAGTCAAAATGACCCAGTTCATTATTATATAAGAATGCAAATTCCTCATTTAAGAAATCCAAGCAAAACATATTTTCTTTTTTTCTTTCTTCATGTTTAAGTATTAAGATTTGATAAGAAATTTATTACGGAGGATTCTCCGTGCTTCTGACTCAATATATTGAAATGTAAATGGTTTTGCCTTCTTCATTACATTAGCAATCAGCAAAGTCATAGAATATTTGATGATGGATACTTGAAAACGTAAATGTTATACGTTTCTGAGGATGAGAGAAAAATAAGAAATGTTATTGTATATATATAAATATATATATATATATATATATATGTGTGTGTGTGTGTGTGTGTCTGTGTGTGTGTGAATGTTTTTGTCCAAGAATCATTCTATAAATAAACTGAATTTTGCCTAACTTTGCGATAGGAATCACTATTTACACTTGCACTATGTTCAAGTAAATCAATAGTGATGAGTCTTTCCTTATCCCAGAAGACTGTCCGCATGACTTTTTTTCGTTGACCGCTGTGACCGTAACATCTTCTTTAGCCGAGAGCCAGTGTGTTTACAGTCCAGTAATTGTGTTTTTGACTCAGACTTGTACTGCCAACTCTATGAATTGCTCATGGGTAAACAATGTTTTGCTAAAAGTCCCTCTCTGTACGCATTGAACATTTACCTGTAAATTTCACATTGTTTGCACTTCGGAGTCACCAAATCTTTGATGAGATACCTCTGTTCAAGCCTGCATCACTCAGTTTTGTTTGCTGTTGTTCTGAATAGTACCCAAAACAAATATTTTATCGAGATTAAAATATTTTTTTTTACTGTAAACCGATTCCAAACAATGCAGTGTGTACATTTATAGAATTAAATTTTGAAAAAGAAATAGCATTTTTTTCCGAATAACTCCCTTATTTATTGAATTAACCTCGTATTTAAAGATACTATTTGAATAAAGGGAGTCAGAAAAAAACCTCGACTTTGAAGTTTGAAGTCATCTTGACATTAAGAGTCGATAAAGGAAGAGAGATAGATAAGATTAATGGGTAACACAACAGAAGAATTTGTTGGATTGTCTTCTTGGTATAAGCCATAAACAGTTTTCTGTACGATATATATTGCAATTAGACGTTTCATGCAGGAAAAATATAATCCTACCTTCACAATAAAACATCTATACTGTGTCACCTATTTGATTTGAAGTTTTGCCTTTAGGAAGCATTCATCTTGTGACTCCGTCTTTGAATGCTGAAAATTGATATGACTTTGGACATTGATCAATCATTTGTGAGTTTATTATTATTATTATTATTATTATTGGTAGTATTATTATTATTAGTAGCAGTTGTAGTAGTAGTGGTAGTATTCTATAATGACATTGATATGTCAAACATATTGACAGAAAATAGGAAAATCACGTCATATTCACAAATACCCGATAGAGAAGAAAACAATTACTAAAAAGCTTTTATAATTTGTAAGGAGATTCGATACCTTCCCTTCTGACGATTACACCACAACTAAAGAAGCCAGCTGCCCTTTAACTTGGTGGACGGGAATTGTCGTTTCACCAAAAGGCAACGAATCCTGACTATCGTTTCACCAACTAGCAAATTTAAGTCAGCAGTCTCAAGTGTCTAAGTCTAAATCCCTGAAGACGAAATGTACCTTCATCCTGAATGGCATTATGTCGAAAATTATCTAAATATCAGGCATCGTTATATTACTATCTGCCAATGTTATATTAAAAATGACCCCTGTCTATCTTCACAAAAATTGTAGCATACTGAATGTACTGGCCAAAAAGTTACGGTAGTGCAAAATCAGACAATGAATTAAATCACCCGAAAATCTTTTGGAAAAAGCAATCTTGTCTAAGTGCAGAAAACAGAAGAAATACGTTTTATATCGATTTCCAGTCATGGCTTATGAGAATTAAAGCGAATATAGAAGAATTACTAAAAATGGGGTTTTTAAATCTTCTTCCTTATAGACTAAGGTTATTCGTTGATTCCGTATGCTTAAAAACCTCTTAAAAACACATAAAAAAGATATCAAATTATTGTTAAAGCGGATAATACAAAAATGACTAGAGAAGTGCTTTTTGACCAATGGAATATGATCACCAGGGAATATCCTCAATGTTGCAGAATTCAAATAAATCTAATGTTGACTGGTTGAAGAAGTGCAGGTGTTATCGTAGACAATTGGGAAGAAGTTGAATTTGAAAAAAAAGTTCCCTACCGGATAACCAGCAGGCATAAATAATGGGGTTAGATACTCAAACACCGACTGAGAAAGCGGAGAGATGCGGCACGCACTCGAAAAAGAACGAGAACAATATTAGACGAAAGAAATGCCATCTGGAGTTAGAAAGTGTATGCAACTGATATGTCCTATCACCCAGACAGCAGGCGAGAACATCCTTAACCCAACCATGAAATAATTAAGCCTCGAAACTTAATTAAGCTTCGACATTTCCTTTGAAGACTTTTATATCACCGTTTTTCCCACCACGGAACTATCACACCAGTTCTAGTGTTTCAATGTACTTAACCTAGCATTAACCTGGTGAATGACATTGTTACATAGTGTAACGGTTATTGTCGTAGAAAACAAAATCAGCGACTCAAGTTCGAAACCTAGTTCCCCCTTGTTTTAATTCGCTCTAATAACTTACGAAAATCATGAGGGGTGTCCTCGTGGTGTAATGGTTAAAGCGCTGGACTACGGGATCGTAGAACGCAAGTTCGTACTCCAGTCTCGCTATTACGTTCACTTTCGGGCTTGGGAAAGGTATGAACCCCCTTATCCTCCCAGCTATGGGTTAAATAGTACAACTACTGTTCTTCTAGGAGAATAGCTTTGGAATTAAATAACCTACAATAGTTGATATGCCATTAAACAAAGAAAAGCATGAATCCAATTGTTTTTCTTCTGATGCTGGTAAACAGTTGGGCAAATTAAATTTATTTTTATTTATTTATTTTTTTTACTTTTGGTGGGATAATTAGTTTAGAAAAAAACCACTGAATTCCATCAATATGTACTCCGCTTATCTAATTAAAACATCGAGCTATGAAAGTTAGAAATAACATATAAATGTCATATTCTTGACGATCAACGACTTTGGAGTACTTGCACGAAACAAATGTTAGAGAAACTCTCACCCTACGATTTTACCTATTTTTTCTCAATTGAGACTCATTAAAGATCGAACATACTCTCGGAAGTCTGCAAGACTGCTCTCCCACTATGTACAAGTTGGCAGGTGCCTTCTCATTTTTAACTCTTTGCTTACAAATTAGGACTGTATCGGCAAAGTATAAGATTGAATAGTAACGAATAGAAATGATTTTTTATATATAAGCGACAGTTATATTAGCGATAACAACTTAACGGAAATCCTCTTATCGAAATGTAGTGTCCTTTCTTTATCCCTCTTGAGACCTGTCCCATATTCTAACGTTCATCATAGACATATACGTCAATCTTGTTTACCCCTTCGGAGGAGAATACACTCAGCCTTTTCTTGGCACCTTCTTTGCACCCTTTTCTTAATTGTATATTAATATCAAAATCGAACTGAAAATATTGCCTAGTCGGCTGGAGCTGTAGAATACACCGACTGTTTTTCTGCCGAGGGGTAAGACCTCCCCCAATGAGTGTAATGGATATGTCACAAAACAATCTGATAGTGAGGTTCCAGTAATGCTGGAGCTTTGAGGAATGCAGAGTACCCCGAACATGACAATGATAATGAACACGTCGGTTACTTTCATATTTCACAATTTGCAAATGGTCCTATCAACTGACTGGATCCCCAACAAGGTTGGCAGACACCCCTCCCAAAAGTGTGTCCGTTATATAACATAAAACGGCATTCAGTGGTTAGGCTTCAATTCTGGACCTCTGGAGAGAGTGGAGTAGCCTTTCGATGCTATTACCGCCAACATCCAGCTTAACCTGTAGCCGTTGTAATTGTTTTGGTTCAAGAACATCTGTCTAAATTTGTTAGGATTACTTAAGAATACGAGAAACAATATAAGTGTGTGAAAACCAGTTTTTATCATTATCATTACTACTATTGGCGTTTTACCACCAGCTCTAGCTGATGGGGTTTCGCTTGAATGTTAATGACTGCAAGACTCTTCGCATCTTCTAACTATTCTGATCGATTTTAGTCTTGCTGTGGTCAGTTTGTTTCGATTCTTTCACTTATCTCCAGTATATCTAGTCTCTTCTTAAGGGTCTTGAGTTTGTTCCAAAGGCTCCAACTATGAATTGTAGTACTGTCATTTAAAGTTTCCACAGGTTTCAAGTTCTCTAGTAAAGTCAAGGAACTTATTCAGCTTAAGGCCTTCTTTCATCTTCACTCTATGGTCAGCTGAAACAGAAAAATTTACGGTGTGACTGGTTATTTTTTCTTGTTAATAAAAACAGTTTAGTCTTCTGGCAGGGAGAGGCTGAACTATTTGTAACTCAAAGTCCCTGAGAATATTATGGTTTCATTTTCAAGGATATATTCTGGTTTCTGCAAGTACCATTTATAAATATGAGGACATATACCTTTATTGCATCTTTTCTACACGGTCGTGTCTGTTTTTGTATACCTCTTGTGCTACTTTCTTGCTTTTACTTATTTTTTGATCATTTTTTTCATCACTATCACATAGCCTAGATTTGTTATCGCTCCGAGTATCATCAATTTTTGCCATGATATATTGCTATTTTGATAGTCTTATTTTGTGCTGCTATAAGAGATTCAGTCACAAATCCTTCGTATATAAGCTTGTCCAGATCATCTCATGTCCTGAGTTTGTAGAGTAAACTATGCCTCAATTTTTTCTCTCCATTTTTGCTGTTCTGTTATTAATTCTGTTACTCGCCAATGATATGGTTCGGTTTACATTTCTTTATATTATTTACATTTGTTCATATTATTTAACGTCCTATCAACGCAGAGCTCAATCCTTGCGAAAATTCCTCTTCTTTTATTTTGTCATATAGAATCTATCAATGTCCTATCTCAAGTGTAAGGGCTTGTGATTCGTTATTAATTTCCCTGCTCTTTGCTCCCTCTGTCAGAAATCGTGTTTTTTCTTGTTTAAAAATGATCCTGGGTATCTTATAATGGAACCTTCAGGTCGACCTCGCGTTGCCTTCGCCCACGGTCAGCAACTTTCTAAAGACACTAATACTTGACCTAAACAGTAACTCTTTATTAATTCTAGCGAGCAGCTAGGTCCAAACCAAGCAGAAGATGTCACAAGAGAGAGAGAGATTGAGAGAGAGAGAGAGAGAGAGAGAGAGAGGGGGGTAAGCGAGCGAGAGAGAGAGAGAGAGAGAGAGAGAAAGAGAGAGAGAAAGAGAATATTTAGTAGTCTACATCTAGCCTCATTATGACAAGGTTTTACCTTCCGTAAGTCGAAAGGATTTCATCAAACAATGCTACTGATGTCACTTTCGCGGAACCATAGAAAAGTAGAAGTACAGAACTCACCTCTTATTTATTATCACTCCGTTGATGACGGCATATATTCTTGTATTTATAAAAAGTTATAAATATAATATTCGTTTTACATTATTATACATTTAAAGTTTACATATTCATTTCGTATATTTTTATAAATCATATACGATTGAAAAGAAAAAGAGTTTTGAAGATAATTTAGCTCTTGATTTTGATCCTCACTTAGTGATTGTTACGTAGCCTGGATAAGATAAAGTCAATGAGAAACAAAATGTATTAGCCTGGAGGGAAATTCTTCAGGCTTGTTTTGCAGAATATTAATAATGTAGTAAGTCCTATCCTCGACGGGCGTTCTACGATTTTTGCCTTCAGCAAAAACAGGCCAGATGTATATGAGGCATTTCTTGACTCATTGTTAGCGTCTGTTTCAATTTGAAGTATTATTTACTGTAGCATTGCAAGTAGAATTTGTTTGTTTGAGACACATCTTCGGATTGCTTTAAATACACAATTGTCTGAAACGTTTGGAAAATTCTGCTTAATGTGATAATGTTCTCAAAATCGATGTCTTTAGCGTAAGCAATTAACTCTGAACTTTTAGGGAATGAAGTGATCTGGTTTCCAACAAAATCATTATCATTATCATCAACAACTTTCTTTCTTTCTCTCTCTCTCTCTCTCTATATATATATATATATATATATATGTATATATATATCATGTCACGCTATCAGCACGGATATCCCTGACCCTCTTCCACCACCCTTCTCTATCATCTATCGCTTCTGGTTGGTCTTCAAGGCTATATCCTGTATCGGCACAGAGCAGTTGTATGTAGGTTCGAGCTGGTCGTCCTGTCTTTGCTCGTCTACGTGAAGGGGTTCACTGGAGTACATCTATTATGAGTTCCTCCCTACTTGTCCAGCAGTGTCCTGCATGTCTGGTTCGTCTAACTTGGATAGTTTTCGTGATGGATAGTAAGTGGCTGTACAGCTGCTGCTTTGTGGGGTACTGCCTCCAGGACTTGTTCAATATGGCTCGTAGCATTCTTGTGTAGTTAGCGTCAAGCTTTTTCTCCATACGTTTACTTAGCGTCCATGTAGTGCATCCATACAGTAGTATCGACACGACCGCTGCATGGAAAAAGCTGTTTTTCATTTTATTGGTCAGTTCTGACTTCCTCATGACCGATAGCTTATCATTAGCTGTCCATGCCTTTGCTAGTTGCGTGTTGATGGCTGTCTTGGTTGATGAGACACAGCTTCCTTGGTAGGTGAACTTATATATATATATATATATATATATATATATATATATATATATATATATACTTGAACCATTCGTTAACTTGATTATCATCTGTTATTTGAAGTAATATAAAAGTTTGGTTGATATCTGACTTTTTCATTCAATCCAATAAAGTTTGAGATGATGAAAACGAGGAAAGAAAGAATCTGACAACGAAAATATGTACCAATCAACCAACTAACTAACCATTTTGTTTATTCAGTGATAGTTATAATACCGGAACAGTGGCGACTTGAATGTGTAGCAGAAGTTTGATAATTAGTTAAAAAAAAATTCATGTCCAGTAATGAATCATTTAAAAGCACAATGACGGAACAGTCTTCATTCAATCGTCCAAATTCTTAAGATTTTAAATTAAACAAAGTAAAGTTCTGAATTTTTTATTCTTTAGTTTTTTCTGATGCCTTATTTTACACATTAGAGTACACAGAGGTTATCTCCCTCTCTATCCCTCCCTCTCTCTCTCTATATATATATATATATATATATAGAGAGATATAATGGACCCGACCTGCGATTTGAACGTAGGGAGGCCCAACACTTTTAGTCAATTCTGACGCTGGTGTCTCGTATCAGATCTCAAACCAGTCATAGATTTGTTTACAAGTACACAAATAGCGCATTGAGTAGAGTTTGTAGATGAAATAGCTGGCATAACTTGGGAACCTTTTACCTTCTCCCTTCATACCATCAGATGCTTTGCCCAGTGGAGCTGTAGAATTCAGTTTAGCATAAGCATGCAATTCAAACGTAAGTACGGTTTAATTGTCAAAAAACTTTCTATTTCAAGCTATTCTGTTTAATCAAACAATCCAGTTCGGCATTAGTATGCCGTTAGTTCTATTTAACCCATAGATAGGGCCCTATCAGTTGCTACCATTCCGGGCCAGAGTGAACCTGGGAACAATGGCCTCACCAAGGTTGAAGAACCTAGTCTGTTCTACTATTTACCCATAGCTGGAGGGAGAATAATTGGATTCATAACTTTTCCCAAGGGTATTAGTGCTTGGTGAAATGCAATCAGTCCAGGATTTGAACTCGTGTCGCCGTGTCCAATTCCTGCGACGATAACCATTACACCACGGGCACCTCCCCAAAACTTAACTTAAAAGAGATAAGTGCCATTTTTCGTTCGGTTTGTAGACTTATTCTAAGAGCGTTTGCATCTTCCTAGTAACAGGGCTGAATTTCTTTTCTGTTTATGATTGCAATACTATGAAACCAGAGATCTGTAGAGTGTTGTCAAGTTGAGATATGAATAAGAAATGTCCAGGGCTTTGTTTCACGCTTCCTCTTAAATGTGGAAAACAACGATCCATCGAAAAAAAACTTTTTCTGTTGAAAAGGGAGCCTTTGGGTTACCCTTGACTTGGGTCGCAAACTTACCACTTGTAAAATATATTTCTTCCATAAATTCCCCTCCGACTAGGTCTTCCACCAAATCTCTTTATAAAAGTATATGGCTCATCACGGTATTTGTTATTTCATTATTTGTCTCGCCAAAGATAATTTTATTTAGGGCGAAAGTACGGCGCCATTTTGAATTCATTCCATCCAGGATCATACAAAAACTTGCAAGGATCAACGACAGAAAAGGCAGACTCGAAGTGTGCGTTCTATTAAATTAAATTTGTTTAGAAATTGATAATTATATATATATATATATATATATATATATGCCATTCAATTAATACTTATGATTTGTTTCATCATCAGATGTAACATAATGTATATATATATATATATATATATATACATGCATTAGGAGAAATAAAGATTGTTAGAGAAATTGAAGGTTAAAAAGGTAAAACTGATGCAATACAAAATAAGGTAATGTTGTCATTAAACTATTCATCGGTAACCTCGGCACAATGATGCTGGAAAACCTTTAATATGAAATTAAGAATAATAAAAAATTAAAGGGAGATAACGGCAAAATGATAAGGCTAAAAGAAAACAGATTTGGGGAGAGGTATATACAAACAGCCGGCAATTCACTGAAGTGTTTGTGAGATAAGAAGAATTAGAATCACACACACACACACACACACACACACACACACACACACACACATATATATATATATATATATATATGTATGTGTGTGTGTTTTTCTTGCTGTGTTAATGCAATATATATATGAAACGCAGTTTCTTCCAGGCAGCGGTTGTGTCGATACTGCTATATGGATGCACCACATGGACGCTTACGAAGCAGCTGGAGAGGAGGCTGGACGGAAATTACACAAGAATGTTGAGAGCAGTATTAAACAAGTCCTGGCGACAACACCCCACGAGACTCCAACTATACGGACACCTGCCCCCCATCACGAAAACTATACAAGTTCGACGAACCAAACACGCAGGTCACTGCTGGAGAAGCAAGGACGAGCTCATAAGCGATGTACTCCTGTGGACCCCCACATATGGATGTGCAAGAGCGGGACGACCAGCACGAACATACATACAGCAACTATGTGAGGACACAGGATGTAACCCTGAAGACCTGCCGGAGGCGATGAATGATAGGGAGAAATGGCGAGAGAGGGTCAAGGATATCCGCGCTGGCGGCGCGACATGATGATGATGATGATATATATATATATATATATATATATATATATATATCAACGATGTTGAGAGACAGATAGACAGTCAAACAGACCGATGGATTAATAGTTAGATAGACTGACTGGCAGATTATGACTGATTGTTTTTTCAAAGCGACAACATATGCTGGATTCTAAAAAATTCGAAGTTTTGAGTAAATTTCTCAAGTCTTTATGTGTTAGGTAATTATTCCACTGAATATCATTGTGTAGATTCTTTACATAGATGAGTCGTTAGTAAAATAACTAAGCACTAACAACATGATCCATCATTGATCGACAACAGAAATGCTATTTTTGGACACAAAAGCCATTTCTATTGAAACATGCCTTTATTGCAACAATCTAACTAGAAGTATTTTTGTACCATTAAAGCCTTTTACATCTAACCTTGGAGAGAATATTTGAACGTGGAAAATCACTTGGTTACTTCAAATGGTGCATTGAAATACCTTTTATAGACAACTATTTTTGCCTGTGATTTTTAATGGCATTCCCTTTCCTCATGTTGTAAATACCACACATCAAACAAGCATTAAGCCGGAATCAGATGGTAACGATTATACGGTATATTCCACCGACTTGAAACCTTTAGATTATTACCTGCTTCGATCTGGTTTGGTTTGCAGTTCAAACAAATAATTCACCAAATTTAAGTCTGAAAGTATGACTGTCATTTTTTTTATGATAAGACATAAAATTTAGACCAAAAAAGAGCGCGTGATCAAAGAAAACTCAACGAATCATTAGATGATTGAATAATGATGCTAAAAGTTTATACGAATAAAACTATCTTTCAAAACACTCTTCAAACGTTTTATTCCTTATCAAACTAATATATACGAACGCATTTTGAAAAATATACCAACAGACTAGGACCAATGTCTAGAGATTATTGAAGATAATCGTGACAAGACCGATGCAGATCTGAAAGCATAGTAGATGTGAACAGGGAGATAGAAAAATACGAACAAAGTATGGCCGAAACATATACACGAATTGACGTTGAGAAGCAGGGCAAGGCTTGGAGAGATCACTCAATGCGTATTTACAGGCAAACTAAGATAAAAATCGATAGACTAGTCGATAAGACTGTTTTCAGAGTTAAAAAATATGAACTGTCAGAGATATATATGTAGGAAATGACTGTCATATACAAATACCTATAAACAAACCTGAGCAGACATTTTGGTTCACACACACACACACACACACACACACATATATATATATATATATACAAGGATCATTAAATAAGTTTCCACACTTTTTTCGAATGGGCATTTTATTTATAGTACATGCATGAAACTCATGTCCCCTGCAAAGTAATCTCCTCCGGCTGCAATGCCCTTCTTGTACCGTTCCAACAATTTTGGAAGGCCTCATGGAAGTCCTCTCGTGTGAGCGTGTCAATAACCTTCGTCACAGCCCCTTTCATCTCCTCAATTGTCTCATAACGACAGCCTCTGAGCTTAGGGAATGACCAAAAGTCACAGGGAGTGAGCTCTTGACTATAGGGAGACTGAGGAACTGACTTGATGCCCATCTTGGTCAAATAGTCTGTGACAAGGATGGAGTTGTGGACTGGTACATTGTCCTGGTGGAAATGCAACTGAGCCGATTACTGGCCTCTTCCGACCGAATGTCTTCCTGGACTCCCTTAAAACCTCAACATAGTAACCCTAACCCTAACCCTTTGGCCAATCAACTCTGGTGTATTGACTTCCTTACACCTCCCATACCTCTCATCATCCCTCACAGACAACCTGCCTTCCTTGAATCTCTTATGCCACTCAAAAATGGATGCAAGATGGTCGAAAAGCAGTCTGAAGTATTCCATACGTTTCTGTGGCATTTTTTACAAGTTTAAAACAGAATCTATTCCATATCGTTCTTCTAAAGTATCAGATTGCATTTTTGAAATTCACCAGGCTTTAGTAGGGTGTATTCCAATTCTTGCTGCAGCTGTTCATTTGAACCTGAAATCATAGAAATTGTTCAGTCATCTCATAATATGTATAGCAATAACATACTGAATTTTCAAGAATCTACGACAATTTCAAATGCCCGTATAAAAAGTCTGGAAACTTATTGAATACACCATGTTTTTATATATATATATATATATATATATATATGTATATATGTGTGTGTGTGTGCGCGCGCGCGTGATTTCGCGTTTCTGTTAAAAGATGATGCGCTTTGCATATAGCCCGCTGATGAGACTGTTTATCTTGTTTGCAGACAACTTGTATAACTTTTATTATGCCATGGTGATTGTAAATTGAGCTATACTGAGAAGAAGGAATATGTGTGCAGTGTTCTTGAATAATGAAGTTGATCAATTAAAGATCTTTTTGGGAATTCTTTTTAAAATAAGGAAAACATTTCCGGAGATTCTTAGACTGTCTAAATTGTCCTCCAGTTGCTGATAGATTCTATCAGAACAAAAAGAATAGAAAATTATCTTATTTTTTCAATTCATTTTGACGTAAGGAACTTCTGTCCAAATAGACTTATTGATTTGCCTTTTCTTGTGTATTATCTACAAATTCTCCGAGTTGGAATCCACGGAAAAGTCTAGATTTTAAATGAAGATTTTCAAGGCAGTAATTCAGTTGACGAATAACATTTTCCTTATAGTGATAATATTATTACATTCTTATCTAGACACCATGAAGATTAAAGTTTATTTTTATCTAAATCTGATGAAAATATGACGAGAATTTGAAAGACATTAAGAAGGAAAATAAGAATATATGAAGACGAAAATTATAAAAGATAAACAACGTCGTTAGGATGAGAGGAGACAGATTAGACACAAGCAAATGAAGAAAAGGAGGTTTTTTAGACCTATGCAATTTCTCAAGTGGTATCAGCGTTCCAGGTCGAGTTCACATTTATTAAATACAAATATGAATTTAAAATGACTGTCCACCGCAGTAGTCCTCCTGAAAAATTAATTGCTGTAATTAGGGATAGTCGACTTTCAGTCCTTCAGGATTTGAACATGTTGGATTTAGTTTTGTCTTTTGAGATAACGTACATTTTTGTCAGATTTATGTTATACCTGAAATAGAAGAAAATGCGCAACGAGGTATGTACATCTTCCTTCAAAATGTCGTCCAAAATGTGTTCCCAAAATGTTTGACGTAGCACACTTTTCCAGGAGCTGAGCTTGTAATGACTTAAATCAAAACCAACCGAAAAGTATTGAGAAGATTTTTATAATTCTAAATTATTTTAAAGAAAGTGACTGTGATATCTAAAAATTAACTACTTTGCAACTACAACTCTCTCTAGGAATTAAGTATAATTTTTTTTTTTATTGATATCAGGTAAATGAAGAACGAGGACAATAAAAACAATGATTATTTATATTAGGTGAAGTGGGATGCCGGAAGATTCTGATGTCGTTTTAGATTTTCATCTTTCTAGGAATTATCATATTCTCTTAAATAAAGGCCAATAATTTTTATGATAAAAGATTAATTAATAAACGTTCAAATTTAAGATGTTGCACTTATTTCTATTCAATAATCCATATGTGTGTAAGTTCTAGTATGTTTATTTGAGTATTTATGCATATACGCAGAGTATATATGTATATGCATGTCGAGGTGAGCGTATACGTACGGAGATGTGCAAGCTCAGGTAGTGTGTATGTACGTATGAGCTGAAGCGGGTGTGTCAAAAGAAGAGTAAAACAAGGTAGAGGCAGATTTTGATAGATGATAAAACAGAAAAAGAAGGATTTATTGATAGGGAGAAAAGGGATAGTTTTTAATATTGCATATAAACTCAATCTTAGTTCGGCAAGGAATCTGAAGACAAAATATATTCAAAAGTACTTTAGTTTTGGGAGTACGTATGGAACACTTGTATTCGTTTCCGGAAGACCGGAATGCATAAATTCGGAGATTCAATCATATGATGAACAAATGAGTGGTAGGACACGGCTGTTACTGTTGAATTCATCCAATGTCAGCCATATTATGTCACAAAAGAACATGTACAGCATATCTAGGGGTCGGCATTTTGGCATTGAATTGGATAGAAAACTGACCAACTCTTCATCTGCCGTCACTATGCCAAAAATGAAGAAGCAGTGCTTAAGGTTATTTCACGAAGTGTGTTACACCTCCCCTACCTGGATAAAATCAAGGCATGAATACAAAAGTGATAAATATATTCAGGAGTTCATTTTCTTTTCTTTTGTTTTTTTTTTACCTTTGGTGACCTGATGGTATAATTTTGACTAAAACCTGGTAGCTACATTCTTTTGAGTTTCAAAAACAACGTAGGATGAAAGACATCGGCTAGACTGTGCAAGCGGTGGTCGAGGACTGACATTCAAACAACACTATGAACAGTGTACAAACAATAAGCTAGTATGTGTAAACATTCTTTCTTTTAAATAGAAGAATTATATTGTGAATTGAATTACCACGACTAGAAAACTGGCGAACACTTCAATTCATTATATAATTCCTCTAATTAAAAAAAAGAAAATGTGCATCAATATCCTTGTCCTTGAGATTATAAAAGTTACACGGATGCATATTTCCAATCCTCCTGGGAAAACATGGCCCTGGAGGTGACCTGTGTCCTCTTTAGAGAGTATGGATGTAAATAGCAAGGCAAATTCAGGTTAATTGGCCGCGCATTTACAATGACTAGTCGATTTGGCATGTCTTGTGGGAGATGTGGATAAATGGCTCAGTGGTAGAGTTTCAGATCTGCATTCTGTGGTCACTTGTTCGATCTACAGTGGGGGAGATCATGGTATAGGCTGCTGCTGAGACCTAATAAGGTCGAAACATCTCTTCAGCGTTTCCGTATGTCGCACGCAAGTGTTCACCGGATTTTCTGGTCGTTGTAATTCAATTCACAAGATGAGCAAGTATTATTTGGAAGCGGCAAAATTTTAATTATGCTGCTTACATTTTTGAGAAGCTCATTGATATTCAAATATTTTTTCAGACAATTAATCTACGTGCTTTTGTTGTTCACTCAGTGTTTCAAATAATACATTCTTCATGAGTAAATATATACCTTCATAAGGTTAAATACTTTTCTTCTTTGTCTTTCTTTGGAGCGCAAACAAAAAATGTAATCAAACATTTTTTTTTCTATTTACACAGTTGTTTTCAGATCTATTCAAACAACTCTATTATGCCTCCCTGGTTTCTGTTGAATAGCGGAAACCACAACGTGATGAATTCTGTGCCGGTTTGTCTTATACATTTTTCTGACATTTTGTTGTGCGCTGTTTCTTTACTTTTTTCACTTTCCAACTTCATTCGTTTTGAATGATTCTGACTTTATTCCAGAGGGCAGAATGTTTGTGTTAGATGAAAATCATCTAAATCCTTTTTTCTATGAGAGACGCATGCAGTTTTGTCGTGAGGAATAAATATCTCTTAATGGGAAGAATAAACAACTAGCCACTACCATGTCCATAATTATCTTTATTCATTTCATCTAAATTACTAACCGGGTCAGGAGCAGCGGACCAGTAGTGGAAAATTACAGATTATCCCTTTGACTGGTCTCGCCTAACTGATTAAATTGTTCAGCTAATTTCCCAGGGTCTGATCACATTTTAGACAATTATCAACGAGGATTCAAACTAACCCTGGGTTCACCATCCATCACTCACAATGAATAACATTCTACTAGTACTTTGCCAGGCGTTTAAAGGTTATAATTAATTCAAGGCTACACTACCAGTCAATAAAAGATTTCACAATTCTATCATGAAAAATTTTCTTTCTTCCCAAAATCGTTCCGTTATACTTAACGCATAACCCGTGAGTTTTTTAATTTAAAAAAGATTCAAATTCCTTTTGATCCGGCAATAGATTTGCATAGACTTCCACAGATAAGTGCAAGTAGGACCGTTAGATGGAGTTTTTAGCATATCTGATCAAGCGTTCGTCTTAATCTTCAACGCTGAAATATTTGAGATGAGTTTTGCCAAACTTTCTTATGGCTTTGTAGAGTTTTGCCGACCAATCTTATCGAATTAAAGCAGCTTGCTTGAATGTATAAAAAGGTATATCGAGAGCTATAACGTTGCTTTTGAGCCAGACCCGGTAACAGCGATATGTTCTTCAAACATTTCTGTCCCCGTCATATATTTTCCTCTTCCATTGATTTCGATGTTTTTTAGATGGCAATACAAGCTTACAGCAACTTAGTATTGACGCTGAAAGTTTTTTCTTCTCCTTATTATCCTTTACTAACCAACTTTCCTATGGACGAAAACATTTAGTAATCTCCATTTGCTTTCTGCGATTTTTCTGGTATTAAAAAAATTCTTCCCAACTTCTGCTTCTACGCCATACATTTCCTCATTTTTCTCTATTTTGCTTGGTCTTTCAGAATTTAATTATTCATTTTGCAGTCCATATTAAAAAAAAAGTTTTCTCCCACAAAATGCTGTTTAAAGATTATGGTCTTCTTTTAAAAAGAACGTATGAAACAACCATTAAGAGCTGAAAATATGTTTTTAATTTTTTTACTATTCTGCTTGTCGCCATTTTTATTCAAGGGCTTGTTTTTACCGCATATCAGCTTTTCTGTTCTCATCATTTGTTGCACACACACACACACACACACACACACACACACACACACACATATATATATGTATTTGGTTTGGTTCAGTTTGGTTTGGTTTGGTTTTATGGCATACCAATCATTGTAGGTTATTTAATGCCACATCCATTTTTATACATATAAACAGTTCTTTTTCAAGAGATTCAGTACAGTGTTTTTTTACACAGAGTTAAAAATAATGACAGTTCTATTAAAAACAATGTAGTTCAACATGATAACACGTTTTTAAATTGCCAGCTGTTCTATTTCAAACAATTCAGTCGAGCCTAAGTACAGAGTTTAGTTCCATTTGACCCATAGATTGGATGGCCATAACGGGGTACTCTGTGTTCCCCCAAACTCTTGTATTACTGGAACCTCGTCATCAGATTGTTTAGTGTCATATCTCGGACACTCGTTGGGGAAGCCTTACCCATCTGCAGATATGCAGTCAGTGTTTTCTGCAGCCCCAGCCAACTTGACCATATATATATATATATATAAGTTTGTGTATGTGTTGGTGGGTGTTTGTGTTGAGAGATATGCTTGTATATATATATATATATATATATATATATATATATATATATATATATATATATATATATATATATATGTGTGTGTGTGTGTGTGTGTGTGTGTGTGTGTGTGTGGCAATATTTTCTTTTCCTTTTCTCTGAATGCACTCCTAAAAAGTTATTTACATTTTTCGAACTAGTGTCCTCATCTTTGTCGCCATGTTTATCATAACGTTTCAGGTGGTTGGAATGTCAAACTTAACCCTTTATTTCGCTTACCGGGGTAGACTGTTCTAGTTCCACGAGCCATGCTTAATGGATGTCAGTTATCAGTTATGTCCTGTTAATTTTCCCTCTGAAAGTTCTTCGCTGCCTTCACCGGCTATCAAACTAACACTGTTTGGGTATGTCTGTTGATCAAACCAACGCCGTTATTCACAGTGTCATGTGTCCTTGAGGAGATCTGTGTATGAATTTCTGGGTATTATAAACCTTAAGTCTTCAGCAATCCTTTTTACCTTTGCCCATATTGCAATTAAAATGGCTCGTCGAACTAGAACAGTCTATACCGGTAAGCGAAATAAAGGGTGAAGTTCGTCATTCCATCAACCTGATGATGGCCGGTGCGTACAACGGCCGAAACGTTGTGATAAACATGGTAACAAAGATGAGGGCAATAGTTCGAAAAATGTAAATAATGTACATAGTACCTCATCTCAGAAATATAGACAGATCCTAAAAAGTTTTGTTAACTAATACGCGAATCATTTACTGATTCTTATTTTCTCATTCCTGGCTGAAAATTTCCAAACATGTAATAGATATAAGTATCATTCGGTGACAAGGAGTGTCCTTGTAGTGTAATGATTAAAGCGCTAGACTTACGGAATCGTATTAAGTGAGTTTGAACACTAGTTGCACAATTACGGGAAAGGGATGAACCCCCTTATCCTCCAAGCTATGTCTTAAATAGAACCCCTATTGTTCTTCTAGAAAGATGGATTTGGAATTAAATAACAATAGAAGGTTGATATGCAACAACAACAAAAATTCTGACACTGATTCACTAATTGCAAAAAAAAAAGTAAATTAATTGTTACAAATTAAGCCCAAAACTTCATTTAAAATAAACCTTATCTTCAAAATGATTGGCGCTTTTTCCCAAGTACGTGTTTTGGACCATTTTTAGTATAGAATATATATATATATATATATATATATATATATATATATATATATATATGGGGGGTGTAATAGTAGCAGTAGTAGAAGTAGGAAAAATATTTTGTCCAATGAATTTGTTTGCTTGTTTGGGTTTATGGTATATGAACCGTTGTAGGTTATTTAATGCTAAATCAATTTTTATACATATAAATAGTTCTATTTCAAACAATTCAGTTTAGCATAAGTACACAGTTTAATCGTCAAAAACATTTCTATTTCAAGCAATTTGGTTTAGTCGAATAGTTCTTATTCAAACAATTTATTTTGCTATTTACACACAGACTAATGTCAAAACTGTTCTATTTCGAACAATTCAGCTAAGTTTGGTGCAGTTGCAATGTCAAAAATGTCAGAAACGATTTAATTTCAAGCAATTCAGTTTAGCATAAGTACACAGTTTAGTTTTCTTTGACACATAGATAGGGCACTATCAGGTGTTACCACACTGATTTGGGAGCGATGGCAATAAAGGTGTGCTTCATATTCCTCAAAGCTCTAGCATCAATGGAACATCAGCATCAGATTGTTTAGTGTCATACCCAGGATACTCGTTGGGAGGGCCTTACCTCTCTGCAGAGGTGCAGTCGGTGTATTCTACAGCTCCAGATGACTAGGTAAAGGAACTTTTTAATTGTGAATGAATGTGTAAATAAAATACAAAGTGAAATAAGTTTTAATAATTATTAAAACTTAGTTTCTTTCATTATTCTTTTATAGCAAAGAGACATAAGCAAAAATTTATATTTGCTAAATTTTACAATTAGTTTGAATATCAAAATGTATTGAAGAAAAAAGAAATTCACAGAAACATCAAGTCTTTAATATATATTGAGTCCAATATAATTTCAAAGCTACTTAAATAGAATAATCTTGTGCACATACGCACACACACACACACACACACACATATATATATATATATATATATATGTATGTGTATAGCGAAAAAGAGAGTGTGAGAGAGAGAGAGTGATAGAGAGAGAGGGAGAGAGGGCGTCAAAAAGAAATAGATAGATCCATTTAAGGATATGCATATGTGCCTGTGAGAAAGTTAATCAATGCAGACACTCAAATTTTGTATTAATGGTATGTCCGAGACTCGCATATGAAATGCGTTGTCTTGAAATTTAAATATCTTGGCGTCATTCTAAGCTTTCAACTTGATTGATGTAATATATATATATATATATATATATATATATATATATACACACACACACAGACATATATATATATATATATATATATATATATATATATATATATATATATATATATACTAGCTAAAATTTTAAAACGTTCATAATATAATTAATAAAGATTTTTAGAGTACTCTGGTGGAGATTTGATTTAAGTAGATGAAATACTGAATTGAATGGTTGTTTAAAATCTGCCCTATCTGTCTTTCTCTTTCTTTCTCTTTTCTTGTTCTATCTCTCTCTTTTTCTTTCTTTTTCGCTGTCCCTTACTCGTTTTCCCATCATATATATATATATATATATATATGTATATATATATGTGTGTGTGTGTATATATATATATACATATATATATATACTGTTCTTGCAGTTCGGCCAAAACTGGTGTGTCCATGTGTAGGAGTTCATAAAAGAATGTCGATTGTGTTCATTTATTGCTATTCCTGATTATTGTTTTGGTCAAACAAAAAATTAAGTACATTTTATCTCATTGTTTTCATACAATATTACACACACACACAGACACTCTCACACTCATACATACATACACACACACACACACACACACACACACACACACACACACACACACATATATATATATATATATATATATATAAACACTGCGTAATCTCTGAGGCTGTGCGGATCTCACGAGGATTAAAAAAAATCGTCGAAGAGAAGGCTTTTTAAAAAGATATTTCCAACATTGATGTAAATTTTTATATCTGCAGATACCAATTTCTTTTGCTTTTCATTCAAATATGATCTTATTGGTTATTTTCCTTCCACAAGGATCCTATGAGCTCTTGTAAAGGCTGGGAAGTGGTGCACTTACGGATGCCCATTTTATTAGAGTCCTGATAATTTCTTCTTCACTTTTTGAAAATATATTTTAAGAATTGTGGTGGTCAAGGTGGAGTATCGTAGTTACCGGTGACTGATATGTCGGTGATGGTTATCCATCAGATGAAACTCTAAAACATAACTTCCCTCAAATGGAGGAATTTCTCTTCTTTTAATCCCTTGGAATTTGCCGTGAAAGCCTGTGAAAACTTTTAACGGGTACCCTGTATGTTACAGATTCTTAGTTCTGGTCTGAGCATGTTCCTCTTGGATCTTTGACGGGTTTAATCGTTTTCCGTCAACGCCAACAAATGTCATCTTCTTTTCCCAGTCAGCACAGCAAGAGAGATAAAAACAGCCTCTCTCCCTGGGGTTCACTGAACAGCGTTTACTCTCTTCCGACTTACACAGGTGGCATCGCCAGACCAGAACACCGTAAGCCCTTGGTTGATCGTGTCAAATGATTACGGCAACCTATGTTAAATTGCTTTTTTCAGCCTTGATTGACAGATTAAGCATATCGTATTGCACCTGTCCTGCTGGACGATACTTTGTACTTTGATAACTCGTTTCTCTTGGTTGTTGGCATTTCAAAAAAAACTTATTTATTCACATTCAACGACAAACCACTCTGTTACAATACTTCATCTACAAATTTTGATCAAGATTGGACAATTTTCCTTTAATAACATATATATGGTTCTGGTTTGCTTGTTTAATAGCATATCAATCTTCTTGGGTTATTTAATACCAAGTCCATCCTTCTAGAAGAACAGCTGAGAACTATTTAACCCATAACTCGGAGGAGAAGAGGGTTCATACCTTTCTCAAGGGTATTTGTGAGAAAGTTAACATAATAGCGGGACTGGAGTTTGAACTCGCTTACGACGATTCCGCAGTTCAGCGCTTTAAACATTACACTAGAAGGAACCTCCTCCAGCCGTATGTGTATATGGTGAATAGAAATGCACCAAAAGAAAGCACATCATAGCAAATCGTTTTAGAGCAATACAATTAAATCCAATACTTTTGAGAACAACGATAATTCTAGATAAATTTGTAAATGATTTATACTTTTTTTTTGTTTTATATTCGCGTTGAATATCACATTTTTATTAATCTAAATTAGCAAGAAAATGAATATTACTATGAAATATTACAGTTCACTTCTTTTCTACAAGAAACCTCAATATGATCATAGCCCAGTTGAAAGAGGTAAGACACCCTAACCCCTACAAAAAATGGGTATACATGGGTATGGTACTAAACTGCTTCTGATGGTGACGTCCCAGTTTGAAGATCTAGTGGGGTGGAGTAAACTTTCGTTATTATTACACAACAGCCAACTCTTACCCGGAATAGTTATTCTGGTTAGGATCCAAACTATAAGTCAAATAGATCTATTTAAAATTATTTGTATTCTATTGAACCGAATGAAACAAATAAATAAAAACCGCTAACCATTTACTAAGCATTCTCATTTACTAAGTTTTAAATTCACTGTCAAAGTCCAAAAATAGAAGGGTTCACTGAGAATCGAACTCATTACAAGATTCACTAGCCATTACAACATTCGAGCCACTTATGATGTCGAAAATAAAAACGTAAAATTCCCTGTTGGGGAGGCTTCGAATACTCTGGTTGTATCCCCTTTAGAGTAGTAAGACCCTCCCTCAAGAAAAAGCTAACAAACAAACAAACAAACAAACAAAAAGTATTAAAAAAAAACAAAAACAAAGAAAAAACTTTTTAAGAAACATCTATCAAATCTATAAATATAAACGTAAAATGAAAGCGATTTTCTCACCTTTTCGGTTGAAAAAACCTTCACAGGTTGTCATGCCATTAAAATCGATCAATAAATCAATTTTTATAATTGATCACTGTTTCAACCGAAACCCTACGAGCTAACGGATCGTCTTGTGATTATTAATGCCGCTAGACGCAAATCAAATCAAGAAAAAAATCATAGTTTTTACCTTGGCAATGCATCTCTTTCATAAGACCTGACAATCTGTCTCAAGATATATTTGGCAAGTGTTCTTTGTTACCATCTTTAGCCAACGCTAGACTAGACATTTGGTTGGCCATTGGCCGATATTTTGAGCGGTCGGCCATCTTTTCAGTAATAATATTGTCTCCGTTATCTTGTGGAGTGTATCTATTGGGAATACAGTTTTTTATGCTTCTTATATTTTGACTTAGCGTCTGGAAAGTAATTGTTTTGCGCTGCTCTCCCACTCAATTAGTTGATTTCCGTATCGGTCGATGGCGCAATGAGACGCTGAGCCAAAGGTGCGATCTCTTTCGTTTCCGTTAGCGCTTGGGATAGGCAAAGATTTTAAAAATGCTCGGCTGGAGAGAAAGTGATATTCACCCCTGTGTAAGAAAGGTGCAGTGCGTAGGTAGTAAGTAGGGAGGAAGAACAATGGGGAGGATAAAAAATATCTTAAATCAAGGATAGAGAAAAACACAGAATAAAATGTACTATAAATAAACGATAAGGATATAAATATATAATAAAGGAATCATCGTTTTATTTCCTGATTGATGTTGAGTCGTTTGTTTGGTATTTAATCGTATTTCTATTGTTGTTTCACAGAAATTATTTAATCCTTCTAAAATTCATCATATCACGGATTATAAGAGAATTAAATGAATAGATATTTCTTGTACAGAAAGTTTTTTTTCTTGATATACAAGGATGAGTCGAATATTCTACAATAATTTGGTACGTGGAGTTTGCCGTACGTATACAATATGACCGAAACAGTTAGAGTTGTGAACTGTATCTGCTTTGATCGGTAGTATAATGGTAAATGGTTCGTTGACATGTTATTCATTGCTTCCATACGTGAGCTGTTTGAAAGCCATATTGATGAACATGCAACATCGAGCAATTCAGGAAATTATACTTAATGAGTTCGAGCCGAGTCATAACATCACAGAAAAAAACAAAATATTTGTTGTGCGCAAATGAAAACCCTCAGTTGACCATTGAATTGTAACTAGATTATTGAATAGATTTTGCTCGGGTTGCAAGAACATCGACTACCTGGAAAATTAAGTTAGGCCCAAAATCTGTGGGTCCCAAGACATTGAGGTAATTCCAGTGAGTATCAATCGAGCTCGGTAACTCTCAGTCGATTGTGGTTTGTCACCTTCACGACTTCAGTAAAAGCATCCACATTGTCGAATTTTACCTCACATTACCAAAGTATTACAAAACGTTTGACTTACCCCCATACATACCAAACATACACATTGTTGAGCTCGGTATTTTATAATTCATTGTGATTGGTCACCTTTAGGATCTCAGCAAAAGCATTTGGACTGCCAAAATTTACCTTACGATACCAACGAATTGCAAAATTTTGGACTCACGCTCGTACATACAAAGTATACACATTTTTTGAGAAGGTACACTGCGCTTTATGACGTGCAGGTAGCACGGATATCCCTGACCCTCTCTCTCTCCACGTCTCCCTATCATTCATCGCCTTTGGCAGGTCTTCAGGGTTACATCCGGTATCATCACATAGCTGCTGTATGAATGTTCGAGCTGGTCGTCCTGCTTTTGATTGGCCATAGGCGGGGGTCCACAGGAGCATATCACTTACGATCTCGTCTTTGCTTCTCCAGCAGTGTCCGGCATGTCTAATTCGTCTAGCTTATATAGTTTTCGTGATAGGTGGAAGGTGGCGATACAGTTGGCGCCATGTGGGGTGTTGCTGCCAGGACCTGTTCAATATTGCTTGCAACATTCTTGTATAATTGCCGTCGAGCTTCTTCTCCAACCGTTTAGTTAGCGTCCAAGTAGTGCATCCATACAGCAGTATCGACACGACCGCAACCTACGCCTTTGAAATAGCACTTCTAAAATCTTTATAAGTATTCTCATTAATCCAATTCAAACATGTACAACTGAAAATGCCTGTCGTGTCAAATTCAGGAAGCACTCTTTCATAAATACTTTCGATTTTCTTTTCGTATAAATGAGACTATGGTGATAATTCTTACTTAAGAAAATTTCAGGGAAACGCTCCACGAGGATGGGAGCCTTGCAGTTGTTGATTAATCACTCGCTTACAACGATTCCGCAGTCCAGCGCTTTAAACATTACGCCAGGAGGAACCTCCTCCAGCCGTCTGTGTATATGTTGAATAGAGATACACCAAAAGAAAGCACATCAGAGCAAATCGTTTAAGAGAAATACAATAAAATCCTATACTTTTGAGAACAACGATAATTCTAGATAAATTTGTAAATGATTGATACTTTTTTTTTGGTTTATATTCGCGTTGAATATCACATTTTTATTAATCTAAATTAGCAAGAAAACGTTTTCTTCTGTTAATTTTAATCTACTGGGCCCCTAATGCTGGTAAGTAGATTCTGTTAATAATTTTTGTCGGCGATTCCATAAATTATTTATTCCTACTGTGACAATACACCGGCAGCCGACCTCCACTATCTCAACCAACCAAATTACTCATGGCCATTAGAATCGTCTAGTGGTTTTTCTCATCTTTGGCCAGGGGTATTTCACATTTCTTTACCAACACACAAAATACACAACCAAGGAGGTGAAAGAAAAGAAGAACAATCATGAGTTTCGGTTAGTTCCAAGCACAAGAGGCAGGGAAGTCTGTAGCAATTTTGTGCAGCTCTCCGTATTTTTGCTGGCTATAGTGTGCGTCTATTTGCGCGAAACATCTTCTCGCGTTAGTCAACCCGGCATCTGTAGGTCAACAGGTCCAAGCAGTCGCCTTTATGGCTTTTGTTGATTGGTCTCCTCTCGGTATGACTCTCATCTCCTGACTGACCTGTTCTGTCGATTGGTCTCTTCTGCTACCTTCTGCTGACTGTGTCCTTCTTCTCTTGACTGCTTTCTCATGCCGACTGTTCTCTGCTCCTTTCTGCTAACTGTTCTGTCTTGCTGATTGTCTCTGGGACCTTCCTTCCCTCGTTTTCTTCCGGTCTCGTCGGAGATCTCACGCGCAGATCCTTTGCGTGGGTTTCGCGCCAAAACAGACAAAGGGATTCTCTGACTGGCACCCACACCCACAGAAACAGATGACACCCATAGTGTCACATATTTAATTATAAACATTTATTTGCTTAAGCTATAAAAGTTTCAAGCATTGCTATCTAATCCTTTTAATTTTCAAGGAGCCTTACTTGATCACTGTATAGTTGGTCTAGACTTAAACAAATAGACGTAAACGTTTTTTCGGCGAGGAGAGGAAAATATATTAGTTATTTCTGAATACAATTGACGTAATACGAATTAAATTCAAGTCGTAGTTATAGGATTTCTGAAGACGTGCCAATTTAGTGTCCTTTGGAGTCTATCTGAACAATAAAAAATTGGTCTCTATGAAACATTTGCTGATAAAATTCAAATACATTGACGCAAACGCTTTTCGAAGCAAATTTGAAGAAATTTCATGGTTAAAGTTATCTCAAATGGTGGCAGATTGGTTTTTGAATGATACTTGTGGGTCATTTGGCACTAAATGACCCTTTTTATAATTTAGTTTGGTAAGGATTTGAATTACTCGGGCCTCTTAGTGTCGGTGCATAGTCAGATGGTGGAGGTACCTTTTAATAGCCAGGACGTGTTGTAAAGCTCACCCTAGAATAGGGTCAAGAATTTTTGGTGTTTGGTAAGAGGCCAGACCATTATGTTGAAGAGGATATGTTGAAAAAGACGATAGGAAATTAGGGAGTATGTGTGCAAAATCTTGTCATGGTCTCAGTTTTGAATCGTGTTTGAAGGAGAAATATAGTTGACCAAATAGATAAAGAAATAAAGTACCCTTGTTAACTGTAGAAAAAGAGAAGGAAGATAGACCGTGCGGCAGTGAAAAAAGCAGAGGACAGAGTAAAAGGTTTGGGTTGCTTAGGAAAATAACCCCAGGGTATTTTATCTCACCTTTGGGAGTAAGCAAGATACTTGTTTTGTGTTGTCGTGGTGGGAATAAGTGAAAACAAAGAAATGATGGCTGGATACGAGCCATACATTTGTAGAGATACTTGTAGAAAGAAAATGAAAAAAGGCACTCGTTAGCTATTGAAGAGATATGAGATAGACAGATTGATGGGGGTCGAAAGTTGAAGAAATAGGGGACGAAAACAAGAACGGTTTGTGTTGGTTGCAAAGAAAAAATTTTACCACATTTACCTTGGTTTGATTGAGTTATGCTTAGTTGTAAAGGAAGCCTAATGGAAAATGCACGGGTTGCGTGGACTATTATAGTGTGCGCTATCAAAATATATGTATATTAATTAATGACCGATTACGAGATAGAATAAAAGTAATGAGTTACGGATATAGAAGGAAAGAAGAAAAAATAAATAAAAGACAGATAATGACCAATTGATCTGTGAAAAAACATTTTTTTAAATGAAGAGTAAAAGATGCATACCAAGTGGTAAAGGAAAATAGATATTGAATCATAAGAAGCAATGTAAAGTAAAGGAAATATGCCCTGATAAGAAAAATGATATAATTACTAAAGTCTGAAAGAGATTTAAAAGAAAAATAGACAGTTGGACATAAAGTCAGAATAACTATTGGTAAGGACTAAGTAAAAAAAAAAAATGACGGAGAAAGAGAGTGAGACACGAGAAGGAATAACTGCTTTGTCATTCAAAGGAAAGGATTTATAGTGTTTTTATATGCTCTTTTGAATTGTTATTCTTGTTGCTGTAATTTTATTGGTCCAGACGGCATAAGGTAGAGTGTTAGATTACACGATTGTTACAGATTAAGAAATCGAAAAGAAAGAAAATAAGAAAAACAAAAGGAAAATCCTTTTATATCAATACATTCGTTAAAAAATGTTTATTTTCTGTAAAAAATATCTTTATTTCGAGGGAAGATAAGTTGTTTTATATGATTAAGCTAATGATCTTTTTTATATTAATCATTCTTCGTTAATTATATTTTATTTATTAGTTTGGTAAGACTTTGAATTACTCGGGTCTCTTAGTCCAGGTGCATAATCAGATGGTGCAGTCTTACGCCCGCGCTGATAGGATAGGACAATCATCATCAGTCATAATAAAACCCCAGACAGGAAATGAGGCTGGAGTGTGGATGACGTCATGCCAAGAAGGAAGAGTATTAAATTACATGGTTGTAACAGATCAAGAAGACGGAAAGTTGAAGAAATTAAGAAAGAATAACTGCTTTGTCATTCATTAAGAAACAGAAAGAGAAGAAAAGAAAAACCAGAAAATGAAAAAAAAATATTTCCTGGGAGGGAAAGTTATATGAACTAAAAATATATTTTCAACTTATTCTTTCCACATTTTTGTGATGTATTGATTCATTCTTCTAAAATCCATTTCAGTTAATTCTAAATTTTCCAGTTAATAAAACTACTCTGTATCACATTCTTCTTCTTCTTCTTCTTCTTCTTCTTCTTCTTCTTCTTCTTCTTCTTCTTCTTCTTCTTCTTCTTCTTCTTCTTCTTCTTTGTCAAGCCTCGTTCTCAAAGTAATTGGTTTTTTTTTATCTCTCTCTCTCTCTAGTCCCCCTCTCACTTTTCTTATTTTCTACACTTTATTATGAGCAATAAGAGTTAGAACAAAAATAAGACCAACCAACTCTACAAAGCAGTTGAGATTATTTCATCTTTCTTTCTTTCTTTCATTCTTTCTTGGTCATCGCTATTGGGTTATGCTGCAACTTCTCCGAACCAGAATTCAAAAGGCGTCTGTTGTCATTCTTTTCCGGTTGTTGAAATAAGTTAACACACTGATGTTTACATTTTCATGACATCCCATTTTATTCTGATGTTTCTTCATTCTGGCTGCCTTTTCTTAACGAAGTTTCAGGTTTGATACCATCATTAGGAAGAGACGAAAATTTTACTAGCTATTTTTAGTATTGCAGCCAAAACTGACGAGGAAAAAGATGAAGATTAACGCTTCACAAATATTTCTAACATTCTTTTCCTTTAAGAATGCATTTAATCATCGATTAATTATTTCCATTTGACAAAAACAGTTTGTTTACATAAATATCCATGCCAACATTACGAGTCTTTACCTTGGTTATTTTTAGCTGCTTTCGCTAACATATTTGCGCATAAATACACTTTCCTTCATACAAAGTCACACACTCGCACATAGATCCTTTAAAGACACAAAAATTAACTAGATGTAAACAAAGCAAGTCTTGCACAACATTAAATGCATGATTTTTTCTTATAATGTGAATATTGGGGAATATATAAGTTCTAATATTATTTTTCTTTGAAGAAAAGATTTAGTAATTTTTGTTTTTCTACAAACTTTTCACTCAAATTAAAGAAGTAAAACTTATAAAATTTGTTCATCGATGTTCGATCATTTACATATTTATCCAATATATATATATATATATATATATATATATATATATATATATATATATATATATATATATATATATATATATATGTATATGTATACTGGCAGAAATATCTTTTGAATGACCGAACTAAAAAGAATTTTAGGGACTCTAGTGAGATACTAAGAGTGAAGAGATGAATAAGTTAAAAGTTTTTCATTTGTTGTTGGAAGATTTTCCCAATAAATCAAATTGAAAAGTATTATTTTATTTTATTATTTGTTTTTTACTTTTTTAAATTCTTTTTTTAGACTAAATCTTAAATAATGTATAAGAATATTAAATTAATAGTAATAATGTATAAGAATGTCACGCATAATTATAATGTACGAGAATATGTCATGCATGATTGCAAAACTATTTTAGTTAATATTTTTCGAAAGAGCGGTATGGTTTTAATTTGATTTTTTCGTTAGCCTCTGAAAACTTAATAGAAGAATACAATAATTCACGTATTACAATAATCGTTATCACAAGATATTTCTTATATTCTATTTATCTAAAAATGTACCCCAGAATTTTTGCATGGTTTTAAACACTATTATAATTCAATTTTTCAAAAGTTTTTCTAAAAAATTATGATTAAAATTTAAGTCTAAATTCAGTTTTTAACTGTTTGTTGAAGCAAAAGGATAAAAATGTTTTAAATTATTTTCTGTTTTTTACCCTATAAAAATGTAACAATAAAAAGAAGATGAGAATTAAAAATATGTCCTTATTTTTGAGAAGAATCGCATATTAATTCAACTGAAAATTAATTCAGTATTCGTTTATTCTCTCAATCTCTCTCTGTCTCTCTCTGTCTCTCTTTATATATATATATATATATATATATATATATATATATATATATATATATATAAATAAATATATATATATATATATATATATATATATATATATATATATATATATATATATAAAGTTTTCAAGTAACACTGGTTAAAGACTAACATATCCTGTGATTAGAATCATGGAAAATATTCATTTTAAAAATCCGTTTTTGAATTTTCGGTAAACAATAATTTTATTTACTGTTTTTTTTTATATATATATACTCTCCAAAATGTTACATTTGTGATAGGTATAATAAAAAAGCAAAGGTCTAAAGATGTCCTTACAATAAAAGAAGCTCAGTATTATGAATGTGTCTTAACAATTAAAAGAAGATAAGTATTAAAATTAAAAATTAGTTCATATTGCAATTTCTTTTATTTACATTTAAAATAGTATCTTGAAACGATGCCCCTTGACTTCAAATAAATTCTTCATAATTTTTATTCCCTAAAAGAATAAAAAAATATTTTTATAATTCGTAGTTAATTACAATTAATAAGTTTCGAAAAACATTAAATCTAAATTTACCTTGTGGAAAATCTGTGTGATATCTAAATATAGTGGATAACAAGAAGAGCTTTCTGCTTTACTCATGAAGAACAGTAAATTGATTGATTTTTAATTATTGAATTATATCATTTAGTCAGTAAAAATCAAATACAGTTTTTTTCTTATCATAAACTTATTATAATGTATGCACGATTTTATTGATCAACTACATCTCTTTTCTGAGTTTTAAGTCGACATGTACATATCAAAATAGAAACGACTCTTTAACACACACACACACACACACACACACACACACACACACACACACACACACACACACATATATATATATATATATATATATATATATGTATGACACACACACACACACATATGTGTGTGTGTGTGTGTGTGTTTGGACTATATATATATATATATATATATATAATCCAAGGAGGACATACAAGGGGTAAGAATATCTGAGTACTCAGTACTGATGTCAATTCATGTAAAATTAATTTGGGAACAACGATACATCAAAACTCAACGCATAGAGCAAGAAAATATTTTATATAAAGACAAAAGAAGAAAAGAAATCATTTCCTTGGTATCAATATCAATTTATTTTAGGCTCTTATAAATCCTTTTTGATATAACTTAGAAGCTTTATAAATAAAACATCTTCAGATGAGATATTTAAAATTATAATTCTAACACACACACACACACACACACACACATATATATATATATGTATATATGTATATGTAAGCTACATTCATATACGCGAGTTAGAGACGGAGAAAGAGAAATGAGAGAGAGAAGTGGGGAGAGAGTATGATAGAGAGGGGTGTCCAGAACGGAGAGAGAGAAAGAGAGAGAATGTGTGTGTGTGTGTGTGTGTTTCTATGAGTGTGAGTAAAAGAGAGAGAGAGAGAGAGAGGGAGAGAGAGAAAGAGAGAGAGAGAGAGAGGGTAAGAGTGAAGGCTCGTTGCGGGTCATCAACAGAAAAAAAAACCTTTAACACGCTGGCAACATTTTACTAT
>OY757909.1:54116631-54151631 GCA_963585895.1 Sepioteuthis lessoniana
GATCCGTGTTTCATCCAGTGTCACATATTTACGCAAAAACTCCTTTTTTGTGATGAAACAGTTGCAAACAACTCTACGAATCGTCGATGCGTTGTTGTTTTTGCTCGACTGTGAGCAAACGCAGCGCCGCCTTTAAACACAGCTTTCTCATTGACAAATGTTCATGAAAAATATTTAATACACTGCCTTCTACTCCTCTGTTAATCACGCAACTTTGATTTAAGGTCAGCCAAAACGAGTTTGGGAAGTTTTTTTGTGTTTTCCCGGACAACTGCCGAATTAGGGTGACCTGAATGTTCAGTATCATTTGTGTCTGTACGACAGCATTTAAAGTCAGCGTATTACATCTTAACCGTTGTTTCCGACGGAACAGAGTCCGAAAAATAATCATCAAGCCATTGCATTGCTTGAAGCGTATTTTTTCCCATCAAAAAGCAATGCTTTATAAACATAAGAAATTAAGATTTTTCCATTGTTTTGAAAATTTGCAACTGTAGCTTAACTTAAATTACTGTAGTTTGTAAACTGATAATCCGATTGGGCTCAAAATTTTGACACGTGCCATTTGAAGGTTAGTATTTGATAATAATGATATGGATATTTTTTTATTAGTGGTACAATCTATATGTCAGGCCTGTGACTCTTTTGAGTGATGCTATATATATATGTGTGTGTGTGTGTGTGTGTATGTATATATATATATAAATGTTTGTGTGTGTGTTTGCGTGTGTGTGTGTGTGTACTCTGAAAGGCTTAGTGTACTACACTATAATGGAAAAGGCAATAAGTGTTTGCTTAGTCTAGCGCAAAACCACAAGAATAGAGAAATCAATAGCGATCATTTGTAAAATTCCTCTGCTATTTTGATATGTATGTATATGAATAATTTAATGTTCCACGACGCATGTTTTGCATTTATTTGTATTTATTGATTTTATTTCTTGTTTAACGAATTTAATTTATGCACATATTTACAAAGAAATCTTTGAGTATACCATGGGTTATAAAATGTAGTGAACCCTGAGAAGATTGAACACACCATAGCAATATTGCTTTGCAATACATACATGCTCATATTTTCTTTTTTCTTTTTTTGCTTGTTTTTTTGAGTCCGGTTTCACAATGATTATTAGTTTTATCCACTTTTATGATATAAAAAAAAGAAACCGTCAGATAGAAGTTTGATGGGAGATATATCTTTTAAACATTACCAGCTAGATAAATCATTTAATACTAACATTTCTGACAATACAGAATAAATATGTCACTGGCTAAATACAGAATAATAAGTCACTGGCTCAATTCAGGATAAGTTACTAGCTCACTTCACGCTCTAATCACTGGCTCAATACAGAATAATAGGGATAGGAATCCGAAGTTCATTTGAAGGGAAAATTAATCGGGAAAACATTTTTTTGATGAAAGGGTAAAATTATAGTATTGAGTTATATCGTTATATTCTAACAAGTTCACTGAAAAGAAAGAGAATATTCACTGAATAAAAATGCATTTCCAATATATATATATATATATATATATATATATATATATATATATATATATATATGTATATATATATATATATATATATAGTGGGAGAGATAGATAGATAGACAGACAAAGAGAGAAAGAGAGAGAGAGAAATAAACGAATGAGAATAAACAATTTTAAATTTTAAATCAAAAGTGTTCAAATGCTGATTAAAAACTGAAAAAGGAATCTGGATCTCACCATCTTACATCGTCATATTCCTTATATCTTCAATAGAATAGAAAAAACAATTTTCTAATACACACACACACACACACAAACACACACACACACAAACACACACACACGTGTGTGTGTGTGTGTGTGTGTGTCAGTGTATGAATGTGTGTATGTGTGTGTGTACATTTTTAAATTCTTCTCTAATATCTTATTTCTTCTCTATGCATCTATTATGAATTATACAGTTTTACCATTTTATCTTCTTTCGCTGGGACTTTGAGGCTGGAATCAGTTCAACATCTTCTTCTTTGGGCATGAAACTTATATAGATGTGTCTAGTCCTTGGAGAATTCATGTCCAGGTCTGAATCTCTGAATTTCACTAAATGGGAGATCTATAGGCCGCCTTGCTGTCTTCGTATCACTGGCCATAGGGAACTATCAAGCTGTTTCGTTTATCAATACACATGTGTATAGGGCTCCTTATACTCCAGTCTTGAGTCACTGTTGCCCTATTTGGGAGCCGGAAAAATATCTTTCTTTTTTTTAATGACTTTTAAAAACCAAAAGATAACTACCCATGTCAATATCTCTTTTATGATTTTCTTAATTTCTATTCAGTTTCTGTTGTTTTTTTTTCTATCTATTTTTGGGTTCTGATGTCTTTTCAATACGTACATTATTTTTTCACTTTTTACATCTTTCATTCTTTTCTTCACATTTTTCCAATGTTTTTCTTCTTGCTTCTATTCTTATTTTTATCAGCTTTTTAACGTTTTTTATATCACATTCTTTTTCTTGATTCTTTCATATCTACTATACGGCTTTGATTAATTTTGCTATTCCATTATTCCTTATATTCTTTTATTCTTTTTTTAAAATTCAATTATTATCGTCAATGGTTTCTTTTCTTTTATTATTTTCTTTTCTTTTTCAGCATTCAACATTCTCATGTTCTTTTCAACCATTTTCTTTCTGATTTTACATGTCTTTATTTTATTCCTTTCTTCTTGTACAACTTTTTTTCTAACTCTATCCTTATTTTGTACTTTTCCCCTGTGTTTTACGTTTATTTCTTTCCTTTCCACATTCTATTTTCCTGTGTTTTACGTCTTCTTTCCTTTCCGCATTCTATTTTTTCATATGTCTTCAATTTTTCTAATTTATCTTGTTTACTGTCTTTCTAGACTGGTTTAATTCTTTTTCTACTTCTTTATTTTTTCAATTATTCTTTTCTTAGTCATTTTCATGAAAATTCCCTCCTTTTTTATTCTTATCCTTGTTTTATTTCATCCGACACATCTTTTTTATCATTCCTTCTTTGCGTCGTCTTCCTCTCTTTTAGTATCACTGTCTCCTTACTTTAATATTCCCTTCTCTCCCTCTCTTTCATTTTCTTTCTCTCAGCCTTTTCTTAACCGCTCACTTTCAGTTTTGTCTTATTTCTTCATTCATTACTTGTTTTTCTTTTCTTTTTTTTTTGTCTTACTCTTATTCCTTGTCCTGTTCCTTTTCATTCTCTCCTCCACTATTTTACAATTTTTTTCCTCTGTTTTCATTAAATTTTTATCCTCATACTTATTCTGTCTTCTTTTCTTGATTCTGTCAATATTTTCATTTTACACCCCGCCTTGTTGTTTGAGATGCATTTTTCTTTCTCGCTTTCTATTTTAATTTATTTATTCTCTTTACTATTTTTTAGATTTTTTACTGGGCAGACTTTTCTGGGCTATATATGTCTTCGTATAAAATATTTAATATATAAAAAAATATTTTCTTCTTAAAAAATAGTAAAACTTAATTACTCTTTTGATTGATGAGAATTTCATAACCTTTTAGCTGTTTATTCAAAAGTATTTGAACAAGAAAAAATAACGATTCATATTGGCTCAAACAAACACAGACAGGTTTTATGCATCAGTGAATAAAGTCTTGTTAAATTTGTTGGTGCAATTCAAGAGGTAGATTGCTGTTAGCACAGAAATAATTCAGTGGCATAGATTGAGCAGCTTAAAAGTACAGTACAATCAAACAAGCAGAATAAATCTTGGCAGGAGATACAGCCTCACTATTTTCTTGCTAAGTGATGATACTGAAAAGCAGATTAAAAATAATTGAACTGATTGTGTATATGTATTTCATAATCAAGTTAAGAACCAATCAACATTATCTATTACAAGGAAGTTATTAAACCACAAAACTATGAAGATATTGTTTCCGCTCCTCGAAACAGTATAGGAAGTCTTCAGGTAACACTGTCGTCAGTTGGTTCTTCAAATCCTGTATGATATTCGTAGTAGTGACTAACAGAATTGAAATCTATTGATGAAAATCGATTCATCATTAATCATCCACAGCTTGACATATATAAATATATATATATATATATATATATATATATATATATATATATATATATATATATGAGAGAGAGACAGTATCTGTGTGTGTGTGTATGTGTGTGTGTGTGTAGAACAGTATGGTGCATCTAAGAAGATTGTCATATTGAATCATGTAACGTGCATGTTTTTTCTATATATTCTTCCCACCGTCCGACATACTTGGCCCATCATTTCTCAATTTTCGACTAGCAAACCTACACGAGTGAGTTCGAGTCTCATTGGGTACCCCTTTCATATGGCCTTGTGCCACATCTAAGCAAAAAGCTTAGTAAATTTCCATCATTTCTCAATTTTCTTTAAGCCTTCAAAAAATAATCAGCAAACAATGTTTTTAAAAAAATCCACTTCCTTCTGTGTATTTAGGTTGAAAACATTTAACTTATTCATCGAACATCTGTGCATATATATATATATATATATATATATATATATATATATATATATATATATATATATATATATATAAAAGTACGTGTGTGGGCGAGTGGGTGTGTATTTTACTTTCTACTCAGTTTGACGCTTTTGTGTTTTTCATACTCTCTCTTCAAAGCGAATAAGTAGGAAAATGAATAAAATTAATCACAGCAAACTCTGGTGACGACAAGGAATATTTTAACAATCAATATAATTTTGGAGTTATAGCAAATGATGACAACAATGTTTCATGCATGAAATATATAATCTGCTTCTTTTCTTTAATTTTAATACCCGAAATGTGCGTATGGTTTTACGCAGAAAAAATACATCTTTACGATATGATTGGTCGTCATTTGCCAATTGTGATTTTAGCCATGAACATACAGTAACAGAAAGAAACAAGTTTGACACTCTTCAGGAAAAAACACTCGAATGACGAATACAACAATTTCGTTTCAGACAATTTAGAAGTAGCAGCTGAGTGCATACGAAGCAACCAAGTGCCAATTGAAGTCGTACAAGAGACTCAGTAAAAGTTAGAGGAAAACGAGATAACATTAAAAGGCATCCTTACAAAATAAAAGACAACCAACAAATGCAAAAGCGTTGACACTTAAGGAGATATAACAAAAAGAACAACTTGAATATATTCAAGGGGAAACCAATAGAATTAGAAAGTCAGTAGAAAATAAACAATCACCATTACCATGGCAGACAGTAAACAACAGGAGCAGAAGGAAGAGCACTTCAAGAATAAAAATAAATGCTGCCAACCATAAAGAAAGACGTCGGAAATGGAAATATCATTTCAAGAATGTGTTCGAAAACCCTCTTGGATTCACTGATAAACCGACCGAAAATTTTTCACAGGTCAACTGGGAATCAAACTAGGACGGTTTATGTAGGATTAAATTTACGTTGTACGGGAAAAAAGTTATAATCATATAAGCTGCTGGATGAAATAGCCCCTAAACTATGAGAGATAAGAATATTTGTTTATGCAATGCTGTGTGTAAACAACATACAAAAGATTAAAATTCGAAAAGCTGCATCGTCAACTTCCTAAGAAATGCTACCTCAGAATGATAAAGGGAGTGTCTTCGTGGTGTAATGGTTAAAGCACTGGACGACAGAATCGTAGTAAACGAATTCGAACTCCAGTCTGGCTATTACATTCACTTTCGGACAAAAACCCTCCGGGAAGGTATGAACCCCCTTATCCTCCCTGCTATGGGTTAAATAGCGTCACTGCCGTTCTTATAGAAGTATGGATTTGGCATTAAATAACTCAAGAAAGTTGATATGCCATTAAACAAAGACATCAATCAATCGGAATGATAAAGAATTACAAAGGGTGGGTGGGTGAATTGTTTTTATGGTATATCAACCTTTGTAATGAAAAAATCCATTTTTATACAAATAACCATTTCTATTCCAAATAATTCAGTTTAGCATAATTACAGAGTTAGTCAAAAACATTTCTATTCCAAGTTATTCAGTTTAATCAAACAGTTCTAATTCAAACAATTCAGTTGTATAGATTTTGTTTACACACAGTAAAATGTCAAAACAGTTCTCTATTAAACAATCCAGTTTAGCGTAAATTCTTTTTCAATGTCAAAAACTGTTCTATATCAAACAATTCAGTTTAGCATAAATATGCAGTTTAAATATGAAAGCAGTTCTATTTCAAGTAATTTAGTTTAGCAAAGTACGCAGATAAGCTCTATTTGACCCATAGATCAGGTGGTATCACTCTGGGTCACAGTAGAACTGGGAGCGATGGCAATGAAGTGGTGCTTCACATACACTAAAATTCCAGTATTACTGGAACCTCCTCGTCAGATTTTTAGTGTCATATCCAGGACACTTGGTTAGAGGATCTCACCCCTTAGAGGTGCAGTCTTTGTATTTTACAGCCACAACCGACGAGGCGATATTTAGAGTTTAATGCAAAAACAGTTTTATTTCATATAATTCAGTTTTGCATGAGTAAGCAGTTTAGATGTCTAAGCAGTTCTATTTCGAGCAATTCATTTTAGCATAAATACGCAGTTTAAAGGCAAAAACAGTAAACCAACAACACCACAGTTTAGTTCTTTTTGATTCATGCTTAGGACGCTTATCAGGTGCTACCAATCCGGGCCAGAGTGAGCCGAGAAGTAATGGCAATGAAGGGGTACTCTGTCTTCACCGAAGCTTCAGCAATCCTGGGACCTCATCATCAGGTTGTTTAGTGTCATAATCAGGAAACTCGTTGGAGTCATAATCAGAAAATTCTTACCCCTCTGGAGAGAAGCAGTTGGTGCATTCTACAGTCCCAGCTGATTGGGAAAAACTACAGAGGCATAATTCTTACTGTAATAGCTCCTACTTAGCATTTCGGATCTGACCTAAAAGTAAGAAAATTTTCAAGAAAATTCTGAACGGTTTTCGTAAATATCGATCTGCAAAATTACCAATTCGGACTATATGTTGAATCATCAAAGAAATACAGGCAAAAAAATAACTTGAGCCAACATATTGATTCTCCAAGACATTTGCTTCTCTACACAGAGGGAAGAGGGAGCAAATGCTTCTAGCATATGGTCTCCATAAAGAAACTGTTGACACTATAATGATTCTTTCCAAAAACATGAAAGATATGGGTCACCCACTTGATGGTGATAGCAACTTCTTTGACAAGGTCACTGAAGTCTTGCAAGGAAATTCTTGAGAGCCTTAAATATTTAAATTTTGCTGATATTATGGACTACGAACGTCAGTAGATATTATGAAAGAAAATGTGTTCATACTAATTAGACGCAAATGATATCCCGCAGAAAGTATGACTAATGAACTAGACAGATGATCTTGCGCTTCACGCAATTACACCTGCCAAAATCGAATCCCAACTGCTTAGCCAGGGGCAAGCAACAGGGTGTATTGGCCTTTTCGGGAATGCAAATACAAATGAGATCATGTGTTTTAAATTAAATGATAAGTCTCTGAAATTTGTAAACCAGTTGTCATTCCTCTGCAGCAATGTTTCAAGTGATATCAACCTACGCTTAGCGAAAGCGTGGGATGCTATTGAGAAGTTTTCGATCATTGACGTTTGTGTTCGTCTCGTCTCATAAAACATCCAAGTCAGAGGAAATCAGCCTGTGGACGCTGCCAGCAATGACTTATAAGTACTTGCTTTGTGTGGACAGACGATACTGTCAAGAAGACCTGTCAAGAGGGATAGACGGTTGGGATAGATGAAGAGAGAGAAGGGAAGAGTGAGAGAGAGAGAGAGAGAGAGAGAGAGAGAGAGAGAGAGAGAGAGAGAGAGAGAAAGATTTTGCATTCCGAAAAAATCGATGGTGACTATATATATATATATATATATATATATATATTGTCATCCACAGTATCGTTGAGTCACAACTCTTCAGTATGACTAGACACGCAAGTCACTTCAAGCTGGGATTGAAACCTGCTCACTTTACGTAGGACTTTGTATCTTACCGCTCAGTCATCATTATATTAACTGGGAATTATAAGTATTAGTTTTCGTTTGTTTACATTTTGCCTTACTGGATACCGGAGTGCTCGAATCGTGAGAATAACTTTGTATTACGCTTGTGGTAGCCGTTAATTCCTTCCCCAGAGTGCTCTACCCCCAACAGTGTATATATTGTCACAGACAGACTGTTTGGTAGTATCACAACTCTTCAGTGTGGCTAGAAATGCAGAACGCTTCAAGTTGAGATCGAAACCTGCCCAAAATTGCGTGACCGGATACAGGAGTGTTCAATTCGTTAGAAGAGCTTTGCATTACGCTGTTTGCAGCTCTCTCTCTCTCTCTCTCTCTATATATATATATATATATATATATATATATATATATATATGCGTCTTTGAGAAAGGCTGGAGATTTTAATAATGTGTTGAGTGGAATGTTGAAAAGGGGAAGAAAAATTGAAGAAAATGTTGGTTCTGTTTGTTTAACAACGGTAATTCCATCGAAGTGTTTACATTTTTGGAGTTTCCCTGTGTAGATATTGATTTAACATCGTCTTTCTCTATCTCACTGGATTCAATTAACTGTCTGTCTTGGTCTGCTTCTGTACATGTTCGTATTAACTATTCGAATTAGATGTTGAAATTATTAGCTGTATAAGGATGTTCCGGGTACTCTCTTCTCTGCTTGAATACACGGTAGTAAACTTTTGGTGAAAGGAAATGAGGGAAAACTTTCGGAGACACATAATGTGTAGGAAAACATCTTTGAAGTCTGTCGGTGAATATCGTAATCTGTTTGAAATCCGTAAGATTCTTGTAGCCAAGTGAATTCAATAAACTATTCTCAGGTTTTATAAGTTTGGGTTTTTATCTTAATAACCACAATCTAAGATGATCAGCATTCCTCTATGGCTGTGCAGCCATCAGTGAATTCGAATGATGTTGACACATCCAATTCGTAAGGCACAAAGCTGGGGACAATTGAGACATTGGAGCGTGGTGCACATAGAGGATAAGACCCTTCGGCGCTAATGATCTGTCATCAGGTCTTTTCAAAGGAATTAATGCGCGTGCACACACACACACACACACACACACATATATATATATATATATATATATATATTACGCTGCGCCATTCGAATCTTTACTCAACCTGAGAATCTGGTCCTTCATTAACACGAATGACGAGGTGCTTTTGGAAGTCCCTGATGCAGTCTTTAGAACAACACTCAAACAAATATTATATGCCCTTCCTCAATACATATTACATTATATTTGTGATCTAAAGAAAATATAGAAGCCAAAGGGATAACTGTTATCCGCCTGGACAGTGGAATCGGCACAAATGAATTAAAATTTCTACCGATGCTCTTTGCATTCTCTTCGAATAACTGCTTCTGTAAGTGTCATGGACTACTCTCTAAATCTTGTTGAGAAAATTAATAATCCAGGCTTCTCCATGTAGTCTTCCTGGGTAACAATAATAACAAGTCATCATCATGAAGTCTTGTTGATAGCATGGAGTTTACAAAACACATTTTCGTCATTTGTTCCTAACATTAAACTCTTTTGGAAGGTCTTGTGTGTCTTGGATGGTTTATGATATGAAAGTTAAATAATAATGCAGCTGCTGTTTTCTGTAATGTTTTACCTGGCTTTGATCTTTCTAGCACGTAATATTCTTGTGTAGTTCCCATCAACCTTATTCTCTATTCAATTAAAGTGGTCATGTGGTGCATCCATACAGTTGTACTCACACATAGAAAGTTTGGAAGAAATCCTGTTTTCTTTTATTAAAAATATTAGATTTATTTATGATCAATAACCTGTCAATAGTGATTTTATCCTTCCCTAGGCTAATAAGGACATCACTTTCAGAACATGAAATATTACTGCAGAGGAATATAAGCTTCACGGAACTATTCTTAATGCAAATATATTGCGCATTTGTTTGGTTTCAAGTATATCTGTCAAACACTAATAATTTTCAAATATATTTATTTATCTATTGATAGGGCCATGACGGTAACTACTACTTCTGGTCATATTGGTCTCAAGAGTGACTCGAATGAGTAGAATACATTCTGTAGATCTCTAGAACAGCAGCCACACTATCAGCTATACTTTAGTATCATAACCAGGATTTTTTTACTGTGGTTTTACAACTTTTCAGATTGGTTTGGTATATTTAACATGTTAACTTTTTATAGGTTATTTCAATGCAGAAATTTGATTCATCACTAACAGACTTGATTACAATGAAAACTGAATTTTTAAAAAATGCCATTGCCTTTAATCAAATCACATTTATTTAATTTGTTTCAAGCCATTTGTTGGAATACTCTTATGTGATCTCTATTTATTCCTATCAAATACAAATTATTTGCCCACAGATGTGCGGTTTCCACTCTTTCAAGCCAATTTTAACAATTTATACGCTATTATATGTTTTCAAATGACTATTTCTATTCAATAAAAACCTTTTGTTTGCTCTCATTAATATTTTCAAATAATAAGTAATAACACTAATAATAATGATAATAATACCTTCCCACAGCTAACATGGATTTCCCTGACTCTCTCTCGCTATTTCTTTCTATCAGCCAACACTCTCAGCAGATCTGCCAGACATCATCCTGTGTCAGTACAAAGCTGTTGTAGGTACGTTCTTGTTAGTCGGCTAACACTGGCACGTCCTAGAGGAAGTCCATGAGAAAAAGTCACTTCTGAATTTGTCCTTGCTTCTCCAGCAGCGTTCTACAAGTTTTGTTCGTTTCATTTGGATGGTTTTCGAGATGGGGATAAGTAGTCGTTATTATCATTACTATTATTGATAATCTATTATTTTATTCTCTGGGAGTTTTTCACATCAGCGTTAGCTGATGGTCTTTCGCTGGAGTTTGAGTGACAACAAGCCTCCTCAAGCTTTCAGCACTCTTCTCAGTATTCTGGCAGATCTCAATAATGCTTTAGTTTGGATGGTCTCCACTCGTCCTCTTATTTTCAAGTCCTCCAGTCCTTGTACCAGTCCTTTTACCAGTCCTTGTACAAGTCCTTTAGAGACTGTACCAAAAGCCCTAATTACAATTGATATAACCTTCACTTTTATGTTCCACAATTTCTTCAATTCCCTACTAAATTCTAAATTCTAATCCTTCTTTTCGCTTTAATTCAATTTTACTCTGTGATCCACCGGGACAGCAAAGTCCACTATTCTTCAAGTTCTCTTTTTCTCTTTGTTGATTATTATAAGCTCAGGTCGTCTGGCCTAGATTTGGTGATCCGTCTGTACCGCAAAATCCCAGTCTTCAGTTTTTATCCTAGTACAACACCTGTCTGTCTGAATATATAAGTGTAGTATTCGTAAATTTAGGATTGGTTGTTTTGTAAAGGGGAAGATAATGACATAAATACACGTGAGCAAGTTTTGAATAAAAGTAAGGAAACTAACCATTAGTAAGATAGATTTGAAGGAAGAAATCCCACAATGAAAAGAGAAAAGAGGAAAGAGAAAGTAGGAAAAATAAGAATGATGAACTTTTGTATGTGTTAATTCCACCAACTGAAACGACCATCTGAAGGCAGCTCAGCATTAGTTCTTTTTGCAGTAACTTTTGGAAGTAACCCAATGTTATATTTTGTCGATATTTCAGTTATGATTTACTCATTTGAAAGTTTTTAACACCAGCGTTAGCAGATGGTTTGTCACTAGAGTTTTAGTGAGAACAAGTCTCTTGAAGTATTCAAGTCTTTTCTCACCATTCTGGCCGATTTAAGTAATGCTCTGATCTGGGTGGCTCGCCTTATCTTCTTATTTCCAAGTCTTCCATTCGTTTTATCAATCCTTTGGGGACTTTTCCTAATGCGGCAACTAGTATTGATACCACTGATACATTCATGGTCTAAATGTTTTGTTTTTTTAAATTTTCGAGCAATATCTAGGCACATATCTCTATCTTAATTTTCTTTTATTGGGGGGTGCCTGTGGTGTAAGTGACAGCAAATATCCTCAACTCTCCAGGACTCTTCTTAGTATTCTGGCCGTTCTCAATAATGCTGTCGTTTTGATGGTCTCTACTCGTCCGCCAACTTCCAAGTCCTCTAGTCCCTTTAGTAATCCTTTAGTTACTGTTCCAAACGCACCATTTATTATTATTATTTATATTATTATTAGTATTATCGTTATTATTATTTGTGTTTTTCAATCCAGTTTTTATCTGGAGTTTTGACAATGGAATCTTAGAACATGTCTCCCAAGGTCTCCAGTACTCTTCAAAGTCTTCTAGCTTTTCTTAACAATACGGTGGTCTCAATGGTATCGATGGTTTCTCTAATATCCAGTTCCAACTGATCCTTCTCAAGATCTTTGGGTACAGTTATGAAGTGCTCTAACTATAATTTGTATCACAATCACCTTCATGTTCTGCTATTTTACCGCTCTCTGGAAAGATTCGATGTTTCGCAATTTTCATTTTAGGTGTGGGACACGGTTGAACGGTAAAATCCACTTGATGGGAGGTTCTTTTCTTCTTGATTAATGCAAAAGGTAACTAGTGGTTTTCTCTAAATTCTGAATGAATTCAACTTTCATCAGCTCCCTTGAGAACCCCCTACGAATCCTAGCTTATCTCCACAGCGCTCTGAACTAGACGGTATCGATTCGTCTTAATATCTTCATTTCCTCTAGTCTCTTTTCCAGTTTCTTTGTGACTGTTTCAAGGGTTCAAAAATACAATTGGAATCACTGTTACCATCTTGTTGCACATGCTCTAAATAATTTTCAATGCGATTTTTTTCTTTCTTTTCTTTTTAATCTGTGGTCTGCTGGATCGAAAAAAAATGGTTTACAACTCCTGTTCACTCGGTGATTAATTTTCTTTAAATGACAAGTTTTTGTAAATTGAAAGTAAATCAGGTATTCTAGTCTTAAATGGTTGATCTGATTTCATTTCAAAATCAGAGGTAGATTTTAGGGGAGTCCCCATGGCGTTAATGGCAAAAGTGCTGGACTCGGGCCTCAAAGTAAATGAGTCCGAACTCCAACCATGCTGTTATGTTCATTTTCGTACTACTACTTTTAGGAAAGGTATGAACCCTTTTAGCCCCATCCTCTGCTATACGTTAAATAGTATCAATGCTTTTCTACAAGGATATATTTGACATTAAACAACCCACGGAGTTTGATATGTCATTAAAACATAGAAACTTAACCAAAGCAGAGAAACAAGTAGATTTATCAATTTATTTTCTTGGTCAGTTTCTGGTCAGTGCATTTACCATTTGTCTGTAGATGAAAATTCACAAATGCAAATATCTCAGAGGCTTAGAGAAATGCAGATATCCACACTCACTTTGAAGCTATGATCCGTTCGGTGATGGGGAAAGATATTTTTAAAGTTCAGGTAAATTGCCAAGTTGTTTAAGTAGATAAAGAATTGCGGAATATTTCAAATGTTTTTTGTCTGTTTTTTGTTTTTTAATTAAAGTCTTCAGTTACAACAGGACTTTTCTATGCTAAGCTTAAAACGATAATTTTACTAAAGCTAAAGTTATGCTAATTCTTTCAAATAATTCCCGACTGTTCATTTTTTAAAGGGTTGTGTCACATGAGGGATTCATTCTATTATATAATTGCATTTCCTTAACTAATAGCTGATAGCATATTTAATGTGATGTGGTAAAACATTTATTTTTGGTAGTTAACTTATGTGATTAGGGTTTTATGATTATTAGTGGTTGGTGTTTGGTTATTTCTTTTTTCAAAACCCAATATGTGCTGTTTTCTTTTGCTGGTTGAATCAGCTGAAATGGAAGGAATGAAGGAATGAAAAAGCAAAAAAAGACTAGGGAAGCTATTAAGGCTCAACTTTATTATTATGGAAGTTTGCAACTAAGTCTTGAAGGGAGAAAACTACCGCGAGCAAAATTCGCTGCCTTCCTAACCGAAATCTGAATAATTTCTCTCAGATTTTTTTTTTGTACCAGGAAATTTCATTTTTTCCGAAGATGCTCCGATTGTTCTTTCTGTTTGATGTCCTTTGAGAAACTGTTATTTCTTATGCTTTCATTCTATTTACTGCGTTTTTCAGTTAGTCGTATCTTTTTATTTTATTGTTAACATTTTTATTTACTATAAAATGCTCACATATTTTAGTTACAAATTTTAAAGGCAATTTTCTTGTGAACTAAGGACACTAGGATTTTATTATTCCTCGTGGAACATTTTACAATCAAATAGAATAATGTTAAATATTCTCTATTAAAAAATTCTACACTTAAAATCCGTAATAAAAAATTAATATTCATTTCCTTCTCTCTCTCTCTTTCTCTCCATATATATATATATATATAAGTATCAGACCAACAGATCCTCCACACAGACACATGTATGCATAAACACGTATATATGTATATGTTTGCGTTTCACGTAGCCGAAATAATTTTGTGAAAGGTATAGATCCAACTGTTTACCTTCCGGTTGTTGTTCAACAGTAGAGCAGACTAAGCTCTTTTACCTTTGAATAGCAAAAAGTCTTGGAGAAGAAAAACTTTGAATTCAAACTTGTCTAATTCAGCTAAAAAATACAACTTGTGTCACATCCTGCTCGTGAGGAGGAGCTGGGTATATATATGTGTGTGATGGGGTTCTGTGTCTGTGTATATACGTTTTAACTGTATACAATTCCAGTGGAAATAATAAATCCTGTTATATTTTGGTATAGAAGAGAATTATCCTTTTCATTTAAAGGGAAACCGCAAGGGTGTTTTTAGCAGAATAATTGTCAATTAGGATTTTTCAAAATATTAGTTGTCAGGATTACATGAACAACTCGGATGAATTAAAAAATATTTGTTACAAACGTATTTTTCTTGTTTTCTGGAGTTTTTTGCATATAATCTTGATGGATCTGAGCAACTATATGTATTAGGCACAGCTTCCTTCGTTGTTTAATATATAATTTAACTTTTTGTGAGGAAACATTCTTAGGTGCCTTGATTAATTCCGATTCTACTTCGAAACATGATTCAGCATTTTCTTAGACATGGTCAAAACCGTTGCTTATGCGTACATCTATGTGCTCAATAGTATATTAGGTCGAATAATTCCTCTTCATGACATATCTCAGAACAATACGGATTTCTAAAGGGCACATACTTCTTCTCTAATATGTGATATTGATGTATAGACTGCTCTCGAAGAAAGTAGGTGGAAAAAAGACAATATGAAGAGTTATTTTAGAGTCTATGAAAGAAGATGTAGTGGTTACAAGTAGTAACCAAGCCCCAAAAGTGGATGGTTCTCTGCCACCGAAATTCAAGTCTTTCTTTATCGGTCTGCCATTAATTTCCTGAGAGATCCTTTGACTTTGAACAACTTTCCAGTGGGGACGTTTCGGGCACTATCCGTGAGAGTTCTCGTGGTTAACCTTTTGTTAACAGTCACGCATGCATAAACACGTATATATGTATACGTTTGCGTTTCACGTAGCCGAAATAATTTTGTGAAAGGTATAGATCCAACTGTTTACCTTCCGGCTGTTGTTCAACAGTAGAGCAGACTAGGCTCTTTAACTTTTGTATTGCAAAAATTCTCGGAGAAGAAAAACTTTGAATTCAAACTTGTTTAATTCAGCTAAAAAATACAACTTGTGTCACATCCTGCTCGAGAGGAGGAGCTGGGTATATATATATATATATATATATATATATATATATGTGAGTGTGATGGGGGTCAGTGTCTGTATATACGTTTTCACTGTATAATATTCCAGTGGAAATAATAAATCCTGTTAGAGAGTTCTCGTGGTTAACCTTTTGTTAACAGTCACGCATCTAGTCGCTTGGTTCATTGATGGTGGAAGGCAGTTATGACAGTTCAACAGTCCGTACTGTCTTAAGCTTTACTATCGAACGTCCATGATAGATTATTTTACAAGGCTAAAAAGCCCCAAATGCCCCGCTATATTCCACTAGCCAAAGTAAGATGAATATTTTAAAATAAAATTTGACATCCGCACACTCTTATCCAGAATTCAGACTTGGTTCACCGATTCCATTGTCCGAGCCGCTAACCATTTGGACACTTTCACTTATCACTGCAATGTCCAAAATGTAATTAAAGATTGGTTTTCTCATTTACTTCTACATGTTGAAACTTATCAACAGCAAGTGTAGCTCATAAAGTTCTCTTAAGATTGAAGAAGACATCTTACCTCGTGTCTTCCAAACGATGTATAAAGACGACGAGAATAACTGTTTTTAGTAACTGTGGCCAGTCATCCATGCTGATCTAACTTTATGTTAGTCTCGATTGATTGCTATTCTTAGCCTAGACCTCCGTTCTTTTCATCGCACATACATTCTCTTTGCTTTCCCTACCTTTCTCATGTTTCTATATAAATGTTTATGAACTATTGTTTGCTGGAGACGTCAGTCATAATTGCAGCATGGTTCAGTAACTGGTTTAAAAATATATTTTTCACAGAAAGTGAATGAAAATGTATATATATATATATATATATATATATAATGTTCTTTATAAAGAATTTTTTTTTCTTTCATAATGTAATCTAATTACTTTTTTTATGTTTAAAAAAATCTGGTTTGAAAATGAAAAGAAATAAAATTAAAAAAACGTCTGTATTTCATTCGAGCAAAAAACATTTCAAACTCATCATTCTTAATTCAAGTGTATGTCAAAAATGTTTATTGAAGCTTGCACCGGTAAAAATACAGTTGAAGGAGTATGCTGATTGGCTAGATGGAAATAATTTTAAAAGAAAATGAAAGTAATAAAAAACGAAGCGATTATTTCCCTGTGAGGCAAATCAAAATATCTGTCTAGCATTTCTTAATCTACTGAGTGACATGTGTGGAGAAATCCTCAACTCTATCTTGAAGAGACTTATTCTAGACTGCAAAAAACGACGTACTTTTTTATATAAACCCACCCCACACCTATATATGTATAATTTGAAAAAAAGTAAATGGAAATGAGAAAAGTTTTTAAGTCAAAATGCTTGACGCCGCTATAGTTGAGTAAGAAGAAATTTAATCATGAACGCCAAGTCCGTCACTTCAGGTTTATCTTTTTTTTTTAGTGCGCACAATCATCAGGCGGAAAAATTAGAAAAGTGGTCAATCACTCTTAATTGTATACTGTCGTAAAGTCACGTGGTTAGTTGGAAGTAAATGTGACACACGAAAGACACACACACACACACACACACACATAAACATACTCACTTATACATATATATATATATATATATACGTGGTGAATTCAATAAGTTTCCAGACTATTTTATACAAGCATTTAAAATTGTCGTAGACTTAAAAATTCAGTATGTTATTGCTATACATCTTATGAGATTACAGACCGAGTTTTATGTTTTCAGATTCAAATGAACAGCTACAGCAGGAATTGGAATACACCCTACTAAAACCTGATTGTCACAGCTGGTGAATTTCAAAAATGCAATCTGGACGTGAGGACACTTAAGAAGTACGATATGCAATAAAAATTTGTTTTTAAACTTGGAAAAAATGCCACAGAAACGTATGGAATGCTTCAGACTGCTTTTCGACCGTCTTGCACGAATCAAGCATCAGTTTTTGAGTGGCATAAGAGATTCAAAGAAGGCGGGGAGTCTGTGAGGGATGATGAGAGGTGTGGGAGGAGTAAGGGAGTCAATACACCAGAGTTGATTGGCCAAAGGGTTAAGTTTAGGATTAGGGTCACTATGTTGAGGCTTTAAGGGAGTTTAGAAAGAGATTCTGTCGGAAGAGGCCAAATCGAATCAGTGGCATTTCTTGCAGGACAATGCACCAGTCCACAACTCCATCCTTGTCACAGACTATTTGACCTAGATGGGTATCAAGACAGTTCCTCACCCTCCTATAGTCCAGACCTTTCTCCCTGTGACTTTTGGTTATTCCCTAAGTTCACAGGCTGTCGTTATGAGACAATTGAGGAGATGAAAGAAGTTGTGACAAAGGTCATTGACACGCTCACGCAAGAGGACATCCATGTGGACTTCTAGAAATTGTTGTAACGGTACAAGTACATTGCAGCCGGAAGAGATTACTTCGAAGAGGACTAAAGTTTCATGTATGTACTATCAATAAAATGCCCATACGAAAAAAGTTTGGAAACTTATTAATGATCCTCGTATATATATATATATATATATATAAGTTGGTAAAGTTGGCGACCATAGTCGAGGGTGACCCAAAGGCTCCCGTTTGGATACCTACTACACCAAAGTGTAGGGGAGAGCGCTACTACTTTCCCTAGATTGGTCCACTTTACCCTTGATCCTTACCTTATAATGCTGAGTGTTAAGCACGGTAACATCAAGTACTATTTTTTGAGTCTTTGATTTGACTCTACCTGGGTTTGAACCAAGGTCTCCTGGGGCATTGGCGAACACTCTATCTATGTTCATCATATGTTCATGCCTTTACATCAGAATATAATTACGAATGATGGAATACTTTCTTAAATTTTTCGTCTAACGAATTGGCATACCACATAAAATTTAACTAACAGACGTTTTTCTGTGGGTTGTATCTGAGTTTATGCACACACACACACACACACACACACATACACACGCACACACACACACATATATATATATATATATATATATATATATATATACTGAGGTGAAATAAAATTGGAACACCTTGTATATGCTTTTCAATTTTATTAAGATTATACATAAATTAATTTTATTACAGTTGATTTCATATAGAGCGCAATACGTGCATTGTTTCTGAATTAAGAAGTGGGTGAGACGTAATCAAACTCGATTTTCACATTGTGCTAAGATGAAATCCTTCAGATTTCTACAGTTTTTTTTCCATCAATGTACTTATAACAAACATTCTGTTCATCTTTTGTCTTAGGTGTAACGGTAAATTTCATTACGTCGTGAGGCACCAGTTATTGAGTTCTGGGAAGTGTAGAATCAGCCATTCCTTATCATTTCTTTCACCCAGGTATACTCTAATCGAGTTTGGTATAACCCTTAAGAGTATTATGGGTTAAGAAAATCCGTCTGAGATGATTAGAATGCTCTTAAATGGCCATTATACAGGTTCCTTGACTGACCTCCAAGATTAAAACTGTCATTTGTCTTTCTCTTAAGCAGTTATACCATCAGATAGCTATCATGATGAACATAGTACATGTCAGACTGAATCTAATTTTTGAAATGGTGATTATACGGTGACTTACTAGATCGTTCTTGTAATTACCTTCCCTTGGGCTACCTGAAGCCCGATGTCTTTAAACGAATACCACTGGCAACTGAAGAAGTTTCTATTCATAATTAAATCACAGCAATAACAAGGACTGTAACTATTTGAAAGCAAGTATTTCGACGATGCTATCTTTTAAAAAGAGACGATAATGACAAAAATGAAAAGGCAAATATTGATCATAGTAAATCTTGTAAAACTAATATTACAACGGAATCAATGTTAATCATTATTTTCGCTCTAGACCTGACTGATTATTTTGCAATTTCTACGTACACTGGTTTACAAAGCATTGATATTATATTTAAGTATATATTTTTACCTACTTAAAATGATTGAACTAAATCTTAGTCCTTGCAAATTTGTAGTAATGAATAAGAATTCATGAAATCATAAAATTACGCATAGACTATTTGTATTAGACAGTAATCGGTAGTTGAAGTAAAAGTAAAGTTTGTAACCTTAGTCGAGAGAGACCAGATAGATTCCTTTTCAATTGCTACTTCACCGAGGTGTAGGAGAGAGCGCTATTCCATTCCCTGGATTGGTCCTCTTTACTTTTGATCCTTACCTAATAATGCTGAGTGTAAAGCAAGGAGGCACCAAGTACCGATCTTTGAGTCTTTGGTATGACTCGACCTGGGATTGAACTCCGGTCTCTCGCACCATTAGTGAACACTCTACTCATTAGGCCAATGGTCCGGTCTTTAACATATATAATACTTTCCAAAATATTACAGGGAACTGAGCCAACTATTTGGAGTAAAATAGTTACTTGTATTAATAATAGCCAACTTTAAGCTATAAATGTTAAATGGTTATTATTATTTGAGTTCTTCACACCAGCATTATCTGTTGATTTTTCACTGGTGTTTGAATAACAGGAAATCTCCGATCTCAAGAACACTTCGGATGATTTTTGCTGATCTAAGAGAACTGTGGTCTGGATGGTCCTAATTCCTACTCTGATTTCCACATCCTCAAGTATTTGTAGACTGTTCCACTCATCTAACTACAATTAGTTTCACTATTAGCTTCATTTTGCACAGATTTTTCAACACTTCAGCAAGATCCAGGTCTTTGTTTAGCTTTCATATGTCTTTTATTTTCTCAATTGCTGGAATGGCAAAATCTACAAAAAGGCAATTTTTTTCTTGTTAATTCACTCAACGTCTGGTCTTCTCTTTGAGATTATGGGATCCATTTGTATCTCAAAATCTTCGATAATTCTATGCGTCCTTTTTATAGGACGGATTCTTGTTTGTTAGTATGCCATTTGAAAGTCTGATCAAATTTCAACTCTGGCAGAATTCCAAGTAGATTTTCCAACCAGTCATATGCAGTCTTGTATTTTTTTGTGTTAGTTTTCTGTATTGGATTATTTTTTGATTAACCATTTTATATGTCTCCAAAAAAAACAACACGTGCAATTTACTTGAGTATTAACGAATTTCGCTTTAATATGTATATTCTTTTGAGTGCTGTTTTTTTTTTGGTTCTAATTCGAAGAGATTCTGTTTATCTTTTGAGGTTTCCTTTTCTTAACCACATTCAGATCTTCTCCTGTGCAATGTGGCCAGTCTGTTACTTGAAACATCCATTGAGTTGTTTTTCTTCCTATTTCTGTTTCCTAATTTATTGTTTGCTTTTTCTCATACTGCCGAACCTGTTTATAGCTAAAGAAATTAGTCGGTTTTCGATCTTTTGAAACTAGTCCTCTAGTTTTTGTATTGATGCATATTCGCAATCGTCAATGCTGACAATTCCTTGTCTCCTTCTGATCGTCTATCTATGTCATCTTTCAGATATTAAACCTTCTTCATATTCATAAATTTCCTTGTTTTTTGGTCGATTTTTTTTTGTTCTTCCCTTGTTCGTTTTAAGAAAGGTCCTGAATTTCCTACAAGGGTTACTGCACAGGTGTTTATCTCTGTGATATGATTTCTGCACCAAGGCTTCATTTCTAGTTTTCTTGTTTATCTTAGTTGCTTTTTTCTTGTTTTTTCTTTCAGTTTCACTTGTTTGAAATGTGTCCACTTCGAATATTCCCAAATATTTGTAATTCTTCTTTTCTCAAATCATTTTGATGCTTTCCTGATTTGGCTGTTCTATTTCGTCCAAGTTTTCTCATTTCCCACTTTTTATTATAAGCATGGTACATTATTCAATGACAGATCCTAATTCTTCATCCTGTTGATATATTCTTATTTTTTGTATCAAATCTCCATTTCTTATTCAGTTTTTTTTTTGTAAATATACATAATGCGATTAATCTTTTCTTAATATTTTATTAATGTGATTTTGTAGTGTTTTTGCGATAAAAAATAGTAGTAAAGACAGTGTGTCTCCCTGGAAGAGAGCCCAGTCGGCTTGGGTTGTAGAATACACCATCTGCATCTCTACAGAGGGGTGATATTTTTCCTACGAGAGTCTTGAATATAACACAAAATGATCTGATCATGTGGTTCACGTCTTAGAGCTTTTGAGAATGGAGATCAGCTCTCCGTTACCATTACTTCATAGTCCATTCTGGCTCGGATTGGTTGAGGCTTTTTGGGTCATATCCATGGTTTCGAATAGAAATATTAAATACTTTTCTCTATTTGAAACCATTTGTGAGCAAGGAAATGGCTGTTAAATCTAATTATAAGTATTCAATTGTAGTACTTGGAACATTTATCTGAATGCAAACGAATGAATAATGGGAAATATAATTACTAGTGTTAAATATTAAAACTTGACACATTTAACCGAGTGCAAATAAAACTATTAGTGTTTGATAACAATAATTGCAAACATTTAAACCTGCGCAAAGAAATCTATTAGCATTACATTGCAGTTCGTGAAACCATTTAACATGGAGTAAACAAATGAACCCCGGATCGTTTAAAATTTGTTACCAACTAAACTTTTGTTTACAAAACACATATATTTAATCTGTATGCATTAGGAGGATTTTACATTATATTACGTACAAGGGTTTAAATGACGTAAAACACAATCAACCAACCTTATTCTTGGAATATGCCCTGTTTTCATTTTCACTTCCACTTCTGGTGGCATTTCCTCTCCAGTTTTCCATATTTTTTATGAACTAACTGACTTGGTCAGTAACTTCAATATTGGATATTTTGTATACTTCAGATATTCTATTATCTTTATTTGAAGGACCATTTCACAGGCCTTTTGGTTATCAAATCAAGCCATGACTGCATTTTCCCACCCTTTTTTAGCCTTCATTCGCGACAATATCATTGGCCTTTTTGTTATCAATTCCAACTTGTTTTAGCCTCCACGACGATGTACTGATCTATATATAGTAGAAAATCTGTTCTTTAGTCTGTGATGTCGGGATTCACTGCATCATAGCTAAACACGTTATTTATCTATAATTGCTAGAGATGTTTCCAAGTAGTAGTCCTTCTGGATCTGGGTAGTTTTTTTTATAACTTTTTTCATCTGCACAGCCAGTTTGTCATGGATGAACGTGAATTTTTAAAACTATAATCCATTCATGTCATCATAGTCTGGGATTTTCTATTTTGGTATTTTTGTGAGCTTTGCTCTTGGTAAGGTAAATGTATGACAATTTCAAGAACCCCTTCGATGACTTATAATTCTACTTTGATTTTATTTATCCATTCCCCCTTTCTTTTATGTTCGTTCTGTTACAATATTTTACTCCCAAATTGTTTTTCCTTTGCATCAAACGGTTTATTAGTCCTTATGCCTTCGCCAACAATTCTTGGTTTGAATTTTCTTTTAATATTAGGGTTGTCCAGCTTTTTTGCATTCCTTGACTCTGTTTCGTTATCTTTTAAGTCTTCCCTCTTTCGCCAATATTTTTTGATTTATTTCTTTTACTTTTATTTTCACACTCATCTGCTGTTTTATTTTTGTCTTTTCATCCTATTATATACATATGTTTTTCTTTCCTTGGGACTTCCATTGTTCTCACAGTTTTTTATTTGTCCTTCTCACATCATTTTCTATCGAGTTTTTATATTTCCGTTCGTGTTCTTCTAAAGGATATCAATTTTATCAGAGACAAGTTTTTCTCCTTCATTGGCTCGTTTATGTAAGTGATGTTGTTCGTTGATTTATTTTCTCGTATTTTTTCGGTTTCTTCTTTGACCTTTTTCAAACCTGATTCCTGAGGGATAGTAATGAAGTCTTTTTTCAATCATGATTTTCTGTATAAGCTCTAAAATTTCCTTATATTCTCGTGTTAACATCGCTGCTGCGTGTAGGGTTCTGATTTATTTTAGTTTTCAACTTTTTGTGTTTCAATTCATGTAGCTATCTCTTCTTGGGAATATTCTTCTCGACTTGCCTGTCCATATATTTCTAGCCTCTCTGGGCCATAAAATTATTCTATCTTGGTCTGCATGTCTTTGGCTTTTTATATTTATTTTAGCAGATTATTCCAAATTTTGATCATTTTTTTTTCTACGCTCTCCTTTGACAAGATTCCTTTAAATAACAGCGGGCCATGTTTCCGATGTCTTTTTTGGTCCATTTTTCTGTTGGTACATCTTCGTTGAATCATTGCTTTGGTTTTTGCTAAGAACAGACAATATTCGCAGGATTCCAACGGTGTCTCTCAAGGAGCACCTACCAGTTATGACACTCAAACTCCTTATCTGAGTCCCACTTGATTTGGATTTGACATTTTTCATGGATAATTTAATACGGCAGGTTTTGATTATAATCTGTGCTCCTGTCAGAGATGTCACATGGTATTTCTTTAAGAAAGTAAAACAACCAGCGGGCCGCAGAAGAAGCGGATGCTTACACCTTTGACATATTCAAGCTTTAACATAAATCTACATAACTCTTTTATTTTAATCAAACTTTGTGGCTTGATATTTTATTTTCATTAGATATATTACTCTAATGAATTTTCAATTTTTCTCCAAATTTATTTATAATGAAAACTGCAAAATTCTACCTTGTTACAAATTCACACGACTAATTAGGCGGTGTCCTCATGGTGTAATGGTTAAAGCGATGGACTGCGGAATCGTAGTAGGCGAGTTCGTACTCCAGTGGCGCTATTATGTTCACTTTCGGACAAATACCCTTGGAAAAGGTATGAACCACCTTATCCTCCCAGCTATGGGTTAAATAGTACAACTACTGTTCTTCTAGGAGAATGGTTTTGGCATCAAATAACCTACAAAGAGTTGATATGCCATTAAACAAAGAAACCCAACCCTCGACTAATTCATCGATGAGATTTACCAGAAATACAAATGAAAAAGAATTGTCGTGAATTAATAATTTGATTGTTAATGTATGATTCTGTGATCAAATGAGGACATCTCAAGTGAAGAGCAAAGGCTGTATGATTTCTTATTTCTATTTTTTGAACAGCTTTTTAAAATTGTTTTTAATAATATTAGTAAAAGGGAACCATAGGGATATTGAAAAGAATACCTCGACATTAGATGACCCCCCCAAATGTTGAGTAGCCTCTAAATGAACCAATTAATATTTTCATTGTGTTTGCATATATGTATTTAAATGTGATATCGAAAAATAAAACGAAACACAAAACAAAGAACGATTCTTAGAAAAATACACCTAAATATTACTTCTTTTCACAACTACAATGACGAAGCGGAGCCGAAAATTTCATATGTTGACTTCTTATCTGCTATTGACTACAATAGGATAAAAACACAGAAACACTAATGAAAGAAGCATATGGACCCTAAAAGGGACTACGTTGAAAAAAAATGTGTGGTTATATTCCATGTAGAGTATCTTGGTCACATTATAAGAAATATTTTAGTCAGCCTCTGAAATTTTCAGCCGACCATCTTAAATGCTAATTTTTTTTCTCAAAGTGCAATAACAAGATAAATTTATAAGTAACACAGCCTTTTATGGTCGGAATTTTGAATCTTATTTTAATAAAGATATATTGTGCCGATATAAATTTTTATAAAGAATATATTCTATTTAAGAATTTATTTCATAAAATAAAAATCTTCTTTTCAAGTTTAAAACCAATAAAGCAGTTTATTCAGATCAATACTGTAGTACATGTATCTAGAAATAAGAAAACGAGAAAAAATCTGAGCGTAGACATTTAGTTTTTGCCCGAAACGAAGGACATATAGTATTTATTTTTAGACTAAATAAACTTTTGGATTATCAGCCTAAGTCTTTGCATGATACTACTCCGTTATAGAGCGAGATGTTATGCTCAATTTTTTTTAAAAATTGGATTATAGATGTTGATTATTGATAAAGTCAAAAAGAAAAACTATATACACTGAATCGTTGTATATATATATATACCTTTGGTTAGTAAGCAATCTAGGAGAATTTAAACATGTGAAACTCCGCTTAAAATTTTGCCCTTTGTTCCATTTTAACTGTGTAGGTGTGGGTAAATACATATATAACAAAAAACGCATTTGAAGTATAGATATCCTTTCTATAGATGAGAGAAAGGTAATACTATACAAAGACACAAAGCAATGTTTCACTCAATGGATTCTGATTCTGATTTTTTATTCCTGTCATATTCTATATTCTGATCTTACTCTCCGATTATCAAATGAGTTTTTGAACCTATCTTGAACGATTCATCTCTTTACTTTGCTTCTTCTCCAGTCGGTCATCTAGTGTTTCTCTGATGTCTTATTCGTGTTATTATCTTTGTTCTTATTCGTTGTTTTCTCTTTTCATCTTCCGTTGTTACATTTTTTTTTTTTTTTGCTGGGATGATGAATGACATAGTGACCATCATTTTATACATACCTAATATTTCATTAATTCTTGGTGACTTTTTCTTTCATTACCCACAGCAGCCTAAACTGGGAATTAGTGAGAAAGATGAAGCATTTAAAATCTCTAATCGAAGCTTTCTCACAAAATATCTAATTTCTCATTCTAGAACCGACTTAGGCAGCTGACTGAAAATACCCAATCAGGGCAGTGGTCTTAAATTGACCTCAAGTTCGATAGTTTTTGATAATACTGATTGGATTTACTATGTTCTTCCACTCAGGCCTTTAATTGACTTTTACACTATCATCTATCTATTGTGTAATTGGTGAAGTCTTACTAGGAGTTCCAAAAGCCTTGATGAAATGATAAATGGTGATTTAGGATGTTACAGGCGCAAAGATAAACTTATAAGTGAAGCGTGTTTATATTTTCTTTTTTTACTGTATATCCTATTTCCTTTTTCAGATTATATATATATATATATATATATATATATATATATATATATATATATATATATAATTTTTCTCTTCATTGTTGCAAATTGAGAAATTATGATAATGCTATTTATCTCTGTCTGTAAAGCAATATATCAATTAGATTATTTTTCTCATGTTGGTTAATATCATTCCACCCTCTCTCTCTCTCTCTCTCTCTCTTTCTTGTGTAGCAAAAATACACATACTCTTGGGATCTGTCTGCTTCTCCCCTGTGCAATCATCAGACCACTATATATATATATATATATATATATATATATATATATATATATATATATATATATATATATAGTGGTCTGATATATTTAATGATATATATATATATATATTTTTCAAGTCTAGCTTATGATCACCCGTTTCATGCAGTTTGTAAGTTCACAAAATATTCCTGGTACTCTACACCAATGAAATTCAGTCATTTACTCATAATAGACACAATGTCAATGTAGATAAAGTTGTTGATTTTAAAATGAAATAAAATTCAGAATGAAATTAACCCATTTACCTTTACTATTTTCGGAGAGTTGATAGGAGGAGAAGAATTCATGGATTCATGTCTTTCACAAGATTATTATTACCAAGGTGAAAAGCAAACCACCTTGTCTTGTATTTGAACTCGATTACATTTCCTACGAGTGTAGCCATTATGTAAAGTGCACTTTAATAGAAATAATGTTCACACAGTTATATGGTTTAAAGAATTCTTTTTAAACACTAGCTATTGCTACCTAGAACAAAAAATTTTTCTCACAGATCTATTTGACCCTGAAATTCAACCAAAACGGGTTTTACTACACGGCCAGAATTGGAAACAAATTAATGGCAAACCGAGGTGACTCTACATTCCTCACAACTTCAGAACTCCAACCTCACCACCGGATGCATTTTAGTATCATATGTAAGAAAGCCTTATTATAGTTGACGTCTCCCCCTTAAACGGAGAAGCAATCCGTGCATTCTGATTTTCGCTAAAAGGGTGATCACTTTATTCACATTATATCAATAAAAAAAAATTGCCAATGTATATATAGTTTTATTTTATTTAAAATTCAAAGAGAAATTCGAAATGTAGATTTTTTCGTTGCAAGAAAATAATCCGCTTTTGACAGTCTTTTTCTTTTTAAATGCTGGCGTCTTCTGTTTAAGTGGTACATTTCAACAAAATTTGGTTAGTTTTTGGCGCATTTTTGACAAACACTAATTTTTAATCAATACACTGTGCTTAAACTGATTATTTCCTGTGCGTCTCTGTTTATCAGTAGCTTTGATCTCAGATTTGTTGCGTAATGACCTGTTCTCTGATGGCTTCAAAAGGAATACCATGTTTCAAATTACATTTACTGCCCACAGATCCTTTCAACTTTCTGCTCAATCAGACAATGTCTCGTCATTATTTATTTTCTTAATTATTTAACTAAACGCACATCTGGTGTCTGCATAAAGAGATAATAAAATACACATACAGCAGTAAACACTTTCTATTCCTCAGAGAATACTTCTGTGAGCTAATCTAACAAATTATAACTGTCGTTTATATTCTTACGACTTATTCTACAGAACGGAGTAACCGTAGTGGCTAACATGCTGAACTGTGGCATCGAAGAAAGCGTGTTCGAACTCCAGACGTTCAATCACGTTCACTTTCTGATGAGTAACCTTGAGAAAGGGATGAATGACCCTTATTCGTCCTGCTAAAGGTTAACTATTCCCTATAGTGTTCTAATCGAGGATCACTTTGGCATTAAATAACCCACAAACGTTGGTATGCCATTAAACAAAAAGACTTACTCAAAAGTTGTAGTCTCTGGCCAGCAAAAGATAACCTTATTTTAGTGTGCCTCACAATGATATATCTTTACCTAGTCTGCTGCCGCCGTAGAATACACGACTACATCTCTGCAGACGGGAAAGACTCGTTCCAACAAGTGTCCTTACATGACATTAAACAATCTGATGGTGAGGACTTTGGGGAATGCGGAGTATCCCTTCATTGCTATCTTTTCCAGGTCTACTTAGGCCCGGAGTGGTAGCATCTGATAGGGTCCTATCAATGGGTCACATAGATCTAAACTCCGTACTTATGCTAATCTGAATAGCTTGAAATAGACATTTTTTGACATTGAAACTATACTTACGCTAAACTGAATTGTTTGAAATAGAATTGTTTTGGCATTTAACTCAGTGTAAACAAAAATGTACTTATAGTAAACCGAATTGTTTTAATTAGAACTTTTTGAGTAAACTGAATAGCTTCAAACAGAAATGATTTTGACAATGAAACTGTGTACTTATGCCAAGCTGAATTGTTTGAAATAGAAAAAGTTTATTTGTATAGAAATGGATTTGGCATTAAATAACCCAGAAAGCTTGATATGCTATAAAACCAAAGCAAAAAAAGTTAATAAAATTGTTAGTGAGCCATAACTAATTTATTCTAAAGGCATGCCAACCTGTTTGAGGTTATCTTATGCCTATATATTATAGAAACGGATACATTGTACGTTTTTTATTGTACCAAAAGAAAAACAATTATTAAAAGTTGTTGTTTTTTTGTATAAAACTATATGATATCAACTAATACTATCAAATACAATAATTTGTACCTAGATGTATGGTTCCCAGTACTTGAATCTTATATCTATAATGCATACTCACTTTTATAGTTTCGGGAAACTACTTCTATTTAATAATAATAATTTTTTGTGTACAGTTATGTTATTTCTGCCAACTAATCCTGAGTAAACTATTATAGCTTCAAGTAACTATTTTAATACAAATAATTTACACAGAGTTATGTTGTATAAAGTATTCCTATCTTATACAAATGGTTTTCATACAGATTTATTTGACCCGTAGAAGGTACTTTAACATTAACTATAACTTTGTTAATGGAACTGGTAGAAATGTCAATGATTGAGTTCTCCTCATTTACAAGTTCTCCAGAACTGGAGCATCACCACCAGATTCTGTTGCTTGTCGTACACAGAACACCTTTTATTGGTAAAGGGGGTCTTATTCTTATGAAGAAGATACCATTGGTGTATTCGAAGACCCGTCTATTCGTTTCGTGAGCCAGTCTTGATAGTTTGTGCTTTGCTAAGTTCTGCTGAGAAAAAAACAACTCCAGATCACATTATCCTGAGCTGATGGTTCCTGAACTAGTCATGTAAATCTCCACAGTTTTTAAGATACCTTAAATCAAGATCAGTGAATATCAATGCTTAATATCTAACCTTAATATAAGCAGCAATTTCTATCTGATTGTTGAACGTAGCAAACGTTAAATATATTTAGCATTAGATTGATATGTAAATTTTGAGCAGTATTACAAAATTTTTTATTCTTATAAATTCAAAGTATTATTATTCTGACATCAATGTATTTCTACTGCTTTTCAGTTAAATTGAGTTTAAATCATTTTTAGTTATTTTAACAAAATCTTATTGAAATTACAAGAATCATTATTTAGTGATGCTTTATAAAAAACCTAAACTAAAAGTCCGCTCCCCGGATGGAGACACAGACTACTTTGACATTGTAGCATGCGTGTTGCAAGGAGACACATTAGCCCCATAACTGTTTATCATTGGAGGTGCCCGTGGTGTAGTCGTTATCGTCGTAGGAATTGGACACGGCGACACGAGTTCAAATCCTGGACGAGACTGATTGCATTTCACATAGCACTAATACCCTTGGGAAAGGTATGAATCCAATTATTCTCCATCCAGCTATGGGTAAATAGTAGGACAGACTAAGTTCTTCAGCCTTGGTTAGGTAACTAGTCTAGGAGAAGGAAAACTCTGAATTCAAACCTATTAAACTCCGCTTAAAAATTGACCTTGTGTCATATCCTGCCCGAGCGGATGGGTTTGGTAAATAGTATGGTAAATAGTATCATCTGCATAGATGACATGCTTAGAACGTCTATAGATATAATGAAAGATAACGGGTTTAACCTGGCTAAAGAAAGAATAAGAAGATACGCCGAACAAACAATTATGGACAAGTACTGCGCCGATGACATAGCACTTCTGGCAAATACACGCGCCCAAGCCGAAACCATGTTGCATGGTTTCAAACGAGCAGCTACTGGCATAGGCCTCCATGTCAACGCAGACAAGACGGAATACATGTGCTTTAATCAAAGAGATGAGATCTCCACACTAAATGATAGCTCTATGAAACTAGTGGACAAGTTCACCTACCTAGGAAGCAGTGTCTAGCAAAGGCATGGACAGCTATTGATAGGCTATTGGTCAGACCTGGCCGATAAAATAAAAGGCATTTTTTTCTAAGCGGCAATAGAGTCGATACTGTTATATGGATGCACTACATGGACGCTAAGTAAACTCACGGAGAAAAAGCTTGACAGCAATTGCACATGAATGCTGAGAGCAATATTGAACAAGTCCTAGGGGCAGCACCCCATAAAGCAGCAGCTATACCACCACATACTACCCATCACGAAAACTATCAAAGTTAGACGAGCCAGACATGTGGGACACGTTTGGAGAAGTAAGGACGAACTCATAAGCAGCATACTCCTTGGAACCCCATCATATGGACGAGTAAAGGTAGGATGACCAGCTAGAACATACATCCAACAGCTCTGTGTCGATGCAGGATATAGCCTTGAAGACCTCTCGGAAGCAATGGACGATAGAGATGGGTGTCAAGAGAGGGTCAGGGAGATCCGTGCTAGCAGCACAAGATGATGATTATTCAGTCATCATATTATTTTACGTCAATTTTTATTTACACAATAGGGTCGATCATGTGATGGTATTTTTGACAATTTTTTATGTTCAAATGAATTCATAGCATCATTATTCAGTCATCAATGTATTTCTTATGACCTTATGAGGATCAGCAGAAAAGTTCATAGGCTGACTAACTTACTCGCATGGAATGTAGCCACATGATGTTTATTTTTCAACAAAGCACACCTTGCAGTCTACACACTTCTCTACACACTTCTTCAATCAGTGTTATAGTGCTTGGAACCCTTTGGTGAAAATAGCAGATAAAACGTCATCATATTAACTTTTCACCGATTAAAATTTTCAGCCAATGGATTTTTCTGTCTATGAATTTTTCATCCCCTGCTCGTACATCACTTTTCAGTTAAATTGGGTTGTTCATCATATTACGTTATTTTTCGCAAAAATAAATGAAATCATGTCATGATTCAGTCGACAAAGTATTCCTTCAGGCTTTCTATGCTCTTGTATCACTGTTCAGTGCAAATGAGTTATCCATTTCACTGTGGATAAAATCTCATATTGATATGAAATCAAAGCACCATTATGCAGTCATCAATTCACTAGCATTTGTTGCATTATGATCTGTTCTCTGCTGACTTCAAAAGAGATACCACGTTTCAAATTGCATTTACTTTAAACATTTTGCTCGATCAGACAGTGTCTTGGGATTATTTATTTTTTACTTGCTTAACTAAACACACATTTCGTGTCAACCTAAAGAGAACATAAAATACACAATCAGTATTAAACGCTTTCAATTCCGTTGGAAATTGGTTTTTGAGCAAATCTAGCAAATCCTTACTGTTGCGTGATTTATATTGCTATGAGTAAGTTTCCTTTTGTGGCCTCACTCCAGCAAAAGATAAACTTGTTCTTTATTTTCAGGAGTCTTGACTTGATATAATTGTCTAGGTGCCAGTCTCATTTTCACTGTGCTAATATCTACTTAAAACATACGCCATTACTTGTCATGTGATAATAGTTTCCAAATTTGTTAAGTAAATCTTTGGGTTGGTTTCTTATACAATGGCATATCAACCTTTGTGGGTTATTTAACACCACAATCATCCTTGTAGAAGAATATTAGTGCTAAAATTTTAGTTTCGTTTGGTTGGTTTCTTTGTTTAATGGCATATCAAAGTTTATAGGTTATTTAATGCAAAAGCCATTCTCCTATAAGAACAGTAGCTGGGAGGATTAGGGGGTTCATACCTTTCCCAAGGGTATTTGCCCGAAAGTAAACGTAATAGAGCGATTGGAGTACGAATTCACTTGCTACGATTCCGCAGTCCATCGCTTTAACCATTACGCCACAAGGACACCTTCGCTACTATTTTAGACATGGCTAGCGGGATAAGGGATTTCATAAATTTTCCAAGGGTATTAGTCCGAAAGTAAACGTAATTGTCCCCGTGGAGTTACAACACCCTAACTTCGATGTCAAACCTTCACATTTACGCCGGGGTTTCGCTCAATCTTGTAAATCACCACTTTTTAAAAACTGAGTTCAATCCCTTATAGGATTCCTTCCATACTTGCAGAATTAGTGAATATCAATATTTAAGATATAGCTTACCTTTATGCAGTGTTCTTTTTTTACCTGCAGCCAAAGATCAGATTTGATTTGCATTAGGTTGATTCATAATTTTCGAATATTTACGCCAAATTCTCTTATTCATTTAAATTAACAGTATTATAATTCATCCGTAATTTTGCTTTCTTTCAATGATTTATATCTCTTTTCAACTACATAGTGCTGTCTGTCATTATAGGTTATTTTTAACCAAATGTTCTAATTATATGAATTCATCCCTTCATTATTCTGTTATCAAAATATCTTTGCTGGTAATCTATAAATTTACGCCTCATTTAGCTAAATGTTAAATATTAGGTTATCTTTTAAAAATCTTATATATATATATATATATATATATATATATATGGGAATATATCATCTTCCGTCAATTTTCAAATTCTTTTCTCTAGCTTCTGTTTTTCAGCTGAATTGAGTTGTCTATCTCATTGAATAATTTTTGAGAAAATATCACAGTCATATAAATTAACAGCATCATTATTCAGTCATGAAAGTATTATCTGAATTTCTTTAACCATATAACTTTTTTTAATCGAACGATCGTCTAAATGATTGGGAAAACTAAGATATAAAACCACAGACATCCTACATTTGAGGGGATTTGTATCTTCGTGTTGTATTTCCCACACCAGACAATATGCCAATGCCAAAATAGCGTTTATCGGTTGCTATTTGTTCAACATTTTACCCAATTTCCACACTACCTCTGTTCTGATATCGTTCTAACAATTATATTCGTTCTGCATTCCTTCCCTCCCGTTTTTTCTTCGAAATAGCATTCCTTTTTACCTTCCGAAATTTTTCCTTTTTTTTTCCCCCCTTCCTATTCTCTCTTTTCTGACTTCCTATAATTTTCGTTCTTTCGTTACATTTCCTTCTTACCTCCATCTTTACTCATTTACTTCCTGCTTTCCTTGCTGCTTACTCTCTCCTTCCTTCCGTTATTTTGTTCCATGCATGAATTTCCATTTTGTTAAAGCAAAAGTATATTCGAGCATAACAAATACGAACACAGATTAGTAAACTTGTCGAAAACCATTTTTATAACGATTCATAAGCTTGTTTTTACTAATTCTAAATATTTTCAATAAATCGTGAGACAAACATAACTAAAATTTCACTTCTGACAAAACATTCGATTTACAAACTGTATTTAAATAAACAATTTAATTCTATAATGACTAAGGTAGAATAATGGTAGTGAAAAAGTCCGTGTTTAAAGGAGAAAGTAAACACTTTCTCTCATACAGACTATACTCAATAAATTTTGGCAAGTTTTTTTTGCAAAACCTCAAATTCAAACTTTTATTAGATTGCTAAGTCTAAATCTAATTAATACATAGAACATGAAAGATATGAAAGATTCATTTTTAAAAGAATATATCCGTATATATTCTTCAGCTGATGTTCCCAAATTTAATCGATATTTTCTCCGATCTGTTGACAGCCATACTGTTGTATACTGACCTACGACCTGACCGGGCTGTCAAAATAGGAAATGCAACTGTGTAAATAACAGGTGCATCCGTTCGAGGAATATCAGAGTATAACCTTGACCGTGGATGGGCTGAATGAGTGCAATTTGTGACGCCCGCAAGAAGAAGGTGGACGGTGAACTATTATATAACGAAGTGCACAGGAAATTCAACCAGTTTGGAGACCAGACCAGTTGGAGATAAGATGCGGTAGAGAAAACCATCACTCAGCAGAGGGAGCCCTCATGCCCCCGATTTATCAGTATGGAGATCAGACGAGTTGGAGAGAAGATGCTGGAATGAGAACATGTCCCTGGGAGGCTGGGCTCCCAGGTCCCCGGTTGAGCAGCCCAGGAGAACGGTAAAGAAACGCAGTAATGGCCAATAGAGTGGGGGTCAATATGTTGCAATTCTGTTTCTCTAACTCCCTCTGACACACAAACCTTTCAAATAGAGTGAGAGGTATATTTTTCTAAGAACTGTGTCACTCGTCTTTATTGTGTTCAATATGTTTCTGCATGTATATTTGTATAGTTAGTCATGGGGGTGACTATACAACAATACTTTATGATTTAGAAGTCCTTAGATTGCTCTCCTTTGTTGTATGTAATTATCCATCTCCTCTTTTACCGTTAA
>OY757909.1:54156631-54259131 GCA_963585895.1 Sepioteuthis lessoniana
AGCCATTTGTCAATACAATAATACAAATACACATATTTACTTAAAACAATGTACATATGTATGCATGATTGTACTACCGAGTGTTTTAAGAATGAGAGGATTATTATCCTCAGTTTAAAAAAAATTTATAACTGATACATATATACGTACATTTTCATTAGTTCTCTCTATCTCTCTGTCCCTTTTCTCTTTCCCTCAATTTTCTTTCTTTCTTTCTTTCTTTCTTTCTGTATCATCATCATCATCATCATCATCATCAAATCTTGCGGATTGTATGCAGTTATATGACTCTGTCTCTGTCTCTGTCTCTCGTCATTAATCCCTTTGGATCTTAGCTGCCAGCAGGTCCACTAGACTATACCCAGTGTCCACGTAAAACTGACTTCGTCTTTTCTTTCCAAGCAATGCTCGACATGTTTTATTTCATCTTATTTGGATGTCTTATGAGATGGACTTAAAAGGCTGAAAAGCTGGTGTTTTATTGCTGGTTCTTTATATTCAAAACAGCCCATAGCATTTGGCTTTTTCTGCAGCTCTTTCTATAGATTGTAGGTGGTGTAGCAATACAGAAATACTCACACATACACGGGTTGGAAGAAATCCAGTTTTATTTTACGAGTGAGATCAGATTTTCCTACGATCCATAACTTGTCAATAGGTATATGAACTAAACTACTAATTTCAGAGCCAGCAAAATCTTGATAACAAAACTCTGTTCAAGCTTGGAGCAATATATATATATATATATATATATATATATATATATATATATATATATATATACATATATATATATATAAAGGAAAAATAATTCAATTTTTAAATTCCATTTTGAATTTTTTTCGGTCGATTATTACTTGATAACCTAATCCTTATACTACTTTCCTTGGATTATGCACACACAGACACACACACACACACACATATATATATATATATATATAATGTAATCACCCACTCAAAGAGTTCTTGGGGTTCCTTAAAAGTTTCGGGTCTTCCAATATCATACTTGCTCTCCCAAGCAATCCTACCGAAACTATTATTTCGGCTGGTTATTATGCAGTAAAAAGTTCCCCATGTACGCAACACCACACAGCATACACCTGAAAAAGTCAAAATGCGACTGTTATTGTGCTCTAAACTGGAAGTGGCTAATGAGAAACGACATCCTATTTACCCAACCCCTCCGTTCGGGTAGGATATGACACAAGGTCAATTTTTAAGTGGAGTTTAACAGGTTTTAATTCAGAGTTTTCCTTCTCCTAGACTAGTTACCTAACCAAGGCTGAAACGACATACGTTACTCTCCTCCCAGTCGCGATGAGTTAAAAAGGTAAACAATCACTAGTTGGTCTTCTTTTGGATCTTGCATGAGTATACTCACACGCGATGAGCAAGGTTCGGTCCAAGATAATAGGTAAGCAAATGGCTATTTACACCTATCCGGTCGGTAATATATATATATATATATATATATATATATATATATATATATATATATAATCGCTCAAACTAAGTCTTTACAAAATATATATATATTAATGACAATAAGTTAATAAAAACTTTAACAAGCACAAAGCATAAAATTACTCTACCAGACTGTCGTAGTGAGTCACTGATAGCAATGATTCTACGAGAACATATAGAGGAAAACAAATCTTCATACTACAAGCAATAGGGAAATTTTTTTTCGCTTACTCTACCGTTATTTTTTTTTTCTATTTAGGAATCTTTGTACAAATAATTACATTCAATTATATACATTCATATGTACATTCGGAAAACTAAGTCTTGTCTTTGTTTTCTCTTTCTTTCTTTATACAACCACTTCATTTCCTTTCTCTTTCAAACCCTTTCTATTTTACCATCAAATACTTCATCGCCCGTTTGTCTCATTAGTGCTCCATGGGTTTGATCTTTTAATCCATAACCATCTCGACGCTTTCTCAGCCGATTCTGAAATCACGCAGATTCTCTTTTTTCTCTCCTATCATACCTAGTAGACTCAGAATTCGGCATAAAGATCTTCCTGAGAAATCCCGGAAGCCAACTTCTATTGGATAACATGCTGTCCGCCATTTGTTGGATTTACATTGTTCTACTAACTCCTGATATTTTTCCAGCTTTCTTTCGCAGGCCACGTCGATATTTTCCTCCCACGGGACTGTCAGTTCTCTCAGCATAACCGGCCTTGTTTCGGTTAACCAGAGAATTAAATCCGGACGCAGAGTAGTTATGGTGATTTGCTCTGGAACTTTCAATCGTACCCCGATATCTACTCAAAATTGCCAGTCTCGGGCGGTAGATAGCAGGCAAGAGTTAATTTTACACGCAGAGGCGGGGCATTCACCGGCTTTGACGAAGTAAATCGGCTTCACCTCCGGCTAGAAGTGCTTATGCGGATTGCAGCGTCCAATATTTCGGCTATTGTCCTAAGTACCTGGTCATGTCTCCAACTGTAGCCCGCCATATCCTAGAACAGGAACTCATAATATGTCTTAGTGTACCTTTTCCGGCACAGAGTGGACACGATAGTATTCCACTCTTCTCCCAAGTAAATATGTTGGCGGGACTCGGTAGTACATCATACACTGATTGTACTGATTGTGCCAAATCTCTGACCAACTTATTTTCCTCTTCATAAAGTTTTCCCATCGCGTCAAACAGTTCAAATTCAAACGATTCAGTTTCGTTAAAGTATAATTTTTTTTCACACACGGTAAAATGTCAAAACAGTTCTACTTCAATATACATCGGAAAATGAGACGTCTAAAAGAAGTAGCGTATACATAAATATATATAAATACATGTGAATATGTATTTACAAACACCTCCTCACGAACAAGATACGATGAAAAGCCATTTTTTAAGTGAAGTTTTGCTGGTTTGAATTCAAAGTTCTCCTTCTCCTAGAGTGCTTGCTATATCAAGGTTGAAGTACCCTGTCACCTCCCAAAAGAATACAATCACCGTGAGCTCAAGGAAGAATAGCTGGATTCATATCTCTCGAAAGATTATCAGCGATGTGTAATATGCAATCACCGTTGTCCTGGATTTGAATTCAACTCACCATGTCCAATTTTTACGACGATAACTATTGCTCCACGAACGTTTCCATAAACGAATGGGTGTGCATTTGTATTGTGCTTATTATGTGTATGTGTGTGTACGTATATATATATATATATATATATATATGCGTGACTGAGTATGCATGGTATGTAAGTGTATGATTAAGACGTACCTACATGTTAATATTTTATAGTTTGCGTTCTGAGCTAATGATAGAATTTCAAATGAAAATATGGCCACTGAAATTAGTAAAGGAATCTAATCGTAAAATTTTTCTTCATCTACATTTGTAGTTTTTTACTATCATAAATTTCTATCTATCTATCTATCTATCTACGAACGTGGACACGCCCTAGTGGGTAGAGTGTTCTCTGGGAGACCGAGGTTCAATCTCAGGTCGAGTCATACCAAAGGTTGAACAATAGGACTTGATACCTCCTTGCTAATCAATCAGTATTTTAATGTACGTATCAAGGGTAAAGTGGAGCAATTGAGCGGAAGGAGTAGCGTCCTCCCTTACACCTTGGTGCTATGGCTATTGAAAAGGGGGCGTTTGGATCTGCCTCGACTACTGTCGCTAACTTTTACTTTATACCTAGAGTATTTTTCCTCTCTGATTAAAAATATGTATAAGGATACATCTGAAATAAAGAAAATAAAACAATTCGAAAATCATCAAATAAAGATGTGAGGTTTTGGAGTGCATTGAAAATACGACTGCTCAGTTTCACAACATATCAAATGGAGAATATTATCATTTCATTTATTTTTCATTTCTGTGCGTAAGTGTGTGTGTGTGTGTTCACCAAACCCCTTAGCTATACCCAGGATGGGATTCAAGGTTGAATTATAAGCACTGTCTAAGTGGTTTTAATTCAATTTTTTTCATTTTCCAAATCTGGGTGTCTTAGTTAGACTAAAGAGCCTACTCCACATTTCTTTTTTAGAATATCTAGTGGAAGGCTTGATTGATTCATGCCTTTCCCAAATGCATAAGCGTGGAACGAAACACAAATAGAATTTTAACTCAAGTCACTGATTTGTTTGCTGAGACTATAATTGTTACACCAAGCGCACATCTTATGAATATAAGTATGTACCTCTGTCTCTTCCCATCTCTCTCTCTATCTTTCTCTCTCTCTCTCTCTCTATCTATCTATCTATCTATCAACACACGTCTGTCCGTTTATATATGCACGTATATGTATGTTTGTATATTTGTATATGTGTGTGTGTGTGTCCATGTAATTATAATTACCCCTTCACACAGCGTCATATAACGGACACTCCTGTAAGATATTCGATCAGATTGGTTCCTCACAGTGCTACTCTCTAGTTGCACCCTAAATTGATCGTTTTGACGGAGTTACCGATACATAAGGTAACCTTGCTAAATATAGAACTAACGCATACGCCTTCTTGTTCGTTGTGTATGCTTCTAAGTCAGGAAAGGTCACCACGTTCAGCGTAATTGTTAACTTTCCGTACTTTTTCTTTAGGATTGCCGAAAATGTTCTATGAAAGTCAATAAATACAACAAAACTTCAGCTAGTTAAATCAAACATCAACAGACAATTTCGCTTGCTGTAATATAAGAATTTTACGAGAATTATGGAAAATGATATAAAAAGGATGTCTAGCTTGAAAATCGATTATAATCGTTAGATGTCATTATTCTACGTACATAATCATATATCATCTCTCTCCTACAAATGTCACGTGGAAAATATATAGAACAAAAAATCACATCATACTGTATATATATATATATATATATATATATATATATATATATATATATATATATATATAATATTACCTGTAAAAAGTAAACTGCTAAGCCAATCATAATAGGATTGTACTTTTTCTAAAGAAACATTGATGAATCAAACACCTTGATTATAGATGTAGGTACATATAAATAAAATAAGCACATGTATGAATGCATAAATAAACAAATAAGATAAGGTAAAAAAATACCAACAACTTAGAGAATATAATCTGAGTGAAAAGAAAGCTAGAAAGAAAGATATAATTAAAGAACCCAATATAAGTTTATTAATTAGGAACATGAAGGAAAAGAGAGATCACAACAAAGAAAGAAAGAAAGAAAGAAGCAAGGAAAAAAATGAAAGAATAATTGAATAATGGATTTAAGGTAATAATGAAATATATCTTTGATTATTTAAACGGTAAAAAAATATATTCTATCTTTTCGGAAGATAAGGTACGTTTTTTCTTTCACTCATTTAATAGAATTGGATAGCAACCCGGTTACTGTTCGTGCTTTTGCTTAGGGTTATCAATAACGGTAATAATCATTACGTAATGGAGGTGCCCGTGGTATAATGGTTATCGTCGTAGGAAATGGACACGGTGACACGAGTTCAAATCCTGGACGACACTGATTATATTTCACATATCACTAATACCCTTGGGAAAGGTATGAATTCAATTATTCTCCCTCCAGCTATGGGTAAATAGTATGAGAGACTAGGTTCTTCAGCCTTGGTTAGGCTTCTAGTCTAGGAGAAGGAAAACTCTGAATTTAAACCTGTTAAACTCCGCTTAAAAATTGACCTTGTGTCATATCCTGCCCGAGCGGAGGGATTGGTAAATATAAATAATCATTACGTAGACAGGCATATATGCTGTGATCAGAATCAGAAATTCGAAAGATTACAACAAGCTATTTATCTACGTATGTAGTTCTCTGACAAAAGCTTCCCATTTCATGTGAATTCTTATTTCATCAATGAAGTAAACTTTCATGGACCCTTCTTCAGTTTCTTTTGAAAATGATTTTTCTTCTTCTTTGTTATAAGTCCCTTTTAAAATATTTTTATGTTCATTGTTCAAATTTCAGCTTCTCAACTATTTCATTAAATATTCCCTCTAGATTTGAAAAAAAAAGAAGATCTGCTAATTCATCCTGTTTTGCTTAACGATTTTGCTTTTCTTTTCTCGCTGTTGTATATCATAGGAAAAATGGATTTCTGCTTTTATCCTTCTCTGTTTCTTTGTTGGATTAGTACCCATTTGCTTTCGTTTATCCCGATGTTTTTCTACCGTCTTTGATTTCGAAGAATCTTGCACGCGTTCAGTTTTATCTATTATACGTATATAACTTTTTTCCTGCTTAATTTTTTTCCATACTTAAGATAATATTCTCTTGCTAGTCTATTTTTTTTCATACCGTATCTCAAACCCTTTTTTTTCTGCTTTACACAAATGTTCTTGTCTTATCTCTTCAATTATCCTCTCGTCTACAACAGCCTCAAAATACGAGCATCTTTCCATCAGTTAAGAGGATGCATGAGTTATCTCCTCTCTCGTAAATTCACACCACAACTTTGTTATCGGAGAAGCCATTTTGCTATTTAATCTCTTGAACAAAATCGTATCAAATGTAGTGAGTATAACTCGATAGAATCTATCTCACAGTTCTCTGTTCGTTTTCAATTTTCGTTGACTTTTCAAGATAGAAAAGTAGATACTTTTCCTTCTTTACATTTTTTTTTATTAATAATTAGGTTTCGGTATCTTCTTGTAGTATATCCCGTTTTAATAATTTTCTCTAGAATTTTTTTATCATCTAGAGTATTCGGACATTGTCTTCTTCTTTATATCAAGAACGTTTCGGCCGATTAGTCCTTCTTGTCGAACTCGGGAACTTACACGGATCTCCGAACTGAACCCTTTGTTTAATCCATGAGCGTAGAGTGTTTGAACTCCGTTAACCATAACCGGGTACACATGGTAAGCTATTGTCATCATCATCATCATGTCGTGCCGCAAGCACGGATATCCCTGACCCTCTCTCGCCACTTCTCCCTATCGTTCATCGCCTCTGGCAGGTCTTCAGGGCTACATCCCGTATCCTCACATAGCTGCTGTATGTATGTTCGAGCTGGTCGTCCTGCTTTTGCCCAGCCATATGTGGGAGGGGGGCATAGGAGTACATCACTTATGAGCTTGTCCCTGCTTCTTCAGCAGTGTCCTGCATGTCTGGTTCGTCTAGCTTGGATAGTTTTCGTGGCGGGAGGCAGGTGGCCGTATAGTTGGTGCCTTGTGGAGTATTGCCGCCAGGACTTGTTCAATATTGCTCGCAACATTCTTGTGTAATTGCCGTCTAGCTTCTTCTCCAGCCGTTTAGTTAGCGTCCAAGTAGTGCATCCATATAGCAGTATCGACACAACCGCTGCTTGGAAGAAACTGCGTTTCATTTTATTGGTCAGGTCTGATTTCCATATGATCGATAGCCTATCGATAGCTGTCCATGCCTTTGTTAGCCGTGTGTCGATGTCTTTTTCGGTTGATGAGACAATTGTTCCGAGGTAGGTGAATTTGTTTATCAGTTTCAGAGAGGTTCTGTCTAGTGTGGAGATGTCGCCTGTTGGATTATAGCACATATATTCCGTTTTGTGTGCATTTAAATGGAGACCAATGCCAGCGGCGGCTCGTTCCAAACTATGCAGGAGTGTTTCGGCTTGGTTGGGTGTATTTGCCAGTATCGCTATGTCATCGGTAATTGTTTTTGCGGGGTACCTTCTGCTTCTTTTCTTTTTCAGCTCGAAGCCATTTTGTCTGATTTTATCAATCGAAGTTCTAATCACGTAGTCTAGACAGATGATAAAGAGGTATGTGGCAAGCGTGTCTCCTTGTAGTACTCCTGCCACAATGTCGAAGTATTCTGTGACTCCATCTTGTGATCGTACTCTCACATTGGTGTTTCTATAGAGAATCGTTATTGCTGCTACGGTTTCTTTTGGTAGTAGGATTTGTTCCATCTTCCCTCTGTGAATGGAATCGAAGGCCTTGGTAAAGTCAACAAATAGTAATGTTGCCAGTATGCTTTTTGCCCATACGCCTTCAAGGATTCTACGGATGGTCAATATTTGTGAGGTTGTAGATCTATTTCTTCGGAAACCATTTTGGTTTTTCCTAAGGATGTCGATTTTGGGTTCTATGCGGTTTCGTAGTAGGGCATTGTAAATTTTGGCTACAGTGAATATAAGTGTTATACCTCGGTAGTTCTTGGAGACAGATAGATGAAGGGATACATCCTCCCCTTCCCTAAGCTATAGTAAGCACTCTTAATTATTTTTAACAGTAATCAAGATTAAACCTATAACCTCCCCTTGATTTCACTTATATATTCATTAACCAAACGCCTTTATCCATAATGTAATGAGGCCTGCTGGAGAATTCAGAGTGAATTATAAACCTAAAATTCTTATCAACACTATGAATTATTATCTATTTCTATTTTGTACGATTTTTTAACTTAATGCATATTGCATTTTTTTTTATCTGGTCTTTATGATTTTTGTTCTTATATCGTATTAATTTCTTTACTTGGTCTACTCAACAGGTCACATTTTTGCTTCTTCTTTAAGACGTCTTATTCTCCAATGTTCTTCCCTATCTATTATTTTGACTTTATCTCATAAGGGCAAATGATTGAACTTTTCTTTCCATAAATGATCAACTATAACCAACTTTTCCATTTCTCTTCGTACTATAGCTTTTCTTTGTTTCTCACCTTTGTATACTTTACAACAGATGCATGGGATACGCTATTCTTGGTCATGTTGTAAGGGATCTTTTCAGAGTCTAGCCACTCGAGAATATTGTCCTGATATCATATCGACTACATTTCTTTTGAATCTTTCAGGTTAGGACTTTGATATTGGGCCGGTAGACATGGGTGAAAAAACACAATCATACAATACTTAAATTGTTTGACGGGAGTAGTCGTTTTTCGTCAATTTTTTAATTCAAATGATAACAGTTAAATAATACTGTTTTCAGGCTTGGGGTTAGTTCTGTTATACTTGAAAACAGTGTTGAGATATTTTGTTCAATATGCAATGATGACGAATTGTTTTTAACGGCATATCAACCTGTTTTGGGTTATTTTATTCCTTGAGATTAGGCAATTGCGTTCATTGTACTTTCATGTTTATAATTTTTGCGAGGTTATTTTTTGAATAAGTTTTTGCAGATGGTCATATCAAATACCACTAATTTTGAAACAGATTTATTTAACCAATACATGGAGGAGTAATGGAAATGAAGAATTCTCCACAATCACAAGACTTCCAGAACTGGCACTGCATCATCAGATGCAGTTTAGTGTCATAAACATGATACCTCGTTTGTGGATGTTACATCTCTGCAGTGGATACAGTCAGGACATTTTAAGGCTCTCCGATTGGGCAAAAGTTGGTGGGTAGCTTCGAATTATAAGACTCGTTAAGCAGACTGCTAACAAAGACACAATGGCTAAAACTATTAGATTAATTTTACCTCAGATTCTGTAGACTTCTAGTGGTGTGTTCATCCGATGGATACCTTTTCTATCTTCTTTTTACCTTCTATAAGATATGCTAGTCTTCATATCATAAGATATCTGTCGTCTTGATCCTTTTCGACATCCTTTTTGTTCTTCAGGAAATTAGAAGTGGATTTAAAACCAGTCACAGATCTCTTATTTGAGAAGTTATAAACTTTCATATCATTGGTAAACCCATTATCTTTTTGTAGTTGCCAGAGATGGTTCCATATTGGGTATCTTTCTGGAACGGGGTTGTTTTCTCTTTTATCATCCATTTGAAATATTTGCATTCTTATTTTCTGCGTTAATCTGTTATCGTTTAATGTTAATTTTTCTTTAAACTGAATTTTGTGTATCCCATCATATTCTGGAGTTTTCCAATTTGCTACTATCTTGAATGTTGTTTTATTGAAACCAGATGTATTTCTGTATCAGAGGTTCGATGTGAGTAATTTTTCAGATTATTTAAACATTAAACCTACTAGAAAGAGCTTTTTTCTAAGGAAGGTGATGCTAGAAAAATTATATTTTCATAATGATACATCGGTACCATTTATTGGACCCGATTCTATAAGAATTAAAATTGGAAGCATGACGGTCACAATAAGGAGGCAGCAATAAGAGCTGTAGATTCAGGGGCCACATTAAAGATAATTGCAAAATCATCCACAATAATAATGATTACAATAGTATTAATAATCTACTAATATTCAAAACAAAATTACTTGTGTTCTTATATATATATATATATATATATATATATATATATACGAGGATCATTAAATAAGTTTCCATATATTTTTCGTATGGACACTTTTATTGATAGTACACACATGAAACTCTACTCCCTTTCTAAGTAATCTAATCCAACTGGAATACACTTCTTGTATCGTTCCAACAACTACTCGAAGGCCTCATGGAAGTCCTCTTGTGTGAGTGTGTCAATGACCTTCGTTGCAGTCTCTTTCATCTCCTCAATTGTCTCATAAGGTCAGACTCTAAGTTTTTACTTGAGCGTAGGGAATAACCAAAAGTCACAAGGAGCAAGGTCTGGACAATAGGAAGGGTGAGAACTGTCTTGATGCCCATCTTTGTCAAATAGTCTTTGACAACGATAGAGTTGTGGACTGCTGCATTGTCCTGGTGGAAATGCTACTGACCCTATTTGAAGAGTGCTGGACTCTTCCGAGGGAATCTCTTCCTGAACTCCCTTAGAACCTCAACATAGTAACCCTAAGCCTAACCCTAAACGTTTGGCCAATCAACTCTGGTCTAGTGACTTCTTTACTCCTCCCTCATAGACTCCCTGGCTTCCTTGAATGTCTTATGCCACTCGAAAATTGATGCTCGATTCATGCAAGATGGTCGAAAAGCAGTCTGAAGCATTCCATACGTTTCCATATGGCATTTTTTCCAAGTTTAAAACAGAATTTTATTGCATATCGTTCTTCTAAAGTGTTCTCACGTCCAGATTGCATTTCTGAAATTCAGCAGCTGTGACGATCAGGATTTTGGAGGGTGCATTCCAGTTGCTGCTGTAGCTGTTCATTTTAACCTGAAATCATAAAAAAATTGGTCAGTCATCTTATAAGATGTATAGCAATAACATACTGTATTTTCAAGAGCCTACGACAATTTTAAATGCCTGTACAAAAAGTCTGTAAACTTATTGAATGCACCACACACACACACACACTCACACACACACACATATATATATATATATATATATATATACCTGTGTGTGTTTATCTTTTGGAGTATATATATATATATATACTTATGTGTATAAATATTACTGCTTATTCCTGTATATGTATAAATGTACACACACGTAATTGGAGCCAATGGGCAAATTAACACGATTCTAAATTAATGATTTCAGGAAACCACTTTTCTTTCATATTTTTCAGTTGATTTGAATCAGTAGGGATCTAAATAAAGCACTACTGTGCCGGAATTCATGGTCATTAGAAAAGTACAGTAGCTCAGAATCCACACTCTGATAAGAAAAGAACTCCGGAATTTGTTAGTAAGATCCTAGCCATGGTTGATAACGATCCAAGAAAGTCAATCAGGTCCGTAGCCAGGGATATGGGAGTGTTTTAGTTTTTTATGAGGCTGGTAGTGCATGAAGGCATTTGATTTTAAGGAAACACTGGACTGCAAGGCTTTTCAGCACATGCAAACATTCTCCCAAACCTATCATACTTTGGGTTTTCTCAGAATAAACTTTCTGCCAGGATCAGACTGTAAACTTTAGAACAACCGTTGTCTTGCTCTGTCTCTATAAGATGTACCGATATCAATGAAAATCAAACATCCAGTTGACTTAATGGTGGATTTTTTTCGGTGGGGCGTCAACTCGCAATGGTGACGTTATATCTCTATTCGTCTTGCCATATAGCGTCAGACTCGAAATCGAGGCCTAAATCAAATGCCTGAACGAGGTAGTTTTGTCTTAAACTGAGAGGGAGGCTACTGGAGTACCCAACGTCGAGTAAAAAGGCCCTTCACCCTCACTAAAGAGGAACTAAGGGCAAAGATAACGGCAGCATTGAATAGTTTAAACAAGGAAACTACGTAGAACGTTTGCAGGGAATTCCAAAGATGTCTGGAAACTGCAAATGAAAACAATGGCGATTTTTCGAATAAATTTAATCTCCAGTATTTCAATTTTAGTAAACATATCTGATAATTTAGGTGCCAATGTTGTTTTCATTTTGCATGATTTAAATTACGAATTAGACCTCGCAATCTCTCTCTCTCTATATATATATATATATATATGTGTGTGTGTGTGTGTGTGTGTGTGTGTGTGTGTGCACGTGTGTGTTTATTGGTGTAGTAAAAAGACCTGTTAGAAAACTAGATGTTGTATAGCTGTGATACAACTATACGTATACATATACATGCGGAAACATAATCAACAATAATGACGAACGAACACATTCTTTAGAAAAATATACCTCTCACACTTTATTTGCGAAAGGGTTGCGAAAGGGTTGTGTATGAGAGGTGAGATGGAGACGAAACAGGCTGCAACATATTGACCCCAAGTTCCTCTGTCTTCAGCAGCACTTCTTTCTCATTCTGCTGGGCTGCTCAACCGGGGTTCCTGAGGGCCCAAGCCCTCTGCTTGGAGTTGGTCCTCACTGCCTCGAACTGCAACTCGAACTCCAACTAACTGACTCCAACTAACTCAAGCCGTTGGTTGCGCCCGGTTATATAATTGTTTGACATCCACCTGCTTCTTGTGGGCATCGCATCTGCACCGAATTCAACCCTTCCACAGGTCAAGGTGATATCTTCGATCGGATGCACCTGTGTCTTGATTGACGGCTCGGTCGAAGGTCAATATGTTACATAGAAAAGTTTGATCAAATATTGATATTAATAAAATCGAGAGTTAAAAAAGAAAAAGAAATGAAACAGAGAAAATCCTATTCAACTATTCATTTGTAAGACAAATGAATGCGGAAATATTATGTTTATTGTATAATTATTTTGTTCTTTAAAAGTTATCCGTGTGAAACTAAATGAGTTTGAAATTATCATTAAACTTTTATAATTAAAATGTATATAATATTTACTTCTATGATTTTTGAATTTATATCAAATAATTTTACTTTCTTCTGAAAGACAGACAGAAAGACAAAGACAAACTATAAAAAAAAATGAATAAATTAGTGATGTTTCCTACAGTAAAATAAAATACAAAATAATTACTTTTACAATTATTATCACTCGGCGGTATTACTTGGGTCATTCAATAAATAAAGGGATTTCTTTTGAAACAAGCAAAACACTTTTTTACGGATTTTTTTCCAGACATGTAAACTCTGCATGGTTGAAGATATAGCAAAAATGTTATTAATATCGGAAAAATATTTGTTTTAAGTGGTGGCAAATCATATTAAATAGGTTTGGCTTGAACAGTAGTCTGTCATCAAATCTTTGGTGGCTGAGGAGTGCAAACCATATAAAATTTTCAGAAGTATGTGTGTTTTGTACCTGAGGCATGTCTCAGTAAAAACAAAATGTTTACAAATGGAGTGGAAACACTCTGATTTTCCGGTTAAAGTACGGTTCTGAATGCAGCGGTCAGTATTGAAGGTCACGCCGACAGTTCTTTCAGTCATGAAAGAACCGATCATAATTTATTTCTTTGAAAATGGTGCCACTATTAGCATTATTTCCATCTGCGAACTCCTTTATAAAAAAAAAATCACCTTATTTTTTGAATAACCATCGTATATCTCGTTGGGAGAATTGGATGAGAGAGGGTGTAGCACTAAAGTAATGCACTTCAAATCTCGTCAGAAGGTATTTGTTTATTTCATATCTATGATGCTTATTGAAAAGCTTTAGAACATAAAACTATTTGAGCATTAATATAAGATGAGAATAGACGAGTAAATCATATCAATGATAATACTTGAACATTCAATGGAAAAACACACCCATACTCCCGTACACCCTTTATATATATATATATATATATATATATATATTAGAATCTTGAATTATTTGTCGCTGATTTTTCATGAAACGTAATGATTTATTTTCAATTTTGTAAGAAACATGTCACTAAAAGTATTATTCATCGCTAGTCAGTACTTTCCCTATCCTTCTGGCAACATTTTAATTTCACGAAGAAATAACGACACGTCTTTGGAGGCTAATCTCGAAGGGGATCCATTTTTGGCATCTTCATAAGAATGAAAGTGCCGCTTAGCCTGGCCATTTACCATCAATCGGAACAAGGGCAGGGCAATATCTATTGAATATAGCATTTGGAATAGGACCCCTCATGAAAGAGTTTCCGAGTACATTTTCACCTTTTTGCAACATGAATATTGTTGTTTTTTTTTTTCTTTAGAGCTCTGTTCAAACGCATCATTTGATCACACCAAATGCAGAACAGAATCCTCGAACCATGGATATTCAATTTTTCCACAGATGTTGATACATGGCCGGACTTACCTAACGGTCATCTGTGCTCATGGATTATTGTAGTGTCTCTACTTTTCATCACCTGTATCGATACGATACACAAAACCTTTCCTTTTCTACCTTTAAAGCAGCTATTCATACGTGACAAAACACCGTTTGACTTTTCTTGGCTTCGACTTGAACGGTACTCAATGTCCGTGCTTTTGAATCATTCTTAATGCTTTCAAATGTTTCGAAGCTATTGTGTGATCAAATCTTAATGATTATGCAAGTCCAGCTTACGCCTGATATGAGTATTCATGAAGCAAAGTTTCCAGATCTTTGTCCTCGAACTTTTGGGGGGCATCAAGCGTTCTTTATCTTCAACATCACAATCATTATATTTGAAGAGTCAAAACCAATCTCTGCGTGTTGTTTCTGACATAGCATAGGCACTGTTAGTTTCAACATTCAACATGTGTGCTTCAGCTGCATATTTCTTTTGAATAAAGTAGTGCAGTAAGATTACCCGCAAACACACCTTCTTTGGCAAAAAATCAGAAATGAAATGAAAGTTGTTAACTCTTCAGCGAAATGAAATTCACTGAATTTCAAGCTTGCTTATAGAACTTCCTCATAGATGCGTTACTATCTGAAACTACACGTTCACAGTTCTGTGAACGGTATCAGTTAAGAAACAGCGAGAACTTATTCAATTTCTTCATATATATATATATATATATATGTATATAGACTCTGTAAACACAATTCATGAAAATTGCTACCTATGGTTTCACGACATGATGAGGTCAAAGTTGATGTGAAATTAAGCCTTGTACATAATGCTTCGAAGGAAACCGAAGAATTCCTGAATTTCCCTAGCCTTGTATATCATTAAAGAGATCGGAGTGAATATCTAAGTAAGGTAAGAAAAGACATTTCTATGCCAACGAGCTTCTGTCTAATAAGGAGATATAGGTTTCGTGAATGGCATTTCTGGGATTAGATAGAGGAGAGTACGTGCACTTATCTCTTTCTCTCTCTCCCCCCTCTCTCTCTCTATACATATATATATATGTGTGTGTGTGTGTGTGTATGTGTGTGTGTGTGTGTGTGTGCATCTCTCTCTATATATATATACTGCGAGCAACAGTCCACAAAACAGATGTTTGGTCAATTACTTCCCATCTCACAAATCATCTAAAACGAACAAGACCTGTGGGGCAGTGGTATGGAAGTGAGGACGAATCATAAGGGTTGGCTGAAAAGTCAGAACTTACATCCATCAGCTCTGAGAGGACATTCGATGTCATCTAGAAGGCCTACAGATGACTATGGATTATACGGACTGTTGGCGTATGCAAGTGAGAGAGAAGAATAAGAAGAGAGAGAGAGAGAGAGAGAGAGAGAGAGAGGTAAAGAAAGAGGGAGGGAGAAAGAGAGAGTATCAGCGAATTCTGTGTTGTTAGTTTAAGACTGATCCGGCGCTTACACTTATATATATCATCAACGTCATGATGATAAGTGTAACCGTCGGAACGGTCTTCAACTAACGAAGATTTATTGAAAATCTTCTGATTGGTAGGGTTTAAGCGGCAATTTTTGTATTTTCAGTGGATAATAAGTTGATTGCCCGGTCAATTGTTATTGGATGCTTTTAAATACTTGTCAGTTAATTTTTTTAATTTGACAATGACGATTATATATATATATATATATATAATGTATTATCATGTTATGTTGCAGGATATAATATTATTTACATATTACATTATGATTTATGCCAGTTAGTTACGTTTTTAACTATGTAGCTGTTATCAATTTGTTGTTCTCCTAAGGAAATTACTGAAAGAAAACATCAAACATAAGAAACCAAAACCAAAACCATCAGTGTAATCGATACATTTTATATATCAGTTGCACATTTTTGGGAATTTGTAAATTCAGCAGTTGATAATAGCTGGAATGGCATAGGTTTGATTCAAAGTTGGACTGTTACTATCTCCTTGTGGATATAAAAGCAAAGGGCCAGTTCGTCTTTTTAATCAGTCATTCGGTTTTGTTCGGAAGCAATAACCTTGGGCAGCTTTTCTTTAGACTCTTTGGTTCCAAAGAAGCAGGCTAAAATTTGTAGAGAAACCAAGAATGGTTTCTTTCTGAAGTAAAAATATGTTGCGGACCGCAGGTTACTCTAATAGAGTAGTTTTCGGGGGGTATTTTGTTGAAGAAAAACTGTGGAACTAATTCAACAAAATATGTTAATTATTCTGATGAGCAGCCGAAAAAATTGTCAAGAAAAGGTTTGGAGAAAAGGAAATATTCAACACCAGATTGAAGAGTGTTTTCCGGGTCGAATCATGAAAAAAAGAAAAAAACTTTGAATTCAAATACCAATCGTGGCTATTTCGTTTAAAATGCTTCGTATTCCTTCTTTGTTACGGCCCAACGGCAAGTAAGAGATTTTGTCAGTTCCAATCCCGTCCTTTCTGTGCCTTGTAGGTCATTTTATTTTATTTTATTTTACTGCTTTACTTTTAATGTTTTTTTATTTGTGTTAACGTAAGCGTTGAGTGTATAACTCAAACTCCATAGAGAAACATACGTTATGCGGTAACAAAAGGAAAATAAATTCTTTATTCTAGGAAAATTGTTTTATTTCAGAAATATAGTTGTAGGCCTTTTTTCATGTGTTTATGTTTGAGTTTATCTCCCTTCCCCTTGTTTCAATACGCTTTTTTTTTACCTATATTTCTCTGCCTTCCCTTACTGCTATGTCTGTTTACTACTTCAGTCGAGGCTAATTTAATTTCCCCTAATCTTATTTTTCGTGTCCACGTGTGACAAGCTCAAGGTAATTCGGAAAATCATTAGATTCTACATATCTATGCTTTAATACTTTGTATTTTGCCGGCACTGACCACATATCTCCCTGTTTCCATTATTTCTTGTCGATGGGTGACAAGCTCAGTATTAGAAAGATATATGCAGGAAATTGATTTGACTTTTGTAAAGAACCACGAAGTGGTTATGTGGTGTGAATAAATAAATTATAATTGAAATCATAGAATGACATATCACATTCACGAAAAACGAAACATGCGACGGAGAACCACCTTTCAAAATACATTAAGCACATGATAAAATGGAATAAAATTCGATTATAAAACGGTGAATATTGATAAACTAAGCGTTGAAGCCAGTGATTGAATAGTGTTCTCTTTGCACTGAAAAGAAACACTGCGGAATCTGAAAACAAAAAAAAAATTGTTTTTTCAATTAAAGAAACGGACTTATTTTTAAATGTCGACATAAGAACAAGTCCTCACGACGAAGATAACAAACATTCAACGAAAAGAACGAGAGTGAAAAAACACTAAAAAATCGATTGAGAAAAATATAAGACAAGCAGGATTCATATCTTATTATTTTTATATGTCTTTCCTAATTCAGACATGAGGTATTATCAAGGGAAATGTTTTTCTAGTGTTTAAACCTTTTTAAACGAGTTGGTAGGCTATGAGTGAAGCAAGGATAATGTACAGGTGACGTAACATATCCATTTGTTGAATGATATTTATTTTCTGGCAGCCAAGTGTCTTCAACAGTCATTTTTGTAACTGGAAAGAAGAAACATGGAAAATTAACTTACTTTTAAGAGGAATATTTTAAGCGTTGAAGAATTGAGCTGTATATATATACATATATATATATATGTTAGTGTGAAGTTTATTTCACGGTCTGCTTGTCTGTCAGTGTTTATGATGTTCATGAAATTATAAGTACAATATACTTAACGAAAAAAAAAAAAAAAAACTACAACTTTTTCTTGTATTTTTTAGAGATGAGCATCGTATATATTCGAAGAGAATACAGACGTATTATTCTAAACAAGGTGAGTTAGATTAATATCGTCTAGAAAATATGTTATTTGTAAAAGACTGGCCTGAAATTTATTTTTCTCTGAGAATATTAAGCATTGACGCAAATTTTGTGTGAATATGTATATATATATATATATATATATGTGTGTGTGTGCGTGTGTGCGTGTGTGTTTATTTTTCTTCGTTCAAAGTTAATGTGAATATAAGATCTCAGAATGATTTTGAACGAGAATTAATTAGTGTTGCTGTTAACTTTTTTTTTCTTTTAGTTTATATTTTCTTTAGAAATGAGCAGATATCTGCGGGCGAAGCTTTCAGATAGAAAGTTGTTTGCAGTAGACAGACGTTTTCCTATCTAAATCATGCTTATCATGCTTTTTTGGAATTTTAAATTAATATTTTTCTCGGTTTGGTATTATTTCTGGAGGAGAAAAAGTTTCATTGTATTTCATAGGTCTTCAGGAAATGTTCCATATCCACCAGAGTTGTATTAACTCACGCAAAGATATGTGTGTGTGTGAGAGTACTTTTGCATACAAACATCGGTTTGTGTTGTAAGAAATTAGTTGAAGTATTTCATGTATTTACACGCACGCAAGTTGTATACATGCATGTGTGTGTTTATCAAATTAGTAGTTAATATCACATGACATATTTTAACGGGTATGAAGCGTTTTAAATTATACGTACCACAAAGCTGTTTACGTCACGTGACAAACGGTCAAATAGGTAAAGAAAATAATGTTTTAGCGGAAGAATAATTACTTGCTCATTTATTCAATTTAGCGTGTTATTTCTGGATTAACGTTCCTCAAAATCATATAGTACAAAAAACAACCATTGGCATAATGGTGAGAGAGTTCGACAATGGATCGGAAGACCTCAAAAATGGTACTTAATGACTCCTTGCTTAACACTCAGCAGTATAAGGTATGAATCAAGGGTAGAGTGGAGCAATCCAGGGAAAGGAGTAGCACCCTCCTCTACACCTTGGTGTACTAGCAATTAAAAAAGGAGCCTTCAGATTGCCATTGACTATGGTTTCCAACTTTATATTTTTACTTATATTCAACATACACACACACACACACACTTTATACACCACCACACTCATATCTAAATTTTTATACTTTATAAATTTTTATCATACAACACGTGAGAACACGTGCAAAATACTGTCCTCACCAACTACCAATCTGGGATGATGCCATTTACGGTGTCTAAGGCGGTACCCACCCCCAACGTCACCGAACGGTGTATGAATACAAGTTCATAATGATGTTATATACGTTTGTTTTCTGATCTGTTCGTAAAAATCGTTATCAATGATCATAATGATCATTCTTATTACAAGTACATTTCACTTACGCACGTTATGTCGAACCGTCGCGTGCTTTTATTTCTTCTTATATATATATATATATATATATATATATATATATATATATGATAGAAATACGTGGATTGTTGGAAAAATCATACATTTAACTCAAATTTAGAAGTATGATATTTCGTTCGGCTTTATGTCATCGAACTTCTTCAGACAGAGACCGTTTTCTGAGTTTTTCTATTTAAAAGCATGTGAGGAGAAATGAACTGATAGCTGAGGGCTTATTGTTGTAACAGGAGATAAGGGAGGGATTTAAAGTCGAATATATCAGGTTTCATTAGAGATTTTTTTTGTTTTGAAAGTGGATATTGATTTTAAAAGGCTGATAAGTAAAAAGTAGGGAAGGGTTAGGTGAAAGGGGTTTTGGCACATCTTGTTTCATGGAAACGTCTATAATGTGATGTCACATATATGTTTATATTGTGGTGTCCTGGTGGTAATAAGGGTGAAGAAAGGCTACACCTCCTCCACCATCTTATCGTTTCACCTCACATACTTTTAAATAGAAAAACTCTGAAAACAGTCTCTGTCTGAAGAAGTTCGATGAAATAAGTAAAGTTGGTGATCTTAGTAAAGGGTGACTCGAAAGCTCCCTTTACAATAGCTACTACAAAGTGATGTAGGGGAGGGCGCTACTCCATTCTCTGGATTTTCTCCACTTTACCCTTGATCATTACCTAATAATTCTGAATGTTAAGCAAGACGGTATCAAGAAACATTTTTTTGTGTTTTTGGTACGACTCGAACTGGAATTGAACCCCAGTATCCCGGACTATTGGCAAACACTCTACCCATGATGCCAAAGCGAAATATCTCACATATAAATTTGAGTTAAGTGTATGATTTATCCGACTATCCACATATTTCTATCACACTGTCAGATTCACTACAATCTATCATTTCAATATATATATATATATATATATATATATATATATGTATAATTGGACAAATGATTGCTTATGCGAGAATGGACAATCAAATAGCGCTGTTGTCGCTGTGTGTACCTGACCTAATCTTACTTATATATATATATATATATATATAAGATTATATATATATATATATATAGTGTGTGTGTGTGTGTGTGTGTGTGAGAGAGAGAGAGAGAGAGAGAGAGAGAGAGAGAGAGAGAGAGAGAATACCTCAAAAGAGATATTCCTCTCTCTGTTTCTCTTACAGAAAAAGGATTATCTTTATGAGGTATTTTCTTTTTAATAGTGTTCAACTAGATTCGACCTCGGCCATCTTTACAGGAAAACAATTTTGGAAAGGGAATTCAAAAATTTCCTTAAATTCGTTCTTAAAAAGTTTCCTCTCCCCCCCCCACAAATGATGAAAAATAAACTAGTAACGCAGCATATCAATTTGTTGAAATGAAAATTAATACATATATATATATATATAGAGAGAGAGAGAGAGAGAAAGAAAGAGAGAGTGAAAGGGAGAGAGAGAGAGTCTATCAAAAATATATATGATTAAAGCGAATAAATCGATAAACCTTCAGTAGATGTAGATTCGTTTATATTTCTATTGAGAATTTACGCCTAAATTTCTTTTGAGTGAAATTCTTACCGTTCCTTCAAGAAATTATTTTATTACAACATCGTTTTATTATTTTCCATGGGCAAAAACCTTGTTTACCTCCCTTCAACAGCGATACTTCTATAAATATTAAATTCCCTACAGCTGGATTATTCAGTTGCATTTTACTTGTATATTAGCGCATAATATACTTTCTATCAACATCGTATCATACTCAGACAAACATCTTTCACACTCGCAAAATATATTTATCTAAACTTACAACAATGTAAACTGCTACTGACTTTCTTCTTATTGATATTATATTGGTTAATAAAAACATTTTATTATTACCTTTTCATACAAGAAAAGACATTGTAACTTTTGTTGATTATCAACAAACTTTTAATTCAAGTTAAATAAATAAAATTTATTGAATTTGTAGAACCTTGTTTTGTTAAATCATTTACACACTTCATAGAAACTCTCTGCGAATATCTATCTATCTATCTGGTCCCTCTTGTGAGTTGAGCTCTCAAGTGGGAAAATTTACCGGTTACCACGTACGCTGAAATGCAATTGTACTTCTCAAGAATTGAACACTCCAAGTGGCCGATGACGTTTATGTAAAATGATATACGTAAACATTTTTTTCACTTACGCTGTGAATTAAGACGGCTCTGGGGTTCAGTGCCAGGTTGAAGCGTCTCGTGTCTTTAACCACACAAAAAACTGGTGATACAACAAATCAATCTGTCTGTGGATGATAATTACAAAATAGACTATCATTTTTATTGAACACTGGAGATTTCAGCATGCAAAATTAAATGAATTCCACCGAAAAAAGAGCTCATATTGAGGAGAACTTCTTATAGAAAACGAAAAAAAAAAAAAATAACTGCAAACCGATGCTGCTAATTGTACTCAATTTGAATTTCAAAATTTCAATACATATTACTAAAATAATTACTTCATTTAACTATCAATCATTAATTGGGTTATTTTTCAAGCAGATGTGAGACATTGCATTTGTGCTTAATATTTCTCAAAAAATGGTTATTTTCTTTAGAGCGTCAAGAGCATCATAATGAAATATAATTATTAAATCTCTTTCATCCTATGTGGGGTAATAGTTCCACGACTTAACCGTTCCGAGTAACATTGTAATTTACATGTGTCCTCGATAAATATTCTTTAGCCACCTCCCCAAACAATATTAGATATATATTATTTTATCTATTCGTTTTGCCGTGTTGATGGAATTTTAGTTGACATATTCACTTCATTAGTCAGACGATGGACTGAACACATTCGCTTGTTATGTTGGTCGTCGAGTGTTGTGTCTTCCATTTGATACTCTGTCTGTTTAATGGGTTGTTCTTATATCAATTCTCTTAGCCCGAACCAAATTCCTGAGATTTGAGCTTTTATTAGCATTAGTTGGAACATGTTTTGGAATCATGAAGTTTGTATGCAACTACATCCGTATGTGATTAGTTTTAGCGAAGAAATAGGCGCATCTATGACTTATTTCTGTTCTGTTAATAGACTTAAATGCTTAGCTTATTTTAATTAACTTTTTTGTAAAGCAGAATAAATCCATGTATTATACTTCACTTTCTCAGGTCCCCTGCAGTTGTAGGACATCCACTCTACGAGACAAAAAAACTTCGAATTCAAATAGCTACAAGTAATCATTCGCATCTCTTAAGAGAATGTACTGAAGTAAGTAAATAAAAATGCATTAGTATTGCAACTGGAATTAAAGTCACAGAACAATAATTAAAAATTAAATCAAATGCCTCATATTACCTTCGAAATGACAATTGATTTAAAAAAAAAATTGGATTCACAATTATTAACCTCCAAGCATAACGTTGATAATAATGTTTAACAATTTAAAAAAATGATTATAAAGTTGAATTATAATAATTCCCGCTTGCATTATTAAATTAGTTATATTAATGTAATTTTCAAAAATTATGATATTAAGTTATGAATTCAACTGAATCAAAATTTTAAAAAAAATTACAACAATCAAAAACGATCTCAAAACTTAATTTGTATTGGTGAACTTTCCGTTTAAACCAATCAGCGGTAACTAAACGTTGTGCATATTTCTGACTACCCTGACTACTTCAGTTCACTCTATGTTTCGTGTGGAAGAGTCATATCTTTTTATTGGGGAAAAGAGATTACTGTAAATTTAATTCCGGAAATGTCCAATTACAAGTTAGATTAAATATCATAAACAGACTTTTGGCGTATCGATACAAAGTCATCTCAAGAGATCAAAGTTGTGACTTTTTGCTCTGTTTTATTTTATAGTTGTCATATCGTTCCATTGGTCTGCATTCTTGTGAATAGAGCAATATATTTTTCCTGGTCTGTCTTCAGCTTGATTACTATTTCGACTTTCTTTAAACAAATTAGCCTATTTGTAAACATTTTCCAGTAAAATTCAGTTGGCTTGTACTTATCAGTCACCAAAGATTTGATGACAGATCTCTATAAAAGTCTGGAGCTCTTTGTTCGATTTGCTGTGATTTAGAGTAGCCTCAAAACTAATACTTTTAGTGATTAAACTATTTTTTCAATAAACAAATTCCAAACAATGCAGACTTTATACTGATGGAAAAAAATCTATTTTTTGTAATTTTTCAAAAACAGTCATTGTATTTATTTAATGACTTTCGCATATATGCAATTACAGAAAATAAAATCAGGAAAGTGCATAAAAAAGTGCAATACTTGAAATATTTAGATTTTGTACTCTTAAAATTCGTTAATTAGAATTTTATGTAGATCACACAATCATCCGGCGGAAATATGGAAAAAAATGTGTTAATTAAGCTATATTAACGGTGGGTGGATTTTGTCACGTGACACAATTTTATTTACGTGACATGCTCAGGAAAAAAAAAAAGCACTGACTTTGGAAATCTCAATAGTTCAAAAAGAGGATGATAAATTATGAAGTCTGTCAAACAATATGAGATACATAGATTTCTCTATGACTTTCACATTTAAACGGCTTATTCTGTGCAAGTTAATTATATCTAGTATTTATTAATATGAAGAAAAAAGCTTGTTATCTCGTTAGATAGTAGAAAATATGGAATATGCTGACGTTGATACTAATTGTTGTTATCACATGGGTAACGGCCCCCAAAAGCCTGGAAAAAAGACTCAAGTAACTGGAGATCAACAGAAGAATCGAGATCTTTCAGATCACGGCGCTGCTAAAATCGATAAGGATTCTTAGAAGAATCCTGGAAACTCAAAGAGATTTGCACTTACTTAGACTAGTGTGAAAGAAATAAATAGTAATACCAAAACTACCTTGGATATTTTAAAACCTTTAGGAAGCCAGCACATTTTTATCTGGTCTCTTTCTTTCTCATGTTCACAAGTAGAACAAAAATGATTTTATATATTCAAAAATAAGAAGAAAATATTTAATGACCATAACATTCGATTGTATTTGGTTTAGAAGTATATTGTTATGATTGAACTTATGTATGGATGGCAATATATTTACAAGAGCGTAATAGCTAAAATGCTCGATTACGGCCTTTAAAGTAAGCGATTTCAAACTCCAGTCGCACTATTTCGTCCACTTCCGTGTAAATACCCTTAGACATTATATAAACAATATCCCTTCACACATTATCTAATATATCAATCGTTAAGCTAAAAATACTCGGTAGATCATTTCTAAATTTTCAATTCAATATTCAATAAAAATTTCCAAACAAATGCCATTTTTTGAGTGGGTAGGACCCCGGGAAATTTTACCCAGCCATCGTATAAACAGATTATAAAACATCGAACTTAAATTTGAAAGGATTTTCTAATTTTTAAAATCTTGAAACCCTCTTCTTATGAGTGAAACTGGTATTCCGAATATTTACGTTAAATTCGATTTGGCTACATAGATTTAAAGCCATCGTAAAAGAATGGGTTACGACGATCCTAAATGCTTTACCACGGAAAATAGCCAGGGGCAAAGACCACTTATCCTGTTCTAAGAACCAGATGGCCCCTAATTTATGACCATAATGTCTTCTATAATTAAGTGCTCTTCCCAATGTAATAAATGTATATCTTGATGCTTGATTTGTATTCTGTTACCCTGTCTTTAAAGGAAATACCAATGCAAATCTTAAAATTAATCTTCTTTCTCTCAGCTAATAGCTACATCATTCTCCTTACTGTTAGATCGGCTCTAGATCCTGAACAGCATGTAACTTTATCACTGCTATAAATTCTGTGACAGTATAAAAGCATATTTTAGAACTCAGTAGGCAGTGATTGGTCCCTCGTTAATGAGATGTGAAAAGAAAATGAAAAAAAAAATACACTCAAAAAAGTGGGTTCTTTTGAGGGTAAATTCATAAACTTAATTCTTAAAACATAAACTTAAAAAAAGAATGAATAAGAAATATTCATGTTTCTTTTTCTTTTTGAAGAAGAAAGAAACTGTAAATTTTCTGTTAAAAGAGAAAATAAAAACATGTTTTTATCTATTATAAAGTAAACATTTGATGTTAATTTGTCAGTTTATGTATTATATTTACACTTCTTTGAAAGTTTCTTGTCTTACTATGTATGGACATCAAAAGCAGAATCATTGGCTCCATTTGAATTTTACGTTCCCTACGGAAATATCTTCAAAGTATTTTTCACGAAACAAAGAATGATTGAAAACCTGTCAAAAATGTACGGAGATGTTTGTTTACAACTGAAGAAAAAAATTCGAATATTTAAATATCAATAGGATTATAGCCCTCAAAGTAAATATTCATAATTCTTACAAACATCCATACCATAATTATCTATCTCAATTTAAAAAAAATAATTTAGAAGAAAAAATTCTTTCAATATAAAGGAAAACCTGTTTTCATATTTAATGACGTAAAGTTTAGCTGTTAATTCGCCAGTTTCAGTGATAGACAATCTATAGCCTAATTACGTATGGAGATCACAAGCGCAGTAATTATTTGTGACTTTTGAGCCTTATGTTTAAGTTTCATGCTCTTTAAACGGTATAACTTCTAAGTATGTCTTGCAAAAAAGGAAATGAATACAAGCCTGAAGACTCGTACAGAGAAATATATACAGAAATGATTTCGCAACAACAGATGGAAACGTCAAACATTTACATATCAAAAGAATAATGATTTCTATACGATAAATTTATTACATATACATATATCCATCATAAGCCTATCACCCCACGTAAAATATATATATATATATATATATATATATGTGTGTGTGTGTGTGTGTGTGTGTGTGTGTGTGTGTGTGTGTCTGCGTGTGTCTCTGTGTCTGTGTATGTGTGTCTATGTAAGTATGTGTCAGTCATATTTAATCATTCAATCTTTTACTTTAGATTAACAAAATCCAGTCAGTGACTATAAAAATCATCTAGAGTTACAAATCATATATATATATATATATATATATATATCTGGAGACCTTTCGGAAAAATTAAGAAAAAACAATTCCTGAACGTCAGAATATCATTTTTTATACTTGTATTTTTTAAGCACATGAACATTCCAGCATAAAAAGAAAACAAAGTTAATTTTCGATGGAAATATTCTTTTAAAAATCGTAAAAAATTATATTTATATGATATTATCTTAAGTGGTTTTATTCAATGATGGAAGTAGAGTTTTGGTTTGATAACAAAGCAATAAAGAAAACATGTTGTTTTTAGGATTCCGTGTGAAAATTTATTTTAAAGGGAAATTCATCTTTTTTATTAAGTATTAAACACGTTATTAAAATTGCCCAGTCGGCTGGGGCTGTAGAATACACTGATTGCTTCTCTGCTGAGGGGTAAGACCACCCCCCAACGAGTGTCCTGGATATGACACGAAACAATCTGATGGTGAGGTTCTAGTAATGCTGAAGCTTTGGGGAATGCGGTGTACTCCTTCATTGTCATCGCTCCCAGGTCCACTCTGGCCCAGAGGGGTAGCACCTGCTAAGGGTTCTATCTATGAGTTAAATAGAAATAAATTGTGATTCTTTCACTATACTGATTTTTTAGTTTAAACTGCGTATTTATGCTAAACTGATTATTTACATAAAAATGGATTTGGCGTTAAATAACATACAAAGGTTTATATGCCATAAAACTCAACAAACCAAACTAAACCAAACCAGACCAAACGTTATTAAAATCCAATAATTAGTCAGTTGTAGGCTCCTTTTCAAAGATCAGTACTGTTTGGCAATTGTGGTTTTTGATAGACTGCTAACACACACACACACACACACACACACACACACACACACACACACACACACACACACACACAGACATACACACACACACACACACACACACGCATATACACACTCACACACACTCACAGACACACACACGCATATATATACACACACACACAGTCACAGACGCACACACGCATACACACACACGCACGCACACACACACACACACACGCATATACACACACACAAAGGACATTCAAAAAATAAGAGAACATTTCTGGAAAAGCAAAACTTTTTTTCAGAATTTTTTTTTCGATAAATGTAAACTCTGCATAATTTCGAATTGAATTCTACCAAACATCATTATAAATAAAATGTCATCAATTCAGAGGGCTACATACTTGAACAGGGATCTGTCATCAAACTTTGGTGTCTGAGAAGTATAAACCATGTGAAAATTATAGACAGAGTTTTATGTATACGGAGAAAAATGTTTTCGTCGAAAATGTTTACTGATTGGCTGAATACTGCTTTACAACGACCAGCATGAATAGAAAATATGGCACAGAAAACGCCAAAGAAAATGTTACAGGCGCAGTGGTCAGAAAAGAAAGTCATGCTGACATCTTTCGAAACATGAGAGAACCCACCACTAACGTTTTCCTAGGTAAAGGAATAACGTTAGACCGTGCTTGCTACTGATAACTTCCTTGGAAATATTCGCCCTAGTTGTCGAATGATTCTCGGACACTCACACACAGACACAAGAGACATAAATACACACACACACACACACACACACACAAACAAATACACACACATGTAGAGAAGAGGAAAATCTTGTATTTTGGTTTGGCGCGAAATTTAATTCAACACTGAATTTCACCCAATCAGGATGACTTATCCTATTCAGCCCGGACCTTCATTTCCGGCTAGCAAAACGGGTGAGCGGCCAAACCCAGTCTCTTCGGCGTGAGACGGCGACCAGAACAGACGTTCGTCTGACCGTTCCTGCTTAGTGATGCTTTTTTAACATAGCAACACCAGCAGCAGCAACATGGACACTCAACGAGGGAACCATCTAATTTATGGATTCTTTACGAGGAATCCCAGTTGAACATAAATTAGAAACATTCAGCATGCCTTCCACAGGCACCACTTCATGTCACCCCAAAAAATATCAGACACACAAAAATACACGGTGAGTCTAAACACAATCTCTCACACGTCCAGCAACACGCTGCCATCTCATTATCCCGCTAAGCCATTTCGTCTCCAACACTAACAAGCCTAAACTCCACGAGTCTTGCAGCACCAAAAGCAAACCAAATCATATTCAAAGCTGCAAATAAAAACTGTCTTTGTTGTGTTGTTAAAGAAAAGTTTCGAAATTTATTTGTGTTGCTTAAAAAATATAGTGTTAGGGAAAATAGCAATTCCCCGAAACGCTATACACAAAAATACTTACCCAACATAAAGGAGTATTGAATATTGTGATACTAAATATCAAGAGACATCAATTTTGTTTTTGACATCAGAGTTAAAATAATTACGGCCACTGTTAAAACATGCAAAATTAGAACCTGCCTAAGAACCAGTGTATTCACTAGTTCATTAAAATACAAACTAAATTCATTCAACATTTTTCAGAATAAGTAAGATTCCATCGACCCGGTTTAAGAACATAGCCCTACACAATTTAACAATTTGCTCAGGATATCTGAAACTCTCACATCTATAAACAACCGAGTCATGGATGTGGGAGGATGGTTTGTGGGATTAATTTTGAACTAATAGGGACATATATTGCCAATCGATTCAACTATCGTAAAGATAAAAAATCTAAAAACAAACTAAAATCCACGCATACTTGTGAGAGAGATCTGAACTTAAGGAGTAAATATTTTGTGATCTGTTATCGCCACATACGATGAATTAATCGAGTGAACTAATTTATTTAACGTTTAACATAGCATTTACTTCAATTACAAACTATTACATCGGTAGATACAATTTGGAGAACCATTGCACTAACTAAAACTTGGAGAAGGTAATTAGAAAAAGAACGGGAGAAAAATACCTTAATGGGTTTTAAAAATATGTTTTTTTAAAGTAATTGCGTACCCGAAGACAAGGTTTACGATTAAAAATTAACTGTCATTAATAAAAAAAAAAAAGTCTTACAATAATCTGAAATCAGTTGGCGATGAAACTTCATGCACGACAATCACGAAACATCAACTAAAAATGAACGGAATAAAGAGAAACGAGTTTTGGAATTCAGAATAGAATTCTTTAAAATACAAAAAAAATGCACATATAACAATTGGTATATATAGAAACAGATTGGACTTTAATCAAGGGGAAAATAAAATGACAGCAAGCAGAAAGCAGAAAAAAGAATGAAATTTGGTTCAGATATCAGAAGCATTATGACAATAACAGGAAAAAGTATAAAGCAAAAAAAAAAAGAAGAGATAATAAAATGCGTAGGAAGAATCGGCAAGTTGAAAAGTTAAAAAAAAGATAGAGATATGTGAATAAAAGAATTAAAACGAAAGAACACACAATCAAACCAATAAACCAACAAAACAATATCAGAAGAAAAAATAGAAACCGATCTGTAAGTGATATATTGAACGAGATAATCGACGAATTGATTGATTGATTCTAACGAAAACGTTAGGGCGACTTCATGCCTAGAGGTTATAGAAACGCGTTCATTGGACGTTCATATTGACATTGTTTGTGAAGCTGTTTCTGGGGCATTATTTATGCACACGGACCCATCAGATAGAACTAATTTTTAAGCAGATCTATTTGACACATACATGGAATGCTAACAGGTACTACCGTTCTGGGTAAGAGTAGACTTGAAGTAATGGCAATTAAGGAGTACTACACAATCCCAAGATATACAGTTTAGTGCTACATCCAGAACACCCCATGTTTTAGGGATGGGGCCATTCTCCTATGTAAGAAATCCATTCAACACATTCTAAGTCTGGCTGAGAGGGTTCTAAGAGGAAAGAGATTAAATGAAATTTGATGAAAAAATGATCTTATATACAAAAGAATAATATTGTTGATCTGTTTGATGAAAGTAAGCAGGTGCGAATTAAAAAAAATGAAAGAGAATCATAGACTATTGGAAAGATAGACTGAGAAAAATGAATGATAATGAAAAAATTATGAATCAATTAAAAAGGAATTGAAAACTTGGAAGAAAACAATGCATTTAATGTTGATGACATTGCTATCACATCCAAGAATAATCAAAAAAGCAACCACCAATAGAAAAAAAGATTAGTTAAGAGGAAAATATATATGATAGAATAATTGAAAACAGTCTTTATTTGGTTTGTGATGGCGGAATATTTAGGTGTAATCTATGATTGAACGAAAAGCATGTCATTTCAGCTAAGCTACGGGTAACGGAATAAATTTTTATTTAAACATTAGAATTATACAGTAAATAGAACCGCTTTGCATAAACTTTAAAAAGTTTTGAATTTCCAAAATATAAATATGCTAATAATATGTTCAAGATTTCTATTAGAAACCGAAAAAATGTCTTGTGAAAAGTGTTCTAACGATTTTCGTGTTAAATTTTGGAATAATTTGTTGATACTTTTAGTAGATGCTTCAATCTATCATAAGGCTATAATTGCTGATTTGTGAAAGAGTCTTGGCTGATAACATTAAAATTACAGCCTAGAAGCATTATCTTGCCTTTTTAAGAGTACTTAGTCGCATCAGTGACAGGAGCGCAGGTAATAAAAATACCTGGGTCTAGTATAGCTACAATATACTACTAATGAATAAATGTAAAATCAAAATATAATTCAAACTAGAAATGTTTGGGTGTTATGATCGGCAGGTACTCCCTTGATAGCCAACATGGAGTTACCCATTAGTATCCTATGAATGTTGGCTGTTCTATTTCCATATACATAATCAACAAACACCGAGACTAGGGAAGATAACAAAAAAGATGTGGACGAGGGAACACAACAAAGATATGCTTCACTGTTACCGTAAGGTTGGTTTAGTTTGCTTGAATTTTATGAGATATGAAACATTGTAGAGTAACGGTGCATTAATATTATTCTCAAGATGAGAGGTTATTCTACGCATGTGTGACGTCGGAGCTGTCTGGCACTTGACCCCTCATAAAATAAGTCCTAGTCAAGAATCCTGTTTTGAGCATAAGTTAACTGGCAAGTAATGTGGGGATTAATTTGATGCTAGACTCAGCCTGATGCCGGCAAGGGGGATTCAAATTTCACTTTACATACACCACCAAGTCATTCGTTTTCTTACCCCCTCGGATAACGGAAAACATGGACTTCTAGGTTAAGACAAAATGTTATTCACTGCAGTTGGAAATTCCAATTTCCCGTATAATGTTTTTTAAGGCGAATAAGACCTTTGGCGAGAATAAATTGAAGCGAATAAAGCTGAAAAAGATATTTGTAAAAGAAGGCAACTCGACAGATAAACAACATAACGAATATATTTCAGCATAAGGGAACATTTAAACTATAACAAAATTTTGATAGGTGAGGACCAAACAAATATTCAAGGTGCCGGCTATATTACATCAGCAGACAGTCTTAAACACAAATGTCTCTCTCGACAGTCCTTTTCTTCTTTTCTTTCCTTCTTTCTTTCTTCTTCTTTTCTGAATGCATATAATTCTTTATATTTTTCTTTCTTTAACTTGAGAGAGTGCCTATAATTTCAATATTTAGGAAGGGTAGGAGAAAAAACAGTTTCAAGTTGTACTTAGCTTTCAAAGGGTTTACTTCTTAGATTCCTTTCTTTTACGGGCGAGCGGCCTTCTATAGAATCTGGCTGAAGGTGATTCTGTTATCTTCTGCCCAAAGATTCTGTTCCACACTTTCCCCGGAGTTTTCGCTACAGTTTCAACACATCTCGTCACGCCGACGGCTGTCCCAGAACTGAAAATCTTTTTCCCAATTTCCTCTGACGAAAAGGTCCTGCTTTCGTCGCTAAAGGCTTCCGCCAATCATTTGGTTCCTTCCTCCTCCGCCACATCCAGTCATGCTACTCATTCGGACTACTACAATGACCTATATCCCCTTCTCGGTCCAACCAACTTGGGGTTATGGAGTGCAGATAGCTTGACCTGCATTCCATACTGCCTCAGCGGTCAGTCGCTGGGCTTATTAGTTCAAACACAGAAGGGCAGAGAAATTAAATCTTACTTCTCCCCTCTCAGTGGAATACCACGTCACAGTAGGTTATTAATGCCAAATCCTTTTTATATTATATATTATAAATATATTACTTCTAAACGCATTTTTTAAATCACCTTTTTAAATGTGTCTGTACTTTTTGGCATACAGTTAAATGATTTCAAGTGTTTTTATTTAACGCGAATAATTCTACTTACTATTAATTAGTTTGCAGAAAGTTAACTGATTTCAAGTATTGCTTTGTGAGAATGGCAATTCAAATTTGCATAAGTCATTTGTTTGCGCAAAGTTTAGATTTCAACCAGTTCTATTTGACCCATAGATAGAACCCTATCAGGTGCTCCCAAATCAGAGTCAATGATCAACAGGGAGCAATGGCAATGAAGTGTTATTCCAAATCCCCAGAAGCTCCAGATTACTTAATATCATATCGAGGACATTCTTTGGGTTGAGGGGGTATTACCCCTTTGCAGAGATTTAGTCGGTGTATTCTGCACACCCAGCCAAATGGGTTCTGTTATCTTAAGAGCAATCCTACACGGGGGTATAGAAAAGAATGATAGAAATTTGAGCTAAATCCTTTTTAACTTAATACAAGCAAAAAACTAGAACGATACTAAAGAAATGTTGATTGTGGGACCTTCAGATATTAGAAATATATCAACAAGTAAATTGAGAAGAATATCAGCAACAACTTCCTAGGTAAGCCGAAACGCTAAATGCTGAAAAGCAAGAAACCTTTAACCATAGTGAAACTCAAGATAATTAAAAACGAAACGCCACACACCCTAACACCACATAACAAACATTGACGCAAGAATACAAAACAAATATAGAATTTCTGAAAAAAATGATGACTGAAAATACAACTACATTACCATCTCTCACATCAGACCAAAGAAAACAAAGAAAGTAAAGAACATTGGCCGTGCCAGAGATCAAAAAATAAATATGGGAAATGATTGTGACATGCTTGGAACGATAAGATTTGAAAATCGGAGGATGAGCCGAAACCATCCAAATTACAGCATATGTGTGATCGGCTAGAAAGGTGAGAAGGGTCCTGAAGACTCGAAGAGACTTGTTCTCTTTCAGACTTCAGCAAAAGATCATGGGCTAACACTTGCGCAGAAAATTTGCAAGAAATAATGACACTAATAAACGTTCAATCACATGAAAAGCGAATACTGCAAACTTGCACTGAAAGTGTATTCGACTAGACACGACTAGAGTGGTCCACTGAGAATTGTGCAATAAATTGAAATTAGACCATATGAACAAATGGTATACGCAGAACAGAATTTATCCTTGAGAATTAGATGCACAAAGATCTCCGGGATGTTAAGATACAAATAGATCACCTAATCCCGGCCAGATAAGTACCAGGACCTTGCTTGGGAATGGAAAAACTGTGGTACGTGAAAGCAAGGGAGATACTTATTGTAATCAGTGCTCTTGGCACAATCACGAAAAGATCGATAGAAAGACTGGAGGATTTAGAAAAGAGTACGAGTAAAGTCCATCCAAACTACAGCATTGTTAAGATCGACATTACTAGGAAGAGTTCTGGAGAATAGAGAAGACTTACTGTCACTCAGACTCCAGTGAGAAACCATCGGCCTGCCCAAATCCGGCTGAGAAGCAGAAATACTAAGTGTAATTGTAAAAGTAGAATCACCATTAAGAAGATATGGTGTAAAAAAATAGTAGTTCGAGTTTTTTGTTTCTTCCTCCCTGTCTCTGACTAAATGTCGGTCTTTCTCTCTCTCAGTTGCAACACTGTGACCTTTTCGTGACAATAAAGAAGAGGGTTGTAAGATGATATTGAGTCACAGTTAGAAAGAGAGCGGGGGCGAATTTCTGGGGAAAGGAGAGTGAGAAGAAAAAAAAAAGAACTCGTAGGTCAGCCAGTTACGGGTGAATGATTACGGTAATTAAAAAAAAACAAAAAAAAACAATCAAAAATATAACAGGAGGTCCTAATTCTGCGCAGGTATGGAACCACCGCTAATGTATATGCCCTCCTTCTGACACAATGCGGAAGTAAGGGGAGGGTTCAGGTTTTAAAGTTAATTGGCTTGAAGAAGTGACGAAGTAAAGACAATAGTTGAACACCCGCCACGAAGATGTAAAGAAAGACGAAAATTACTGCCCCCATTTTGGTTTGCGCTCCGAAAAGCGGTCTCACACCAGACGCTCAGCTGTGGAGATGAGACCAGTAAACCAGCAGGTTAGAACTGCAACAGAAAATCCGAAAGAAAATTCAAAGTCTTTCTTTGCTCTCTTTCTCCTCATGACATTTTATTTTTCTTTGGTCAGCTAACGCAGGTGTCTCAGTTTTCCTACTCTGTTCTTTTTCCCGACGACTATTGAAAAAGCGTAGTAGTTAATACATTTTGTGTGAGTGAACTAAGAGTTTCACGTATGCGTAAACTTTTCCGTTGGCGAGGTTACATCTGTACATTCAGTGTAACGGTACAGCGTCCTATTTGGTGCAGTAACATTTCAAGTTTCTATTCGAGACTCGTAGTGGTACATAGATATTTATGAAGACTTATCTCATAGTGTCTTCATTCCTTCATTGGTATCCAAGAAAAGTTTCTTTACTAGCGTTATTTCAAACATCTTACAGCGTTTGGTGAGTTTAATTTTTTGCATTACTGACAGTATATATATATATATATATATATGTATGTGTGTGTGTGTGTGTGTGTGTGTGTGTGTGTGTGTGTGTGTGTGTGTGTTATCATCAAGTCACACTGACAGTGCATATTCATTTAACCCACTCCATCCTTCAATCCATCTCTATCAGCCATGGCTCCCAGAAGGACTTCCGAATTGCATCTTGTATCCGCAAAGAGGTGCAATAAATAAAATCTTGCTAATCAGGCAACACTCGCACGTCTATGTATAGGGGTCAAAATCCAACAATGTGGCAAAGAAATTAGCTTGATCCGAGGGGTATCAAGGCAAAGTGCCCCCCGGAGGCCAGTATTTATACTAGCGTCCCTTTTTTTTTTTGTTTTTGACGGAAAATATAAATGGAATACTCTTAATAGCGTTGATTAGTACTTGAAAAACCGCAAATTCCAAAATTAGCTGAACAAACGTTGTCCTATTTTAATCTTTCGAGCTTTTGTAGAAGCAAAGTTACAAATAACTTGGTCAAAGCCTGTCTTCTTCACAGTTTCATGTTGAATTAAAATGAGGGACAAATTGGATAAGCGATCTTACGACATAATCGATCTCATGTAACTTTTAGTTGACTTCAGTTTAAAGAGACTTCTCTCCATGGTAGGAACAGAAACTGTGAACGACAAAAACAGCCGTAGAACAATCACAATATGTGGCACTGTTTCTTGAATTTGCCATAAATAAATCCATCACAGCTATTGGATAGCCGATGGTTTAGTCATCATGGTAATGTCACATACCATTCTGAAAGCTACAGCAAAAAAAATTCCAAAGTCAGAGAACTTCCAAAGTTAGCTTAGATACGTAAGCACCGTATGCGCTAGCTAGAATTTTCGGTCCAACTCGCCTCCAGTATCTTCCATGATTGCTCGAGATCATAATGCAAGAAAGACGGTTTGCAGATGAGACATGAAGACAAATCGTGCCTCCAGTTCATTGAAAAGTGTTTGACATACATCATCTTCCTTTTCCGCCCTGTAGCTTTCTCCTTCTTCTAATCAACTTTTCAACTGGAATTTCCATTTCCTCGCACTTTGTTTTATTTGATTAACCGATCCAGACACCAGCTTTTTCTTGTTTCGGTTAAAGAAAATTTTGGTCGTATCTATGAGGGTTACATATACATCCAACCCAATACCAGGTTCTTGAAGTTTCGTTTGGATGATATTTATTTGTCCTTGAATTTCTTCCATGTAAAACAAATGTGACGTGAAGGAAACGTTCTCAATTGAAAACAAAATAATGTGTGCATCCTCTCTCTCTTTGAAGATTTTCTAAAGCTGAGGTTAATGAACCAAGTGCCGGAATCACTCTTTGTAATCCGGTTTTCACTGCACGAACAGCTTCATAACGCGCTCTCCAGCGAGTGGTTACTAAACGCTTCATCATGACCTTCACAGGCGAAGATAAAAAATACCGGTGAAAGGAAGAGGAAAAAATGAACAGAGACTCTCATTCACAACTAAAAATGTAAGGCACTTGCATTCACAGATGATGCATGAACACTGCATAAATTGTATGTAGAGAAATTGGCATAAATTTAACTTTCACATTAATGTTTTCTAGAAGATGTTGAATACCACCATGAACACCAGCTATACTGGCCACATTGTTAAATCTAATCCCACTAATTTTTTTGAAATCTAGTTTCTCTTTCTTCAGTCAACCTAAAACATCTTGTTGATATCATGAGCTGTCATCCAATGCTCAGTGATAAAACCAAGAAATGATTACCACACCTCCACTCCTTTGTCTTCAAAAATGACATATTGATAAATGAAGCTCAGCTGATCAGTATAAGAAATTTTCGATGTGCTGTCTAGGATAATCGCAAAATAATTGGCTTTTCGAATTCGATATTTCCATTCCCGTGGTTCCCCAAGATCTGACTGAATTCATTTTTGATTTTCGGTGACAAGTATCAACGGTTATTATTTACTTCTTTCAAATAATACTGTCCTATAACAGAATCATACTTGCTTATAATTCAACAAGGTCGGCAAAGTTATCTTTATTAGAACTATATACATCTCAAAGATCTCTGAAAGGCAGGTTTTGTTTCATCAGAAACTTCACGACATCAAGTAATCGTGTTAAAACCTGTGTGCGAATCTGTCTTTCATAGTTTGTTCTTGAAATTTACTGTCAAGGGTTCATTTCAAACATCTTCCATTTCTTGAAAGGTCTACAGCGATCAGACGAATTTTCATGTTGAGGCATTTTTGAATAAAGCAAGGTACCAGAACTTTTAAAATCATGGATTTCTTGCAAGACTTCACTTGTTTTGCTCAATCTTCAGGAAGAAGCAATCGCAAAAACAATAAATAGATTTGTTCGTCTCTAAACATTCCTTCTATTCGCATTCTGTTGTAAAACATTTGATGTGGCATTACCATCGGGCTATTTTTCCTCGTCTTAGAGTCGAAGCAAACATTTCATCTCAGTTTTAAAACATTTTAGGTCCCAATGTAACAAGATCAACGAGCAGCTGTCCTGAGCATCTTCGTGGCCAAAATGCGATATTTGCATTTACATGTTCTATTATTTATTTCCCGTAACTTCATCAATTTACTCTTCACGTGTATACCAGTCCTTACCGCATGCACAGGAACTCTCTTCCTTTAGCATATCATCATTGTCATTTCCAATTGCTTTTACAGCCTTAATTCCTGTAGGAAATTCCACTTCAACTTTTATTTCTATATTTGTCTCCACGATATTCACATTTTCTTTATGTTCCTCCTCTCCTAGTTCTGATGTACATTAAGCAATCCTATCTTGGCATTTTGCTTTAGTGACATATTTCCTCTGAAGGAAAATATGTAAAGATGCAGCACCCTTTCTTTCTCGCATTCTGCGGTAGCTTTCAACTTGCGATAAGCCGCGCCACTCTGCTTTTGCTATTTACTCATTTTAATCGATGAAAAAATAGAAAAAGGAACAAATTAGAAAGGAACATACCCAACAGTATAGGGCATTTTTATTTATTATTCTAAGACACAATTTGTCTGAAAGTGGAGTAGTAAGAAAAGTTGAAATTTTTTTTAACTATCCTAAACTTAGATAGACCCATTCGTGAACCATTCGCATGTTATGAGGGCATAGGGAATTGTTGCTTAGAAATAGAAGTAAATAATTACAAGCGCTAATCCTTTACAGCCAATGACTGTTCAAATATTTCCTTAAATTTGATTTTTTAAATTTACAATCTTTTTTTTTTCCTTTAAATTTTTCTTTTCCGATTTTATCTCATCCTTGATATAATTTGATATAATTTAAATTTTAATGCATAATAATGGTCGATATAAACATTTTATAAGAACTATTGATCTCTGATACGTGCATTAAACCATAACTTATCTTTCAGAGAAATGACTGACAATTAACTTTTTGGCAAAGCAATTAAACCCTGCCGATGTATCATTTTTTAAACTTATTTTTATAACTTTATGAAAGATGGTAATGAAACTAAATTAATAAGGACAGAAATATCTCATAACATTTTTATATTTCCATCAATTCATCCGGTTTTATAAAAATATATTCGCGTTTAAAAATAAATTTTTCGAACAATAAACATTAAAAGACAATATTAAATAATTAATCTTTTGATTGTACTTTTTTTTTAGAGAGAAACAAATCTTTAATCTTTGTGTTTTTAATACGCGATGTAAAAATAATTTTGATCGATTGAAAAAACTCTTTCCCTAGATGTGCTAAGGTGGATTCTACATTTGAGTTTAAACGAAAATTCTACAGTTGATACTTAATGAATATTTAAAGATATTCTTAAAATGGTTTCGAAGGACATGAAATCGTAATATTTGAAAATTTTACACCGAATTAATCTTAACTTATCTTTTTATATTACAAATGTAAGATTCTTAGTTTGTAATACGAATATAAAAAGTTAATTTTGTAGTGTGCTCGAGATTCGATTTTTCTGAAAATGTTTAGTTTAAAAATCTCTAAAAAGTTCATTTAATGTCAAATGCTGTTATTTTCACATAATAATTCTGAAATTATGATTTTATGGAAAATCTATTGAAATCTTTGAAGAGCGTTATATCTCCACAGTTTTGAGCTTTAAAAATTGCAAGTACTACGAATGTTTTATTTTTACTTAAAAAAACATACAATTTGTTTACGAAAAGAACCAATTGAAAATTTAAAAGAAAATAACATTACTTTTAAGGTTTCAAAGATCTACAGTTGATCAGTCTTGGAGGGGATTCTACTTTTCAGTTAAGTTGGGGTGGGATTTTACTGATGATCAGTCTGGAAAGATTCTTCGACTGATCCAATGCTTTACATCGAGGCTTTCCAATAAAAAAGCAAATAATTGGTTATCTTCAATATACTTACTACCGAAATTTTCTGCTTTTTTAAGGAATGCTGCCTTCAAATTAGCAACTGGAGTCTACATCACATGCTATTTGATCTGCTTTGTTCGAGAATGAAAACTTTATTTTATCTGAATTTCTTTTACAATTAATCAATTTGGGTATTTTTCAATAAATATATATCGATGAATTTTTCTTTTAATAATAAAATTTGAAAGCTATTCTAATGATGAACTGAAAACATTTTAATAAGGAAATGAAAACAAATCAAATATTATTTCAGAATTTCCCGAAAAAAAACTACCAAAAGAGCGTATTAGGCTGCTTCCTACGGCCACAATGAAGAGGTAATTTTCCCAAAAAGCTGAAAATTTTGGGTTGGCGTATCTTGAAGATAACCAATTAAGTAAGCTGTTATTTTTTAATAAATAAATAGTTTAGACTTGTTTCACGACATCATGGCAGTTATGTTGAAAAAATTACGAGTAGTCTTTATTGTGCAGTAACAGTAAAAATGATTTTGCTCAAAAATCTAATCTGTTTCCCGCAAATATTTTCAAATTTCATGGACAGTAAGAGTAAATTACGAATTATAATTTAACAAAAAAATACATGAAAAAATTTAATTTCTAATTTTGATTGTCCTCCCAAAAACCCCCGGTTGGAGAAGGAGCAAAATTAAAATAAAATGTTTTTTTCTCCATCACATAATCTAAAAAATCTTTCAAATTTCAAAGAAGAAAACGAATTTTATTTATCTATTTAAGCGACTTTAGTCTGAATAAAAAAAAAGTTCCTAATTTTTAAAAATATATCAAAATCTCGGAAGATATGATATCCTTCGTTAGGAAGTCTTATTTATACATTTTTAGATGGATTAAAAACTTTTTACTTAATTAGAAACCTTTCATCTTAGGCAGAAGCGTTTGAAGGCTTTATATTCACTATAGAATCTTTAAATCAATAAAATGTAGGGACATTTCATCAGAGGAAATTTGTTTTAAGATCAACCTGAAGAAGAAAAAAAGCATTGTTTTTAAAACTCCATGTAAAAAAAGCTCGATATAAAAATTGCTTTTTTGTTTTTAAAGGCAAAATTAAAATTTTCAAATGCTTTTTTCAGTGTGTTCATATCGTAAATCTAATTATTTTCATGTATAGTTTTCTCGTTTTTGATTTTTCTGTAAATGTAAAAATTAGTGTTTGGAATTTTTTTATTCAAATGACTAAACGTTGAAACCCTCCTGGTAAGTGATAAAAAATATTTTCTCAACGATTTTTAAATCAAAGGAGCAAATCATTATAAAATTAACTTATTAATGAATGAAATAACAAAAATCTCATTAAAATCTTAACATGCTTACAAATGATTATGAAATTATTGAAAAAGACATCTTCGGACATCTTATTTTTTATTAAAAATAATATAAAAGCGATCCAAAGATTATTTAGGTCGATTAACTCTCTATGGGTAACCACTTACAATAAAATAGATCGATTTTCTATGTTTTGCAATTAAACATGAAGTTGGTCATAAAGCGTTTAAATTGATTTGATCTTTCATAAAATGAGTTTAGGTCAATAGTCTAAAGTTCTCTATTGTCAATGCATATCATTTCGCATTTCATTTTTTAAAAATTAATTAAAAAATAACCTGTTTCTTAGTCGGCTTTATATTTATGCATTTCTTTGTTGCCATAACGACGTTCTGACGTCAAACATATAACCAAGTGAGATTGCAACTGTGAAATGAAAAGCAAAAATCAAAACACACACATAAAAAAGAATTTAAAAAAAAAACAGTTATCCTCAAGCGATTTCTATCCGAAAAAAAGTATTTTCTAATTTATTTATTTTTGCTGTGGTTGTGTCTAATTATATTTTTCACCCCATCAGAGATGCCAAAGCCAATTTTATTGTAACGTAGATTATCGCTCTAATTCCAACACATACTCTCCATTACTCTAATGAAAGCACCTCCATTTTTTTTCTCATTAGATTGAATAATTTTCTTGTTTTAACACGTTCTGACGGCTCAGAGACTTCACCTTTTCTCAGTAAACGTTTTTAGCTGGCAGTTTATCGGCATGCCTCTGCTTATATAGAATGCACCTGCGTCTTTGGATTTTACAGTTTTTTCTAACGCTTGACCGCAAAAATCTGGGTGTTTGTATCTATAATTACATTATTTTATAAAACAAGCTAAAAAGAAAAACAATTGATATTTTGAGCTTTTTCCTGCAGATGGCAGAAATGCAAATTTTTAGCTTCAATTAAGAATGGATGTATACTGATCTCTTATTGAATAAACTGTAGCATTACAGACGAATTGACAGAATTCAGATTCACTTCCATTGTGCTTGGGGAAACATAATCGGCTTGATATTGCACTACGGGAATGGTCTTGCAGAAGTCATCATTTGAAACGTTACTCACACAAGTTGGAAGCAGGAATAGGCTGTTCTATGAAGTTCAGTATATATATATATATATATATATATATATATATTAAGATAGATAGATAGATAGATGTGGGAGGGAGAGAAATTTGGTCTCTTTTTTCACTATTGGTGGCTGGAGTGTGAGGAGATAAACGTTAGTTGTGAACGTTAGCAAAAATAGGAGAAGAAACTATTTCACGAGGAACGAAGAAGCTTACTGCAACGTGTTGACCTTTGTTAAATTTTCCCCTGCTTTCAAGCAATCAGAGACTGAATGGCGATGTTAACTATAAACGTCCTAATGCTAAAAACAAGTAATGTTTTTATTTTTTCTCTCTCCATTCAATGATTATCCCTCACTGACGTAGCAACCTTCCACTGACCACAACCCCGTCATTTATATAACTGACTATGATACAAAAAGCTGAGTGAAGCTTCGTAGTATGAAACCATTGATTTGTTTATGCTGTATAATCACAATGATCTTAATAACAACAGTAATACAATACATATACATATGCAAATACAGGCAAATACAGGCGGACTCTGTTGTTTCAGATACGAACGGTTTATTAATTTCTGATTTCTGTACATAACGACACGAGGATAGAGATACAATTCTTAAAAATCTTTCCTAACCATACTATGCTGACTCCACCCACCACGTGCGGCGCATCTTGTGCTGTTTAAGATATCTGTCGGTAAAGATCCGAAAAACCTAACTGCAGCTTTCAACGGTCAAAATCCAACTCTCGCCTCAATGGTCAAATCTCAACTGACTCTTTTCAAAATCCTCAAATTCCCAGGTCATCTCTTCCTGGCATGACGTCATCCACACTCCAGCCTCATTTCCTGTCTGGTGATTGTCATATCCTTTGCGCATGAGCATAAAACTGTACCAAATGACTCAAAGACTTATCAAACTGAATGATAAAATATAATTAACGAAAAATGATTTTTATAAAAAATCATTCCTTAATTATATAACATTTGTTCGGCTGTTTGACTTATCCACGGGCGTTTGTTGGTATTCATGTCTGTGTGGTAAAAATATCTCTGCAACAACAATAAGATGGGATTTTATTAATCCAGAGGGAATGGATAAAAGGTTTAAATCCTAAAGAATATTCGTCTGTAAGCGTCGATGAGCGAGAATGTCATTGCAAAGAAAAAATCTTATTGAAAGATTATCTCGTATGTAAGAACATGGTGTGTTTTTGAGGGTTATTATGGCGTTACTTAATCGGCAAGAATCTGCAGTGTGACCTGTCTAAAAGGAAGGTACGCTTGCCTGCGTTCGTATGCTTTTAGTAACTTACTCTTGTGGGACCAGACCAAAGTAATCTATCTATCAAACGTCCAGACATTTTTATTGCTTTTATAATTACGGGTTTTGTTTACACTTCCGTTTGATTTTCCCTCAAAAACTGGCGCATTCGTAATTTCTGTTCTATTTTAAACAATAAACTAAAGTAAGTAAAGTTGGCGATCACAGTCGAGGGAGACCCGAATGCCACTTTTTCAAAAGCTACAACACCGAGGTGTAGAGGAGGGTGATACTCCATTACCTGAGTTGATCCTCTTTACCCTTGATCTGTACCTTATAATGCTGAGTGTTTAGCAAGGAGGCATCAAGTACTATTTTTTTAGTTTTTGGTATGACTCAACCAGGGATTGAACCTTGGCCAAGTCAAGGTTTCTTTTTATCAATTTTCTTATTTTTAAAGATAAGAGAGATATCTCAATCTTGTTCTTCGGTTTTGAAGGTTATTAGCTATGATAGAGCAACTATTCTACGAGAAATAAAACATTTAATTTTGATACATACAAGTAATAATTGGCCTGCGTGATAGGATAAGGCACTTTACTCGGGTTAATTTGACGTAAGATAAACAGATGGCCAACTTTTTCATTTACGAATTGCCCAAAGTATAATATCAGACTATGACTTTGGGAAGATTCATAATTTTATAAACATAGTTGAAAGGTTAACCTTTATAGTGACAAGAAGTTTGTAACTTGCGGTACAAACGTAATAAAGAGAGTGTTATATTCTTAATGACTTTATTTTCCAGAGACTAGAAAAAAGCCATATGATAGAATTATTGAAAAAAAGTTTTTATTTGGTTTCTTAAAACTAACACTTATGTGTAAATTATACGTTTAAGCAAAATCTTTTCACATCAGCTAACCTGTAGCTACATAATAAGTGGCTAACAAAATATGTTATTTTTTTAACTCTATATTTACTCGTAATTGTATTAAGATATACCTTGGTTCACATACAATCAAATATTTTCATGACATTGCACAAATATTTAGAGGACAGAGTTTCCGTTGAAGAGTGACTAATGTTCTAGACTCCAATGAACTGTGGCATCTTAGAGAATTCAATCTCAAGTCGAGCTAATAGGTTCACTTTTGGATTGATACCCTTGGGAAAAGCATGAATCCTCTTTCCCCTTGCTATAGGTTAAATAGGAACTCTACTGTAATTCTACCCAGATGTCTTTGGCATTAAATAATCCAGAAATATTAATATGCCATTAAACAAACAAACTGAAACCACACCATATAGTCGGTAAACTTTGCATCATAAGTGGATTTAATTTTCAGGGTCGAAACCTTCAAATTCGCTCTCATTCCAAATTTAGTAAATACTCCCGACAAGCGGATGATGTGACAGGCTAATCATATCCAAATCAGTCCTGCGACGTCTTTCTATTGGCTTGTCAAAATAAAATGTGCCCTCTATGTCATAGGAACAGTATAGAATTCCGGATAATACTCCATTATCAAAAATAATGAAACCCGCTTCTTGTGCTGCGAATGCAATTGTACAGATTCGATTATGCTCGGTTTCCGCACAGTAAGGGTTTAATATAAACTATATAATTTGCATACCATCACATGTTGAGAGAATACTATGCACTGTATCTACTATTACAATAAAGTCACTGCTAACAGGCCTAACAATCATTGCACAGCTTCTTAAAATTTATACTGTTGCTTTTTTCTTTTGCTTGCAACTCAAAGAAAGAGAAAGAAAAGGAAGAGGAAGATATGTATCAAACAGTATATCGAACCTGGATTAAATATATGTGTTGATATTTAACAGGTCATACAAAGTTGTCGACCCCTTGAAGCATCCTGCTTAAAAGGAAGTGGCTTCACCCCAGTGGCGCGCAGATTATTCCTTTAAATGAATGCTTAAGATCAACTAGATTCAAAGTCACCGGCCTCTGCTCTGTCTGTCCGTTTATTCTTTGGGTGGACTTAAAAAATCAATTATCTATTAAGATCAGCATACTGTTCTCTTTAAAACGAAGAAGGGTTCAATTGGTTCGTAATCAATATACTGGCGTGTTTTAATTGGCACATTGTACATTCAAAATCCCAACGGATGCGGAAGCTGGGAGAGATTAAAGCTGTCGAGTTTGTCGAGGTCAAATAAAGCTAACCTCTTTTGGGGACGTCACTATTTTTAACTGCTATAGTGAATTTAATTGTTGCTATGCTTGATCTGATCTTTCTAGCAAAACAATTAATGACAGTAATTATATTAAAAACATTCTCTCAGGGTTCTCATAAAATAAGTTTTCCTCTTTAGACTGTAGGATACAATGATTCATGCAATTCTTGATAGTTTCAGGCTCCCGTTTATTGTTTTGAACGCTACGTTGCATTTGGACTGCTCTAAGGTGTATAGGAAAGGAAATAAATATATATTTATTCGTTTGATGTCAAATGTACACTAGAAAAAGTTGGAAGAAATGAACGACAGAAAGAAAACCGACGGCAAGCTAGTGAAATAACTTAAAACGGAATGAATATGGCTAAATTAGATATATCACTTTTGTGTGGTAGTTTGGGGTGTTGCCTGCAGTATATCTTTTGTATACATAGTATATTTTCTATATATACAATATCTGAAGTTAACATCTATGTATAAAAGTATATCTAAAGTTAACAGAAAGATATTCTTCCTCCCTCACAATAATGCCCATTCTCACATATTCAAATGATTAAAGATTTCTTAGAACAGATCGGTTGCCTAATTCCCCACATTTTCCAGACTTTTCTCTTTCTGCTTTTTACTAGTTTAATTACAGAATAATAAAAAAAGGTACCTGTGTCACTTAATCAAAACCTCCCAACAAGTGATTACAAAAAACATTTTGATGGTCTTAAGTTGACATCAAACAAAGAACTTCAACACGAGTTGGCCTCATATAATGCATCAAAACATATAGAAGTGTCCAAGCTTAATATTTATAAGATTGTTGACAGATAGAATAGGGTTATCGGAAGCAATGGAGGTTATGTTAATGGTTAAATATTTCCATTAGCATGAATGTTTTTTTCATTGATAATATATAAACTTGAATATTAAATTCCTTCCAACCAAATATATATGGTTTACTTGTGAAGATAGGCTTTTGAACAACCCATCCAGGGAGAAAATGAAAGTCACCAGCTAAATCTAAGTTTCAATGTCTGCGAAAGAATCTTCATGAGAAGGACTGGAAAGAAAAACGATTTCCGTGCAAATGTAAAAGGTACTGGTTGATTATCAAATACCTCGCAATTGCACCAAACATAATTACAACCATGGAAAAGAGCGAAATTAAACCGGAAGGCTTATCCCTCTGCAGAAAAGCTTTTTTATTAAATGCACATACGTTGATTAGTTATGTTTTCCCCTGAAACTAAATGTCTTGAGAGGTAAAATGTTGCCTGTGACTTGTAAAGTCTTGCTGACATAAGAAGCAAACTCTCATTGGCTTAGTGGCTAGAGTGTTCACCGCTGGTTCGGAAGACCAGGGTTCAATCCCAGGTTGCATTATACCAAAAACATTAAAACGGTACTGGATACCTCCTTGCTTTACACTCAGCAATATAAGGTAATTATCAAGCGTAAAGTAGAGCAATCTAAGGAAAAGAGCCGCGCCCTCCCCTAAACCACTGTGTAGTAGCTATTGAAAAGTTATCCTCTGGGTGCGCCCTCGACTACGGCCGCCAAATTTACTTTATATATATATATATATATATATATATATATATATATATATATATATATATATATATGTGTGTGTGTGTGTGTGTGTGTGTCTGTGTGTATGTGTGTGTGTATGTGTGTTTGTGTGTGTATGAAGCGGATAAATGTGTAAATAACTGAGTAAAACACTCTCATCAAATTTAATAATTTCTTATTTCTTTTACTTGAGTGAAAATTTTGTATTTTCTTGTAAAAAAAGGATGATTAAAGATAGAACGTAAACTTTCTCCAATATTTACATTACAAGGAAGAAAAATTCATGCACGTAATATAGCTGCTTGCATTTTCAAAATCCAATAGAAATATTTTGTGCGTGTAAAAGATATGAGTTTGAATGTGTCACTATGAAGTGGAGAAAGTTTATTTATGCGCAAATATATTAGTGGATGCAGCAAAAAATTCATCAGCAAGCAAAAGCTGAAATGATAGTACGAGAAAATATATGTAACCAAAATATATTTGCTCAATTTAAAAGAATTAAGCGATACTGAAACTAACTGCAACTTGAAGGAACAGAATGTTAGATTTTAACTCAAAAGAAATAAAGTCGAAAGTTTTTTTGTAGATACACAGAATCGATAAATCTTGCTTTCTTCTGAGATTAGGGTGGGTTCTAAATAAATTTTTTTTAAAAAATCGATGATTTATCGACGATTCTAATTGGCTATAAAAGGTATTTTAACAAGTTAGGAGGAAAAAGATTTCTGAAATTATTTTGGATTTAGATCCTTTAAAATTTTCGCAACTAGTTAAATATTATTATCTATGAAATCTCACAGAATTTTTTAAAAGAGCACATGAGCAGCGTAAGATCAATTTAATGAAAAAAATGCAGATACGCTAATGAAGGGTTCCCGAGCCTTTAAACTTAGTACTTTCTTTTATTATGGAATCAGTCAATTATATATATATATATATATATATATATATATATAATTGCATTGGTAAGGAACTGGTTGTCACCAGACGCTGTTGTCACTGTATCTAAGCAAATTTTTATTTACATACCCATATGCTCTAAGAACGGTCTATTTAAAAAAAGAATCTTGTTAAGTACATTACTACTATATATATATATATATATATAGAGAGAGAGACAGAGACAGAGACAGACGGAGAGCGAGAGCAATAATGTAGTGTGGAAGATTTTTAAAAGAGCGGTCATAGAGCATATTGATATCTAAATTAACATTTGCTTAGATAAAGTGACAACAACGCCAGATGACAAGTAGTATCTTACCAATGCAACTATATATATATATATATATATATAGTATTATTCGGTGCAGTTAAACCAGAGTTGGGAGTAATTCCTTCAAGACAAGAAAATCATTCAGGAGCTGAACATTTAAATTTTTTTGTGCTTGCACGGGCGTTTATGAACGTAAGACTGTACTCTGAAGAAAGGGTTATGATAGAAAAAAAAACTTAATATTTGTACGAGTAAATTTATTTACATTTGAGCATGGAGTTTGCTATTTAGAAATCTGTGACAAATTATGAGAACCAAACAATCACAACTGTAGAGGCGTGCATGTACAAAGATTGAGAATTAATGATTACTTCACAAGTTTATGTCTGCATAAAGTTCAATACAGGAACCTGTTTTGCATGCCCCTGGAAGGTTCAATTTTAAATGTTTTATATTTGCTGATTCTATACAATTATACGTGTATGTTTAAGAATTTCCGGTCATATTTGAATATCAGCTAGGAAGAAGGGGTTAATTCAACTTATTTTTTGCTAAGATTTTCTTATGCAAAGAGATATCTCGGGAATAAAAAAACTTGGCTACCCAACCACGAATATTAGCCATGTTGTCATAAGTTGTACCGTTTCAAATACACAAAGTCATGGTATGGTGACTTAACTGCGATTTCGTAGTAAGCGTGTTCAAACCCCAGTTCTGCTATTACAGGGGTTGTACAAAATAATCAAAACACCTGTAAATTTCAAACAAAGTTATTTCAGTGTGGTTTTCTGATTGCAGTCCCCCATGTGAGATACAGCTTTGTGCAGCTCCCTCCAAACAGTTTTTGAGAAAACTGAGTTCTGGAGATGGTAATTAAGCTCTGCTGAAATTTTGGCAGCTGTACTCTTTTGATCTTTTCCAACAATCCGCGAAAGAGTTCGACGGTCCCTATCTGATAACTTTCGCTTTCTTTTAGAGTTTGGCGTCTGTGAAGAGGTTTTTCTTTCTTTCTCAAATGCTGTCATTACTTTCGAGACAGTACTCCTTGTTACTACCTCTTTATCATTTGTCTAGACTACGTACTTAGAATACCTCTTTATCATTTGTCTAGACTACGTACTTAGAAAATCAATTGACAAAATCAGAGAGAATGGCTTCGAACTGACGAAGAAAAGAAGCAGAAGGTACCCCGCAACAACAATTACCGACGCCGACTACGCCGATGACATGGCGATACTGGCAAATACACCTGACCAAGCCGAAACACTACTGCATAGTTTGGAACGAGCAGCAACAAGCATAGGCCTCTATTTTAATGCATACAAAACGGAATATATGTGCTATAATCAAACGGGGGACATCTCCACTCTAGAAGGAACCCCTCTTAAACTAGTAGACAAATTCACTTACCTAGGAAGCAGCGTCGAATCAACCGAAAAGGACATCGAAACCAGGTTAACGAAAGCATGGATAGCTATCAATAGGCTATTGATTATATGGAAATCAGACCTAACCGATAAAATGAAACGCAGTTTCTTCCAGGCAGCGGTCACATCGATACTGCTATATGGCTGCACTACATGGACGCTAACAAAACGGCTGGAGAAGAAGCTAGACGGCAATTACACAAGAATGCTACGTGCAATCTTAAACAAGTCCTGGCGGCAACACCCCACAAGACACCAACTGTACGGCCACCTGCCCCCTATCACGAAAACTATTCAAGTTAGACGAACCAGACATGCAGGACACTGCTGGAGAAGCAGGGACGAACTCATATGAGATGTACTCTTATGGACCCCCACACATGGCCGCGCAAAAGCAGGACGACCAGCACGAACATACATTCAGCAGCTATGTGATGATACGGGATGGTGTCCTGAAGACCTACCTAGGTCGATGAACGATAGGGTGGAGTGGCGAGAGAGGGTCAGGGATATCCGTGCTACCACGTGATATGATGATGATGCCTCCTTGGTACACGAAACAATTCAGCAGTTTTTGTTACACACGCGCCTGCCATACGAGTACAAAAACTTTAACCTTCTTTTAAAGACTGATAGATATGCGATTTTAATGAATTTTGATTAATTGCTTCTGACTATATGTTAAAAAACAACATTTTAGTTCGCTCGTTAGTTCGTTGGTTGTTTTGTTTCACGGCGTATCAACCCTTTTCGGGTCATTTAACGCCGAACTAAATTTCAAACAATTCATATCAGTATAGTTTTTGTTTACAAACATTTAAATGTCAAAACAGTTCTATTTCAAATAATTCAGTTCATCATAAGGACGTAGTTTCAATGTCAAAAATAGTTCTATTTCAAACAATAAAGTATAGAATAAGTACACAGTTTAGTACTCTTTGAAAACTTGGCTAACCAACTCCGAATATTAGCCAGGTTGTCATCAGTTTCAAATATCAAAAACAGTTCTATTTAAAACAATTAAATCTAGCATAAGTACACAGTTTAGTTCTATTTGGCCCATTGATATTACCCTATCAGGTGCTGAGCGGACCTGGAAGCGATGGCAATGAAGAGGTACTCCGCATTCCCCAAAGTTCCAACATTACTAGAACTTCATCATCAGATTGTTTATTGACATATCTAGGACACTCGTTGCGGTGGTGTTACCCCCTGGCAGAAAAACAGCCGGTGCTTTCTACAGCCCCAGTCGACTGGGTAAAACAATTTTTGTAAAATTAAACGAGAAAAATTAATAATAAATCAAAAACCATGAAAATAACAAACGTTTGATGGTTTTATAGGATTATTATGAATTTGAACCCTGGGGATGGTCAAATTCATATTTCCTCAAATGTAGAATCTCTCTCTCTCTCTCTCTCTCTCTCTCTCTCTCCAACGAGTGGATATAAACGAGACATCTGGGAATTGAAGTGTGTCAAGCTCACGTGTGCGTAGATCGGCGGTTGCCAAGCCCCACCCCACTGAAACGGCTTTGTTATTAATAGTAATAAGCAGGCAATATAAAAGCTTAATGTTGATTGGTTGATACTCTCGTACGATGCGAATCAACGAGGAGAGAATTATTGAAATTTCTGTTGGCTGAAAATCGTCTTCGGAAAAAGACGTGCCTGTTTTTGGGCGACTAATGCAAGTTAACACCCTAAGGCAACTCCTCTGGGGAGCTTAGGAAAACAGTCAGAAAGATATAAGAAACTTTGGCCCTTTTATTTCTTAACTGACGGTGAAAACAAAATGTGAATAGAACAAACTTATCGAAGGGAAAAATGCTGAGAAGTTTGAATCAGATCACGAGGAATGAAGAATATGACATGTTAAGCCAAAATTGAATGTTCACGAAAAATTGAAGGAACAAAGACAACGAGAAAGTCGACCTCAGTAACCCATTTCCTTCTCGGTGAAAAATGCGGCAAGTTATGAAATAAAAAAATAACAAGACAAGCGTGCAAAAGAAATAAAGCAAGAAAACTAAAATTACCTTGGGAAAAGAACTTTTCTCTGAAAAGAATCGACTGAGAAACAGCGTTATAAAAAAATAGAGAAAAAAGGAAAGGGGAGAGAGAGAGATAAATTGACATTGTAAGAAAAAAAATGGAAAAAAGAGAAAGTTTTCTTTTTCTTTTCATCCAGTCCGTAGAATGCTCAAATACAAACACTTTAAAGAAAATTTCATCACATACATCCTTCCAGATAAAAATTAGGTGAATTACCACCAAATTGTTGAGATGTAAACATTTTGTCCTCTTATGCTAAGTCAGTTTTATTCCTGCTTATTTGATTTTGGGGGTTATTAATAAAAGGAGCTTGTACTTTTAATCACATGTCTTGTAGTATCTTCGTTTTGGTCACTCGAAGGTTCTGTGTTGCAACTTCCCCTGTTCAATTGCGGTAGAGTGGCATCCCATAAAATTGTCTGACCAGCAATCCACTCGGCGTTGTCCGGACGGTGGATATAAATATAAAAGTTGTGACTTAATACTTGCCACCCACGCCGGGAGTGATCTCCTGTCGGAGATGTTTCGTGACAGGAGTCTCAAAATTACGATACTAAGATTCTAGGTGTTTCAATTATTTGGTTTAATCCTTGTATGTTTCATAAAGGAAAAGTATGAACTCTCTGATCCTCCCCGTTATGGGTTATTATTTTTTTTTTAATCTGGAAATCTTGTTTGTGCTTCCCTCTATATCAGCGACAATCCTGTGTTTCGACTCTGTATATAGATTACCACTAGTGTAACTATTAAATCTATATCAGGGTAGATAAGTGGGTTCCTACCTTTTCTAAAGTTATTCGCCCAAAAGTGAATGTTATACCGCAGGATGTGACAAAAGGTCAATTTTTCTATACAACAGAAATGATTTGAATTCAGAGTTTTCATTTTATTTGACCAGTTGCCACAACAAGTGTTGAATATTACAGCTGTGTCTTAATGAACAACGAGGAACACGTATATATAAAAATTTAAGATTATATTTTTATTCTTGACGATGAGATTTGTGTGGAGCAATCACATATCGTTCACACACTCGAAGGGGTCGTCAGAAGTCAGAAGGGTGCGTGAACAACTGACTTTAGCCAAAATTCGGGAACTTATATAGTCAACAACTCCCATGTGACCTGCAGAAATTCCTCTTTTTCATTGGTTATGGTGACGCACGTGTCTCACTTCTTCGTTTTCCATTAGTTACAGTTCACGTCCATGTATTGCTTGTTCCCCATTGGCTACTTGCCCCAAGCCCATTTCAATGAACGGATGTATCTGCCACTATTCGCCGAGTTCAACCACGTCCATAGGTCAAGGTGATATTCCGATAATCACCTTGTTAATATTATCTTCGGCCTGATGAAGCTGTCAACAACATCTGCCGTTACAACAACACCAGCAGGTTATGGTGACATTCCGGAAATCACTTTGTTGATATTATCTACCGCCGAATGAAGCTGTCAACAACATCCGCTGTGTTCAACACCTGCAGGTCGCATTAATATATAACACAAGGTTAAATAACTTAGTCTACCAAACTATCTAGACATAGCAGGTGGAGTTATAGTATGTGAATTCATAATTTTAGTCTAACAAGGCAACTGACTTTTGGATAATATCGTGGCTTGTTATATTATTGGACAGAAAATTAATTTTTACAAGGCGGCGATTTAGGGAGGAAATGTGGGTTTTAATATTATTGATTTTCTAAGTCGAGAATGTTTTTGTCGAAGCCAGGTGTGACCACGAATCTGACAGGTTAGAACTTATGTTTTTGATGTCGTTTCTGACGAAGATGTCAGTCGAATGTTGCGGTTTTGGAAACCGTAGCCATGTATGAAACGGTAAAAGAATCAAAACATAGGAAATGATATTTTGACCTCGACTTTAAACAATGGGAAATTGAATTGTTTCAGCGTGCGAGTCACTTTGATATGTGGGCGGTGAATTATGCTTATAAATAGTCATTTTTGTCGGCTCAGACTGACAACTGAGGACAAGCCATGAAGAAGACACATTAAACACAGGATTTGCTAGTGAAAGTTGGCAGACCAGCACACACTCAAAATATTTACACCCGCAAAAGATCATGGCATTTTCTGTTTCTCTGACTTAATTTTGCAGACACATCAGACCAGATACCAGATCGCTTTCTTGTATTCTTTTGTGTAATAGATTGCAGACACATATTTGATAGTAGATCCTTTTTATTCACGCTTATCAAATCATCTATTTATAACAAAGCCCAGCATTCTTATTTCATCAGCATGTCTCAACCTTTTCCATGCAAAGAAGACGTCAAAAGAAAAATATACCGTCTTACTGAATCTTAAGGAAAGACATATTTCTTCGTACGTAAGAATCACAAACATTTTCAAGACATAGACTTTAAAATCGACGACAGACTCCTTAACACTTTCGAATTGTAACACAGGGCTATTCCAGCAGCAGTATGAAGATTGGGATATCGAAACAAACGGGGTCTGAACTGAATACTGCATGTCGACATAAACGAAAACTCGATATAAGGGGTGTAGACGATGTCTGTCGAGAAAGGGAATCAAAGAATAATTGTAACACCTACTCATTTGAGCAGCTGTACGGAAATCAGGATATTGAAACAAACAGGTTCTGAATTTAATGCTGCACGTCGACCAAAACGAAGAGTCGACCGCACTGACTTTGACGACGTATGCGGAGTGAGAGGGTTGAAGAAAGATTGTAATACCTACCTATTCCGGCAGCTGTACGGAGATTGGGATATCAAAAGGAACGTAGTCCAAACTGAATGCTGAAGGTAAAAAACAAAACAAAACGAAGATTAGAACGCGCGGGCCTAGATGACGTGTGCGGGTTGAGAAGGTTGATATATTGGGATAATCAGAAATGCAAACAAAGTCATCAAGAATTTGAACTTGGAGAGGCGGACCCCTTGTCAACGACAATAACAGTTTCTAATATTCAAACGTTTTAAGTATTTATGACGTTTCACGTATTAAGAGAGCTATTTGACCAGTAGATGGGACCTTATGAGAGTCGTAATAGAACTGGTGTAATGGCAATGAAGAGTTGACTTAGCATTCCAAGATCTTTAGAAATAGAGCTGAATCAATATAAAGCAGTTTTTTTTATCATCCCCATGACATTTTGCTAAAAGGGTTTTAAACATTAACACGAGATATTATAAGATATATAGTGTCTAATTACAAGATTTTCGCGATGTAGTTGGATGTACAGATCAGATTTTCTGACTTTTGTCAATGGCTGGTAAATTCGGTATATTCCTTATTTTATTCCGCAGAAAAAATCTTTGATTCAGCTCTGTCAAATGTGTAAGCTTTACTCTCTTAAAGACTGTGCAATTTACATAAATTTATGTCAGTGGAAAAAATGTTATATTATTTCCAAAGCACCAATACAAAGTAAGAAATAATCATTAGCAAAAACCTATTTTTGCATTTTTTATTGCATGTTTCTTTTCAATGGATATGTGACCTAGAGATCAAACTCACACGGAAAAAATGATTGACAGCTTGAAGGTCGTAGGGCATTCATTTTCGATGCAGGAATCCTGGAACAAACATGGAATAAAACTTTTAAGTAGGTCGACTTCCGATTTTTTTTGTAAGCGAAACAGGATCTGGTCTGGTGGCATATCAACTATTGCAGGTCATTTAAAGTCAAATCCTTTTTATACATAAATTAAATATATGATGAATATTTTTAAACGAGGCAATCATAGTTTTTTCACAAAGTTAAATGGTTTCACTTATTTTTATCTAATAAGAAACACAGTTGAATGTAAAAAGAGTTCTATTGCAAACAATTTAGTTTAGCATATGTACACAGTTTTTGGTTTACACAAAGTTAAATGTGAAAATTGTTCTATTTCAAACTATTTTGTTTAGCAAAAGTAAACAGTTTAAAAGTCAAACAGTTCCACTTGACCCATTGATATGATCATATCAGGTGCAAGTACTCTGGGCTAGAGTGGACCTGGGAGCGATGGCAATGAATGGTTAATCCGCATTCCCCAAAGCTCTAGCATTATTGAAGCCTCACCATCAGATTTTTTAGTATCATATCCAGGATATTGGTTGGAGAAGTCTTACACCTCTGTAGAGATGCAGTCTATACAGCCTAAGCCGACTGGGTCAGCGGAGTCTGGGATGAAGTCAGATTCTACAGCCTGTTTAGACTCCCCAGGAATTACTTTGAAATGATACCGCTTAATAACATTTCCTATTTTAAAATGACAATCCAACAAAGAGGAGCTGGCACCTCTAAGAAATTTACTCCGTAATAAACCTGGCCATCTAAAACGAAATGTGTGAAGTGTAGTTATTGCCCAGATGTAGGACCGACAACAAAATGTTAATCTCGAGAAATCTCGTGTTCGGTGCGAGAGACAGTTAGACGAGAGAGTTGTCGAGTTTTTGAAAAAGGTCAGTCAGTTTGCTACCTGGAAATCGACATGAATTAAATCTTACAGTTTGTTTTTGACGGTCCAGACGAAAGTCATTGTTATTTATTTGGTTCATCAGAAGGAGAAAATGTGACTCAAGGTCGGCATAATGTTGGGGCACTTTGCGTGAAGCGAACCATTTTTGGAGCTGGGTCATTTTTTACCTACATCTGCATTCCTCCTCAGTAGCGCCTCAAGCTCATACTCCATTATGGTGATGGAGTAGATTCTTTCTAAGTGGAAGGCTATCGAGGATTGAGCTGATAATTTTACTCATTTCTGCCCACATTCTCTTCTCTTAACACATATCTTTAATTGGATCTATGTATTCCTCTGTCTCTATTACACACACACACACACACACACACACACACACACACATATATATATATATATATATATTTTTTTTTTTTTTTTTTTTCTTTAAAGAAAAAAACAAAGACCGGTTATTTTAGGATTATGAATTTATTTCCATCCTGTTTTGCGCTTCTGATGTAAACCAAAAATACGAAGAAAAATATAATAGGATTTCTTCTTAAATACATAATACCTATATATATATATATATATATATATATATATATATATATATATATATATATTTATCGACATGCACATAGTAATCTTACAGTTAGAACTGCTCCAATCTATCTATCTATCTCGATCTGCTGCTGTCAATACATGCAGATCTGCTCATATCTATCTATCGATCTATCTATTTGCGAATCTATGTAGCCTAACAGCTTAAGTAATTGACTCGAAGTAATCTATTTTGAACTCAAGTCACGTTAAACTTTGGACAAATTCATTTTGAAAAGTTATGAACCCCTTTATCCTGTCAGCTATGGTATAATACTCTAAGCTGTCCTTTTATAATGATGGCTTCGGCATTAAATAACCCACGAAGATTGATATGCTGTGAAATAAAGAAACCTATCTATGTGTCTATCGATCTCGCTGTGCACATATCAATGTATTTATCAATCTATGTCGATCTGCTCATAACAATCTTACGTTGGTTCGTTGCATACTTTTCTTGATGAATGGTAGAAAATGTAGGATAGTGATCGTTTGAGCTAACTACTACTTCTAAGCTTTATTAACACCTACAAAGGTGTGAGATACATTGCAAACCTTCACTGGAGGCAGTAAACCAAAAAAATGTTTTACGCATTTTCTTTCTTTTCACAGGTATTGAGCGAGAATAACCCCCAACCGTTAAAATAAGTCATATGAATTCAGAAATAAAGGTTCCAGAAAGATTTGAACTTGTTTCCCGGAACAAAATTGTATTCGATTTGGTCATAGAATTTACATCTGGCCATAGGATTCAAAATCAGTAGCCACATAACCCAATCATTACACACTATATTTTACAGAAAGCTGTAAAAGAATTAATAAAATTAATACTCTCACAATGTTCAAATAAATTACTGCTTATTTTTCCATCTTTTTTTTTACCTCGTTCTCTAGTTGATGGTGTTTAACACATTTCTTTTGCAAAGGTGTCCATTTCTTAATCAGGATATTAATATTTTAATTACCTTAATGTCAACATTAGCATTTGTATTTGCTGTTCTTTTTTTCGTCTGTATTTTGGTCAGATGTATCTGTATATCTATCCGTCTATCTGGCAAAATATCTCATCTCTTTCTTCATAATTATTCTATCTAGGTCTCATCTTGCTCTTACTTCTTCTCAATCGATAGACTTTCCTATTTCCCCAACTAATCAGTCTACCTATCTTTGTCTCTGTCTGCTTGTCTTTCGGAGTGTCTCTCTCTCTCTATATATTTTTTTTCTATCGAGATCTGTTCATATGTATCTATGTATGTATATATCTGTCTATCTATCTCTTTCTGAGTGATAGTTTTATGTCAATATTTCTTTCTTTCTTTCTGTCTTTCTTTCTTTTCACGTAATCTCAGTCAAACACTATCGATCCACAGAACGTTTTAGACAACTTCTATTGGCTCACTTAAAAAAGAAAATATGCTGTAAAAATATTTCTTTCTTTCTTTCTTTCTTTCTTTCTTTCTTTCTTTCATCTTTTTCAATCGTTGCCTAATGCATAAAACCTTTACTCTCGAACACTCCCTCTCATTTCCAATTTTCATTTTTTCTTCATTTTTCTTTCTTTGGCATTTTTTCTTTTTCTTTTTTCTTCTTCCGATCATAAAACCGTCCTTGTCTATAAAATGATATTTCGCAAATGTAAAACATAGAAATAAAAGAAAAAGAAACGAATAGATGCAGCTGGTTCGTTCTAACATTCCGTCGAAGCACAAAAGAATCCAATTTATTGAATTGTACAAATTGAATAATTAAATCTGTTGAGGCAAAGAACATGACGCTAAACAGCTTTGAAGTTTCCGATCGGGCATTGCAACAGAGGAATGTAATCGGTAAAGAAAAGAAAGAAAAAAAAGAAACAATTAAAAAAATAAAGAAAGAACATAAAGAAAAGAAAGAAAGAAAGTTGATAGTTACGACGCTACATTCTTGCATCCATTGGTGCGATTATTATTTCTATTTAATTTTCAAGAGAGAGAGAGAGAGAGAGAGAGAGAGAGAGAGTGTTGACTGTTATGAGGAATAGAACCAATCCTTTCAGATTCTCACCTTCTTTTTCCTTTATACATCTGAACCCACTCCATAATTGCGGTGGAAGTAAGAGAGAAGACTAAAATTAAAAGACAGAGAATTATCTTTTTCATTCACTGCATCTCTCATTCGGCAATCTGGCTCCAATATTTGGCGAAAAAGAAACGTTGGACTCTTGTATTCCAATCAATTTTCTGTTTCACCATTTCTCCAGCTCTAATGGTACAGTCCTCATTTGATTGCAAGTGCGGCGAAAAGGGATGGTCTTTAACACACACACACATATATATATATATATATATATATATATGTGTATATATAGTCATGATATGGACACCTCATATTGTGAAATAGTTAGCGAGCTAGATTAGCAGACAATTATTATTGCGTTCGAACCTCACTGAATGCCCCTTTCTCCTGGTCTTGTGCCGCAAGTAGACTAAATATCAATATAAATATATGAGAACGAACACAAAAATGTCCATGGGGAAATTTTCGCTCGTTTTAACCATATAATTTAAAAAGAAAACGTGTAGAAAACTAAACACTTGTTTGATAAGAGAATGATGTCTTGATGTTTAGATGAATCAGTGCGAATAAGTTTGTGGTGTTGTAAGTAAAGCGCTGAAATTAATAAGACTTCGTAAGCGCGTTCGAACTCCAGTAACATTATTACGTTCACGTTCGTGCTTATTCTCTGTTGAAAGGCATGGACTCCTTTATCCAATCAGCTACAGGTTACACAGAAACATTATCACTTTCACACAGGGACAGCTTTGGCATGAACGCTGTTATGCTATGAAATATCATTAATTGTAGATGCATCCTGATATGCAGTTTTTGACAGCACTATCTACCCTGGATAACATTCCTTTAAACCCAGAGTAAAGAAACATTAGCTTTTAGAGAACGCAGAGCCCTCTAAATCAGGGAAAGGAAACTGCAGCCTTAAGTTTACTCCTAAATAAGAAGATCTTCCACTACCTTGTTGAATGATGAATTAAAACTACACAACTCTATTTTAGAAATTGATATCCTAATTATTACACGTACCAAATAATTATTACATTTTGGTGAAAGTTTAGTAAATCGTTTAATTACTATTCACTTGTATATATCCATTAAAGATGGAGTAAACTAAAAGTTTACACTTTTGATTTTTTGTAAAGAGTAAACATTTTTTTTGTGGATTATTATCATATATGTTCACAAAAAATTTAGCTGGGCCTTTAATAATGGAAAGTCTTCTCAACTCAGCACTCAGCTAAAAGCAGTCGAATTAACGGTTTTGGTTTGGTTTGATTGTGTTTTATTGCATTTCAATCCTTGTAGACAATTTAATGCCAAATCCTGTTTGCCAATGGTCCGGGAGACCTAGGTTCAATCCCAGTTCGTGTCATACCAAAGACTTTAAAAATGGTACTTGATACCTCCTTGCTTAACACTCAGCAATATAAGTTACGTATCAAGGGTAAAGTGGAGCAATCCAGGGAAAGGAGTAGCGCCCTCTTCTAAACCTCGGTGTAGTAGCTATTGAAAAGGGAGCCTTCTGGTCGCCCTCGACTGCGGTCGCCAACTTTACTTACTTACTTTATATATATATATATATATATATATAGAGAGAGAGAGAGAGAAAGAAAGAAAGAAAGAAAGAGAGAGAGAGAGAGAGAGAGAGAGAGAGATGATTTGTTAGCAATTAGTTTGTAAGTCATATTATTTTCAAAGGAGCCAGAGACCGTTTGCACACAGTTATTTGGTTTCACGTTGGGCTATTTGGTTTAATCACATATGGTTATTTAATGCTAAATCATGTTTGTATATATATATATATATATATATATATATATATATATATAACATGTAAGGGAATAATCTATCGGTAACTCTATTTTTAAATCAGTTAGAATTATTGGTGTTAACAACACTTGAAAATATTCAACCGTGCGCCAACAAATGGGCTCAATTTTATGTATTTTAAAAGCCTAGAGAAGTTGGTTCATTTCATACACAAGGACGGATTCAGGTTTGTGCATATACCATTTGCTTGTCTGGTCAAATTTTAATATTTTTCACAACCAATTCTTGTTCAAGTTTTGAGAAAGTTTACTGCATTTTTATGCGATTAGCAAATTAGTTTTTATCAACGCTTGATCCTTAATTGTGAATTATGGTCATTATTTTCTTTAATATAATTTGTTTTAAAGGCCGGGTTTTGTGCTGCTATTAAAATTCTCTTTCCCTTTCTAAGCCTTGTCCTGGTCATCACGTGCCAATTGTCGCTAGAAATACCCATTCATTGTTTTTCTTCCATTTCAATTTGCTACTTTGTCTGTTAGTTTTTGTTTTTTTTTGTATTTGCCATAGTGTAAGTGGCTGCTGAAATTAGTGGTTTTATTTGTCTTTCAATACATTTATCGAATCTATGTATTGATGCATTTGCGCAGTCCTCGATGCAAGCGAATGTTCTCCAAACTTTCTTTCCTGACACATAGACTTTGTCAATATAATCTCTCAGGTGTTATACCATGTTCATTGCTACCAAGTTCCTTGTGTTTTAGTCCATCCGCTTGAATTCCCCCCTTTAGAATTTAACAATTGCTCGGTGTACCTTACAACGTGGAGTCGCCAGGTATTTATTCTATTGATGATACTTCTGCTGCAGGGCCTAATGTAGAGTGGTTTTCTTTTATGGAACTCTTCAACTATTTTTTCTTTCCTCCCTGTTTGTTTGATTGTGTTTGCTTCAAACATCTGCGAGTTATTGTGTTTCTCTTTTTCTCCAAGTTTTCTGATTCTTTCTTTATTTGGTAGTTCTAGTCCTTTCATTATTTCCCTTTTCCCAATTTTCATTATGGACATGGCACATTTTTCAAAGACAAATTCATTTCCTATATCCTAGCTGTAAATTCGTATATTTTGTACCATGTTTCTTCTTCTTCTTCTTCTTCTTCTTCTTCTTCTTCTTCTTCTTCTTCTTCTCTGGTAAGTTCTAAGTTCTTTTCACTCTTTTTTTCTTTTTTTTTTCAATCTGTCGTCTACTGAAACAGTAAAGTTTTCAAGACGGCGAATTGTCCTTTTTTACTGACTAAGCACAAAGTCTGATTTTTTACCGGGAACAGGTGATCCGTTTGTATTTTCAAATCCCAGAGAATTCTATGTTTCTTATTCTCAAAGTCATATTCTTGTTTAAGCATATATCATATTCGTATAGTCAAAGGTCAGTTTTTTGCACAGTTTCCCGTGAATCATATTTCCTACACCGCGGTTTCTAGTCTTATACTGCTTTTGCACTAGTTTTCTACATTTACTGATTATGTAATTAATCAATTCATCTTTTTCGCCACATCATCTACACTTGCTATTCTATTGCACATTATCGATTTTCGCTTCAGTATAATTGGTCCTTTTGGTGTTGTTTTGTGCATTCACTAGAAAAGAATCAGTTCCTTCTTTATGGTTTATCTATCTTAGTCAATTTCAGGTCTTCTAGCGTGAGATTACACCATTTTCTGATTGAAATAAATAAACAGTTGTTCTTCTTTCCATTATTGTTTCCTATGTTTTTTTGTTGATCTATTGTTTTCATGCTGTCAGTTCTGTTACCGACCGTTCTAATAAATCTGCTTTTCTCTTTTTTACATAGCCTTCCATATACTGAGGAATCAACGGAATCTTCAAAGCTGGCGAGTCCGCTTACTCCTTCTTTTCTTGACACATATAGTCTATCTACGTCATCTGTACGTAAGGCCTTATGCATCGTCCAATAACTTTCTTTTTCTCGGGTTAATATGTCTGAGTTCTTTCCTTGTCTGTTTTAAAAATGGTCTATGGTATCTTACAAGGGGACAACCAGGTGCTTTTTCCTTTGACAAGTTTTTTTACTGCAGAACTTGGTTTCGAGAAATTTTCTCGTTCAGTTGTGGTACTCTTATCAAAAGTTTGCCATCATCTCTGCTTGTTTGGTGGTGTCTGATTTTAATATTCCCAAGTACCTGTAAGTTTTCTATTCTCCAAGCGTTAAGATTCATTCTTGATTCGATAGTCCCATTACTTTCGTTATTTGTCTTTTTCCACTTTTCGTTATCAGCATAGCATATTTATCGAAAGTAAATTCATTCTTATATTCATATTTTTGTTCATTCTTATTATTCATATTGTTTGAATCAGTCTTCAATTCTTTTTCATTTTTGGCAAACTGCTTGATGTTGTCTGTATACATAAGGTAATTAATCTTTCTTGCTATTTTGCTAATTTTTTTACCCCAGTAAATTTTCAAAGTATATTATTACGTCAGTGCTAGTACAACTAGTAATGGCGAAAGTACCGCTCCCAAGAATTCGTCTTGAGGTTTTGACTGCTGTTGTTTTTCCTCCCAAAGTCAATTCCACTTTCTAGTTTTTCATGGTTTCACTGACGAATATTGACTTTGGTGGATAGTTTGCACATTTTCTGACATTCTATAATCCAGTTGTACCGGACCATATCACATACCGTTGTGTAGTCAATATATATATATATATATATATGTGAGTAAAATTATATATATATATGCGTGTATATATACATATATATGTATATACATATATGTGTATACATATATGTGTATACATATATGTATATATATATATATAGAGAGAGAGAGAAAGAGAGAGACACACACACATATATATATGCATATGAATATATGCATATATATAATATGTGTAAAAGTAAAGATGGCGGCCGTAGTCGAGAGCGACCAGAAGGCTCTCTTTTCAATAGCTACTACACTGAGATGTAGGAGAGGCCGCTACTCCTTTCCCTGGATTGGTCCACTTTACCCTTGATACGTACCTTATATTGCTGTGTGTTAAGCAAGGAAGTATCGAGTACCATTTTAAAAGTCTTTGTATGATACGACCTGCGATTGAACCTAGGTCTCCCGGACTATTGGCGAACACTCTACCCACTTGATCATTATATATATATATATATATCTATATCTATATATATATATATATATATATACATATATATATATATTTGTGTGTTTGTGTGTGTGTTAATGTATGTCCGTGTGCATATATAAATACATATATATATATATATATATATATATATATATTTAATCCGAGGAAAACAGTCTAACGTTCGACTTATTTTATTGTAATCCAAGATTCATTGGAATTTCCATTGAGTGCTCAATGACGATGGCTATTGGATATAGAACTAAATTTTCATTAAAAATATATCCTCAACGAGAACATTCTTTATAAATTGGACGAAGCAACTTCAATTTAGTTGTTCCATATTAATTTGTTTCTGATTTTTATGACCTTCATCAGATGGGGTTAATACAAGGTGCATAAAATAAGTTTCCAGGCTTTTTTCGAATGGGCACTTTTATTGATGGTACACATATGAAACTCTAGTTCCCTTCGAAGTAATCTCCCCCGGCTGCAATGCACTTGCTGTACCGTTCCAGCAACTTCTGGAAGGCCACATGGAAGTCTTCTTGTGTGATCGTGTCCATGACATTCTTTACAGCCTCTCTGATCTCCTCAATTGTCTCATAATGACAGCCTCTGAACTTATGGAATAACCAAAAGTCACACGGAGCAAGGTTTGGACTATAGGGAGGCTAAGGAACTGTCTTGATGCCCATCTTGCTTAAATAGTCTGTGACAAGGATGGAGTTGTGGACTAGTGCATTGTCCAGGTGAAAATTCCACTGACCCGATTTGAAGAGTGCTAGTAACCCTGTCCCTAACCCTTTGGCCAATCACCTATTGTGTATTGACTTATTTACTCCTCCCACACCTTTCATAATCCCTCACAGATTCCCTACCTTCCTTGAATCTCATGCCACTCATAAACTGATGCTTGCTTCTTGCAAGATGGTCCAAAAGCAGTCTGAAGCATTCCACGCCTTTCTGTGGCATTTTTTTCCCAAGTTTAAAACAGAATTTTATTGCATATCCTTCTTACTTACGTCCAGATTGCATTTTTGAAATTCACCAGCTGTGACAATCAGGCTTTAGTAGAGTGTATTCCAATTGCTACTGTAGCAGTTCATTTGAACCTGAAATCATAGAAATTAGTCAGTCATCTCATAAGTTGCATAGCAATAACACACTGAATTTTCAAGTGTCTACAACCATTTCAAATGCCAATACGAAAAACTGGAAACTTATCGTATTCATCTCGTATATCGGTGCTTCGGATATTAGGTAGACTTCCCTATCTCGTTTTCGGCAAGAAGAGACAAAAAATCTTATCTATTTCCTTATGAAATATTAATGTTCAATTATTCCTCTATTTTATTTAATATTTGTTTTAAAGAATTAATGTTTATATATTGAACTGTTTTTTTATTGTTTAAAAACTGGTGAATATCGGTGGGTGTTACAAGTGAGTTAAGGTATATTTTGAATAAGTAACCTAAATTCCAATAATTAAATAACCGTCCCTAATAATAATAGACCCCTAACATCAAAAATATAAAGGAAAGTTAGAAGAGTGTTTAAAAATATGGGACTAAAAAGAGAAATCAGCTCGAACTTTAAAATAATCAACTGTTTAGATGTCACATCTAACTTAAATGATAATTCCTATAAACCATGAAATAAAACCAATACAATACAAACATACATTATTGTTAATTCCAACCATCCAACAACCATAATTAAACATATTCGATAAACATTAGAAAAAATATATTATCGTCTCAAAAATGATATTTAACAATCACAAAGGATTTAAAACGAACCCATTCTTAACAGCCGATATAACAATGAACTTAAAAACACAGAAACCAAAAAATATAACAATATAATTGTTTAGATAATTGTTTAGAATATCATAAAACTGAGAATATACATATAAATAGCAAAAATATTTATAAAAGTAGAATTTACACCATTTTTGTTCGAAATGAATTAACAGTTGTTCTCCTTTCCATTATTGTTTCCTAGGTTTTGTTGATCAATTATTTTCATGCTGTCAATTCCGTCAATAAAAATTATTTGGTTCAACCCACCTTTTTGCAAGCTCTCAAATATCAATATAGGGTTTATTCTAGATTAATAAACAAACACTTTAAAAAAGATAAGCGACTTAGGAAAATAACCAAGAGGAATAATGTCGAAATTAGCAATTCTTGTACTAATAATATATCTAAAATAATTTCCAACCACAAAAAAAAAAAAAAAATTAATGGATAAACTAGAGGAAGATAACAATAACAAACCAAAACAATATTGCAATTGTAAAATAAAAAATATTAGTACCTCCTAAAGAATAAATACAACCTAAATAATATTATATATCAAGCCAATACCTCAACCATAGAAGATAGCACAAATAATAAAGCATACATAGGTATTACCAGTTTGAACAGGAGTTATCATAACCACTTACATTCATTCAAAAATCCAAAATTTATAGATCAAACAAGCCTATCTAAATACTGTTGACATTTGAAAGAACTAGGACTTACACCTATTATAAAGTGGAAGATAAAAAGATCCACCTCTGCATACAGTTTAAACAGGAGGTGTAATTTATGCCTAGAAGAGAAAATATATATATTGAAATATAGAGATAAGAATCTACTTAATACGCGAGAAGAATTAATAATAAAATGTAGACACAGAAATAATTATATAAACATAGTTAACTTTAAAATACATATAAACAATCTACAAACTAAATCCAACAGTGAAGCACTAACAGAAAGCCAAACTATAAATAAAGTAAAATAAATGACACAAAATAGCCTCTCATAATGAATATATAGTTACTACAAAAAATAAAACAGCACCACATCTATATATAAATATAAACCCCTTTTAGAAAAATAAAGGAAAAGAAAATTAAATGCAAATGGGAAAGAAAGATCTAAATTTAAAACTAACTTAAAAATAATGAGGAACTAACATAGATACTACACCATCTGGAGAAAAGATAAACTAAGGTGGGACATCTAATCAATTTATAATTAAAATTGCAACTTGATATTTATACATATATTATATAATAAAGAGTCTAAGACAAAAACCAAAATTTTATTACAATATGAATACATTACTCATCACGATCAACCTAATTTTAGGGGGTGTCCTCGTGGTGTAATGGTTAAAGCGATGGAGTAGTACGCGAGTTCGTACTCCAGTCGCGCTATTACGTTCACTTTCGGGCAAATACCCTTAGGAAAGGTATGACCCCCCTTATCCTCCCAGCTATGGGTTAAATAGTACCACTACTGTTCTTCTAGGAGAATGGCTTTGGCATCAAATAACCTAAAAAGAGTTGATATGCCATTAAACAAAAAGAATCCAATCCAATCCAAACTAATTTGGAAAAAAATGATGAAGTAATTCTCCCTAATAAAGAATCAACTAAAAGTTGGTTACAATATATCCCCTAAAAGAACATTAAGTTAATTTGATTGTAATAATAATTATCAAAAACACATAGACAATATCATTAAATTTTGAATACTAACATTATTTCCAAAAGCTATCTTTGATTCAATCATTTATTTTGATTTCATAATTAGTCTACTCACTCCCTGCTGACATGAAAACAAAAATCATACAAATTTGTGAAGCTGTATATCTGAATATACTAACATCTTTAGTGATTTGGGGCCATTTGGGGTGTAGAGTTCAATAAACAAATTTTCATGAGATTTGACTCCTAAACTTATCAGGAGCCCAGTTTATTTCCCTAACAACAAAAATGAAGCTCTTCAGTCACAGGTGTGGCTTTCGGTTTCAGATTAAGTATTACTGCGTTCATCTTTTTACATATCAATTTTTGAAAAACTACCAATATAAAATAGTTATTATCTTAGAAAATGAAAAAGATAAAACAAGTTGCAGGTAATCTTTAGAAAGCTCAAAGGATACTGTTTTAGAGTGATCAAAATTTAAATCGCAAATATTATCTTTAGATGTAAAAATTGACTTTAAAATTTGTCTCTTTTGTAAAAACCAGATTAAATTTAACAGCAATTGATGATGACAGCACGAAGTTTTCATATTTCTTTCACACAGCTTAAGCCCCATTTAATAGATGATTGAAAATCCCATTTTATACTTTTTCAAGACAAAATACGTTCCTGTTTAGAACTGGTAAAAAATGTTGAGTAAATATCATATTAGATTCTAGATTTCCGGCTTTCTCTCTACAGTGTACCCTAACCATATGATCAAAATGCATTGAATCAGAAATAATTAGAGTTGATAGGAGCTTGAGAAAAAGGCGTTGGACTCTTGATTAGGCTAGAATCTATCTATCATTTTCACATCTTTTCATAAACCTTTACGATGTATTCAGCTTCTTACCTCAATAATATGAGGCACTAATCGTGACTCTAAGTCTACACTTACACACACACACACACACACACACACACACACACACACACACACACATATATATATATATATATATATATAGTCATCCACAGATAGACAGTTCCATTTTGTTACAACTGTTCAATGTGGCCATACAGCAATATGGTTATTTTACGTCAATCAGATATCTTACCACAGAGTCACCGTCTTTCTCCTCGTAAGTGAAGAATGTGTTTATGCATATAGGCTATCGTCTACTGGAGTGCTCAATTCATGAGAAGAGCTTATCATGGCAGTGTTTTCTCTTTTAAAAATATTTTGGACAGACACTTTGTTCCTGCCTATTCTGTCTTTGATGCGTTCAAATCTTCGTATGAGTCGTTGGACTTCTGCATAGAATGAATTCACGATGTCGCAGTTTTTTCCCTCAGCATTTCTGTCCCCAACTGGAACCAATAATGAAATGGCTAGCGCAATAATGAGTTACATACATTTGTATAATGAGATGGAAGACTAACAAATGGGTGGGGAATTTTCAGGAGAAAATAATTTTAGAAGAGGCAAGATAAAGATTTGGGAGTATAAACGTTAAAGGCTTTTTAAAGTGTGGCTTTTAAGTTCTAAGTTAATCTTCTTAAGGAAAGTTTGCTACTTTTGATATAGAGAACTTTAAAGATTTTGAGGTTTTGCTTATTTTTCTTTGTGTAATATGGAGGTTTTTCAGTTAGATTTTTTCTGTATTTGGAGGAGGGGCATGAATATGTTGTGAGTTGTTGAGAGATGGAACTAGTGTCGGATAGGTGAAATGATAAACATTTTGACAATTCTTCAATTCAGTGTATAAATAATGTGAAAATAACTAATTTCTTTCTGCCTTAATTTCAATAGAAAATATGCATATATTTTTAAAATGGCTCACATAAAGCATTTCATAAACGGAGCCCGAATGATTATTTTTCACTCATTATTCTAAAGGAACTTAACAGCATAAAAGAAACATCTATATCTCATGCAATATTTGCAAAAAACCCATCAGCAACACTTTAGACCTTCAAAGTGAGCAAACCAACATCGAAAAACCTTTGTCTTGATAAGCGGTCTTTTAAATAACTGATAAATATACAAAGCAAAGCTGATATGTTTCACAAATAAGTTTAAAATTGCGTCGTATGTTGCTGGAGATATTAACATGATAACAATTTAAATCAAGTGATTTCCTTGATTTAAAGAACCATTTCTAATCTTAACAATTCAGAACGCAGATACTAAAGACAGTGCCACATCAAAGACAATTATGTTTTAAAAATTGATGAAATACTAAATTGTTTCCATTTCCTTTTTCCAACTCAACTTTCTTTAAGAAAAACCGTGTCTAATAAGAGACGTACATTTCTCTAACTTGGAGGTCTCTAGTCCTTTTCGTAACCACTAAGATTTTTTTCCTAATGGTCCTTCTAAATAAAATACGATTCAAGACATGATTATTTAGACGCGTGTCTGTATGGCCGTCTGTGTACTGTTCGTTTGTGCATGTGTTATTACGACTCGTCGGTCGGGCATCTTGAATGAGATAAATTGATGTGTAAAGGGAAAATGATTCTGGAAATGTAATATTAGATTGTGAAAGACATAATCAATGGTAGGAAAAAACCGTTGTTGTCAGGTAAAAGAAGGATATTAAAAAATAATAATATAAAAAGAACTATATGAAATCAATCCAAGCTGAGAGAAGTCGAATGAGGATAAGTTGAAAGGAATGGAATCAAAAAAAAGATAAAAGGACGAAATATATTCGAATAAGAGAAGTTAAAACGAATATATTTTAATAAGAAGATTGAGAGAAGAGATGCGATTATTAGAAGGAAAGAAAGAAAGAAAGAAAGAAAGGGATAAGAAAGGAAGATAGAGAGAAACAACTTCAGATAAACTACTCTCTAAAAATATAAAAAAATCAACGTGAAAAAAAAGACGGTTGTGTGTAGACCGGGCTGAACATATTTAAAACGAGTGTAAGGAGCAAGAAATGACAGGTTTGTTGTAAGAAGGAATTAGATAATTGAATTTAAGTAAGGAGGATGGAATGAGATGTGCATTGAGCAAATAAAAATTGTCCTAAAGGAAAAAAGAAAAAGAAAGCAAAAATACAAGTCAGGAATAAAAGAAGAGAAGTAGAACGAAAACTTTAATAGGACCAAGAGAAGATGACAGTAAGGTTAACACACACACACACACCACTCACACGCAAACATGCACACACACGTGCGCTAACACACACGTGCGCTAACACGAACGCGCACAAACATATATATATATATATATATATATATATATTGAGAGAGAGAGGGAGAGAGACAGACAGACAGAGACAGAGACAATATTAAGATATGATAAAATCATTATTTTTCTCAAACTATTGAGTTAAATAAACATAAATAAAAACATGCCATAACATTTTCTAGGCAACTGGCGTCACTTCCCTTGTTTCAAACAAGGTTTTTCTGACAATATTTAAATTTAGTTTTAATTTGAGCTGATCAGTCTGTCATTGAGAAGAAAATAGCTGTTTTAAATGTGATGCAAATTTACAAGAATCCACTGTATACCCAGAGACAAACTCACACACACACACACTGAAAAACACAGACACAGACACACACACACACACACACAAACACACACACACACACACACACACATATATATATATATATATATATATATATATATATATATATATATATAAAGTTTGACGACAAAAAGTTTCATTTATCAACTATAAAAAAAAAACACAATCATCAGATGAAAATTTATGACGAAATAAACAATTGGATGAATTATCACAACTATGCAGTGAAATTGATTATTACACGGTGCCGCAGCGGACGTGAGAAAAAAAAAAGGAAAGAAAACCTTCCATTTAAAAAAAAAAAACAACCTACACACATATATATATATATATATATATATATATATATATATATATATATATGTGTGTGTGTGTGTGTGCTGTATTATACAATGCATTCATGTTGATAGGATCGCATCCACTAACCATTTTTGACTCAATGACAGGTGCAGCTGTTTACACACACACACACACACACACACACACACACACACACACACACACACACACACACACACAAAACAACAACATTTCTATTACATTAATAGAGAAGGTTTATGAGGATCATTAAATAAGTTTACCGACTTTTTTGGATGGGAACTTTTATTAATAGTACACACTTGAAACTCTAGTCCCCTTCGAAGTAATCTCCTCCGGCTGCAATGTACTTGTTCTAACGTTCCAACAAATTCTGGAAGGCCCAATGGAAGTCCTCTTGTGTGAGCGTGTCAGTGACCTTCGCCACAGCTTCTTTCAACTCTTCAATTATCTCATAACGACAGCCTCTGAGCTTAGGGAATAACCAAAAGTCACAGGGAGCAAGATCTGGACTATAGGGAGGATGAGGAACTGTCTTGATCCCCATCTTGGTCAAATAGTCTGTGACAAGGAGAGAGTTGTGGACTGGTGCATTGTCCTGGTGGAAATTCCACTGACCCGATTTGAAGATTGCTGGCCTCCTCCGACGGAATCTCTTGCTGAACACCCTTATAACCTCAACATAGTAACACTAAGCCTAACCCTAACCCTTTGGCCAATCAACTCTGGTGTATTGACTTCCTTAGTCCTCCCACACGTCTCATCATCCCTCATAGACTCCCTGCCTTCCTTGAATCTATGATGCCGCTCAAACAATGATGCTCGATTCATGCAAGATTCTCCAAAAACAGTCTGAAGCATTCCATACGTTTCTGTGGCATTTTTTCCAAGTTTAAAACAGAATTTTATTGCATTCCGCTCTTCTAAAGTGTCCTCAAGTTCAGATTGCATTTTTGAAATTCACCAGCTGTGACAATCAGGTTTTAGCAGCGTGTATTCCAGTTACTGCTGTAGCTGTTTATTTGAACGTGGAATCATAGAAATTGGTGAGTCGTCTCATAATATGTATTGCAATAACATAGTGAATTTTCTAGGGTCTACGACAATTTTAAATGCTTGCACAAAAAAGTCTGGTATCTTATTAAATGCACTACGTATATGTATTTTCCATCGATATAAAGCCAATATAAGATCCAACAGCATGTTCACTTAGATTATAAATGTATTTACAATTTTCTTTAATTTATGACACTAAATTCATATATATACTTTGACTGCTGTATATCTATAATTTTGCTTGACTGCTCGTTTATTTTTACACCATGATTACACTTTTGTTATTTGATACCAAAATCAGTCTCTTTTTTCTAAGGGATATTATTTCAAATAACTAACGATAATAGAATTTGTAAAAAATTAGACTTCAATTTATTAATACAATACAAATAATTTATAAAGTTATATGGTTTAAAGCATTCCAACACATGAATTACAAAAGTGGCCTGCGTTAAAATATTTTCCAAAGTTCAAAGGTTTATCAAGTGATGTAAGATCGCCATTCCATGCTGAATTCAAAAATATTATTCATTATGTTTGGTTAAGTGATGTTGTTAAGATGTGCTTCAATAAATTGCACACAATAATAACACAAAAGGCTGTGAACTCTACTTGTCACAGCTGATCGTGAGTGCCTGATGTTTTGTATAGCATATAATGTTGTATGTGCACTTAACTACAGTGTACCAGCCTACTCGCGAAACTCTCATATGCATAAAGGGGGTCGAGCTTATCCCTCAGCTTAAAACGATTTATAGGTACTGTGTCAAGTGTCAACGATGGGCTGAGGGTATATTTATATTTTCTCTTTTCAGTTTGACATTTGTATTCCTGTAAAAATGGATCGAAAGTGTTAGAATAGTCCAGACAGGTTTTTTTTATACCTGCGCAAACGTCAAGCAAAACTCACTGACTTTGTGAAGAAGGCATATCGAAATTACTTTGGAGTAAAACTTGAGGATCAGGATATGCTATTTGCTACCCACATTTGCTGTAAAACATCCGTGGAGAACCTGAGGATTGGAGGAATTGTTAAAGGAAGAGTATGATATTTGCCTTTCTGGAGTGGAGAAAAAGATCACCTTACAGACTGATTTTTCTGCATGATAGATCTTACAGGAATAAATCGTAATACCTCGATGTTCTTCCTGCCATAAGACCAATATTATATATATAATCTTCATAGATTAGGCCTTTTCCATTCCTCAACAAAATGGTTGCATGGAATATAGCCCTGATTCCGAACATAGTAACATGACTGTTGCAGCAGGAGATTGTAACGCTACCGGACCGTAAAGTGTTACCTTACGTAAAGGAACGTAAAGGATAAAAGTTTTAACTTACGAGACCTAAAATGAAAGAGTAATTACATTATGCAAAACAGATGAATGACCCTGTTGTTTCCTTACGAAAAAAATTATTACCACAACTGTTTTTCCAGTAGTCATCGCAAAATGAGAGAAATAGAAATAGAAAGGAAGATGTGAGTCATATTACTTTGAAACACAGGGTTTCATTCGTGGCAGACGAGAGGAAATAAAAAAAACACCGGCCCCATTTCTTCTTCACCAATGAAACCATCACCCCCACTGGGCCGCTCGTCTCAAATCCCGACTGGACCTGAAAAAGGACTGCTCGACGCCAAATCATCGTCTGCTAAACATCTGTCCGATCAACTTCAACTAATTGACTGTTAAATAACTCTGGTTATATATATTATTCAAATATCGTTGACTAATCATATATTACTGGATGACGCAAACAAGTCAGAAGAAGACAACCAGCAAGTACCCTTGACACAAAGAGATCTCAATGAACTGATACGAGACCTGAACCTTTCAACGGAGTAAGCCCTGTAAGCAGCTGGGTTCACGTCTCAACAAAAAATGTTCTACTCTAACTTGGTTGCGTGAGATAATTAATAGTTTTTTACGTTCCAGGATAAGTTATCATTAGTTAATTGCAACAGCAATGCTAGATTGACCAAATCAATGGGCTTAATATATGATGCTACAGAATGGAAACTTTTATTGGATCTTCCATCAGAATCAATTCATTTATATAATGGAAATAATTTATATCTATCTCTATAAGGCATTTAGAAGAAATCAAAGAAACTTCCAACAGTATTGATAATTTGCTGTCAGCTGTTAACAAATTAGATCACAAATGGTTTATCTGTGGAGATCTTCCGCTGGTTGGACGAGTCCTTGGTCTCCAAGGTAGGTACACAAAGCATCTTTGTTTTCTGTATCTCTGGGACAGCCGGGCTTATAGCCTACATTATGTCAGACAAGAGTGGCCGTAAAAATAAGTGTGAAAACCTGGCTCTCATAACGTATAGTCTTATAGCCGAACAAAATATTGCTTCTAACTTTTGTGAGGGTAGTGGACAGAGAAGTCAGTGGGTTTGCTTTCCTACAGGATATTTTCTCACAGATAAGCATGGAGAAACTCATAGCTGGTATATTTGACGGCTCTCAAATAAGAGAACTTATGAAGGACCCACTGTCTGACGAAGTATTGTGTGAAGCTAAACTATCTGCTTGGAAATCTCTGAAGTTAACTTGTTACAAACTTCTTTGGAAACCATGGAAGTGCGGAATATAATAAGGATACTGAAGAGCAACTGAAGAGTTTACACTAACTCGGGACACAAATGTCAGTCAAATTGCACTTTCTGCGGTCACACTTGAACTATTTTCCTAAGAACTATGAAGATTTAAGTGAAGAGCAGAGTGAGCGCTTTCACCAAGAAAGTTGCACTATCGATGAGCACTACAAAGGTCGGTGGGATGTAAACTTTCTCGCTGCCTACTGGTGGTGCTTGAAACGGGATGCGATGGCTGCCGAGCACAGAGAAAGCACCTGAATAGACCTTACATCCATGAATAGCTTCTTTTGTGTATTTTTCAGTTTACTGTGACACAATGTGAGCTTTCTGTGAATATATATACCCTAAATTTACCTTTATTCAACAAGAAAATGAATAGAGTAATTATACGGTTCTATACATTTCAAGCAAGAGCTCTTATCTTAAAAATTTGATCTGATTGGAAGAAATGAGTAAGATTTCTGGATTCAGCGTAAATTACTGCCATAAAATCAGTTATATATATACACATTGGTAACATCGTAGGCCAGTGTAATCTATGCACAAAAACTTGTTTTCAAATAACTGTTCATATTTACAAATAATCCTCATTTCTCTACACACAACTATATGTTTTCACTTATTCACATCTTCCACAAAGTTAGAGAGTTCTCATTTCTTAGTGGCTACCGTGCAGGATTGTGACATCTTAGTGAGTGAATTCGAGCTCGAGTCCTACTATTACGAACACTTTCTGACTAATAGTCTGTGGAAATGTATGAAGACCTTTATGTAAATTAAATTGAAGAATTAAAGTTCTTCTACAACGATTACTTTAAATTAAATCAACCACTTAGATAAATATACCATTAAAAAAAGTAAGAAACCAATCAATCCAAATCCAATAGAAATTTACGTACAGTTATGTTTCCAAACATTCTTAATACTAAAAATATCTACGTATTTAGATGGTTTCAAGTATTTATATCTAATACAAAGAAGTTGCAGACAATTATATGGCAAGCAATAATATGGTTTCAAGTATATAATAGCAAACCTTTGTTGACAATTATAGATTCAAGTAGCTATTTTGATACAACGATTTTTCTCAGTTATTCATATCAATAATAATTTTCAAACAGGTGCCCGTGGTGTAATGGTTATCGTCGTAGAAAATGGACATTTCGACTCGAGTTCAAATCCTGGACGAAAATGATTGCATTTCACGTAGCACTAATACCCTTGAGAAAGGTATGAATCCAATTGTTCTCCCTCCAGCTATGGGTAAATAGTATGACAGACTGGGTTCTTCAGCCTTGGTAAGGCAACTAGTCTAGGAGAAGGAAAACTCCGAATTCCAACATGTTAAACTCCGCTTAAAAATTGACCTTGTGTCCGAGCGGAGGGGTTGGTAAATAGGATAATTTTCAAACAGACCAACTAATAATCGTTTAAAATTTATTTGATATAGATTTGTATCCGATACTGAGGTTCTGGGAATTGAGCTTTGATGAATGTGAAGCCATCAATTCGTTGTCATTACTCTCACATCAAATCTAAGCCAAAGGCTTGTACCTGTTAGAATAGCATCTATGGGTCAAAGTGATATATTTGGAAATGTTTAGGATTATATTGGAATACTTTAAACCATATAGTTATAAGTAAAATTAAGTATTACGTAGGAATACTTGAAACCATATAATTTTGTGAAAATTATTTAAGGTAAGAATAATTATCTGAGGTTGTAATGTTAACATATTAACATTACCGACTAGAAATTATGTAACTTTATTTTTGAAGCTAATGGCTAAAATAAATGAAACAATAATACAAATGATTGTATCAACACAGACATAAAAATGCATACATGCATACATATATGCGAATTATTAAAAATCCTCGCACAAAAAACAAAGCAAAACAAAATACAAAACAAAACAAAAACAAAACAAAACATAAAGAATGACTTCGTCTTGAAATAACTTGACTATAGTTTACAAACTAAAACAAACCAACTTGTTTTTTTTTTGTTGTTTTTTCTTAAAATTTCTTTTTAAAAGCCATAGATTAATCACTGTCAATTTGCCGGATGTATTTCATCTTTCAGAATTTCCAAAGATGATCGAAATTTTTCGGCTGTATATATATAGATACATACATAGATACATAGATATATGTTACAGGAGTATCAAATTGTATTTACAAAAAATAACCCTATAACCACCACAGTAATTCAACCATAGAAATATTAACACAGAAATGGTTGTGTCACAACACAGTAATTTGACCCTTATTACATGTAAAGTTGCCAACTCACAAACCATTCAGGTTGTATAAGCTAATAAATGTCTGTTAGACCAGCACTGATTGTATAGGTTGACTGCCAAGCACACAGTAGACTACTGGTGAATTAAAATTTACCGAGTAAATCTAAAAAGGATTGGCGGGGATAACCTGTAGCAAAAGCGTATAATAAGTATATTGAATTTTAAATTTATAAGGGATTCCGGTTACATACATTTAAAATGACAGTGTGGTATCTTAAAATCAGAGTATTAATCGTCAATAGAAATAACCTTCGAATAAATCTAATTTAAAATGTTGCCCCATACAATTACAGTGATAACACCAACGCACGAATATTCAATAAACTAACCTTATGTCTCATTAAACTCACATTAATCAAGCTGTGTATGGTGTATGTAATATTTCTTTGAAATCAGATTTACATCAGCCATACTGGAAACATGCAAATCATACCTACGCGATCTTATATTTGTATTAATCCACAATCTATTGCATTATCATGAATTGCGAAAATAACCAACATCTCGTAGTTGTCTGACAAACCAGTAGGGTGTTGGGATTTAAATGTTGTGTCAAAGTTCAATGTAATAGATAATATTGGTTTTGATTGGATAATACCTGGCAGAAATAATTAAATCCTGGTATATTAGGGTTAAAGAAAGTAACGTTTTAACAGTACGGAGGGTGTACTCTTATATGCCCCGCACTATATATATATATATATAGAGAGAGAGAGAGATAGATAGATAGATAGAGAGAGAGAGAGAGAGAGAGAGAGCATTTATTTTGGATTGATTCCTAAATTAGCATGGCCATTGCAAATATATGAGGTATCACTTACAAAAGTTGAAACAATGGAGCGGTTAATCATTAAATTTATTAAAAAATGGTTGTGAGTACCTAACTCCTAAACAAATGTGGCACTATCAACAAAACTAAAACTTCCAACGTTGTCACTTGTTGAGGAAGATAGATTCGGAAAAGCGAGACTTTTCCTGATGCTTCGCGACTCTCGCAACCTATTGGTGAAGAACGCCCAGCCTTCTGTGAAAATAGAAGGCAAACATAGCTGTTGAGAATGCAGAATCTGCCCTCAGGATGAAGGAAAAAATTAGCACTGTGGCAAATGGAAAAAGCAGGTCTAGGCCTACATCCATAGCGTTGGAGGTCCCAAGAATCCACGTTAAACAGAAGAAAAATGGTGTCGGAAGAAATTCATCATCTTGAGGAAGTTAGGCGTTTTGCTACAGTTGTAGCGCGCATGGACCAAGTGGGGGAGTGCAAAAGACAGAGCTGCCCCATGCAGCGACATTAAGCACATGGACCCAAAGAAATTATGTTTCCTCATGAATGCAGTCTAAGTCGTCTTACCAACACCAGTCATGCTTGGGGAATAACTACATCCGACAGATGCAGAGCATATGGAAAAATTGCCAGCTTCAAACATATTCTCACTGGATGTGAGTATGCTCTAAGAAGATATACTTGGAGACATAACGAAGTCCTGGAGATTTTTGCTGAGGCTTCGAAAATATGTTGTGAGACTGCTAATAAAGTTCTAAATATAATCAACAATGGAACAATTCAGTTCGTTAAAGAAGGAAATATTTCGAAACGTGCCCATAAAAAACATGCGTAAACCATCATTGCTTGTGGGCTACACGGACTGGCACGTCGCAACCGATTTAAAACATAACTTCATATTTCTAACTGAATTAGTGTTAACGAGAAAGCGTCCAGATATTGTCATTTGTTCTGTAAAGCATAAAAAAAGTTTTCGTGATTGAGTTAACGGTCACTTTTGAAGAAAATTTCGACTAGGCACATCAGTGTAAGTAGGAAAAATGTGAGGATCTGCGAGAACAATGTGTCAAAAATGGCTGGATAACAAATGTATTTCCTATCGAAGTGGGATACAGAAGTTTCATTGCCAACTCAACCTCCATTTTCTTGACTAGTCTTGGACTTTCTCCATCAGACAAGAGAAAATACATGGAAAAGATCCAAGATAAGGCTTTAACTGCATCAGCGTGGATATGGTAATGCCATAAAATGATAACAATCTACAAAGTCTGGTGGTGTCGTGAGATACTGCTGGGGCAGTCTGGGTTAATGGAAATGATGCTCGGGTGCCGAAAACATGCCTGAACCCAGAGTCATCATCTGATGAAGTCTTTGTTGGAAGCAATGTTGTTGTACAAACACCAGTTATAGTATGATATCTCCAATACATATAGTACGAATTAACATAATATATACATAGATAATTCTATAAAAAATTGCATCAATTACAGTTTATTTTTTTAAATGTTTCTTATGTGACAATCTTTCGTGACATAAAATATGCTTTGAAATTGCATTAATATCTACGTTCATGTAGGGAATTTTTCAATTTAATCGAAGTTATTTTTGCTAAAAATTGTTATATTAAAATCAACAAAATTTTGAAAGAACATAGTAATTGCATAGATGAGGTTGGCTCATTCTGTTAGAATGGGTGGTTTGTTATTCAATATTTTTTTATATATTAATAGTTGTGGTAGATGCTATTTCATTTATAGTATTTTTTTTATTTCATTAGTGATAGCTCCAAGGATTTGTAAACAGTTTTTATTGTTATTTTTTTAAATTGTTAATTAGGATCTTACTTATATCTTCGGATTTGAGTTTGACAGTGTCTTTGTTATGCTTTGTCATTAGATGCTGTTTTATGGCTCTTACGTCAGTGAAGTGGCAGGTATGGTGACGTGGGAGTGTAGTTGTTGTATGACTAATGTAGGTATTATGTAAGTGTTATGTTATTTTCTGAAAGACTCTCTCAAAATGGACATGTACATTTTACACTTCATCTACTGACAAGCATAACAAAGATTCTCAAAAACTCGAATCCCCAGATAAAGAAAGATCCTAATAAACAATAAAAAATCATACATAAAAATAACAATAAAAACCGTTAACAAATCCTGAAAGCAATAACTTTAAACAATTAAAAAACTACTATAAATTAAAGAACATTCAACATTATTATAAACATGTTAAACGTATTCAATAACTAACTACCCATCCAAAAAGAGTGAGCCAACCCCATCTATATTATAAAGAAAACAAAAACAAAAACTCTCTTGATGAATATAAATAAAACTTACAACAAAAAACGATCCAACATAACCCCCGAAGATGACCAACGAAATGATCGAAGGCGCTGGCCTAATATAGGGCACTTTCTTTACCAACTTGACGAGTAAGAAGACTCAAACGTCTTTACTTGAAGATTAAAAAAAGTCCGTGGTATTTAACCAAACACGATTAGATATTGACTTTCTGCCTAAGTATATATATATAAATATATATATAATATTTTAAAGATAAAATAAGACTGGGTAAAGCATATTACTGCCTTTCACGTGGTCGTTCTCCAGGTGAGCCAGTATCTTCATAAGAATTATATATATATATATAGAGAGAGAGAGAGAGAAAGAGAGACAAAGTGACAGAGACAGAGGCAGATGTATATATATATGTATATATATATATAGCAGTATATATATATATATATATATATATATAGCAGTATCGATACTGCTATATATATATATATATATATATATATATATATATATATATATAACAGTATCGATACGACCATTGCCTGGAAGAAACTGCGTTCCATTTTATCGGTCAGGTCTGATTTCCATATGATCGAAAGCCTATCGATAGCTGTCCATGCCTTCGAAAGCCGTGTGTCGATGTCTTTTTCGGTTGATGAGACGCTGCTTCCTAGATAGTTGAATTTGTCTACTAGTTTCAGAGGGGTTCCGTCTAGTGTGGAGATGTCGCCTGTTTGATTATAGCAAATATATTCCGTTTTGTGTGCATTGACATGGAGGCCAATGCCTGCGGCGGCTGGTTCCAAACTATGCAGTAGTGTTTCGGTTTGGTTGGGTGTATTTGCCAGAATCGCTATGTCATCGGCGTAGTCAGCGTCGGTAATTGTTTTTGCGCGGTACCTTCTGCTTTTTTTTTCTTTTTCAGCTCGATGCCGTTTTCTCTGCACTACTTGGACGCTAACTAAACGGCTGGAGAAGAAGCTGGACGGCAATTACACAGAATGTTGCGAGCAATATTGAACAAGTCCTGGCGGCAACACCCAACAAGGCACCAACTTTACGGCCACCTGCCTCCCATCATGAAAACTATCCAAGTTAGACGAACCAGACATGCAGGACACTGCTGGAGAAGGAAGGACGAGCTCATAAGTGATGTACTCATATGGACCCCCACATATGGCCGAGCAAAAGCAGGACGACCAGCTCGAACATACATACAGCAGCTACATGAGGATACGGGATGTAGCCCTCAAGACCTGCCAAAGGCGATGAATGATAGGGAAAAGTGGCGAGAGAGGGTCAGGGATATCTGTGCTAGCAGCACGATGATGATATATATATATATATATATATATATATTGAGACGAATACCCTTCTCGATTCAAAGACTGAATTCTGGTTTCAGTAGGCATGACCGATATACTGCAGATGGTCAAGAGATTTGAAGCTGTCTTGCAAAACTCCCTTCCGTTGTCACACGGGGATCTGCTGATGTTACAGGATTTGGTGAATTGAACACGTGACCAAGTGATATTGTTCGCACCAAGAATATGAATAAACGGACACGTGAGTCAGATGAAAAAGTTCGAAGGATGCTGATATATTTTCTTCTGGCGCACCGAGCAAAGAGATTCGCTCTACCGTATGAAAGTCTGCTTAACAGAAGATATTAGCGATAACAGAAGAAACAGAACGATTGCAATGAACGTGCTACACCAATAAACTTTTGCCTGACCTTAGTAGCTTGTGGAAGGATTGAATAAAATCGGAAATTGATTTTGTTATGAACATTGTGGATATCGCAAGAACACTAGTTCAAGTTATAACATTCTTAGAGAGCTAAGCAACAACCACTTTTATTTTACTCATTTTTTAGAATATAATATATCTAAACCCATTTGCAAAAAACGTGTACATTCACCCGTCCATTTCAAACCTGTCAATACATAGTTTTTTGTTTTGATTGTTAACCTGTATGTTTGTGTAAAATACAGCTTGGCTCACAAGGTAAAAATTCTCACTGTGCCGTAAAAAAAGTGATGCGCCGGCAGAGATTGACCTATGAACTGCATGATAGTTATTTCCGCTCGATGATGATCACACCTGCAATTCCGAAAATAGCGCATGTGACACAACCCAATGGCCAATAATCGAAAGAAATCGCGCAGGTGAGCTCAGCTGATAATATGGGACAAGGTGAAGGTCCCACTTCAATGATGCACCGGAAGAGAGTGACTTGTGCACTGCATGACATTTCCGCTCGACGACGATCACACAGGCCATTCCAAATGTGCGGAGGTAACACATCCCAATCGCCTGAGATCGGAAAAATTGCAGAGGCGTAGAGGCGTGTCTTTATCTCTGCGTGGGAGTTTGAAGGTAATAAGGGGCCGACGAATTGAACAGAAGAAAACAGAGAAAAAAGGATCCCGCTGTTCACGAAACTTCTCTCGTCGTCACGCTGTGTGCGTTGTCTCGGCCATCGTCTCCTGACATCGAAAAGTTCAAGCCTCATCGACGAACGATCCTAATTCCTCTCCTGACTGCTCCTACTTCCCACAAGCGTCCGTCGAGAAAATAAATATATATTGTTATATACAAATTCCGTGTTGTCGTTTGTTTGACCAGAGGGCGGAACGTAACATTTGTTCTGCGGTATTGAAATTATTTACGGAGTCGCTAACTAGGTGCCCAGTGATTGGATGAAAAATAGCCTATCACAGGCTACCTTTTTTTTTTCTTCTTTAGATTTTCTCCAAACCCCAATGAGGGCGTTTCCTACAAACGCCCTTCCTCGTTTGCTTGTGTGATTCCTGAGAATCAAGACGTGCCCGACTGTTCTCTCAGTCTTCTAGATGCCAGTACACACTTGTGAGGATTTTTCCAGCAACTGAAGCACCATAAACAAGGCTCTATTTTCTTCAACCCAACCAAAAAGACACAGGAAATATAAACTATTAAAAGGACGCCTTTTTCGGAAAAGTTTCCCGCAAATCAACGGTTTGATAGGAGAATATTTTCTTTCATCTCTTTCTATGAAAATATATGTTTTTTATAACATTTTAAATCGTGTTGCGTTTCTTTCTTCTTGCCGACATCGCAATATTGTTACCATATAAAGTTGGGAAAATGACAATAGCGGTAACTAAATATAAAGTTATTCGATTGTTAACATGGATCGTGCCATCTTTGTTACATCATGGATTTGTCTGATCATTTATTTTCTATGAGTTCAGGTTGACTTCTCGGGAATTGTAAAGCTTGCTTGAGTGATATTGGTTGCTTCCGTTAATATTCTCGACTCATTACAATATATATATATATATATATACTTACTAATTTACTATCTTTTTTTAATATATATATATATATATATTGTCATGCCCAAAGAGAATGTTTGGTTGTATTACTACTTATCACTGCGGCTAGACACGCGAGATGCTTGAAGCTGGGATCGAAATCCGGCTGACTTTACGCCAGCGGGATATTTCATCGCACAGCCAACAGCACTTTCAGCGTAAGTGAAGGGATTTTAACGCATATGTTTTACATTTCCTTTGTTTACATATGCGATTAACGGCTATTAAGCGATCAGTTCATTAGAAGGGCTTTCGATTACTTTAGTGGAAACCGTTAATTTCTTCCTAAGTGTACTCAACCCTCGGGTAGGAAATATGTTATTTAGCAAAATTATCATGGTCATAGCTAAACGTGATGTGAATGCTACCATCATGACTATGTATATATATCTGTGTGCATGTGTGTGTGTGAATCAGTGTGTATATATAAATATATTGTTTTAGATGCACACACACACACACACACACACACACACACACACACACACACACACACACACACACACATATATATATATATATATATATATATCGAACCATTTGCAATACATATATATATATATATATATATATATATATATATATATATATATTGCAAATGGTTCGATACAAACCCACACAGTGATTTAGAGACAACCAACACTGTTAATATATATATATATATATATATATATATATATATATATATATATGTGTGTGTGTGTGTGTGTGTGTGTATGTGTGTGTGTGTGTGTGTGTTTGTTTGTGTATATACATATCTAAATGTGCATGTGTATATATATATATATATATATATATATATATATATGCATGTATGTAAGTATAAGATTACATGCATACATACATGCATACGTTTACAGAGAAGTAAATTTAATGCTTACACTTCTTGGAGACACAGAGGGGTAATTTTGTTTTTCTTATATCAACGTTTCTGTATGTACAAATTAATATGCCTGTATTCCTATATTCTCTTTTACCTCTCACTTTCAAAAAAATATCTGTTAAGCTTTATACAGTCATGCGCAAGTAGGCATCTCCCATTAAATTTATTGATAGTTCGCATCTCTTTTTTTTCTTTATATCGTCATCCGTCATTCGAACGATTTGATATTGGAAATCCCACCGGAGTGAAATTATAATAGTTTCATTCTTCGTAAGTTCTAGCCACGCCCTATACTGAGTCCCCACGGATCAATCAGAAAAAAGCCACAGGACACGTTCTCCTTACAAAGAAACGGGCTGAGAAGATATTTCAAGTAAAGCACGCGGAAATTGATCGTGACTTTTATCGGCTATCTACTTTTTTAGACATCTATTTTCGGTCGGCGAACATTTTCTTCTTTGAAAAAAAATCATCTTCCATATTTTCCGTTATTCATACTCTCTGTATATTAACAAGTAATTAATTCTTCAACGCTTAATTTGTTCTCCCAGACATAAGGATGTATGTATTTTGGGAGTCATGGGAGAATTATGTGAATTTCAGTTCAATTCCTTTTAGTTTTCTTTAAAGTTGATTCTACTCAGTTAATTGATTGATTGATTTTAATGGTGTGTTAACACGTCTCGGGTTATTTCATGCCAAGATATTAGGTGATCTCGTTTGTTGTTACGTTCATATTTACGCGTTTTATGTATCTTCAGAATAAGAATGATTTTTAACAGATCTATTGAACCTATCGATGGGGACTTAACAGGTACTCTCAAACCGGGTCAAAGTGGGACTTAGAGTAAAAGAAATACTCCCCCAGATCTCTAGAACTGAGGCTTGATCACAAAATGCAATTTAGTGTTATAACCAGGACCCGGCCTTTTGTTTTCGATGATTTTTCCCCTTTAAAGGAAATACAGTCAGCGTATTTAAGTTTTGCTTACTGACTGATGATTCTGTCAGAGAATAAATCAACATTTAATCTGAATTATCATTAACTTTCTTCATGCCAAACCCTAATTTATCAATCAGTTATAAATTGTATTACCAAAAATTTATTCAAATTTAATCTAACACAAAAATTTTTTAGTGAACTCTTCAGAGCCTCCTTGTTTACAAGATGAAATTTATCGCTAATTCTTTTTTTTTTTATCACAAGTTTTACATAATTTTTGGTTCCTCAGTTATGAATTTTGTTTCTCTCATGAATTTTTATTAGGAACTAAACAAAAAATAATAATTGGATCAACACTTCTATTAATGACAAAGGGTCATCTGATTTCTATTTTCTTGCATTTAGTTCATATATTTAAGATTATGACATCATCTTTTGCAGTTCATTGAAGTTATAAACTGATCCTTTACATTTAGTTTAAATGAAGATCACTGAAATTAAAAGAATTTACTTCTTTATTGGCTCTAATGGGAAGAATTATATAAAAGAAAATCCTATTATTATATAAGTATAGAATCTACGAAGATTAAAATTTGCGTCGGAGCTTTTTTTTTGTTCTTGTATCTAACGAGGCATTTTGTAACTTTTAAATATTAGGAGGAGTGTTTTATTCATGTCATAGTTATTATAGAATCTTCAATGAGTGAGTACACCTCAAACAATTTTTAAATAAAAATGTTAATGTTTTTTCATAAGCAATACATTTTAAAAATTGCGGAAAATTATATGATTAAAACGAATTTGTTACATATTAATGTGTGCAGATTATTTTCCCTAAGGATAGTTATTGGAAGTTATAATAGTTTACTAAAGACTATAATGAGCTCCTTGAGACCATAGAATTGCTGGTAAATTATTGGTTTGGCTCGTTTACTTTGTTAAATGGCACACCAGCTTTCGAGGGTTATTTAATGTCAAAGTATCCTTGTCGAAGAATAGTACCAGTACGATTTTACCCATAGCTGAGGAGATAAGGAGGTGAGGGTCATACCTTTCCTAGAGTGTTTTGGACCGAAAGTGAAAGTGATAGTGCGACTGGAACGCGAACTCACTTACTCTGATATCGCAATCCTGCTCGTTAGCCACTTGCCCACGAGGGATACTCCTAAGTTAATATTGTTATATGGAAATACTTGAATCCATTTAAGTATGGGCGAAAAATGATCATTATTAACTAGGTATAAAATACTTAATTACTAAGTTATGTTTACTTTAAACTAGCTATTTGCGTATACATTATTAATATTAGTTAGGAATACTTGAAACCATACAACTACACACAAATTATTTGTATTCGATTGGAATACTTGTTATCATGTGTGCAAACACATGATTATTGACGAAAAAAGTGCAATTAAAAATGCAATGAAGCATTGGAAATATTATTATGAATACTATCGAACGTTTACAAATACAACAAATTTTGGCGTTAAAAAGAAATAAAGGGAGGTGTCTGTTGAGTAATGGTTAACGTCCCTAGATATGGACTTGTCGATACGAGTTCAAATCCTGGACGAAGCTGTCTGCATTTCCTGTATCGCTAAAACCCTTGTGAAAGGTTAGGAATCAATTCTTATCTATCTAGCTATAAGCAAATTTTAGGGAAGTCGGGGCTCTTTAACCTTGGTACGGCCACCGGTCATTAAACAAATAAACCCTTCCAAAAGCAACAATCCTAAATCTTGAGGTTTATTTTTGACTCGTCCTGTCAGCTACGTGTCATTGACAGATAACTCGAGTAGAACTTGTTAATAAATAAAGATGATATAAGCTCAAAGAAAATAGCTATGGAAATTGATAATAGTCGAGAGTAATTCGTAAAAAATCATGATAACATTATTACTGCCAATATTAACTTGTGCTGATAGCACGGGTTCCTTTGACTCTCTCCCCGCCTCTGTCTCTCTCTCTCTTTCTCTCTTTCTCTCACGTCATCCGACTCAATCGACTATCGCACTTGGTATATCTACTGCAAACTGTGTCCATGCAGAAGTGATCAATGTAAGTTTTTACAAGTCGGCCAACTAGATCCCACTGACGATCATCACATGATTTCATCCCTGTATCTCCAGCCGTGCCCAGCATGTATTCGTCTTGACTTGAGTGTTTGTTCGATGAGATGTAAGTGGACGTAGAACTACTATTTTGTAGGATGCTCCTTCAGAGATTTGATCAAAGCAGTTTGCTGCATCCTAGTATAGTTCCCACCTAGCTTCATCTTCAAGCCTTTCGTTAAAGTTCCGGTGGTTTAGCCATACATTAGTACTGACACGTCTTCAGTTTAGAAGAATTACCCTTTTATTTTATCAGAGAGATCGGAATGGTCGATAACTTGTCAATAGCAATCCAAGCTTTTCCTATAATATAGCTTTCTGTAAATGAGATACTGCTATAGAAAGCATGTGGAATGGTCTGCTAATTTCAAAGGCTACCCATTTAGTGTGGAGATGTCAAATCGTTTGAAAAAATGAATTGTTATTCATGTTGGATGTTTTGCAAACCCTTAAGTCTCTTCTTACTAAATGAGTTAAATAAACTTCAGTATAGAGGCAGGAGAGCTGAGGTAAAGAAGGCTGTAATTTCATGATTGACGTTGGGGAAGAAAGTTAAGATTTATTTATGATCTGTGCTCTTTACTCTCTTCCATCAAATGGTAGTCTGCGTAAAATTGAGGAAAAAAAAGATTTCAAGGAAACTAATGCCAGTCAGAATTAATAAATGACTGTGCTTCATTTAATCCAAAAAAAATCATTACTAATATTACGAGGTTACGTAAAATTAACAAATATGTTGGCCAGTGTAAAGTTGCTATAAAAAGCAATATTAACATAAAAAATTGAAAAAAAATCATTTAATTTAATTGATTGATTGGTTTAAAAGACATGTCAACCTATTATTCTCAGTTGTTAGGAAATTGTGGTCATTGTTCATTTATATTTACATCTGTTTTTTTTTTCAGTTTTTTGATTATAAATATTCCTATCAAATACAAATAATCTGTACACAGTTGTATGGTTTCAAGTAAACCTAACTAAACATTATATGATTTTTATAACAGATATATCATTTCCAGTAAATAATAATTCTTAGTAAAAAATATAGCCTCAAGTAGCTCTTCTTAATACAAAAAAATTACTGTTATATGCCATCAAGTATTCCTGTCGAATAAAAAAAGTTTTATACAAATGTATTTAACCCATAGAAGGGACCTTAGTAAAATACTTACACTCTGGGTCAGTGCGGACCTAAGAGTATTTTGATTAATTTGTAAATGTTTCATTACAATCATAAGAAGACTATCAATTTAGTAGTTATCAATTTTTAATAGCCCCTTTTTTATTTTTCTCTGAGATGATCATTTCTTTGCACAGTATTCATATCTAATACTAATAGATTTTATGTAATTATATGGTTGTAAGTAGCTATTCTTATGCAGTAATCATTTTTGCACACTTTTATATGCTATCGAGTATTCTTATACAGCAATGATGAATGATACCATAAGAGATAATACCACATCCAGTCAGAGTCGACCTGGGCGTAATGGCAATGGCTGGTATATAAAGACTCCACAGATTTCTAGAATTTGGGTCTCACATCCAGATGCAGTTAAGTATCATACTCAGGATACATCTCTTTGCGAGGGGGCTTAACACTTTGCGAGGGATAGCGTCAGCGTATTTTAAGGCACATCTACTTGGTGACCGAATTAGTATAAATCAATATAAAACTGCTACTACAGGGTGGAACGATACTACAGGGTGGAACGATAAAATTGTCGTCCTAAAGAAAACAACACTACAGCTTTATTCTAAAACTATTTTTGAAAAAAATCAATTCAGGCACTTTGATTATGTCGTAGAGCTGACATCTATTCAATGTACAACCTTCAGCCTCAATCACCGCCTCGATACAGATCCGGAACTGGGAGCATGCCTTTTCCACATGCGCCGGCGGGAGCTCGGCGAATAATCGGCGGATGGCGGCGATCAGGCTGGCTTTGGTGTTGTGGGAGGTCATGTTGGTGATGTTGTCGACGTATGACGAAACGAAGTTGTCCAGTGGGTTCAGGTCGGGGGGGGAGGGGCCAGTGAGAGAAGGATACAAAGTCGTAGCACTCCTTCTGAAGCCAAGCGTGGGTCTCTTTGGACTTGTGGGCCGGCGTCGAGTCCTGCTTCCACACCCAGGGTCTGCCACCGGCCACCTGATTGCACCAGGGGATCATCTCACTCTTCAGCACATCCAGGTACACTTTGATGTTGACGCAGACACAAGGACATTGAAAACCAAGCAATACAAACAAAAATAAATTTATATATCAGTAAAGAAAACATTACTAAACATTACGAATATTCTAATATAGCTTGTTAAATATTCCTCTGTGTGTATGTGCGTGTGTATATGCTACTAACACGAATATTACCGTGAAAGACTAATTATTAAAAGTGTCCAGTAGAGTATACATTTATATTGACTAAGTATTTCACGCAAGGTATCCATACATAGAAATATAGCAATGTATTCTAAAAGAACGTGTTTTCTCGCTTGTTGGTCGTTTGTCTCTTTCGGGATATGACGAACGGTCTGAGGCCGTGCACGAGACTAGAACACGTCCTGTCGAAAAGACAGAACATGAAAGAAAAAAAAGTCGTGGAGTATATACGTACCCATGTTACGTGTATTGAGCTGTGTGTCATTATCTAGCAGAGCCAGGCTCTCTCTGGAAGTCAAAATGCAAGTGAATAAGTTATTGGAAGACGATAGTATATATGGCTAATCCTTGTCATGTGATCGACTCCAAACACACCATTTATTTTGCGCAGGACGAAATCAAAGGTGGAGACGTACTTGGGAGCATAAATCACGTGACTTTCCTGACCAATAACTTTACCAGCGTCCACCATCTTTGTTTCGGGAATAAGTGAATCAGTATCCTATTTTCTAGAATTTTCTTGTTTCATGGCCATTTTAAAAATATAGGAATGTAAATTCTATACTCTCCTCAAGCCACTGGCAAAAGAATAACACTTCAATGAAACATGGACAGTTCAAAATTTGAGGGGTTTCAAAAAGATTCAGGACCAAAAAATGTTGATCTCATTGTTACTCAGACCTTTCAATTTGCCCACAAGTTAGACATGAAGCACTGGATAACTCGGTGAAACGGATTTGAGTGAACTTGGATTCAGTTTTGGCTGTTGCATTATCTTTTTTAGTACGGTTCGATGTATTTAATCATTTATAAAAAAGAAGCACAATGCACAGATTTTTCAGCCTCCCCCATCCACTGTTTATATTTAGCTCTCAGTGACTTCTAGTTTTTTCAAAAGTTGACATAGGAATTAAAATACTATGATTCAATAAAACGTGAGGAAAAAGATTTTAATGATCACGAAAGAGAAAAGTACGGAGTTAGAAGAATTAAAAGTGGTTCCTGGAATAAGTACGTTCGGTCCAAAAGGCATGTGAATGTGAATGTCAGTTAATCAGCCCATCTTTCCAACATCAAATTCACGTTTACTTGCGAGAAGTAGTGCACTGAGTATAACATTAACAACATTTGATAGTGTGGCTGCAGTTCTGAAGGTTGGAGAATATGGAGTACCACTTCATTAGCATTACTCTTTAACCCTGAGTGGTAATACATGTTAGGGTTTAAATCCATGGGTCAAATTGAACAGTTCAAGCATTTGCTGTAATTAATTATTTAAAACCATGAAGCGGTGTGCAAATTGTCCGTTGTTAGATAGAAATATTTAATAAACACAATTAAAGTTAGATATCTGATACCATTTTACTGTATGCTAAATAAATGAGCTGTAATTCGTTTACAAATAATATTCTTTTAAAAATCGTATATATATATATATATATATATATATATATATATATATATATATAACAGGATATGGCATTAAATAACCCACAAGGGTTGATATGCTATTAAAATTAAAAAACAAACAAACCAAAAACTTCCCAGGAAGAAAAAGTAGATATATCTTAAAGAAAGATAAACATGGAGGCGCTTACATTTATGAACGAGATGGTAAATTTTACATATCAATGTTCAATATTTAGAAATACATACATAAATGGAGGAGTTCATGGTGTAATGAATACAGTCGTTGGGAATGAACATGGTGATACAAGTTCGAATTCAAAGTGAGACAGTTTGATACCACACAGTGCTAATACCTTCGGGAAAGGTTTGAATCTATTTGTTCTCCCTCCAGCTATGCAGAAATAGTTGGGCAGACTGACTCTTCAACCTTTGTATGGCAACAGGTCAAGGAGAAGGAGAACTCTGAATTAAATCCTGTTAAAGTCCGCTCAGCAATTGACCTTGTGTGGCATTCTACTCGTTGGTAGTTAAGTATATCAATAAAAATGAATTCAGTGTATCTCCTTATTCTCCTCCTAATAATTACAGTAGATTTTTGTCATCTAATTTAACGTAGAGCCCTGTCTTTTATTATCAACTTCTTTCCATTGGTCTATTTGTAAGAGTTTTTCACTTTTCTATATAAAGAATGGTCTTGAGTATCTTATAAGATTGGCTGCCAAAGTTTTTATTCTTTTGATGAAATTTCTGCTGCAAAGCTTGGTTTCGAGAAGCCTTCTCGTTCTTCTAAAGTACATTTTCTTTTTTTTCTCTTTTATCTCCGCTTCCTAAATTTCCGAGTAGTAGATGTAGTCATAAGAATGATAGTAATTATTATTACAATTTATTATAATAAAAGAAAATGCACAGGTGGCCACAAACTTACTAAATCGCAAGAAAAGATTAATCAGTTAATGTGTATGGACAAAATAAAACGGTTTGCCAAAAATGAAAAAGAGTCGGAAAACGTAACAGAGGCAGTTAAATATACACTCAAGATATATGGGTCGAATTTTGAATCGAAACATTTACCATGATAATAATGAGAAGTGATTAACGATAAATGACGGAAGGAACAGAACTACGCAATCAACAAATTATCAGAACAGTCGGAGAAAAAGAAACTCACAAATGCATGGGAAAATTGGAAGTGAATACAATCAAACAAGTGGAGATGAAAGATAAAATATTAAGAAAAGATCGCAGGAGAACTACTCAAAACTAAACTATATAACAGAAATCTTCCCCCTTTTCTTAGACATTCGGAACCATTCTTGAAATGGACAAGGGAATAACTTCAACAAATGGACTAGAGAACAAGAAAACTAAGGATGATATATGAGGCCTTACATCTGAGAAATGGCGTAGACGGATTATATGTGTCTAGAACCAGGGAGTAGATTTGCCAGCATTGAAGATAGCGTAAATGCACCGACGACTACCCGAGTACAACATAAAAAAGAGCAAAGAGACACAAGTGACCAGAAACATGAAAAACAACATTATGGATATTTCAAGGGACAAACAAGAGACATCTCCAAAGTGAAGATTTGGTCATGACTAAGAAAGGGAAACCTTAAGAGAGAAAGGGATTCACCTTTAATTTCAGCACAAAACAAAATCATAAGGACAAAGTATGTTAAAGCAAAGATACAAACTATGCAACAAAATAGCCAAAATTGGTTATGTGGTGATAGAGACGAAACGATCAATGATATAATAAGTGAATGTAGCAAATTAGTGCAAAAATATAAGTTTAGACATGCCTCGGTGGTGAAGGGGATCTACGGGGTGTTTTGCAAGAAATTTAGATTTGGCCGTGCGTTGTATATGCACAAACCTGAATCCCTCTTGGAGAATGAGATGCACAAACTTCCCTAATCTCAGCCAGACGACCAGACCTAGTTATAATCAACAACAACAAAAAAAAAAGAGAACTTTCAGAATATTGGGCTTTAACCTCCCGGCGGAAAATAGAGTAAAATTAAAAGAATGTGAGAAGAGACATAAATGCGTAGACCTTGCTAGAGAATAAAATTATTGTGGAACATGGAGATGACGGTGATATTAATTATAATCGATGAGTTTGGAACAGTTTTAAAAGGATTGGTAAAGGGACTGGAAGACTAATAAATAAGTGGACAAGTAGAGACCATCCAAACTACAACATTATTAAGATCGGCCAGAATACTGAGAAGATTCCTTGAAATTTTGGAAGACTTTTTTGCTTTCTTTGATTTTCACTCAATCGATCTCCTTCCCTGCTTAGACCAAGTCCTATACAGCTCTTGTCCTAAATTCACTTGGTATGTGGTTATTCTTTTCTTCTTTAACATCACATAACCTGCTATTCATTATTACTAGTAGAATTTTGTTGTTGAAAGGGGATTGGTTTGGTTATTGCAAATCAACCCTTGAAATTTCTTTAATGACAAATTCTCTCACTCTCTCTCTCTCTCTCTATATATATATATATATATATATACGTAGAAAAGGTAAAACGAAAGAAAAATGTTTGATGGTTTGTTTATTTGCCAACGCGTTTCGACTTCAATCCTTTTTAAATGCAAAAGTGTTTTATCAAAATTATTCTAGTATGAAAAACGATTATGATAGATAGATCTTGATTCAATTAGAATTCTTCATCAGAGCTTGTATATCTTGATATGTGAAAAAATGGATCAATCACATTGCAAAATTGATTATTCTTTTGAATATCAATTATTTGTTTGTACACAATTCAATGGTTTAAAATAATTCAATTTAAAACTCATATTTCTATTTTCACACAGTTACATTCTTGCAAGTATTGGCACCTAATCGTTTTATTTGCTCACAGTTAAACAGTTTTAAATATGGATATTTATTGTTCACACACAGTTAGAAGTTTAAAATTTCAGTTCAACATTACTCATTTGTGTGCATATAGTTAAATGGTTTCAAGTTTACTCAATGATTAGATATTTCCAATTAGGACTCTAAAAGATACAACTACAATAGGTCAGAGTGGACTTGGAAGAAAAAACAATTTAGAGGTACACCACAATCACGAGAACATCAGGACCATCCGTTTTTGTTTAGTTTCATATACAGGACATTCATTGGAGTAGTCTAACCACTTGGCAGAGATGCAGTTGTCGCATCCTCCAGCACCACCGACTGTGTTAGTTGAAAAGAGAACATCCATTCCTCTCTTTCTCTCTTTCTTTCTTTCTTTCTCTTTCTGTCTGTTTGTCTGTCTGTCTGTCTGTCTCTACCTCCCTCTCTCTCTCTCTCTATATATATATATATATATAATTATGTGGAATTTAGAGTTTTTATATAAGCCTATTTACTTTTTTGAATTAATCTCATTTGACTAGATTACATATAAATGAATAAATATGCACACAAACACATCAACATGAAACATAAACACGCATACACATAAACGCATACAAACGAATATATATATATATATATATATATATATATATATATATATATATATATATATAGATATAAATATTTAACGATATAGATATGTATATATAATGAGGGAAAATAATCTTGTGAGACTGCATTTCACCTTATTAAATAACGTCTGGATTCTTTGGAGCGGATTTAATGTTGAAGTACTTTTTTGAAAATTTTGTGATTTAGTTGAAAACTCTAAAAGAGTACATTTTTTTCTTTATCTTCAAATGCATTTCTTTGAACAAAAAATTCACTTCAGTTAACAGAGACCTCTGATTTCAGTGTATATCGATTATTATTCGCTTCAAATGATGTCACGCCTTGTGGACAGCTATTATTTTCTCCCATACAACCATCGAACTAACTGAATTAGTACATAGACACACTGACATCCAGCAAGCACACAGAGACAAAAGGATAGACAGAGAGAAGCACACACACACACACACACGAACACACACACATATATATATATATATATATATATATATATATATATATATATATATATATATATATACGTGTACTTATTCAAATACTTATTCTTTTTTAGTCCATAAAAAAGTACTGGTCAAAAGTATTTGAGTGAAATACAATGTATTTTATTACATATGATAGCGAGAGCCATAAAAGTCAGTGAGAAGGAGGAGATCCTAATTATCTTTCTTGTTTGAGCAGCCTACGTATATATATATATATATATATATATATATATATATATATATATATATATATATATATATATATAGATAGATAGATAGATAGATATTAGAGGAAAACTTTAAGAAACGTGTGCTCTCATTAAGACAAACACTCTCACACACATAAACTACTCCAATATACGGTATCAACCATTAATACGTACATCTTAATCCACAATTTTTTGTACAAGAATTAATTCTTTTTTATAAAGATCATACCAGGATTTTATTTTCTTTAACGGAAGATTATGATATGAAAACTGATGATATTTTGTATTGTTTATTACCTTACACTGTATCATTGACACTTCATAATGAAAAATAAAATTGCTACACATTTGCACGTATAATAGAACTGTATATATATATATATATATATATATATATATATATATATATATATATAATCTTTTCATTTTTGGGAATGCTGCATATTCTGATTTTTTTTTACTTTCAGTTATGAAGACTTCGTAAATAATAAAGCATAATTATACCTATTTTTGTGGTTTGATATTCGACTAGAACTAATAAAGGACCAGTACCTTTACTTCTGAATATTATTTCTTTTGTATGAAGATTGTTAGGTGGGTGATGTTTTCTTAACAACTAGTGTTGATTACACATGATTTATTTAGTTTTTTGCTGCCGCCAAGTAAAATGCAGAAATAGAGAGTTTAGATTCATTACTTTTTCAGCAAACCTTGTATTTTGAAGAGAACTAATTTTTCAATCATAATTCATTTCTGGCTTGGAAAACGCAGCTTCAGTCTCATTGCTTTTTTTTTTGACAAACCTCATATATTGATAAAAAAAGTTGTGATTGATTGTTCATTTCCGTCTTGGTACATACAGATTCAGTTTTTATACATTCAGAGAGCAACCCATATGCAAACAAGAAAAATATTAGTCACACACACACACACACACACACACATATATATATATATATATATATATATATATATATATATATATATATATATATATAATGATAAAATCTATTAGTATTCAAGCATTCATAAAGAAAATGTTTAGAAAGCCGTCGTCAAACGAACCCGTAGATTATAAAGAAAAAAGTGTTTCTTTCTTTCTAATAGAAAAAATCTTTTTCCTTGCCTTCTTTCCGTCATAACCGTTATCCTGTTGGACAGACAAAGCTTCTGAATACTTTCTTGCAATAGAGTTCTAACGAATGACAGCTGCTGATTTTCAGTTGTAATCATAATACTTTTCGACATCGTTTACCATATGTTGTTTTAGAATTTAGAAAATTCTTTAATCTTTGGAGAATTTTCTGATATTTCAAATGAGCTTTGACATCACCTGCTAATAATATGATATGTAAGTTATGGCCTTAATATCAAAGGCTATGTATAACAGGTTCTTTCTCAACCAATATAATTGGCATGGCTGTTTTCAGTTGTTTACTCAAGTCAGCTGTAGTACATGCTGAAAACGTCCATTTAGAAATAGTCGAACTATTTTAGAAATTCACTTTCTTTTTCAACACTTCTCCTGCACCCGTATATCTAATGATGTTTAGAGGAAAGCATTTTAAAATAGTTCCCCAATTTCAAGGTTTGTTCATGTTTATGCATTTAGCCAACCCCTCACGACAAGGTCAATTTGTTCAACTAAATACATCTGGATTGAATTCACAGTTTGCATTCTTCTAGACTGCTTGTCCTAAGAAGGATAAGGAACTCAATCTGCCCAACAACTTATCAATTGTCGGTGAAGAGAAAAGACAGCTAGTGAAACGAAAACCGCTTCGGCCATGATATGTAATCGTTTCCCTGATTCGAGTTCCTTAGACGATATCCGCTTCTCCTATCTCTGAGTATTACCAAGTATATATATATATATATATATATATATATATATATAAAGACTCTTTCCTTCTCTCTCTCTTTCTCTCTCTCTCTCTCTTTCTCTCTGTCTCTCACCACCAATCCTTATCATTCATTGCTCCCGGTAGAACCTTCAAGCTGCATTTAGAGTCTGCACAGAGCTGATTGATATTGTGAAAAGTAAACAATTAAATGTACAATTAAATCCAAGGTGTAAAAGAGATAAAACTATAACACAATTGCGCAAAAAAACAAAAAAAACAACTTTACTACGATAACAAAAATACAAATAAAAGATCAATATAATTAGATAGGTGAAAAATTGCTCTCTGCGATTTGAATACAGTTTTAGGTGTCTTTCTTCTATCCATATGAATTAAAATAGAATAAATATGAATCTATATTCATCTCCCCAGGGCTTCCTTGCTAAGGACCCAAAGGTCACGCGATTTAAGGATAAGGTGGGGATAAGTTTAGCAAAACGATACAATGTGAACCTTTTTTTAGAGGAATATACCAATTTTTAAAAAAATCCTTCCTATAGATTAGTCGTTTTACTTAGACTAAAGACCTAGGTTTCTCTACCATTTGCCTATATATAAGGAATAAATTAATGGATTTTAGGTTTTTTCTAACGGACAATTGTGCAAAATGAAAAAGAAACAGCCTCGTCCAAAATTTTATCTTAGCTCGTCGGGTCGAGTTCCCTCGATAATAATCTTTATCTCAAAACTCTTCCCCAAGCAATGCTAAGGAATTTAATACGAAACGATATGACCGAGAATGAATGTCATCAGTGACATCCAGGTGCAGGTGTGGAAAGTAATACACTGGAAAGGAGCCCGATGCCGAAAGATAAAGGTTGAATAAGTGCAAACATCAATAACCTCTGACGGCAACCGAGTGGTCATAAATATAGAATGTAAGTTGTGGAGTAGGTAGAGTGACGCATAGACCAGAGAGAGACAAAGAGACAGACAGAAAGACAGATAGAGACGGAGGGAGACATTCGACGTGGCAATGGTTATACCACTCGAAGGTATGGATTGAAAGAATTTATACATAAGTTAAAATATTTTTTATCCATCCACACTACTGGAGCGAAGACACGAGATCTGTCCTACTATCGACTACTCTCAATATATATATATATATATATATATATATATATATATATATATATATATATATATATATATATATATATTTGTAATATCCAGTCACCGTCCGAAGACAGTGGGTGTTGAAAATTATTGTATAGAATATATGAGGAATATCATATAAGTCTATGTGAGTGCTCTATGTATGTCTATTGTTATATCAGTCATTCCATCTCAGGCATATAACAAAATTCACTTTCAGAGCGTGTACACTGCAATTAGAAGGAAACTCAAACATGTTTAAGCTGTCATTATGAATTTATTTCGGCGGAGAATATTATTGTACTCTCTGTGTCATCAGTTGTAAAAAGTCATAAGATGAGACGGAGAGTATAATAATATTTTCTGCCGAAATAAATTTATAATGACAGTTTAACCAGGTTTGAGTTTCCTTCTAACTGCACTATATATATATATATATTGAAGAATAAATAAATCATATCTTTGACAGAATTCATATTGCCAGTAACACAGAATTCATATTGCCAGTGACACAGACTCACTGCTGTTCTAATTCCGTTGCTACTGATTACAAAGAAGGTATATAAAGGCTAATAAATAATTGCTGATAATTTTATACTACCAACAACAAAAGATGTGCAGGATATAATCATTCATGCTGGACTTTGCCTCTCTGAATTAAAAAAAAAGGTGCTCAATAAACCACGCTTTAAGAACTGAGCAGAAGAAAATTTACAGCTGAGAAGAAACACAAGGAAACATTTGCTGGATATAAAATAGCATTACTGAATTCTGTAATCTATCGCTCAGGCTATGTTAGTGAAATTGAAAAACATTACATACAGAAAGCGAGATTCAAGAATATTTGACAAAAGAAATGTTGATCCTGAAAATCTTTGTGGATATGTTAAACTTGATTTAATCTAACTTGTCAGTTGGGTTTTGTGGCATATCAACCTTTGTAGGTTATTTAATGCCAAATCCATTTTTATACAAATAGTCAGTTCAATTTAAAAAAATTCAGTTTAGCATGAGTACACAGTTGTCAAAAATATTTCTATTTCAAGCAATTCAGTTTAGTCAAACAATAGTAATTCAAACGATCCAGTTGAGTATAAGTATAGATTTTCTACACACAGTTTAATGTCAAAACAGTTCTATATTAAACAATTCAGTTTTTAATCTAACTTAATGTCATGTACCAAAATCCATCACTTCCTCCCTTTTAACTATGGATACAATAATAAGGTAAACAGAGTTCTCTTACCTTCTAGTATAAGATCAAACTCTGTATTTAAAACTTGAGGAGTGTTCTAGAGAATCTGTGGCACACGGGTGTGCTATCTTTTTGTTATCGGCTAATACGAAAAGTAAGGCTGGTTCTCTACAACCTATTAGCTTTATTAACAAATAAACCCGTAGAAAAATCAACGGTTCATATCTTTAACTGAATTGCTGAAGCCTCAAACGTTGGGATCAGCTGGAGAATCTATCTATCTATCTATCTATCTATCTATCTATCTATTTTAATCACGTATCAAACTGTGTACCCTTATTTTAAGTCTATGTTTTGGGAATTTCGTTCTATGTACATATACGATTAAATTTTTCTGTAGCTTTTTTTCAGAATCCTTTGCGTACAGTCATATGATATTTAGTATTCCTGTTTTATAGTAGGGAAAGTCTCTATGATTAACGTGTTGGACTGTGACATCATAGTATCAGATACAAACGATTTGCACACGTGTGTATGGTTTCTGCAAAGTAGCAACGATGAAGTAGTATTATTGACAATCAATTAATTTATTCAGTATCATTCGTAAAAAACAAAGTTCTACCTCGAAACACTGGGTTCTTTCATATTATCAGGGGCAGTAATTTCTGTAGTTTAGTACTTGCTAATTGAAGCTCCCATTATTTAATGGAATAGTCCATTTCTACTCAACAGTCTCAAGTATTTTTATCAAATGATGTTAATTATTTGGTATCAAGCAATTATTTATATTTAATTACTGTCATTTGTTTGCAAGTAGTTATATGATTTCACGTAACTACTAATGATTCTTATCAAACTGTGATAGAATCAAGTAATCATTCTTAATACAAATAATTTACAGTTATATGGCATCATGTATTTCTCTCGAATGCGACTAATCTTTTATTCATAGATGGGAACCAAAGAGGTACTTAACTCAGTCTGTTTGAGCTGCAGAATACACCGATTGCATCTTTGCAGAGGAGTACGAACCTCCAGACAGTGTTCTTGGTATGACACTAAACAATCTGATAGTGAAGCTCCAGTCCTGGAGCTTTGGGGAATGTGGAGTGCCCACTTCTTTTCCAATGCTCCTTTTTCCACTCTGACTTGGTGTGGTAGCACCGGATAAGTTCTTTTCTATAGGTCAAATAGAACTGTTTCACATTTAAACTGAGTGTAAAGAAATGACTTGTGCAAGATTGAATTTTTAGAAATAGGTCTCTTTGACCATTTTACTGTGTAAACAAATGACTGATGCCTAATTAAATTTTCATTGATACATATCAATGCTTGGAAATATTTAACTGTACGCAAATAAATGATTAGTTGTAAATAGAGTTGTTACTGTTGGATGTGTGGTACTATAGCTTCACGACACCTAGTTGGCCGCTGGTCTCGTGATTACCACAAGTGTCGACTGGTCTTTCTCTGTTTCTTTCCACGCCCACGTTCCTTTCAGATCCGAGGAAAGAGAAGATGGGTGAGGTCCAGTCGATGCAGGTTGGAATTCGTGTTGGAGAGAAGAAAAAGTTGCCAAGCAAATTTTAAAAAATGACGAAAATAAGGCGTTTGTTATAAACAGTAACAAACGTTTATTTACACAGTTGTTTAGATAATTTTTAGTCAAACACCACAAACTGGGAGTGAAAGTAGTTGACTGGCGGAGTTTTAACTGCAATTAGGCAGTGTCAAAATGCGAATGCAATGGCAACGGATTTGGTTCTTTAAGCGGCGAATTCCTGAACCAACTCAACTCTTCGCTTTGGGTGTCCTCTATTTATGGGCCCGAATCCCGAATAATCAGTTTCTGATTGGTCAGCCAATGGGGACCGCCGACCAATGGCTATCATCGTAACAATCCCCCCGGTTTGCCCCTGATTGGTTTAGACAATCGGCCAATCAGCCACAGTCATCGGGAGGGGCCACAAGTAGCAGTCCCGTGGTTGGTCGACCAATGATTTAGTGATTCAAGGCCTTGTGCCAAACTTGGTGACACCAACCCAAATTGTCCGCTATTTTAAAAATACATCTTTTTGTTTACGCTTTGAAATCCGATGGCTCTCTTGACAGCTTTTTGCAGGTGTGCGGATGTTTATTTTTTGGGGGGACAGATTTATAGGTCAACAAGCCCTGATCGGATCTCAAACTTTTTGTACTTAATCACTTGATATTTATTTTATACACGGTTCTCAAAAATACATGGACACCCAAAATGAATTTATTTTTAATAAAATACTTATTATCATGATTTAATAAAATTAATTAATTTCCTTTAATTAATTTCGCCAGCCAACTCCTTGACATTTAAATGAAAGTGTCATAGATGGAGATGCGTGAAAACATTTAACTGTGGCAAAAATTTAAAATGAGATCAAGAAAATGTATTAACAAGTTAATAATAACTAGCGTTGATATACCAAAAACCCCAACCCAAACAAACATAACTGGTACTACCACTCCGAGTCAGAGTAGACCTAGAGGTAATCACAATGAAGAGGTATTCCGCATTCCCCAAATCTAGAGAACTGGAGCCTCCTCATCACATGCATTTATATCTGCATGGAATACCGTTGACTTATTCTGCACCCGACCAGCAAGGAGCTCTCTCTCTCTCTCTCTATCTATTTCTGTTTCTCTCTCTTTCAATATATATATATATATATATATATATATGCCCATTTTCCCATTCGTTTGTCATATCGACTAATTTTAAATTTAATAACAATGATCATTTGAATATTGGAAGTTGGTTGGATA
>OY757909.1:54264131-54370733 GCA_963585895.1 Sepioteuthis lessoniana
TTAAAAAAGTCTTTTTCAACCGAACAAAGCTGACTAAATATCCTCATGTGAAAGGCTGGCCAAATTCTCAACAGAAATCTTTCTGAACTTTATATTCAAAAATTCACCTAAATTTGTCTTCAGAACGGAGTTATATTATTAGAGACATGAAAACGTGCAAATTATTTTAGATCCAATTGCAATTGCATATTGAAAATAAATTTCTTATTCTAATCAAACATTACGAATTGTATCAAACTTCAGCATTCAATAACCCATGAGGAGCTGATATGCCACTAAACATATAAAACAAACCAGGATCTTCATCTCAAAAGATTAATTACGGTATCATTGCTTTTACAAAAATTGTTAAGTCTTATTGGTTGGTAGGTTGTTGAGAATTTTTATGGTAAAAAGATCTTTGTGAGTTATTTAGCGCTAAATCCTGTTCATATATATATATATCCTAATCATCATGTCGCGCTGCCAGCACAGATCTCCCAGACCCTCTCTCGCTACTCATCTCTATTCTCCATCGCTACTGGGAGGTCATCCTGGCTACATCCTTTATCGGCACAGAGCTTCTGTATATAGGTTATAGCAGGTCGTCCAACGTTTGGGCTTCCGTGTGAAGGGGTCCACAGGAGTACATGTGGCATACACTGCGGGACATATATATATATGAATAGTTTGTATGTAGCTTTATTTTTAAACGAGTTGTTTGAGAACATTTGTCTATACACAGTAAAATGTTTTAAAGTCTTGCAATGTAACATTCTTAATTCTTTCTATCAAGTATGGTAATATTCATAATTTGGACAGAGCTGTATGATAACAAATAACTAATAACAATAATCCTTAATAAATGTGTGAGCACTTTCATTCGACACATATATGGGACCTTAAAAGTTACTACCAATCCGGATTAGAGAGAATCTGGGAGTAATGTCAACGAAGTGATACTTAACATTTCTGAAATCTCCCTTGCCCAGTCGGCTGGGGTTCTAGAATACACCGACTGAGTCGCAGTAGAGGGGTACAACCCCACTAACGAGTGTCCTAGATATGACACTAAACAATATGATTGTGAGGTTCCACTGATACTGGAGCTTTGGGAAATGCAGAGCACCCCTTCATTGCCAATGCTTCCAGATCCACTCTGGACCAGAATGGTAGCACCTGATAAGGGCCCTATTTATGGTTTAATTCGAACAAACTGCATACTTATGCTGAACTGAATTGTTTGAATTCGAACTGTTTGACTAAACTGAATATTCGAAATAGAAATGTTTTTCACAATAAATATGTACTTACGTTTAAACTGCATGCTAATGCTAAATTGATTTGTTTGAAATAGAAGTGTTTTTGACATTGAAACTCTATTTACACTAAACTGATTGTTTATTATAGAACTGTTTTGACATTTAACTGTGAGTAAACAAAAATCTTTTTATACTAAACTGAATTAGCTGAGTAGAACTGTTTGAACAAATCGAATAGCTTGAAATAGAAATGTTTTTGATAATTAAATTGTGTACTCATTCTAAACTGAATTGTTTGAAATAGATATGATTATTTGTATAAAATGGATTTGGCTTTAAATAAACTACAAAGGTTGATATGCCATAAAACCCAACCCACGAACCAACCCACCAACCAACCGAAATCTCCATTACTAAAGTCTAAGCATTAGATTCAGGTTAATATCATACCCATGAAATTTGTCTGGTCGGATGGAGTTTCCCCACTGTAGAGACAAAGTCGGTTTGATCTTGAGCCTCTGCAGACAGCGTGGAAAATATATACAGTTTCCATTTAAAAAAAAAGAAGTTTTTCAACGTGATTGAATGGGATGAATATTGTTTTAAGTCTGTTAGCAATCCTAATAAAATATACATATCTTAAAAAATATTTTGCACGTGGGAGAGAAATGTAAAACAATTTCACTATGAAAAAAGCTGTATATGGCTAATGTATAATAAACAGGAATTATGTTCTTATTTCTTTAAAGCGTTCACATATATCTGTTTATATCTGTATGATGATCCTCATTTGTATATTTACCCAGCTTCTCTGATACCAGCAGGATTCGAAACAAGGTCAATTTCTGAAACATAGTAAACCTGGTTTGTTTTACATTTTGACCTCCTAGACTGGCTTCCTTGCCAAAGTTAAACTGCCAAGTTTTGACATTTTATTTACTCACATCTTGGAAAGGATAGGTGAATTGATGCTTTTCCAAAGAGCGTCAGCACGAAGTGAAATAAAAACAAACTCTTCATGGAATTGAAAATGGTTGCTGATTCTATTTCATAGGACTCTAACCGTTCTGCTAAGTGCTCTTCTTTGCACCTGTTGAAGCTTTCATTCAAGATAAGAGATCGCGTAAACTTCGTGATATAACCGTGAAACATAATCTTCCAAAATTGGCTATGAATGAAGTCGTTCACCAAAAGATGGAATATTAAGAAGTGTCACCTCGTTTTATTTGAACGTAACTGAATGAAAGAGACACCTACCAGCGTATGGGGTTATATGTTTTATTGAATATGGCTTTGTTCCTTAATGAGATCTTTATTTAGGGCTCCTGAAACGACATTTATACTCTAAGCAATTACATCCAAATGAGGCTGTTGATACAGCAATGTAACATTTGAGCGGATCTAGTCGCTTCACACCAAGTTCTTGCACTCGTTCACCGATGGTAATGAATGATTCAATCACGATGGCGATTACATTGAAAATAACATCGTACTACTAATAACATATATGTACGATAATTGGTTCATATTTTAAATTAGTAAACGTGTTAGCCTTACTGTTCAAACTTCACAAATCTGTTTAGGCTATTTTATTCCATCTTATTTCTTTATTTACTCTTCGTTGTATTGAACAGAATGTATGAAAATATGACCATGAAAGTACCTTCCAACCAGCCTTCAACTCATATTTAATTATTCGGGAACTCACTTTTCTTCTATCTAACCTTCATGAGGAACGTGCCGTTAAAAACGTTATAAAATAAGCTAAAGTTTTTACTGATTTATTGTCATATATATAAAGACAATTAGCTGTTAAAAGAAGAAAGAAAACAAATTAAATAGAAACTTGATAGCATTTATTTTACAATGTCATTAGATATTTTCGATAATTTAAATGATTTACTATTCAACAACAATGAATATATTCGTTTATGAATAATTTTCAGCCTACTTATTTTAGTGACAGGTCGACTTTGTTTCATCGCTAGTGGTTAAGGAATCGCATACACTGTACATCTATATTGAAAGTTTTTATGCCGTTGTTTCTTACAAGTTTCTTTTTTCACACTATAATATGATATCAAAAATTCCTATCTAATACAAAGAATTTTAAACAGATCTATTTGACACGTAGGTGTGACTCTAACAGGTACTGTCACTCCTGGTAAAAGACTAGATGCAGTTTAGTGTGTCATATACAGGACAATTCTTCTTAGTGATAGTGCCATAATACTCTTTTGTGATTCCAGTTGGCTTATTCTAAGTCCACCGACAAAGTGGATTAAAAATAACATTATTATATTTTCAAATTACATAGAAAATTTCCAAGATATCACTGATTATTCATATATTAACAGAATATATAAAAGCCATTTTAAAGTCATCTTTTAATATATGAGCCACCATTCAGTGATTCAATTAGCATACAGATAGTTTTCGCTCCAAAGAAATGCATATCATCATTGTACTTTGTGGCTGTTTTTTTTTTTTAATTTTATTTAAATATTTATCGTTTTCTTTTTTCTTTTCCATTAGTTTCATTTCGTTCCAACGGTGTCTAAGTTCCAGATTTTTCCATTTACTCGATTAAATATTCTGTGGTACAATCCGATTGACCCATTTCACATTCACCGGCTTTACTTTTGTCAGACATTCGGTAAAGTTTTGCCGCACTGTATAGATCGATAGAACGAGGGCAATTAATTGAATAGATCGATACTGGGCCCAATAGATATTTTGGCAGGATTGTTAATGTGAGAGATTACAAATATCTCTCACACACATTCATGAACATTTAGATATTATGAAGAGTACACGCACCAATAAAGGACCAGAAAAACAAACGAAAACAAAAGTTATCACTATGCAGCTGGGTGTTTATATATATATATATATATATATATATATATATATGCGTGTATGTGTGAGTGAGTGTGTGTGTGTGTGTGTGTGTATTGGGTATGGAAGTGGATATTTGTTGACTCGTAAGATAATTTGAAAAATTTAAAAAAAGATACTGTTACATATACCTTTGATGTAATAGTTATAACCGTAGGAAAGGGACTCAGTGACACGAGTTCAAATCCTGGACGGGGCTAATTGCATATCATATAGTACTAATACCATCGGGAAAGGTATGAATCCGACTATTCTTCTTCCAGCTATGGGTAAATAGTAGGACAGATTGAGCTCTTTAAACTTGGTATGGCAATTGATCTAAGAGGAAGAAATCTCCGATTTTAAACCTCTTAAATTCCGCTTAAAAACTGACATAGTGTCATATCCATACCGCGCAAAATTTTAGTAAATAAATGCATATACATATGACTGCATATCAATATATATATATATATATATATATATATATATATATATATATCGATAAGACGACCAATTGGTATATCTATAGACACATAGGCGTATTTGGAATTGTCAAAACTGATATACCTTCAGATATATGTAGATCAAACGCATGGTGTAAATCGTGTTATCATTGAAAATGGACACGGTGAACCGGCTTCAAACTCAGAACGAATCTGTCTGCATTTAATTTATTGCTATTATCCTTGATAAAGATATTAATTAAACTATCAGTTCATGAGAAGGAAAACACTGAATTCAAATATTGTTAAACTCTGATTAAAACCTTACCTTACGATACATCCTGCTCAGGCAGAGGGGCGCGTAAATTTCTTTCTCTCTCTCTCTCTCTCTCTCTCTCTCTCTCTCTCTCTCTCTCTCTCTCTTTATATATATATATGTATATATATATTAGATCACTGCAAATTCTGATTTTTTCTAACCAAAATTCTATGGTGTAAAATTTGATAAGAAATCATGCCTAATAAAGACTCATACACAAAATTACACACACACACACACACACACACTCACACACACACACACACATATACATATATATATATACACAGACATATATATATATATATATACATATATGTTAAAAAAATAGTTTCTACTCATATACATCACAACGTACTTCATTTATATTGGGAGTTATGACTATGAGTACACTCCACAAAACAAACACACACACACACACACACACACACACAGATATATATATATATATATATATATATATATATATATGTGTGTGTGTGTGTGTGTGTGTGTGTGTGTGTGTGTTTAAAAAGCAAAAAATTTAGAAATTTATTTTACCCTTGATATGTACATTATATTGCTGAGTGTTAAGCAAGGGGGTATCAAGTACCATTTTTAAAGTCTTTGGTATGATGTGACCTGGGATTGAACCCAGGTCCCTCGGACCATTGGTGAACACTCTACTCACTAGGCCAATCCTTTTTTAATGTCTTTGGATATTTCTAATAACTAACATCTCTTATACCATTAAAACCTTTTACTTATTTCACACCCATTTATATATATATATATATACACACACCCACCCACACACACACATATATATGTGTGTGTGTGTGTGTGTGCGTGCGTGGTCCGCCATACAGTGAAAAAGTATTTGTGTCAGATTCTATATTAATTTATGGTAATGGGAATAGTTACTCACAAATTTCCTGGCTATTCAAATATGGACATATGAATAAAAGTCATGTTTACATTGCATCTAATTATCTATGTAAATACAAACGCAATAGCGCCCAAATCTGTGCATGGCGAAATATCGCCTTGTTATTTAGACACGTGCTCTGTTTTAAACACTCTGGGTGAGAGAGAGAGAGAGAGAGAGAGAGAGAGAGAGAGAGAAAGAGAGAGAGAATTCAATGATATTTACTTGGCACATGTTTGAATAATGAATATCTTGTTTAGGTAGATTTTATACCACCTACTTTTGTTTGTGTAAAATTATCTGTAGTTTTCACTGCATGATACGAATGCAGAAATCATGCTCAAAACAGCTTAGTTAATGATTACTGAGTACCTTACATGGTAAAATGGTTATTGTGTTCGATTTCTACAGGATGCTCTCAACTTTGTGTTAAACTAATTTAAGCTTACTAATTAATTATGTCTCAATTGGTGTAATTATTAATGAGCTAAACAGGTAGACTATCGTTTGCAAGTTTGAATCTCAATGGGCACATCATATTTTTGTCGTGTGCCAAACATTGCTTAAAAATAACAATTAGGCACATTGCATTGTGTCATGCTTACTGAGTTCGATTCTATGTTTCCTACAGTCAAACTTATTAACCTTACCAAATGAGTCTGCCTTTTTTATTTTAATGGTAACTAGCTAAGCAAGCAGATTGCCATCGGTGAATTTGATCCTTTCGGAGTGCCCCATATTCTAAATAAAGCCTAGTAATTACTACTGGGCACCTTTAATATTCCGTGGCATAATTTTCATGAAACTTGGCCGTTGGTAGAATTTTCGATTCTGACAGGGTGTACAATATATATAGGGTGTCCCAATATATAGGGTGTCTCTAATAACTCTACTAATAACAATGTCGTGTTTTTTTTTTCCGATTTGACAATAGCATACTGTAACAACTATTAACTCTGGATCACAATGCTTTGAATAAAAGAGAAAAAATATTTTGCTTCACAACTTATTTGAAGACAAAATTACACAAAACTGTTTTGAAATAGATGCAACCCAATAATATGATAATGATTTATTCCTGATACAAGAAATTAAAAAAAATATTGAACGCCCTGGGAGCTGATATTATAAAAATTAAAAAAACAACAACATTGATTTGGTGTTTCTAGCTCAAAGAATGCATTTTTTACAGGACAGGTTCCAAATGACCACTATTGCGCTTGTCTCAGTAATAAATCATTATCATATAATTGGGTTGCATCTATTTCGAAACACTCTGTATCGGACCTTGAGCTAAAATAAACTAAGCTTATTAGATAACTACTACGGTAGTGAGATCTTTCCTTATTGACGTATTGGTTCAACTTGCTTTTGTTTGTCTTTGAAAGAAATTAATAAGATAGTGTGTTAACTTCAACTGCACTTCTGCTGCTACTGCAGCTACTAATACGATTTATTTGTCCCTGCCTCCTACAAGATAAGACTTGACTCGAGATCATTGGCTCGGAGGTAAACTTATAGTGGGGGCTAGGGGAGGGCACGAGCTGAATATATGAGCCTGATGGGTCAAGCTGGACATGGACTCAAATATGATTCCAGACACGGATGCCTGATTTTCACTTAAACTGAACCAAGGGGTCAAGTGTTATACAACGGTGATAATGATGCAGCTCACCCACCCGAAGGTAGCCCAGCAGAAGCCTATGGCCTTTCGGGCTCGAGTCTGCCGTTGATTAATACAATTACTACTACTGCTTATATTAATAATAACAATAATAATAACCAAATCACGCGAACAGCACAGATTTTCCTGATTCTTTCTCTCCATCTGTCCCTATTATCCATCGCTCCTGGCAGATTTTCCAAACTATATCCTGTGTCCGCGCAGAGCTGATATAAATAAGTTCTTATTGGTCAGCTAACACTGGCACGTCCATATGTAGGGGTTCATAGAAGAACGTTCCTTTGCCTCTCTAGCAGTGTTCCATATGCCTTGTTTGTCTTTATAGGATGTTTTTGGATGGGAGATAAGTAGCCGTATAGAAAAGTAATTATAATATTTCCTTAGAATATCCCCTCATAGGGACCAATTAGAAAAGTGAATAAGTCACCGTGAATGTAGCATGCAGTTTGTACTGGAGTTCAAGAAAAGGCACCGACAATCGAGGAAGCTAATAGGCTCAAAACTGCAAAAATAAGTGACCGGTAGTATGTATTTACCAACCCCTTTGCCCGGCAGGATGTGACTCAGGGTAAATTTTAAGCGGAGTTTATGAGGTTTGGATTCAGATTTTTCCTTCTGTAAGAGTAGCTACCTAATCAAGGCTAAATAAGCCCCCTGTTCTGCTATTAACCCGTAGCTGGAGGGAAAATAAGAGGTTTCATGCTTTTCCCAAGGGTAGTAAATCTTTGTGAAAAGCAATCAGCTTCGTCCAGAATTTGAACTCGTGTCGCCGTGTCCGTTTCCTACGACGATATTCCTTACACCATGGGACCAATAGTAAGTGTACAGACGAGATTCTGTCGTGGAAAATGAGACACTCAAAATTACCAAATCCCATTCAGAAGACTGAATCTTGTAACGATTAAAACGAAAAAAAAGGTCTTATCAGTTAATGTGAATCCCGTTAGACATTCCAGCAGACATCAGTTAAAATAAAGCAAATGAACACATCTATAAAATAAACCTATCAAAAAATTTTCACCGAAAACTAGGCTGATCTAGAAAGTACCCACCACACGAAATTACAGACCAATAACACTTTTGCTTATAAATGTAGACAATCCTAACAGCAAAAATATATAGATAAGATCGATAACTCGCCAAAAACCACGGTCTTTTTACAGAATAACTGAAAAGGGTTCCCTAAGTAACAAGAGTAAAAGATGACCAAGAGATTCTAATGGAGATAAAACAATACAAATATGCAGCCTCTACATAAAGAGATTCCAAAAAGTATATAATATGACACCGCTAACGTGACAAAGAGAATATTTGAAAATGTTCAAGATATCAAAAGAAGTCTTATTTCAAGAGGGATGGAAAACTAATGAGTAGAGCTAACAGCTGGAGAACAAATCTATTCAGAGATAAGAATCACAAGAGGCATCTTCAAAGGAGAGGCATTATCGCCAATACTATTTATTATTTTATATACCAATAAAAAACGCTAAGGAGATTACAAATTTAGAAAATAGCATAAAAAATAAACCACCTCAAGTATATAAATAACATTAAGATATTTGCCAAGAATGAAAATGAACAGGAAACCGTCATTCAAGATATAGCAATGAGACTTGGTATTGAAAAATGTGCCATGCATATTTTACAAACTTGGCAAAGAGAAGTTGTGGAAGGAATAAAATAGCATTATCAGGAAAGTATCAATAACCTAAGAAAAGAAGAAACCAACCCATATTCATAGGGTATTAGAAACTGATACCTTCTCAAATCAACCTCTGTTGCAGAAATCTAATCAAAGGAAAAACATCTTGACTCTTATAAAATAATATGGATATTTTCATACAAGGAGGGAACTGATGGATTTAAAAAAAGGAAACTGATGAGGATGCACATTGCCTTAAACTGGAGGGATAATATGGACGTTGGGTGTGAGGAAAACACAGACTACATTAAATGTCCAGTTTTGGGATTAGTGTAAATGCAACTATCTAGGGACTCGAAAAATACATAAAAAGAGTCAAGAGAGCTTTATTACATCAGTCTTTGAGGACAAACATAAAAGCAACAATAAAAAATAGAGTACAGAAAATTGGAGAAAAATCACAGTATGAGTACTTCAAGCGACAAACCAATCAAATTGCGCATAGTATTAACGTGGTATGGATAAGAAAAGGAAATATAAAGAAAGAAACTGAATCTGCATTAGTATGAGCATAACATAATGCTATCAGGACATTTTTTTTTTCAAAATCCCCATATATAATACGCGGCTGAATATAAATGTACGTAATGTGTTGTTAGATGGTTTGGTCCAATGGCTTATCAAACAGGATTTAATGCTAAATCCGCTTTATCATCATCATCATCATCATCATCATGTCATGCTGCCAGCACGGATCTCCCTGACGCTCTCTCGCCACCCGTCTCAATCGTCCATTGCTCCCGGGACGTCGTCAAGGCTATATCATGTCTCGTCACAAAACTGTTGTATATTGAATCAAACTGGTCATCCTGCCTTTGCTCGACCATGTGAAGGCTTCCACGGGAGTATGTCACCTATGAGTTCGTCTTTACTTCTCCAGTAGTGTCTTGCATGTCTGGTTCGTCTAACTTAGTTTTCGTGATGAGTGATAGGTGACCATATAGCTGCTGTTTTGTGGGCTGTTGCTCCCAGGACATGTTCAATATTGCCCACAACATTCTTTTGTAATTACCGCCAAGCTTTTTCTCCTTACGTTTACTGCATCCATACAGCAGTATCGACACGACTGCTCCTTGGAAAAAAACTGCGTTTTATTTTATCAGTCAGATCTGACTTCCATATGAAAGAAAGCCTGTTGATAGCTGTCCATGCTTTTGCTAGTTGCATGTGATGTCTGATTTATGAGACATTGCTTCCGAGGTTGGTGAACTTATCAAATAGTTTCAGAGACCTATCATTTAGTATGAAGATGTCACCTTTTTGATTGAAGCATATGTATTCCGTCTTATCTGCGTTGACTCGAAGGCCTATGCCAGCTGCTGCACGTTCCAGACCATGCAGCAATGTTTCGACTTGGGCGGTTATATTTTCTAGAAGTGATATGTCATCGGCGTAGTCAGTTTTCGCAATTGTTTGTGAAGGGTATCTTCTGCTTCTTTCCTTTGCCAGCATGAAAACTTTTCCTTTCATTATAACCATAGACGTTCTAAGCATGTAGTCAAGGCAGATGATAAATAGGTATAGGGCTAATGTGTATCCTTGCAGCACACTTGCTACAATATCGAAGTAGTCTGTGTCTCTTTAGATTTTTTACCCGTAAACCTAGAATTCGACGGATAGTCAAAATTTGTGATGTTGTGGATTGATTTATCCGAAAGCCGTTTATGTTCTCCCTAAGTATGTTCTCAATTTTGAATTCTATGTGGTTGCGTAGTTGGGCAGTGTAGATCTTCGCAGCTATGGATGTAAGGTTTATACTTTGGTAGTTCATGGCTATTCTGAGGTCACCCTTCTTAGGTAAAGGGAGGATGCGTCTCGTTGTCCATATGTCTATTGTGGTTTAGTTATATACGGCATTACAATGTTGGAGCAGTATGTCGTCGAATTCCCTGGTCTTCCATACTTCTGTGGGTATTTCATGAAGCTCTCCTGCTTATCAATCTTTAATTTTTCTTAGAACTGAATCGAGTTCTTCTAGTGCAAACTGTCCTAGTTTGATGTCTACTTGATTACTAATAATTTTCGTGATTTGTTCATGTGTAACTTTCGGAAATGTTGTTTCCACTGGTGTATTCGTTCTTGGCTTTTGTAGTGCTGTTCCTTCCGCTCACTTCATTTACCGTCTGCCATGAGATTCTTGATTGTCTATCTTCAACCGAGTCTCTAATCTTATTGATCTGATTTTGTATGTTTGTTCTTATTGATCTGATTTTGTCTGTTTGTTCTTTTAGGTATATGTTAGATAATTCATTTTGTGCCTTCTTAAGTTTCAGGGCATTGATATTGTTTGGGTTTCTCCTATTGCATTTGGAATCGGTTCTCATGGCTGCATGCTTTTTTTGCCGCTAATATCTCCCACGGCACTTAAGCTTTGGCTCTTTATTTAGTTGGTATGTATTTTTTGCCGCTTTTTAGTAGGCATTGACAAAATTCCCATATTCGTCATTCGGAGTCGGTATTTCTGATAAATATTCTTTACACACACACACACACAAACACACACACACACACACACACACACATATATATATATATATATATATATATATATATATATATATATATATATATATATATCAAATGTATACGATTAGTAAAAACATTTTCTTGATAACATTTTCTAACGCGTCTAAGTTCATTCTTTCGCACACAGTTAAATGGTTTCAAGTATTTCTTTCTTGGAAGAATTATTCTATATATTATTAATCATTTGTTTACACACAGTTAAATGACCAAACAGTTCTAACAATTCAGTTTACCATAAGTCAGCTGTTTTCAGTCACGTTAGATGTTAAACAGTTCTATTTGCCCAATAGATATGACTCTATCAGGTGCTACCATTCTGGATCAGACTAGACTTGAGAGCGATGGCAATGAAGAGATACTCCACGTTTCCTAAAGCTTCAGCCTTACAGGAGCCTCACCATCAGATTGTTTCGTGTCATATCCAGGACACTCGTTGGTTGGGGTAGTCTAACTCCTCAGTTGAGATACAGTCTGTGTATTCTTCACCCCCAACTGACTGGGCTATCTTGTCAGAGATGAAATGGTTAATCACATAATAATTGAATGTAACAAAGTGGCTCAAAAGGGATACAGTAGCGGGTGTAGCTGTGTGGGGATGGTAATTCACTCAGAATTCTTTAATAGGCTAAAGCTAGACTATAATGACAAATAGTTTATGCACAAACCATAATCTGTCCAAGAAAATGAGTTTCATCACATTCGCTGGGAATTTGAAATATAAATGTACCACTCAATCCAGGCCAAAGACCAGACGTAGTGTTCATTTTAAAGAAGAAAATAAATTGCTAAAGAGCTGAAAACGTTTAAAACATCAAAGTGGCGGTGATACCAATAGTAGTTGGAACCCTTGGAACAGTGCTGGAGAATCTGGAAAAGAGACTGGGAGAACTAGATAACAGAGGATAAATTGAGTCCAGTAGTTAAAGTCAGGTCGGAGAATTAAAACAGTTTTGGAGATCTGAAGAGACTTACTGTCACTCAGCCTCTAGTAAAAACATACATGTTAGAAATGGTGTGAAAAATTCCCAAGGAACAAAATAATAATGAAAGATATGAGGTGGATATGCACAAATACCGATTGAACGACCAATAGGTTACTAGATAGGGATTGTGAGATAAAGAAAATAAGAAGTAGAAGATTAGGAATTTAAATACGAGAGGAAAGAGAATCTTGTTTGATACATTGAAAAGGACGGGCGCATCTTGTACATCATATTAACACATCGTTCTTGTAGGCACCAAAATGTCGCTACTTTTTTTTTCTTTCTGCTTTCAAATCTGATCTCCGATTTAAGAGTCCAATTTTAAGTTGCCTTTCATCAGGGAATGGTTATTGAGAAATGAATTGAACTTTGCATTAGCTAATTAGTTTCATTCAATCTTTGTCTTCTTAAATCATTTTCTCTTCTCTCTCTTTTTTCATATTACTTTATTTTCTACTTTATCTTCTTCATATCGTAGTCTTTGCCCGTTGGACCTTAACTTCTTTCTTTTTCTTTTCCCCTGCGTTTTCCTTTCTCGTGTTGTCTTTTCTTTTTTTTATCTTCTTCAACTCGTTGGCTTTTCTCTTTTCGCCTTTTCTACTTTCAGCTTTTTACTTCATAGTAATTTCTCACATCGCATTTTTATCTAATGGATTTCTTTTATTATTTATCTTTATTTAAAATAATGATTTTCTTCGTTTAGTCTTTTTTCTTTTATTATTTCTCCTTTGTCTTCTACATTTTTATTAGCTTTTCACGCTTTGATTTTTCTTTCCTTAACTTTCTTTTCTTTCTGTTCTTCTTTACTTAGTTGTCTTTCCTTGTTTTGCTTTTATGCCTTTTACTTTTCCTCCTTTGTCTTCTTCATTTCGTTAGTTTTTATATCTTTCTTTTTCTTTCCTTAGCTTTCTTTTCTTTCTGATCTTCTTTACTTTGTTGTGTTGCTTTTTTTTTGCCTTTTAGTTTACTCCTTTTGTCTTCTTCATTTCGTTGCCTTTCTTTTTTGTCTTTAAGTCTTTTATTCTTCACTTTAATGTTTCTTTTCCTTTTTCCTTTTCTTCTTTTAGCTTTTTGTTTTTAATATTCTTCACTTCGTTGTGATTTCTCATTTTGCTTCTTTTTCGTTTTGCTTTATTTTCTTCTTAATCTTTTTCACTCCCATGATATTCCACGTTTTTTATCTTCTTTATTTTGTCTTTTCTTTCTTCTTGTATTTACTCTCTTTCTTTTTAAATTCATCACTTCCCCTTTATTCCTGTATTTGCTTTTCTTTGTCGATTTCATTTGACATTTCTTTCTTTTATTTTCATATATTTTCTTTTATTTTTTATCATTTACTTTTACTCTTCTTTTCCTTTATTTTCTTTTTCCCTGTCTTCTTTACTTTTGTCTTAATGATTTTTCTCTAGTTGTTCTTCCTCTTTTATTCTTTTACTTTTCATTATTTTCTTTCTCTTTTTTCCTTTTTATTCTCCTTCATGATTATTTTTTCTTCAAACCAATACTCATTATTAAACAAAAAAGTGCAATTAAATAATGATTACAAAGGAACAGTGAAAATAAAAATAATTACGATTATATGGAAACATTTCAAATGTTAAATGAAATAAACCATAAGCTATTGATATGATGTTAAAAAAATAAACCAAACCATTTTGATTGCATATTGTTCCACTAAAAATAATGAGAAAGTGCGATGAGATGGAATTATTGTAATGGAAAATTGAACATATCAACAATTATGATTATAATCAAGCATTTGTAAACGAATAATCTTTCAGCATCTAATAAGCTTATGAAGGCAAAAAAAAAACCCAAACGAAATCATTTCAGTTTGCTTATAAAGTGAGTTTAAGCTTAAAGATTGTGCCAATTTTGAATACTTGTGTTAAGCATTGCGATATTTTTTTTAAAAATAAGTATTGTTTTTACATAGTAACTTCTATTCGCCTTATATAGTCATTGATGACTGCGATGTCAGCGATGGCAAATTGTCGGATGATCAGGGAAAATTACATAAACAGTACGCTTCTAAAACGTTAGAAGCTCGTTCCTTTTTTCTCTCTGTTCACTCTCTGCGGCCGTGAAAATAGGGAAAATGGACAGAGAACACAGTATGTGCACTGGCTTTTCTTTTGTTCTTTTAGGAAGTGATTCTTCTTGTATCTTTGATTTACTCCTTGTTCTCTCTTTCACGGAAAGTTTTCTCTCCTCATAACCCAATATTCCAAAAAAGACAGAGAGCTTGATTCAGGAAATATGTCGTCGTATATTGGGTCTCTCAGAGTACCAAACTCAAATTACTGTGTCGGATGGGTTACATCGACAAGTGAGCTCTCGTCGCCACTTAAATAATAACCTCAGCAAGATCAGCCTGAAGTGCTAGGTCAAGTATATTTAGTTACACCCAGCCCACTGAAAGAGATGCTGAACTTTGTCAAATTGTCTTTCTTTGAGCTGCTGGCGTTTTAATAATTGATCTAGTCGTCTCCAAAACCATTTGATTACAATATTATCATTTTCATTTTCTTTATCTTTTCTTCCTTTCTTTTTTATCTATGTTTTTCCATTCATTCAATTATAATTTTTAAATTCAATTTGCTCTCTTTTTTATTTCGATTTTTTTCCATTATTTTTTTCCTTTTCTTCGACAGTTTTTCTTTATCTTTTCTTTTTCTACTCGAGTGTGTCAAATATTTTGGCCGGTGATTTTTGCGTCGCGTATATAGCGTGATAGAAACTGTTCAAGCCGTGACATTTACTCGTTGTTGACTCGACTATGATGATACATTGTACGCTGATATGCTGTGCATTGTTTCACTACACATACGATTTGAAAGCCACACAGTTGAATGTACAACGAAGTCTAATTCAGGAATCTTACTAGTTGGAATTGGACCATAAATCCGTGAAAGATAAAGGCGAAGTTGAGCACAGCACAGTAACCAGTTGATTCATAAAATTTCACTTGGGTGTAAGAATTTCCACGATCATCAAGGTCAAATAAGACTAAAACCGTATATTTTGAGGCTATGGTCCAGGCAATTCCAGCGAGTAGAACTGGGAGAATATCAGGTGAGCTTAGCATCTCACAATCTAGTCCAGATCGTCACCTTAACAACCTCGGAAAAATGAGTCGGAGTTGCATAATTTTGCTTAATCTTATAAAAATATGGCAAAACATTTGACTCACCGTAGTGATTATTTTCAGATTCTTTATTTGTTCAGTCCTTTTCAAAATATTTCCTTTTTTCTGTTTTCTTTTTGTCATAATGCATTTCTTTATTTTTGATATTTTGATATTTTAATATTCTTTAATATTTTCCCAGCTATGAGTTAAAAAAGTATCACTTAATGTTCTTCTACAAGGATAGCTTTGGCATTAAAAAAATCCACAAAGGTTGATATGGCATTAAATAAAGATACCATACCATTTTTTTTAACCTTTTACACATTTTTTATCGTAAATCTTTCTTTTATTAATCATTCATTTATTCTTTTTTCACTTTCTTAATCATCTTTTTAACTTCGTAAACCTTTCCCCGTATTCATCACGACTGCAAATTAAATTTTCTCCTGCCTTTTCTCGCAAGTGGAAAAGATATCAAAGTTCTCCTGATTATTCTTTGCCTCTTTTATTTCTTTTAGATTTAAAAGTTTTTTGTTCGATTGGTTTAGAACGAAATTATTTTTTCTGGCATAGCAACCGGCCTTATTCTAGTCTACACACTAATATAATGAAAATAAAAAATGAACTCAACATGAATAAAGATTATGACTTAATCAAGACGAGAAACATGTTTCTTTCTGTCTAGGCATTGTCTTTTTTATCTTTTCTTTGTGTGCAAAAATTTAATTTTTTGTTAGAAAAATTCTTTAAAGATTGTGTCATTAGGAATATCATCATTATTGTCGGTGATAAATATTGCCACTTTCACTAATTAATTTCTTTTCAATATTTCCAGCTTTTCCTATTTCTAGTTATATCTATATGAGGAAAATAGGTGGAAAAGTGGATAAACTAAAAGTCTGACAACGGATTTAGCCATGATATTTGTCTTTACTTTTAAAAGATTTCGTCAGAATAACGGCTTTTTACCACTTACTTTTCTCATCTTGTCATATTTCCCAAAATCTATCTTTTCTCCATATCTCTTGAATGATTATATCCATACATAAATTTCTCACTCCCCATCTTTTCTCTCATATATATATATATATATATATATATATATATATATATATATATATATATATATGTCATGCTGCTACCACGGGTTTAAATTTAAGAAATCTTTTCTCTCGTATATTGTTAAAAATACATTTTTTAACCATTGAGAATAAGAAATGAATCAATCCAATTTTATCAAATTTGGTGCCAGTCTTAATCTTATAAATAAACAGATAAAATAAATAAACTTTTAGTTGATGTTTTTTTTTACTCAAACGTTTCGTCTTTATTTATCTCAAGTAAAAGCATTGTCCAGTCAGCTGATGCTGTTGAATGTACTAAATGCATCTCTGCAGAGAGGTATGACTCCCCCCACCACCACCGAGTGTCCTGGATATGCCACTGAAAAATTTGATGGTTAGGTTCCTGTAATGCCGGAGCTTTGGGAAATGCAGAGTACCTCTTCATTGCCATCGCTCCCAGGTTTACTCTGGCCTTGAGTCGTAGCTCCTGATAGGGTCCAATTTATTGGTCGAATAGAACTAAACTGTATACTTATACTAAACTGAATTGCTTGAAATGGAACTGTTTTTACATTTAAACTGGATGCATATACTAAACTGAATTGCTTGTGGTAGAACTGTTTTGACATGTAACTTGCGTAATTATGCTATTTTTGTTTGCTAAGCAGAATTCTTTGTAATAGAACTGTTTTAACATTTAATTGTGTGTTACCAAAAACTATGCTTATACGAAACTGATTTGTTTCAATTAAAACTGTTTAACTAAACTGTATACCTTGAAATAGCATTCTTTTTGACGATTAAACTGTGTACTTACACTAAACAGAACTGCTTGAAATAGAAGTGTTTTGACATTTAAACTGCGTACGTATGCCAAAAGGAATTGTTTGAAATATAACTGCTTTTGGCATTTAAGTTGTGCTTACGCTAAACTGTATACTTTGAAATAGAACTGTTTGACTAAAATGAATAGCTTGAAATAGAAATTCTTTTTTACAAATAAACTGTGTTATTTTTTTAAACTGAATTTTTTGAAATCGAACTGTTCATTTGTAAAAAAAAAAATGGATTTAGCATTAAATAACCTTCAAAGGTTTATATGACATAAAACACAAACAAGCCAACAAACGAACAAGTGAAAATGCAACATTCTGTTCTTTCAAAATTTGATTTAATTTCAATTAAACTTAATGGTTTTCTAAAACGATAACCTTTTCTCTTGTTTATGTGTTTTTATGAACATAACACTCCCTTGTGCTGACTGTTCAGTTACATTCACTAACATATTAGAGTATAAGTATATTTTCCCCTACACAGTGACTTACCTAAAGAGCTTTTGCACATACAGAATATCTTATCTAGATTTAAAACAATGTGATCTGTTGTTAATTTCCTATGTATTGATATGATACAGAAGCATATAAAGGCTTTATCTATTTTTACTTTTTCTTACGAGAAAATATATTGTGTTTTGTTGTTCAACAAAAAAAACAACTTTTCTCTTAAGTTAAATAAATAAAATTCATTAGATTCGTAAAACTCTTTTATTGAATCATTTTAACATTTTTTCTGCTCCCACACACACATCCATTCCCCATATATATATATATATATATATATATATATATATATATATATATATATATATATATATGTGTGTGTGTGTGTGTGTGTGTGCGCGCACATATGTTGATGGAACAGAGAATACACTGACTGTTTCTCCGGCATTGATGGAAGATCACTTCAAAAAATAGTTTCGTGGGTAGGACACTAAACTTAATCAGATGTTTGGAATCCAACTCAGAGATTTGATGAGCGTGGAGGAGCCCTTCATTCTCCTTACTCCCTGATCCACTCCCACCAGTGCCGTAATACTTCCTAGGGTGTCATCTATAGGTCTAATAACTATGCTTAAAATTATTCATATTCAATTCGAATACTAAATGCAGCATATCTGTAAATTATTTGCATCAAGAATATTTCCTTTTAGCTCTAATTGTTAACAAAGAATTATCATTTATTACTTGAAAGCATTTAACTGTGTGCAAACAAAGCACTATTTTGAATAGGAAGAATTAGTTGAAACTATATAATCATTTGTATTATATATGAATCTTTGAGAGCCTATAACTGTGTGCAAATTATTCGAATAAGACACGAATACTTGCTATTTTATGTTTAAAAAAAACCCTTAAGAAGCAAGTACATAAAAATGTAAATGCAATGAAAACAATTTCCCAAACACTTAGCATAAAATAACATTAGACAGTTTGGCGGCCTGTTAAAATCTATGTATCTATTTACACACTCCTCCGCATGAGCAGGATGGGAAACGAAGTTTTTTTAAGCAGATTTTAACTGGCTTGAATCCAGAGTATTCCTTTTCCGAGCTTGTCTAACCACAGGATGACCTACTATGTACTCATGGCTGAAGAATAAGTGATACAATCATGCCTTTCTTATTCGTTGGGAAACACAAAGAACCTCGTTTATGATCTGACCTCGAGTTGCCGTTACTTCCTCTTAGGATAACCATAACTCAAATCTAACAGCAATATAAGTTCAAATTTTAGGATAACAATTACTCAAATTTTAGAATAACCATTACACAAATTTTAGGGTAACTATTACTCAAATCCAACCTCAATATAAGTTCAAATTTTAGAATAACCATTACTCAAATCTTAGGATAACTATGACTCAAATTTTAGGATAAACATTACTCAAATCTAATCTCAATATAAGTTCAAATTTTGATCTTAAATTTTCTGTTATCCCATTTTCATGGTCATCTTGTCGGGGTTCTTGAATATCTGTTGGTTTTCTTTATGCACAGGCCTCTCAAATTAACATCGCAGTGTTTCTATGATATTCAAATGGATAGTAGATGTTGGGTTTGTGAGTAGTTGTTGCAAAAAAATCCTGAGTCAAACGTGCCGGGCAAACAGGATGTAGACGCAAATTTCGCCGTAAAGTATCAGGCGTAAATTCTATTCTGAATTCGTCTGCCACGTGACATTTTCTTTGGATATTTTCCTCGCGACATTTTTTTCTGGTGTTTGTGAGCATGTTTGGCAATTTTTCACGCAGACCCATAAAAGAATAAGAAAAACTAAAAAAAGAAAGTGTGCCACAGGGGATCACTGTAAAGTTTCAAAAATCATATAAATAAGCTTTGAAAACTCAAATACGTACAGCAGGTTATACCCTTATTTTGCAAATTCCCGTAATGATGAATCAAATTATTTTGATATAAAATAATGAAGGATATATAAAAATTCGAGTTTTTTTAATCATTGGCTGAATAAATGAAATGATTTTTTGGCAAAAACATCAGGAATATTTTTTCATTTAAATTAATGAATGAACCATCAATCTGTCACTTGAACATAAATGCTTTTTATTTGGTTTCTCTGCTAAAAGGCATATCAACTGCTGTGGGTTGTTTAATAACACAGCCCTACTTGGTAATACAATTTGAATTATAGCTACGGGATAAATGGGTTCATGCCTTTCCCACTGTTATTAGTCTAAACTTGAACGTAATAGAGTTCGAACTCACTTTCTACGTTATTGTAGTCCGGCACGTTTGTCGTATATTGAACCGCTGGACAAACAACGAAGGACTCGTAGATATATAAAAATATAATTTATATTTTTATTCTTCGACGGCGACATTTGTGTGAAGTAGGAATACAGTCAGAGAGAGTTCACACATATCTTTTTTCTGGGGCAGGGAGCTTTTTGCGAAGTAGCACGAAGGCCGCAGAACACACACGGGGGAGCTGACAGGTCTGCTTGAGTGACCAGCTGGTCGCTCAGGCGAAGTGGAGAGACCCTCTCCACTTCGCCTGAGCGACCAGCAGATTTCCCCTTCAGTCCCAAATTACAGACCTTATATTGTCTTTTTAAGTCCCATGCGGAAATATCAACCTTCCTCTTCGCTCACGTATTTTCTGTTTATGGCTGGTTATCGGAACTTACATACTTCCGGTTTTCTTCCGGTGATTTATTGATCTAATCCGCAAACGGAAATATCTGTCACTCTATTCATAGGCAATTAATCACATTCTTTGCCATTCTCTTTTATATTCTCTTTCCTGTGAAACCACTTTGTTAATGTTATCTTGCGACCGCATTGAATCTGCTAAGTTCATCCACGTCGCCAGCTAAGTCAGTATATTACGCGTTAACCACTACACCAAGTGGACATCCTCTCGGGAAGCTTTTAATTTCAGAAATGTTAAATGACGGTAGATTTAAAATGCTCTCTGTTTTTTCAAGAAAAATTGATGCGGATCAAAATCATTTTTCTCTTAAATTGGAAAATAATTTTAAAAGAATAATGTTATATATCTTTTTGAAAGTTCACATGAAATTGACCAGATCGTTGCTGATTTTTTCTTCTTCCTGCAAATTGGATTGAGCATCAAAGTCTCCAGGTAATTGTTGACCTGTTTTAGTTCTCTTAGATTAAATGATTTGGCCAGACTCCTAGAAATCGGAGGTATTTAATTTTCATAGCCAAGAAGACTTCTGTAAGCTGACAAATTGTTAGTTGATGGAAGACTATGTAGATTATTCTTAATATATGTTTTGTAAAATAAAAAATAAAAAACGTTGTCCGAAAAAATTAGGCAGTATTAATTCTTAGGAATTCTGAAAGCAACTATTTAACTGTTGGTTAAGAGGAGAGACTCAAAGGGAACTACAATATCAAGCAAAAATGGGGATTCTTCCAAGATTTAACGGTGTCTGCACTGCTGTAAAGTTGCTCCCTTAGACTCAAACGAAACGACTGGAGAAAAAGCAGGTTGAGAACAACAGGAGGTGTTAAGTGTTATTTTAAACAGATCAAGGGAGCACCACCCAACAAAGCAACATCTGTCTGGCAACGTACCTCCAAAAAATGCTGGACACTGCTAAAGAAGTAAGATGAATATGTAAGTAAAGTTCTCCAATAGACTCCAACACATGGATATACTAATGCTCTCAGACTAGAAAATATTTCCACCTGTCAGCTCTGTGCTAACACTAGATGCCATCTACAACACTGATGGCCACTAGGGAGGAATGGTGCGGGAGAATCATAGAAATCTGTGCTCTCGCCACGTCTTGATGTTGAGGATTATGATGATTTTGATCGTTAGTGCATTATTTATACAGTTACTTTAAATTGGTTGATTGATTGATTAATTGATTTTAGTGAAGGTCATTTTTAATTATTCATATTCTAGTAATAGCGGAGATAGAAATGAAATGCTAATGAACACCTTTCGCGCCTTCTTCAATGCAAGCATCAGTGTCATTAAGGAAGTCTGCCACGGCAATTTGTGGCAATTATTCAATAGAATAATGCTGGTATTTGAATTTAGAGTTCATCCTTCTGTTAGACTATTTGCCGTACCAAAGCTAAAGAGCGCAGTCTACCCTACTATTTACCCTTAGTTACAGGGAAGAAGATATGGATTAACGCCTTTCCAAAAGGCATAAAAGACATGTTAATTTCAAACAGCTTCGTCCAGATTTCGAACATAGGTCACCGTCTTCAGTTCCAAAGATGGTAACCGTTATACTACGCGCCTCTTTATATATATATATATATATATATATATATATATGAGTGTGTGTCTGTGTGTGTATGTGTGTGTGGGTGTGTGTGTGTTTTACCTGTATATGATGTTGTTGCCCTACAAAATTCTGCCATTCAAAATAAAATGCAAAACAAACCATCATAAATCTAACAGAAATAAACACATCTAGTATGGCCTCTACCTCCTACAGATAACCGGACAAAGATTTCAAGCCTACTAAAGAAACTACTTGATAAAAATTCATTACAAGTAAATTACCTTTTGTATAACTTAAAATCTTTTAACGCTTATAATAATGGAAATCTCGTAAAGTAATTTAAAAAAAAGGTTTGTTTGTTAGTATCTGGGTACTTACTTTATTCAACACATTTAAAGGACTATCTTTATCATTAAGGGTCTTCATCTTTATTGTTATTTCCACAACGTTTCAGCCGATATGTCCTCCGTTCTTCTTCATGTGTTTGCCGAACTCGGGAACCTTCACTGAACTTCGAACTACGTCCTTTGTTGAATCCACGCGGGACACCTGTTCTGATTCAGTTAGCCATAACCGGGTACAAGTTTTAAGTATTCCTGTATTGTTACTCGCCTACAGTCAGGATTGAACCTCTAAAAGTTCTCCACTGTCTTCACCGGGTATTGAACTTACATTCTTTGGGTATGTCACTGGATCTAAACAACGCCTTTTTCCAGTGGGGAAATTAATAGGAGAGAACTGATAACTGAGACCAATTTAACATGGCTCGAGGAACTAGAACAGTTTAGCCCGGTAAGCAAAATAAAGGAAAACGGCCGAAACGTTGCGATAAACATGGCGACAAAGATGAGGACGATAGTCTGAAAAATGTAAACTATCATTTTTCTATATGAATTTTCTCACCCGTTATATATATATATATATATATATATATATATATATATATATATATATATATATATATATATATATATATATATGTGGGGGGGGAGTGTGTTGTTTAAGTGTGTTTCTGCGTTCATATGAGTGATTCCTTAAGAAAAAAAAATCGATAGATAAAGCATAACTATTTAGATATATGGACACATTATTGCGTTTTTACAAACTGGAGGCACTCTCAGCGTAATGTTTATTGTTGTAGAAAATTGAATCGGAAACGAGAGGTCAAATATTAGACGAGCCTGTTAACTTTGCCCGTCGTCTGAAAACTATTGAGAAAGGTACTGATTCTTTCTTTCCCTCTCTCTAACCATGAGTAAATAGTCGAGTGTACTAAGTTCTTAAACCTTGATAAGGCAACAAAGGAAAGCTCTAAATTCACATTAGATTTACTTCGTTTTAAAATTGACCTTGTGTCACAGCCTACCTGTAGCGATTTTTTTAAGTATATGTTGTTTTTTTAACGTTAATGTTCAGATTCCATTAACATTTTTTATCTGATTTCATGTACGTGTATTTATAATAAGAATTGATTTAAAAAAAAAAAGCGGTTTGTGTTCAGCTTGCAATCATCCTCAATATATGCCGTCTTCACAGTGAAAGATTAACAGCAATTTTCATAAATACCCTCTTTTATGAGACCGATCCACGTGTACCACCACATCACTGCAGTCTTTCAGCTCATTGCTTTGTTAAATTAATTTTAGAATTCATGTTTGTTTTGATCGAAGATTAAAGAAACCATCAGCGATATTTTGGGTTCAATAAGTTGAGCAAGTAAATTGCTTCTTCGTCATGATAATTAATATTAAAAAACATCTTTATTCTTTTTTATCAAGAGAGAAATGAACGAGAATACAGTTATATATATATATATATATATATATATATATATATATATATGTGTGTGTGTGTGTGTGTGTGTGTGTGTATTCACGTAGCATAATTAAGTATGATGTTCTAAAAGATATCATTTCTGATGGATAAAATATGCTAAAAATGCATAAATAAATACATGAGTAATTTATAAAATATCTTGAAAGAGAAAAAAATATTGAAAGAAAAATAACTTGCAGTAGTATTTGAAGTTGTTACACATTTCTAAAAGTCTCTATTTTAACATCAATATATGCTAACGAGTATTGGCAAAAAAATCGTTGAAATCATATATTTTTTTCAGGTTAGCAACCCTGATTAAAATAGCTATAGTCCATGTCAACTTTGTAACAATTTTCACATCATGTTTACCTCGCAGAATTTATGTTAAGCTCAGTAATCATGAATAAGTGCAAATCCCTTCGCTTGAGTGTACCACAAAAATGGACTATAGTGTTAAATTCTGCGTCGATATGCAGGACATTATGACTGAAATAAGTAAAAATAATTAAGAGAAATAAGTTATTGGGCACTAACTTTTCTTTTTGGCATATTTACCTTGGTGGTTCAAAGTAACGTTGGGTGGTCGAGAGATATTGGAAGATTTCTCCCGTTATAGACTACTGGTCAGTTCATGAATTGAGGAGAATATGACTAAAGTGAAGTCTCTCATAAAGTATGAATGACATGATTGTTATACTGGACTAAAAATATAAACAAAACAAAATAAAGAAATACAGGCAGCGATAAACCTCAATCATTTTTTATTATTGCCGAAAATTTGAATCAAACTCCAATGGCTTAGACACACTAAAGCGATTATTCGCCTTGATTCAGGCTGTAAAAGTTCTCGTTTGTGTAGCAAAAATTAATGGGTTTCTAAAAAGAAATTTCTCAGAAATATCAAAAATATAGAAAATTGCTTAAAATTTGAAATCCTGATTTGATATTTCCTTTGCTAAAGGCCAGTAAGCAGTTGTCTTGGTTTTTAAAAAAAAGTAAAATTGTTGCATACTATGACTGTGAATAGTCATTTCTCGATACTGAAAATAAATTGAATGAACACCATTCCTTAGTTTATATTTTGTTCCCTTAGAATTATTAGAAAACAAAGAATGATCAACAAAAAGAAGGTCTTGATTACAAGAAAAAGTTTACGCATCTGAAAATATTTAGAGCAAGCAAGAAGCAGCGGAATATAACATAATACCAACTTAAATATGAATTGAAAATAAATGGTACATCATAGATATGTCAGTTGTCTGAACTGTATTTTCACTGTTATATTTCCTAAGTAGTTAATTGTTCGATGTTACTAAGAAATATTCCTGAAAAAATTTCTATTTTTTTTTTTTGTTCCTAGTAATTTAAATTAGAACAGGTAGACATCAGAATCAACGACTCTAAACCTAGGCAGGCCTGTTATAGAAAAAACCTGAACACAATGTACTGAAATACGTTGAGGCTATAAATTAATGCTTGTGGTTCGTGCCAAAATGAAAGGCCTCAGAAATTATTGATTTTTTAAATTTCTACGCGACGATGTCAAAATACTTCCTATTTCGAGAATTTATAACAGTTTTAAAATTATGGAATTATAATTGCGCTGAGCATTAGCAGATTTTTTTAATCAAACGTTCCACGAACGTCAGATAACTCTTCCAAAATGATAATCAGTTGTGAAGATATTGTTTCATTAATGAATGTTAACGTTTACAATTGTGAATTTCTATGAGGTTACAAATGTTCAACAACATATTTTGTATTTTAACATTTTTATCTGATATTTCAGTTCAAAAGTAAAATCATGATAAAAGTGAAAAAGTAAATGAAACTAACGATGCCCGTAAAATAATGAGTATTTAAAATAGATTATCAGCATTATATATTACAACATTTATCAAAAGTACATCGAGTTGATCACAATGAAGTTACTATTAATTTTTAAATTAGAATGTATATTGCTTTTTACTCTTAGCTCATTTTTATAATACTTTCCTAAAACAATTACCATCCATACAATCACCTGATAATAGATTTTCACACCATGAAACTGAATATCCAACAGGAATTGTGACCACGCGTACACACACACACACACACACACACACACACACACACATATATATATATATATATATATATATATATATATATATATATATATTACCTAAAGATCAGTTTTATGAGTTCTGAGGTTTTATCCTTTTTTATCATTATTATCGTATTTTAAACTTGAAAATATAGTAATTTTGATATGCATTTTAATAATTAGAGCGCTAAATATTTTATTGATTACAATCTTTTCAACGTTAAATTTTTAGTCATAATTGCGTATATATACATCTATATATGACTGGGCAATTCCTCTAATGGGTAGAGTGTTCACTCATGGTCCGGGAAACCGGAGTTCAATCAATGGTCGATTCGTACCAAAGACACAAAAATGGTATTTGTGCCGCCTTGCTGAACAATCAGCATTACAAGTTATGGATTAAGGGTATAGTGGAACAAAACAGGGAATATAGTTGTACCCTCCAATGGCCATTGCCTAACAAATAAAGTGTTTGCCAATGGCTCAGGAGATCGAGGTTCAACCCGAGATCGAGCCATACCAAACTCAAAAAAGATACCTGATGCTACCGTGCTTAACACTCAAAATTCAAAGGATATAGTGGAATAATATTGGGAATGGAGAAGCGCCTTCCCCTACACCTCGGTGTAGTAGCTATTGAAAAGGAGCCTTCGGGTCACCCTCGACTAAGGTCACCAACTTTACTTTACTTATATATTATCATCAAGTCACGCTGCTAACCCGGACTTTTCCTGAGTCTCTCTCTATCTCTCTCTCTCTCTTTGTCCCAATCTCTCTCTCCATCTGTCCCTATCATTCATCGCTCCCAGTAGGTTCTCCAAACTACATCATGTGTCCATACAGGCCTGCTGTAGGTAAGTTATTGCGAGTCAACCAAAACATGCATGACCATGTCAACGGGTCCATAAGAGAAAGTGAGATGAATACGATTGACTAAAATATTTTGATAAAACGTGTTTTTGCACTAAAATGTTAAGAGATATAAGTAGATTTAAGTTATTTCCTCGCATCTCTTGGTTTGATCATCACATTTGCGAGAAAATGATAATCACGAAGCGTCGTATGTTCTCATTCATTCATGTATATATATATATATATATATATATATATATATATATATATATATATATATATATATTGATGCATTTTGATACAGGAATTGAATATCATTTGTCAACCAGACAGGAAAATCGAATGGTCTGGTCTTTACATTTAAAGAGATATTAAATTTGGGTTAGGGAGATAGGGAGGTCGGACTTTTGTCGGTTTTTCTAAATCTTCATTATAAATTTCTCATTATTTCTTTGTCTGAAGATCCAGATCTAACATTTTAAAAAAGGATAGGGCCTGCTGAAATAGGTATTATTGCCAAAAATATGAATAATTTTAAAAATTTTTGCCCATATATATATACATATATATATATATATACGTGTTTATTTTGTGCCCGTATACAAATAGAAGTAAATTTACAAATAGATCTTTGTACAGTAGTGAATATCACAGAAGCTGGGTCAGAATAACCTCAAACTACTTAAAGTCTTAACATTTTCGCACAAAAAACAAGGTGTATCAAAACATTTTAGTCTATCGTATTTACCTCACTTAATATTGAACGGTTAATCAATTACTTTTTTTTAAACACCCAACTGAGCATAAAGACGGAGAAATGCTCTGTGCTTGTCCTATGTATGAAACTCATATTGACAAGAAAGGGAATCAATTACAGGTCAAAAGCGCAGAAGGGTAACACGAAACCGAATTTTTTTAGACGTTGATGCGTAACAAATTTAACTGATTGTAACGTAATAGAGTTAACTTGCTTTTGTTGATATCGTAGCTATGATATTCATCCCAGTTGTCTGAGTAAGGTTAATGTGAAAAATCAGATTTATGTAATTTTTTTTCTGGGAACTAATTTATGAAGAGAAAACCAGATGTGACCCCGTATAGCAAGCGGTTAAAACCGTCTTATAGACGTCAAATCTGGCTATAGATTACATCGGATAGGCTGGCAATAGTGAGATATTGTTTTTGAGGAAGTAAGTGCCGAAGGAATGTCCATTGATCTTGATTTTAAAAGAAACTGATTTACCTTGTATTTTCAGCATGGGGATAAATTTGGAATATGAAAAAATTTAAATATAATGACAGAGTTTTTCGTCACGTGTTTAGAAGGCATTTGGATTGTAGAGAGAAGTAATTGATTCGTATTTAGAAGCAAAGCTCACACGCTGCTAGTAGGGAAAATACCAATTCACATACCTAGGCATTCATCAGAAAATGGCTTCAACATTACACTACGTTTTTTAAGTTAACTTAAGACAGACACACTTATAGTCCATCCAAACGCTGTACATTTTCATAACAATAAATGTCATATGATAGTTGATTGTATTTAAGTCGATACTGTTATTAATCTGTTAAATTTAATCACTGGTATCGTTGTTCTTAAGAAAGAATCGATTTATCCAATTCAGAACATTTGTCATCGGAGGAGAATACCGTGGCTTATCGGTTTAAGAAACACGCGTTTCCTTGTCTCATAAGAATCAAAACACTTTTTGAATATGAAGCAAGATGATTGACGAATGAATATGTACTTGAGAACAGTTCGAATTGAAGACGTCTCACGATTATGACATTTGTGTAGCGAGAGTGTTTTCACATGGACTTCGAACTGAGCAGCGTGTACCAGAAAGAAACTTGTATTTTTTGTTTGGATCGTAATTTAATTTGACCGTTAGAGTCACCGAACATTTTCAATCAGGATGACCTGTCCTATTCAGCCCGAACCATATTTCCAAGCAGCACTAAAAATTGAAGAAAGCCCGTGAAACTCTCTCTCCCTCAGAAATCCTCATATGGAACGGATGTCTTATTGTCTGCTCTTGAATAGCAGTAGCAGCATCATACACTATGAGGAGAGCCTTCTAGTTTATGAACCCCTTATGTCTATTCTTCTTGACCGAGGGATCCAAGTTGAAAACAAATTAGATGATTCACTCTAACAACTTCCAACCTTCTTTCCTTCATACGAGACTCGGAGCATGCCAGCGTAAACCCCTTACTTCATGCTGCCATTAAAACCTTCATTTAAAACCTAACGACGTGTTCGTTCTTCTCCACCTCCTTTACTTTCCATCAACATTTAGCGAAGGGTTAACAACCAACGAAATACCAACGCTACCAACGAAATACCAACGTAATACCAATACAACCAACGTAATATCAACATAACCAACGCAAAAACCAACCTAAACCTAAAACATCACTACAAGCGCATCGATAAGAAATCTAATGAGTTTCGTTATACCTGATAACTCCACTTAGATTCGGACGTATATTCATGTTCTTGTAATGGTTTCATTCTGTTGCACTTTTCAACCAAACGCCTTATCCACTGTGTCACGTGTTCAGCATGAATATATGATACGGAATGAAATCCTTAAGTCGTTGCAGGTTCAATCCCAAGTACCTGTAAAATAATTGGGAATACTTACGATAGATGAACCCAGTCATGGTAAACGGAATCAGAATAAATATAAATAGATTAAATTAAGGGTTCAGTTCAAGGTTCTGTATAGGCTACTGAATTCGTGATGAAACACCTGAAGAAAACCAACGATACATCGGCCAAAACGTTTTCAGTATTAAAATGAAGATAAAGACTAATCCGAATATTCTAAGCGATAGAAATTATCAAGGTTCATCTCAGAAATTAAGAAGAATAATATTAGCTGAAGTTCTCATTTATGTTTTATAGTAGATATCAGCATAAATTCATATAGTTTCATGTATAGATATCCAGTACAAAAAAAATTCAAACAAATCATTAGGACCTATGGATGTGACCCTAAAAAGTACTCCCAATTTAGGTAAGTGTTGAGTTAAGATAGTTTAGGTTATTTGGTTTATTAAGATATAAACCTTTGATGGTTATTTAATGTCAAATTTTGTTTACATATATTAGAATCATTAAGTGGATATTTTATAGAAGACCGGACAGCATGTATTCAAAAAACCACACAGCAAATAGATTAGTGGCAACCCGTTCTGTGACGGTTGCGTTGACCATTGGATTGGAGCCCTTTCTCCACCCAATAACCAGTTGTTCACTGAGTACAGAAGAGATGAAGCCCAGGGCAATGTTAGTTGTGCTGATGTGGCCGATAAGGCCCAAAACGATCCACATTGTTGGACACAAGATAATAAAAATAGAGTTTTAAAAAATCTAACGCTACGGCGTCACATATACGCGTGTAACACCTCGGTTCTAAATAATTCATGGGTGTAGTAATATCTGCTAAGTTTCACTTTGACTTCTTGGAAACCTCAAAGTGAGAAGAAGTGACGAACACACACTGCAGCGTCTGTTGGTTCACTTGATACTGAAGTTTATTTACTGCTATTCTTCCTAGTAGTCGCCGAAAAGAGAGAAACAGGGGATGAAATTCGTATACTACTCCAGACAGACTGGGAGAATAAACTGTCGCGAGACGAGACATGCAGAGACAGACTTTGACATTATCTTTTTCGCACCGACCGTTTTCTGCTGTAGTTCTCCGGGGTACTCAGGTTCATTGTTTTTTCCCTCCTCGCATTTTCAAAAGGAACGCGAGAAGTTCATTCGTTCTTTCTGCACTAAGTCTTCTTAACGACCACCTGGCTTAGTGCACTGGTGTGCGTGTTGAATAATAGTAATAACGTATTATGTTGATATTTTACTTACCCTTATATATATATATATATATATATATTGTAACAGTGTTGGTTGTTACTAATTCAGTTTATGGGTTTGTGGCGAACCAAGTGCGATATCATTTGGAAAGTGCTCAATATCTATGATAGAGCTATTATATAATAATAATAAAAAAAGTAAATATATTTTAGACTTATATATTTAATGCCATAGAAGTTTGTCTGCGACCTTTGGTTTCATGAAGCTTTTACAAACCACAATCTTCCGGCAGATGACATTAAATGCCTGAAGATTTTGTTTGTAAAAATTTCACGAAACCAAAGATCGCAGATAAACTTCCATGGCATCAAATATATAAATCTTATATATATATATATATATATATATATATATATATATATATGTATGTATTAACCTTTTTATCCGTATTTCCAAACATGTCCAATGAACATTTCAGTATTTGCTACTTTTTCAAATTCCAAAGATTAGGCTTGGCTTCGTCATATTTCACTATTAGTCTTCAGCATTATTGATAGTTCAATCGCCTTTATTCTGTATTGGGTTCATAGAGAATTTGAAAATTTCTTTAGGGAATATAACAACAATCCATTCACTTGAATATGTTTCTTGTGACCAAAGTGTAACATATGATAACATTGTTTTAGCATGGTAACTTTTTGAAATAAATCATGGACTTTATAACGAGAGTAACAATGACTCCAAATATAAAGTGAAACGTCTTATTTCCTCAATTTTATCCAAGCCTTTACATTATTTTCATTAGTTTTTAATCGTGCCTTCTTCTTCTTCTTCTTCTTCTTCTTTTTCTTCTTCTTCTTCTTCTCATTGAAATTATCTATACTTTCCATTTTTTCATTTTCTCCTTTTCTTTTTCATGATCTTAATATCACTCGAATTCATTTTTCATATTCACTTCGTCTTTTCGAATCATTTTTCTTATTGGTGTTATATTTCTTATTATTCTTTTGAAAGTACAGTCTTATTATCCCTTCAATGTCGTTGGTGTTGTTATTTTCGTTCTTCTTCTTCTTCTTCTTCTTCTTCTTCTTCTTCTTCTTCTTCTTCTTCTTCTTCTTCTTCAAATTGATCTATTTTTTTAAGAAATCCTTGACATTCGCACTACTGTTTCATTATCCATCTCTTGTTTCAGTCTTCTACGATTTGTTACACTGGGAAACACTATTATCTTTGAGTTAGATTTTAAATTTGTTTTTTACGAATTTTTGATGTCTGAATCCATAAATGAACCTAGTTTTTATGTATCATTTCCACTTTTTGAGCTACAGTATATCATAATTCTTTCTCAAAAAATACTGAATCTAAAAAAAACTGTGCTTATATTATCGATTGTCTTTAAAACTTACATACTTTGGAAAATAATACATTTTTGCTAAGCTAATATTTGTACAAGATAATTTTGTTCCTACATTGTTACTGTAATCAAAACTGTGTACAAGTTGTTACGGTAAAAATTTAGGCTTACAGCTTTTCATCAAGTTTTCAATCAATGGAAAATGTTGCTTTCCAACAATTGTCAACCGATAGGTTTTTCGAGTCAGCTAGCAAGACAGCTATCCAGAAATAGCAACTTGACGCTTATGTTGCAACCGAGTGTTCTGAGACAATTTTGATGTACTTTTTAGCACGTGTATTTCCACCAAAATATTTGAGAAAGCCTTTAAACATAACAAACAAATTCAGATAAAATATTCATCTTTGAGAATTTGCCGAATCTATTGAACATCAGACATACTAGCCATGAGTTATTGTTTTTTTCAACTGATAGGCCAAGAAATAACAAAATGAAATGCTTGGAAAAGACTCCTTTTGTCAGCAATTCTTTAACGAATAGCTTCATCAAGTCAAATATCTTTTGCAGAGGTGCAAGCATAATTTTTGTTTGTGATGACAAGTGGTCCATGAAGAAAATTAGGATCACCAGATCTTGGAGGAAATTTCCCATTCATCCAATACTTCTGTCATATACTCTTATGCCACATGAACTGAAAGCAAGGGTAGTTGCATACAAAGAAAGATGTATAATAGGCCAACACAGATGATCCTGCTTGTTTCGAGATATTGCAACAAATCAATGACCCTCTGTCTCTTTATTTTTCCAGAAGACCAACTAAATGTCCATTAGGGATTGGATCATCTTAATTAACGTTGTGGAGGATAACACACGTTAAGCTCTTTTTTAAGCTATCGATGAACGGTCGCCATTTGATTGAGTTGTAGATCGAAATTCCTAATTCCTCTATAAGCCCTTGTATATTGTGACTATACAAAAACTTACTGTCACTCCTAAAGTACAGGAAAAAAAGGTTTTTTTTTTCATAGTAAATAGGATACCTTCGCTTTTTTATTCAATGAAGATTTTTTTCACCCAGTCTTGGTGTCAGGAAACATTAAGTTTTTTGAGATAGTCCAAAATCGGCTGTTGCTGTAAAATACACCGAATGCATCTCTGCAGAGGCGTAATATTCCCTCAACCAGTGTTCTGGATATGACACTAAACAATCTGATGGCGAGGCTCTAGATATGCTGGAGATTTCAGGAATGCGGATTAACCCTTTATTACCATAGATCCCAGTACACTCTTGCCCGGAGTGGTAGCACCTGATTGTGTCTTTGTCTATGCTGTAAATAGAAATAAACAATGTACTCATACTAAACCGAATTGTTTGAAATATAACTATTTTTGACATTTAAACTGTGTACTTATGCTAAACTGAATTGTTTCAAATAAAACTGTTTATGAGATTAATACTGTGTACTTATGCTTAATTGAATTGTTTGAAAAAGAACTGTTTATATGTATAAGAATGGATTTGACATTAAATAACCTACAAAGGTTTATAAGCCATAAAATCAAACCGAACAAAACTGAACTAAACAAAAATCTTGTATATTTTCTTCAATTTTAAAACATGCATCATTACTATAGATCATCTATTGATAAAATCAAAGAAAATGGTTTCAAGCTAACGAAGGAAAGAAGCCGAAAATAACCCGCAAATACAATTACGGACGCGGACAACACCGATGACATTGCGCCCCTGGAAAAAGCAACCACTCAAGCCGAAACCCTGCTACATAGTCTGGAACGAGCAGCTGCAGGCATAGGCCCCCATGTCAATGCACACAAGACCGAATATATGTTCTTTAATCAAAGAAGTGACATCTCCAAACGAAACAGTAGCTCACTGAACCAACTAGACAGTTTAACCTACCTAGGAAGCAGTGTCTCATCAACCGAGACAGACATCAACACGCAACTAGCAAAGGCATGTGCTGCTATCGATTGGCTGTCAGTCATATGGAAGTCAGACCTTAACGATAAAATAAAACGCAATTTCTTCCAAGCAGTGTTCAAGTCGATACTGCTGTATGGATGCACTACATGGACGCTAACATAACGTATAGAGAAAAACTTGACGGCAACTTCACAAAAATGTTGCAAGCAATACTGAACAAGTCCTAGAGGTATCACCCCACAAAGCAGCAACTGTATGGTCACTTACCATCCATCACGAAAACTATCGTTGTTAGACGAACCACACATGTGTCCCACTGCTGGAGAAGTCGAGACGAACTCTTATGTGATGTACTCCTGTGGACCCCTTCACATGGTTGAGCAGAGGCAGGACGACCAGCTAAATCCTACATACAGCAGCTCTGTGCCGATACAGGATGTAGTCCTGAAAACCTACTGGGAGCAATTGACGATAGAGAATGGTGGCGGGAGGGGATCAGGGATATCCCTGCTGATAGCGTGACATGATGGTGATGATGATCATTTCTGTTATTGAGTTTTTTTTATCATATTCTAGATCTTCAAGAGAGAGTAGTTAAAGGAAAATTTCAATTTAATGAGACACTGGACATATTGTTGATGGTAAAATGGGAAACTCGTTTTTAAATTGTTTTTTTCTCTAAAGAAAATTAACAGTTTGTGTAATGATCTTTTGGCTCTCTCCAAATCCAAGGTATTCTGAATATCTATTGATAACGTTTTGACTTCGTCCACAATGTTAAACTCTTGAAATTGGATGGTACTTTTAAGGTTTGAAGACGAGTTGAATCATCTGATTGTTCAATAATCATGACATTTTTGGAGGAAGATTTGAAACTAACTAAAGGGTGCTCTTTTTCAAAAATTATCGTAAAGTTACCAGATCTGTAAAATTATCACTCCTTATCAATAAAATAATAAAAATAAACCGGTTGATCGGTCATCTTTCTCACAGAAAAAATGATATAGCTGAGCTTATTTAGAGAATAAATTTTTTGGCAAAACAAGGAATAATAGAAGAAAACTGACTGGAGTTCTGAAATGAGCCTACTAATTCTTGTCTAACTCAAATGAAAAATCGAATCGTAGAAATTGTTAAAATTTTTTCCCCATTGCAAATATTATCTAATTTACATCAGATCTTTGTGGACACATGATGTTGTTTGGAAGACCTGCCAGGAACGATGGATGATAGGGACGGATGGAGAGAGAGTCAGGAAAACATGTGCTGTCAGCATGACTTGATGATGATGTTATTATTATTCTACACATTGCAAGTTTTCATATAGTAACTGGGAGTCTTCCATGAAATCTGAATAATACCAAGTTTCCATACCCTCTAGGATTTTTCTCATTTTCCGGCTGATTTCATTCATGCAGAGGTCTCGATAATCTCGACTCTTCTACCGATTTTTATTCCCCCAGTATTTTTTACTAGTAAGATTGGTATCGATGTCAACTTCATATTGTAAGATTTTAGGCTTTATGCAAATATCCAAGTATGTAGATTTTCGCATTTATTTTCTTTAAGTTTGTGATTTGCTGAACATCTGGGTTTAATATTGAACAAGTTCTTTTCTTTTAATTGACAACAACCCAGTCAGATCTTTTTGTTATTACTATCATTTTGCTCATTGCAATTTTTTCACACCAGTTTTTACTGGTATGGTTTTATTGAAGTCTGAGTGGCAGCAAATCTCCTCAGATCTCCAGGACTCTTAAATATTTCACCAATTTCAGCAGTGTTGTTGTCTGGATGTTCGATGCCTCCACTAATAATCAGCTCTTCTAAATTCTTATCAGGTGTCTGGGGACTGTTCCCAGGGCATCAAGAACAAGTGATAACACAGTTGTCTTCATATTCAACAACCTTTCCAACTCTCAGACAAGATCCTAGTATTTTTCTTTGTTTTTGCTTTCTTTTATTTTCCCTCTATGACCCTTAGAAATTGCAAACTTCACTGGAAGACAAGTTTTTTTTTCATATTTTAAGTTACATTACGTCTGATCTTCAAATCAGGAATCGGTGATTGTTTTTATCTTAAATTTCCAGAGAATATTTTGCGTCACATTTTCTATGATATATACTGATTTGTATAAATATCATTGGCTAGCATGTATAAAATGTAGTTTTTTATACAATTCCCAGGGATTATATTTCCCCAATCAATCATGCCTTCTCTTGTATTCTTTTTATGTCAGTCTGCTGCATTCAGTTATTGGGTTAGGGGTTCCATCTTTGTCAACTCATAATTCACACTTCCAATTATTCTGCATATCATCAATCATCATAACTAGCACATATGGTGCTTTTGTGTTGCTATTAAAATTGAATCAGTTTCTCTCTCCTTCTTAGCCATATATAGGTCACTTCGTGTGTGAATTATCACTTGAAGTATCCATACAATTGTTTTTCATCACGTTTCCATTTTATAGTTTTGTATTTTTGTTTTTTTTCTCGGTGTCCTTAATTTATTTATATTGATGTTACCGGCTTCTGTAATCACTTTTATTTTGCTCTTTTTGCATATTGTTTATGCCCCTGAATCGTTGCATTTATGTAATCCCCAATATTCGCAAGTCGCATGCATCCACTTTCTTTGACATATAAAACCTGTTTATGTCATATCCCGGCTGTAAGGCAAAGTACATCGTTATGGCAACCATTTTTCTCTAGTTCACATGTCTGTATTCATCGCTTCTCTAAACTGAGGTAGAGTACTGAGAATCTTGCAACGAACTTGTAAATATTGTTACTTCTTTTCGAATTTTTTGCAGCAGCCGATGGTTTCACACTGGACTTTGAGTAACAACTAGTTTCCTCAAGTCTCCAGGGCACTTCTCAGCTATCTGTCCAATATCAACTATCCTGTAGGTTAGATGGCCTCTTCTCATCTTATTTCCAAGTCCTCCAGGCCCTGTACCAATCCTTTGGTGACTGTATTAAGAGCACATATTACGACTGGGATAACAACCACTTTTATGTTCCTTAGCTTTTTAAATTCCCAAGCAAGATACAGGTACTTATCCTTCTTTTCAGTTTCTTTCAATTTTACTCTTGTCAGCCGAGACAGCGAATTCAACAGAAGTTCTCTTCTTTTGAGATTATTACAAGGTCTGGTCGTTTGACTAAAATTTGATGATCTGTTTACGTTTCAAAATCACAGGAAAGTTTGTGTCTCATTCTCCAGAACAGATTCTAAGTTGTGAATTTATCATTTTTTGCATGGCCAAACTTCCGTTTCTTGCTCAATTTCCAATCGTATCTAAACTTATACTTTTTTGTGCTTATTTGCAGCAGTCGCTTATTATGAGAATGATCCTTTCGTATCTAGCACCACATGACCTACATATGCCGTTTGTTGCGTCTTATCTATTATTACTTTGATATGATTTATCCTTATGGCGTTGTTGCCTTTTGAAGAGATTTCGTTTCTCTCTTAAGGCTTCCCTTTCTTAGCTACGTCGACGTTTTCTCGTGTGATATGTCACTCGTTAGTCGGTTCTAACGTCCATTGATTAATTTTTCTTCCTATTTTTGTTTTTTGTTAATTTCTGCTTTATTAATCCTCGTGTTGTCAGTATTGTTTCTGGTGGTTGTAATCAATCTTCCTCCGCGCTTTTCTATGTAGTATTCGAATCAATGTATCGAAGTGCCAAAGGTGTTTTCAATGATGATAAGTCCACTTCCGCCTTATTTTCTTGGCACAAATAGTCAGTGAAAAGTCATCTCTGTGATGTAAGGCCTTATGCATGGTCATTATTTTTCTTTTTCTCTGGTCCATCTGTTTAAGTTCTTCTCTACTCCACTTCAAGATTGTTTCCGGGTATCTTACGACTGGAATAGCATAGGTATTTATCCTTGTGATAAGGTTACTGATATATAGTTTTTTTTAGAGTAGCTTTCTTGTGATCCTAAGATACTTTTTAAAAAATTCATCTTTCATCCTTTTGATGGTGTCAGCCAAAAATATTTCCAAGAATTTGTAGGTTTCCTTTTCTCCGATCGGTAGACATTTTTTTTGATTTGGTAATTCCATTACGTCGGTCATGTGTTGTTTCCCGCTTTTCATTATTAGCATGGCGCATTATTCTATGCAAAACTCCATCCTCCATGTCCTCACTGTATGCTCTGAATACGATTATTTGAGTTTCCAATTCTTTTTCGTTTTAGGCAAACGGTTCGATGTCATCCATGTACATAAGGTAAGTGATCTTTTCCTGCGACTTACTGAGTTTGTATCTAGGTGAGCATTTTCTGAGCATGGGTCGAATGGCATCATCCGTATTACACATTGTAGTGATGATAGCATGTCTCCCAGGAAGATACCTAACTGGATCTTTGCATTCGCGAAGTTTTTCCTTTCTGCAGTGAATTCTACTCTCCAGGTCTTCATGATTTTCTCGATAAAGTTCATGACTTCGTTTGATATCTCGTACATTTGGAGGCAGTTTATTATCCAGTTTTAAAGGACCATATAATATGCCGTTTTGTAGTCAATGCTAGATTTTTCAGTCTCATTGTCCTCTTATTTAGGTTGTACTGATAAATGTAGAATAGGTCTCCTGTGCCTCTGGTCCTCTTACGGATCCCTTCTGTTCCTCAGGGAACAATCCGTGACTTGTTAGCGAGACGTAAATCTCTTACCTTATTTGTGTAGTTAGTATTTTCCTCATTATAGGTCGGCACATTGCGGGTTTATTGTTGTTTGGGGCAGTGTCTTTGAGATATTCTTTTGGGATCTGAGTCGTTTCCCTTTGGTCATCCATTCACGTAATTCTGCTTGTTGTAGGCATCTATCGATTTTGATTGCTAGTCTGTCATGGATGGGGGTGAATTTTTAAAACTAGAATCCATGTATGCCATCATGGCCTGACGTTTTCCAATTTGGTATTTTTTATTTTTGTTTTGAGTGAATTGATGTGTATTTTTGCCTTCGGTCTTTTTTCGAGTCCTTCTAACTCATTTTTTAAAACTTTGTTTACTAGATGTGAAATACTCCTTTCTCATCCAACGTATTTCTTTATAGTTGGTTAGCTTAGACCCCCGCCACCAGATATCCCGGTTATCGTCATAAACTTAATCTTGTGGTGAAGATCTAGTTTTAGAACCTTCGGGCGTGTGGAGTGACCCGTATTTAACCATTATTCTCAGATCCAATCTGATCGCAAAACCCATAGATAAGACTGACTGGGTCTTAACTATGGGTCAAATAGATCTGTTTGAGATAATGCAATATTCTCCAGGTTGAAATGGTCGAGAAGGTATATTTTTGTACCGGATATTATAAGAGATCATAATTGTTAAACTATCTTCTGCACGGAATATCATAAAAAAGGGTAGGAATGCCGTAAAACCAACCAACCAACCAACTTATTTCTGATTCTCCTAAACCATTTAAAGTTTTGTGTATGACACAAATAAAAATGAAAAAGCTGAGAAGACTGTGTTGCACAATTAAGTCAAAGAAACAAGCACGCCAGTCTGCTTTGAAAATCAGCATTAATGACATTGACAATTGACTAGAGCTATGTGAAATATGCAGCACTTTCAGTTATGAGATTCGCAATCCAACCCCTATTTTCATACATTTCTCTATTCTGGTTTCCTCTTTCACTCATTTCGTTATTTAATTTTTTTCGCTCCGTTTTTTAGGCTGTATATTTTTATAATGCTTATTCTAATATTACTGAAGAAAACGTTCGTCTTCCTCTCCCTTTGGTTACTAAAAACGTAAAGAATAAAATATAACCACGTATCTATTATAATCAACTAATTTTCTTCCTTTACGCGTCTTCTGCTCTCGTGTTTTTTTTTTAATCGATTATTTATTTCCAATTTAATTTTTTTTGTTTTGTTTTTAAGCAACTTAGTTTTTGTCGACTGTTTATCCTGCTTTTTCAACAGTCTATTTTTTAAGTACTATGGCATAAATAAATGAAAGAAAAATGAACATACTAACACCACCACTGCTACCACCACCATCACCACCACTAACAACAACAACAACAACAACATAAAAAATGATCCACCCAAAGATTACTTGTGGACGAATAGAACTATTACCAAGCAAGTTCGAAGACTTTCACTGAGCATCAGATTTATCTTCGATCTAAACGTAAAAAAAGGTAAAGTAAAGATAAATATAAATCAAATAAGAACTCGCTTTCAGTTAATCATATTTTATCTTATTTTCTTTAGTTCAGAGGATGTTCTGAGTTTTTTTTAAATCTCAACAACTATATTTTTTTGCACTTTGTCTCTTTATTTTTCTCTTTTCCCATTTTCTTTCTTTCTTTCTTTCTTTCTTTCTTTCTTTCTTTCTTTCTTTTAAATTGCATATCTTCTCTTGTCTTTCTCTTTCTATAATTTCTGCCTATTTCTTCTTTCTTTTAATTTTCTTTTTTTCCTCTATTCATATCTTTCTTTCTTTCTTTCTTTTTTCTTTCTTTCTTTTTTTCTTTCTTTCTAGCCGTTTTTTTCATGTCCTTTCCTTCCCAATCATCAATTTTTATTTCAATTTTCGTTATTCACTTTTTAAAAAAAATTATCTTAAGTTTTGTTTGTTTGTTTCTTTTTTTCTTTCAAGTCACATTTAATTTCTTGTCGTTTCATTTTCATTATATTTTTTCTTCTTTATTCCAGGTTTTTTTTTACCGTGGCCTGCCCTCACACCCCATCTGTTGTAGCCAAAGCGAAATCATGACTTTATTTTGATTGTAAGATAGGAAGCTAGAAAAATGAATAATCGATATTTTGTCTATTTTCTTTCTTTTTTTTTAAACATGTGTCTACTTTTTTAATAGACTATCTCTTTTAGGTTTGTGTCGTTTAAATGTACAATCACCTTTTAGCAAGAGAAACTAATCGACTGCACATAAAATTAGCTTCGCAGAACTGTAGATTTGGAAGTCTTAGATTCCATGTCAGACGCCAGAGAAGTTAATCCGGGCTTCATTTTTAGATATTTCTTTATGACTAGAATCTCAGTATCGCATTAGAAATGTGATTTATTTTTAAACAGAACACAGTGTCTAAAATGTAAAACGTCGTATAATCCTAGTTTGAAAATATATGGATTTAAACATAAATTAAGGTCTAAGATTATGTATTTATTTGACTAACAAGATATTTCTTTTGACACACAGGTTATTAGTTTGCTGACACTACATGCTGTTAGTTCATGGTTGTTCATATAAGCACTGAGAAGGTCCATCTGTAATGAACTATGGTAATCTGTTAGGAAATAAGTACAAAGTATCTGTGTTGTTTTCTTCAGATTATTATATTAGGAACTGAATCTTTTTGTGTCACTTGAACGAAATTCCAAGGCATACGTGCTGTTTTCTTCGAATAAAAACACTATGTTTGGAACTAAAGCTTTTTGGGTAACTTGATCGTAAGTCCAAGGTTTGTTAGTAATTCTCTTCGGATAAAAAATATTGTTGAGAACTGAAGCTTTTTGTGTAACTTGACCTTAAGTCCAAGGCATGTGTGTTGCTTTCTTCGGATAAAGATATTAATTTAAATTGTTTTCCATAGTGCTTTTTTAGGACCGGAAGAAATAAATTACGATACAATGTTTGGCTTGATTAACAGTTTAACGGGTAGTCAAATTCTTAAGTTAATTTAATGCCGGGATTTGATTCATTTTAAAGTACGTTATTACAATCGTAAGAGTATTTTAAATTTTTCATTGCAAAGGATGTTGTCTCGATAAAACATAACATAGAGAAGGTAAGTCTTCCTGCATGCTTTTCTATAAAATCTTAAGTCGTTGCATTGATGCGTCAACAATGTCTTCAAAGATGGTAAGTCCTCTTCTACCTTCTTTTCTTGACACATGTAGTCTGTCAAAAGTCATTTATGTGATGTAAGGTCTAATGCATAGTCATTAGTTTTCCGGTTCTCTGGTCCATTCTTTTAAGTTCTTCTCTGCTCCATTTAAATATTGGTCCCGAGTATCTTACGAGTGGAAAAGCCCAGGCATTTATCCATTTGTAAAGGTTCCTTCTATATCGTTTTATCTCGAGTATCTTTCTTGTTATGCTGAGATGTTCTTTTTTAATTTCTTCTTTTATCTCCACGTATTTGTTGGTGTCAGCTTCCAATATTTCCAAGTATGTGTTTCCTTTTTCCAATTTTTTCTTGATTTGGATTGGATGATATAGGATTGAACCTTTCAAAAGAAATGAAAAAATAAATATATCTAAATCAACATATAAATAAACCTTTGGTGCTCTGTCATAAATGAAGGCACAGCTCCTTAGTTTTCACTAAGCTGTCATCGATGAAAGCGTGGCTACCCCGGCTTCGGCTCTATCTCCGAGCGTGGCCACCAAGCTTCCGGCCCTCTCTCCCTGAGCGTGACTACCCGACTTCCGACTTTCTCTCAGAGCATAGCTACCGGTTCTCCATTTCTGTCACTATATATATTCACTATTGGTTACATGATTTTAGACAGATATAAAAGTTAAATTTGATCCTGGGAATTCCTTCTATGGACAATTATTCCCCCATTACATCATACAGGGAATGATCAGAATAGTCTGATAGGTTTCGGGGATATGACAACTTTATCTGAGATCCTCTAATTAAACAGGGAACTCCCCAATTAGTATCGTGTGGAGGCAAATAAACATTATAATCCGTGGAGTATCTTTCCCTCTGCATTGTTATTATTATTAGTGTGTAGTAAACGTGGGCCCAGGAAAAGGTTTTGCACACAATTGAACATATATAAACTTTGACTCTCTTTATTGGGAGTAGGAAAACACTGGATGAATAATATCTTATAGCATTTACTGTGGTGTAATTGGTGCTGTAGAGTCCAGGTGGCTGTGGCTGTAGAATACACAGGGTGTTTCTCTGTTGAGGGGTGATCGCCTCATAAGGAGTGTCCTGGTTACGACATTATACTATCTGACGGCGGAGCGACAGTAATGCGGAGTACCCCTTCATTGGCAACGCTCCCAGGTACACTCTGACTCGGAGTGCTAGCACATGAAATAATTCTATATATGTGGAATAGAACTGTTTGACATTTCAGCTGAGTCCAATAAATGACTTATGCGAAATTGAATTGTTAGAAATGGAACAGTTTGATCATAAATGTGTGTGAACAAAAAAGACGGATTTTGAATTGATATTTTACTTATACGTAGCAATACTTGGGGCCATTTAAATTTGTTTCCTTATGCTTAATTGAATTGTTAGAAATATAACTTAAACTCTGTATAAACAAAAAACAGATGCTTAGCTGAATTGTTAGTGATACATAGCACTACTTGGAACCATCTGTGTACAAAAAAAACATGCAATGTTGAATAGAATTATTAGTGTTGAATAGCAATACCTATAACCACTTCAATGTGTGCAAACAAATGATTAATATTGAGTAGATTTTTTCGTATTAGATACCAATACTTGAAACCATTCTACTGTGTACAAAAGGAATGAGGTTTGGTTTCGTTGTTTAATGGCATATCAACTCTTTTTAGGGTATTTAATGCCAAAGCCATTCTCTTAGAAGAACAGTAGTGGTACTATTTAACCCATAGCTGGGAGGACAAGGGGGTTCATACGTTTCCCAAGGGTATTTGACCGAAAGTGAACGTAATAGCGCGACTGGAGTACGAACTCGCGTACTAAGATTCCGCAGTCCATCGCTTTAACCATTACACCACGAGGACACCCTCAAAAAGGAAGGATTTCAGGCTCGTTTAAAAATGTATCTACAAAATGTGTTTACAAATCATATATTTAATAAATATGTAAAATAGGATTTGGCATTAAGAAAACAACAATGCTGGATATGTCATAGAAGCGAAACAATACAAACAAGGCACCGTATTATGATTTTGTTTTGTCTGCTTTTATAATTATTTTATTTACTTATTAAATAAACATGATTCAAATTCGAAAATATTAAGTGTTATTCATGATGAAAGTCAGCCAAGATACTCAAAATATTGGAATTAAGCGATGAGAAATTACACAAGCTTGATTCACTTTGGTGGGAAAATTCGAGATTAAACAAGATTGCCAAAATAAATACTAAAGAACGTTTGTGACAGGGATTGTAATGGACGATTAAATGTGATTAGAATTCAAGAGATTGTGGAAAAAACCAAATGAATGATCACTCACCTAAAAAAAGGCTGTTTCTCATTCAAAGAGGTGATTCAGTGTATTTTGTCTGATTGCAGAGGAAACCACTTTTATGAATTTATTATGAAAAAACAAACGAGTGATTTGAACAAGTATTGATCCCAAATAGAATGACAGAAGACAGAATCCGTAAAATGTCTCCGAAATTGATTAACAAAAATCAGGATACATAAGATATTTTTATCGGAAATATGCTTACGCTTAAACAGATGCACACTTGCAAATTCGTAATTGCATTTTCTAAAAAGTTACCATGCACCCCTCACACACACACACACACACACACACACACACACACACACACACACACACACACACACATATATATATATATATATATATATATATATATTTGTGAGGGGGTGCACGGTAATCTTATATATATATATATATATATATATATATCGGTAACCTTTTATATATATATATATATATATATATATATATATATATATATATATATATATATATATATATATATATACGAGGATCATTAAATAAGTTTCCAGACTTTTTTTCGTATGGGCACTTTTATTGATACTACACGCATGAAACTCTGGTCCCCTTCGAAGTAATCTCTTCCGGCTGCAATGCCCTTGTTCTGCCGTTCCAACAAATTCTGGAAGGCCTGATGGAAGTTCTCTTGTGTGAGCGTGTCAATGATTTTTGTCACAACCTATTTCATCTCCTCAATAGGCTCATAACGACAGCCTCTGACTAAAAGTCACAGGGAGCAAGGTCAGGACTATAGGGAGGGTGAAGAACTGTCTTGATGCCCATCTTGGTCAAATAGTCTGTGACAAGGATGGAGTTGTGGACTGGTGTATTGTCCTGGTGGAAATGCCACTGACCCGATTTGAAGAGTGCAGGCCTCTTCCGACGGAATCTCTTCCTGAACTCCGTTAAAACCTCAACATAGTAACCCCATGCCTAACCCTTACCCTTTGGCCAATCAACTCTGGTGTATTGACTTCCTTACTCCTTCTACACCTCTCATCATCCCTCACAGACTCCCTGCCCTCCTTGAATCTCTTTTGCCACTCAAAAACTTATGCTTGTATCATGCAAGATGGTCGAATAGCAGGCAGAAGCATTCCATACGTTTCTGTGGCATTTTTTCCAAGTTTAAAACAGAATTTTATTGCATATCGTTCTTTTAAAGTGTCCTCATGTTCAGATTGCATTTTTGAAATTCACCAGCTGTGACAATGAGGTTTTAGTAGGGTGCATTCCAATTCCTGCTGTAACTGTTCATTCTAACCTCAATCATCTCATAAGATGTATAGCAATAACATAGTAAATTGTCAAGAGTCTACAACAATTTTAAATGCCTGTACAAAAAAGTCTGGAAGCTTATTGAATGCATCACGTATATATGGAGTAAGACAGACAATCGATTTAAAAAAATATATATATACAATCAACTTTTTATATAAAAACTATTGTTACATACTTTTCCCGAACCGTACAATATCGAATCCCTACAACCGAAAATAAAATTGTATCATACAAATATACAACGTTAGAATTTATTTTTGAAACCAACATATTCATATTTTAGTGCTTTAGATTTTGGTAAGAAAAATACATAATATCTATCTTCATTTTATCATTTTCCACTAGAAACAAATTACAGTTATTTTTGGTAATTAAAGAATTATTTTCCAAGGCCTTGGCTGCTATTCCTAGTGTGCCAACTATTGATGGTATCACCGAATTCTTGTTCTTCTTGTTCTTGTTCTTGTTCTTGTTCTTGTTCTTGTTCTTGTTCTTCTTCTTCTTCTTCTTCTTCTTCTTCTTCTTCTTATTCTTATTATTATTATTATTATTATTATTATTATCTACGTATAGTTACTCGAAACCATATAATTGCACATGGATTATTACAATTCATAAAATGTAACTGTGTGCAAAGAAAGAATGCTCACAGACAAATAAAAAAACTGTTTTAAAAAATGATTTAAATGGAACATTGAAAAAAATCAATATATAATCATAATTAATTATTTGCAAGTTATTCAAATTTCAGCATTAAATAACCCATCAGGTTTGATATTCCATTAAAGTAAATCAAAGAAAATTATTTGGTAGCATGTTATATTTTTGTCATAAAACTAATTTCTACAAATCATGCTTGTTTTCACCACATAGTTCTTTCTGACTGAGATATACTAAATCTTTAAAGACCATTTTTATAAAATGCAGATTATTTTCCCTTACTGGTGGAGTATTCTTATCGTTTTTAAAAAAATCAAAAATCATTCTTTTATGAAAACAGATTTTAAATTTGAGTAGCAAAAAATATTCTCCTCGTGACCTTTTAAGGTATTTAAGTTTTTATCAATTAACTTTATAACATGACTACTTGATACCAATGCTATAACCTATTTAACAATGACATTTACCGTAATATGCATAATTCCTCAAATATATAAGAGATTTTTACAGACGTAAAGGACACCATTTTGTGCCAGGAATCTAATTGATATTAGTATGGTCAAAAGATTCGTTACGATTTTCTCACATAGATTAAATAATAGATCTCTTTAGAACTTCCTCGGATACCGGGGATGATTCAAAACTGAAGAAGGTCAGATATTTCAAAACAGCCAAAATATTATGAATTGAACGGCAATATTGAGGATACTTGAACAGATAGATTAATACAAATCGAGAAACCAATCAATGACTTTTTCAAAATGCAGGAATAAATTTAAATTTCTTTCCGAGCATTTAAGTGTAAAATTACGTTTCCGTTAGACACCTCTCCAAATACAAACTGTAAAAGAAATGTCTGAAAAGCAAATAGTAAACGTCTTCCAAACGAACAAAGGCTGGAAATCAATGCATTCATATGTAAATTAGAGGAACTAGTAAGAATCTTTTTTAACCAGATATGTATCGATCGGTTCATTGTGTAATTTCTCGGCCCAAGATACAGACAGTGAAAACTGGATTACAATCTAAATCATTCAAGGAGTTATGAAAAACTTTCACAGTTTCTTTTATTTTAAAAGTTATCAAAATACATGTGCAAAAGCGCATGTAACGTAATGGTTATGGTTGTAGGAAATACACTCAGAGAACCGATTTCAAATCTTGGCCAGGGCAGTTTGCATTTCACGTAGCGTTAAAACCTTAAGGAAGGTATGAATCCCGTGATTGTCGCTGGAGCTATTGATAAGAAGTAGAACATAATGTTCTTTAACTTTGTTATGTCAACTGATGTTGGAGAAAGAAAAGTCAGAATCCCAACTATTAAACTCTACTTAAAAATTAACTTCGTATCGTATCCTGCTCACGTGGAGGGTTAGAATATATATATATATATCATCTTGTCGTACCACCAGCACGTATATTCCTGACCCTCTCTTGCCACTCCTCCCTATCGTTCATCGCTTCTGGCAGGTCCTCAGGGCTATATCCCGTCTCCTCAGAGAGCTGCTGTATGTAGGTTCGAGCTGGTCACCCTGCTTTTGCTCTGCTATGTGAGGGGGTCCATAGGAGAACATCACTTATGAGCTCTTCCCTGCTTCTCCAGCAATGTCTTGCATGTCTGGTTCGTCTAACGTTGATAGTTTTCATGAAGGGAGGTAGGTGGCCGTACAGTTGCTGCTTTGTGGGGTGTTGCCTCCAAGACTTATTCAAAATTGCTCGCAGCATTCTTGTATAGTTGCCGTCAAGCTTTTTCTCCATCAATTTAGTCAGCGTCCATGTGGTGCATCCATATAGCAGTATCGACACAACCGCTGCTTGGAAGAAACTGCGTTTCATTTTATCGGTCAGGTCTGACTTCCATATGACTGATAGCTTATCGAGGCTGTCCATGCCTTTGCTAGTCGCGTGTCGATGTTTTTTTCGATAGATGGGATATCTGCGTGCGCCTGCGCGCGTGTGTGTGTTTCATGCAGTCACCGTAGCAGACGTAGCAAATGAAAGCAGCAAACCATAAATCTTTCAAAACATTCCTATTTTCTACTCTTGCAGGACAAAATCACAATCTTCAATTCTTAACGCAGGCGAATCTTTTTTTGCTTTTCTTAAACACACACAAAATGAATAAATAAACAAATAAACGTCACGTAAAGAGAAATGTCTTTTCTTTCAGGAGGAAAATCATTAATTTAGCTCTTTCTTTTTTTCTGCAAAATAACCCCCACTTTAAGGTATTCAAATGTTTCGGCATTTTTTTTCAGATTCTATACTTTTCAAAAATCTTTTCTCGTATATCTTATTCGTGTCAGTATTTCTGTCTCTCCTGACACAAGTCTATTGGCCACGAGAGATTATATCCTGCATTTTAACTAAATATTTTCTTCCACCTTTCATTAGCTGACATTATATTTCCTGGGGCATAACCCCTGTTCTTTATAATATTTAAAAAATTATCTAAAAAATAACATTTTATTTTATTTTTAACAATCCATTGATTTTTTAATTCTTTTTATTTTTTAAACGAGTTATGGCAACACACACACACACACACACACACACACACACACACACACATATATATATATATATATATATATATCCACTGCCGGTATGAATTGGATTAAGTATGTACTATGTATCAGACAATAGTTTTATTATCAAAAATTCATAGACCAATCGTTTCAGTTCAAGTTTACACTTTTGAAAAAAGCAAATAAAAAAAAATTAACAAAAGCCCCCAAAAAACAAAGCAGTTCTAATGAAGAAATATATAATATGTATTCATTGATATAATACGAACGCTGAGATAAGCTTAGTACCTCGCCAACCTCACATTGTCCAAATTCTATTGTCTTGTTTATAAAAAAAACGTCATTATGAGAAGCCTAATTAGAATAAACCAATTATGTTATGATTAATTACTTCAGTGCTATTACGCCAGTCGCTTTGGTTTATTCAAATGTATGCAAATGAATATGCGTGGACGCACTTGCCATTATAAAGTCGTTGTTTCCTTCTTGGAAACAAGCCAATATTTTATTGAATCGACAGTAAGACATTTCATATCTTGTCTGTTGGTACGAATCAGTCCAGTTGTCTAGTTCCTCATCTGTTTATATCAAGCCTCTTATTGTTTCTTGAATCCGTGGCAATTCTGACTGTTGGATTTTACTGTAGACGATTCGATTATAAACTTTGTACCGAATTTTCTTATCCAAATGACATTTTTAACATGCAACTCGATGTACGAAAACTGAAACAGACAACGCGTTATTATATTGCAGCTATAGTCATTCTAAAAATCTGAGAGTTTTTCCGTTTGAAAAACAAAAAGAAAACTAGTCATGTCCAGAAACATCCATTGCCTATTCTTATTCATTACGTTCATCTATCTCTTTATATACGAGGTTGGAACAAAAATTTCTTATAAAACTAGAAAAATCTTAATTAGGTTTTATTAGTTTCATAAAAAGTGCTAGTGAATTGCCACAACACACAAAATGTTCAGCGATGCAGTTTTTTCTGAGTATAGCTTAGAATTTTCAAAATGACCCTTGTGACGATTTTCCCTGTCGGCTAGGGCTGTAGAAGACACTGACTGCAAATCTGCAGAGGGGTAAGACCCCTTCCAATGAGTTTCCTGGATATGACACTAAACAATATGATAGTGAAGTTCCAGTAACGCTAGAGCTTTGGAGAATGTGGAGCTCCAATTCACTGCTACCGCTTCCTGGTCCAATCTGGGCTGGTGTGGTAGCACCTGATATGGTCCTATCAATAGGTCAAATAGAACTAAACTTTGTACTTATCTAAATTGAATTGATTGAAATAGAGCTAATTTTGACATTGAAACTGTACTTAAGCTAAAGTGAATTATTTGAAATAGAGCTGTTTTTGACATTGACACTGTGCTTAAGCTAAACTGAATTGTTTAAAATAAAACTTTTTTGACATATAACTGTGTGTGGACAAAAACTAAACTTATACTAAACTGAATTGTTGAATTAGAACAGTTTGTCTAAAGTAAATAATTAAAATAGAAATGTTTTTACAATTAAACTGTGTACTTATGCAAAACTGAATTGTTTGTAATAGTAATTTTTATTTGTATATAGATGTATTTGGTATTAAATAACTTACGAAGGTTGATAAGCCATAAAACACTAACAAGCAAACAAACAAACACCCAAATCTTGTGACGATAGATAGATATTCATATTATCATCTTTTGAAATCTAGTGAAAAACCCAGGTCTTGTGAACCATATGTGTGCATTACTTTACTTAATTGGCCTCTGATGGTTTAAATTCAGAATTGCCTTTTCCTTAAATGTTTACTTCTCTATGTGTAGGGAGCCCAGTCAGCGATAGCATTTTAACCTTTGCAATACGAGGGAAAGAAAAAAATGAATCCATACTTTTCTCATGCGCAGTTGTACGACGTCAACACACACAAAAAAAAAAAAGTTTTGCAGATAATCCACATAGATAAACGCACTCATACATGTATACGTGCGCGCACACACACACATTCACACACTTATATATATATGTATATAAACCCTTGGTCTGATCTTTATATAAGATAGAAACTGACTATCACCCAGTGTAGTGAACTTTGCGTCGATGCTATTCTGCAACAACAATATTGCGTACTCTTCATTTACAAATAGAGCAAACAGCAGTATATACAATGATCATATCAGTTGTCATAAAAACACACTTTTATAAAATATTGACGAACGATCCAACATTCCTGTTTACCTTAAATATACATTTATTTTGTCGGCTAGATAACAAAAAACCTTTCACGTACAATTGACTAACGTTAATCACTATCGGATCGTATGTATCAATATGAATGTTCATTAAGCAACAAGTACCCTTTCAATAAATCGGAATATTCTGCCCATATCATATTCATAATACCAAATAACACTCACATTTTTTACAATATGAAATAGAAACGGCAACTTTAGATACGTGAAGTGTTAATTATAAAAGATTAAAAACAACACAGCAAATAGATTATGTCTTAACTTGGAAAATAGTTTTGTGAATATATCTAATTGATTGACCGTGCGTAGAAATCTTTCTGAATCACGAATTTTCATCGGACTATGTTCTCATCGTGAGTTTTTATGAAAGAATTGACACCTGTCGGTGGGGATTAGATTACGCTGAGTTGTCATTTGCTGAGGGGTAAGAACATCTGCAGAACAAGTGTCCTGGATATAATACCAAACCGCATTTGGTGGTGAAATTTCAGTCCTGGAGCTCTGGGAGCGTATACTATTTCTGTATCTGAGAGACTTTAGACTCCGTTGTGATCCTGCCGTTGTAGAAGTTTAAGAACGCGAGAACTATGTTAAACTTCACAAAGGTGTATTTACTATCAGGTATCAAGAAGTCGACGGGAGAGAGTAAGTGTGTATGGAAACATGAGACAACAGGTTATTTTAGACAATTATAAGCAACATATCCTAGTGAGGAAAAAGATGAGCAGACATAGACCTAGAATTTTTATCACTCCTCGCCATAAGCTCCCGAAAGAGCACGAGTCTTCTCCTCACTTCTGCCTGTCGTGTCACGAGCAGTAACATCTACTTCCGCTCGCACATGCACCTAAATCCCCAGGCATCTAGTCCTCCATTGTCATTTTTAATTACCACGAGTGCCTTGGCTTTGCTATTTCATGGCTATCTGCTTTATTTGTTTATTTGTTTATTCACTTTTCTACTTGCCGTTTAATTACATTTCAAGAGTTTTAGGTATATCTTCACTATCATTACGATCGGGTCCACACTACTCCAGTCAGCTGGGGCAGCAAAATACACAGACTGCGTCTCTACAGAGGGGTACAAATCCCTCAAAATGTCTCCTGGTTATGACACAAAACTTTTTGATTCTGAGACTCCAGGAATGCTTTGCGTAACGTGAAATACCCCATCATTACCATTGCTCGCCGTTTTACTCTGACCCGAAGTGATAATACCTGATAGGGCCCTATGTATGGGTCAAGTAGAACTGTTTAGCATTAAAACTGTGTACTTATGCTAAACTGAATTGTTTGAACTGTTTTACATTTAACTGTGTGTAAACAAAAACTGTGTATTTATGATAAACTGAATTGTTTGAAATAGAACTGTTTGATCATTTAAGTGTATATAAACAAATGACTGACGTTTAATTGAATTGTTAGTGACGCAAAGGAATACTTGAAGCATTTAACAGAGCTAACGAATGAGAGAATTATTCGTATTAGAGAGAAATAAGTGAAGCCATTTAAATATGTAAAAATGAGCTCATGTTCCTTTGAAAATGTTATCTTCAACATGTGTTTAGAAATCATATATATGTATAAAGGAATTGGGATGAAATAACCTATAAGGGTTGACTTACCATAAAAAATACCTTTACCAAACCAGGTCCACTCAGCCCCAGAGAGGCAGTATATGCTGGTTTCCCATCAATACTTCAATTAGATCTGTTTAAAAAAGCATTCGTATTAGACAGGAATAATTGTTATTATAATACCGTGCGCAAATTGAATGTCTTAAGAATAGTTACTTGAAATTATTCTTGTTTACTTAGAATTATAATTTTATTCCTTACAGGCTTTTTACTCCTGTGTTAACTATTAATTTTTCACAGGAGTTTAAGTGACAACAAGTCTCTTCAGATCTCCATAAATATTCTAATATCCAAGCTGATTTTACTCATTCTGTGTTCTGGATTTGTTTTATTTCTTCTTCTGTGTTCTGGGTTTGTTTTATTTCTTCTTCTGTGTTCTGGGTTTGTTTTATTTGTTTTATTTCTTTTTATTTTGTTCCAAAAGCAACAACAAGTATTGGTATCACCATCCCATACATATTTCACAGCTTCTTCAGTAACAGAGATTTATCAAACTTTCGCTTTCTTTTTACTTTTACTCTCTTCTCTTCTGGAACGACAATATTCACTCATTTTCTTGTTAATTAAAACTAAATCTCCTTTTTTTGAGTGGCATCGGCTTGTATCACCAATTATTATAATCCTATTCCTTGTTGATTTTTCACACCAGTATTATCAGGTGGTTTTGTACAGTAGCCTGAGTGACATCAAGTCTCATCAGATCTGCAGGATTCTTCTCAGTATTCTGGGCCATATCTAGTGGTCTAGTTAGTCTCTATTTAACTATTGATTTCCTATACTTCTAGTCCACTTTCCTAGGCTTTCAGTAATCGTTCCGAAAGCACCAAACACAATTATTAATACCATCACCCTCAAGTTCTACAGATATTTTAGTTCTCTGGCAAGGTCCAAATATTTATCTCTTTTTTCGATTTTTTTTACTTTCACTTTGTGATCTGCTGGAACGACAAAATCCACTATTTGGTAAATACTCCGTGTTTGTTAATTAGTTTGATAATTAGCACAAATCAGGTCTTCTGCCCGGTATTAAGAGATACGTTTGATTCTAAAAATCCCAGAGAACTTTATACATCTCATTTTCAAAGAGCAATTCTTGTTTGTGCATATACCATTTGGTGGTATGGTCTAATTTAAATTCCTTGAACAATTTTCTATGGTTCTCTTTTCCCATCCAGTCATAGTTAGACTTGAAATCCTTCTGTGCTAATTTGATACTTTCACTTTTTGTGATTAATCGTTTTGTCTTTGTAAGCAGGAAAGCATCTCTTGCTATTATGTTACATATTTTTGATTTTGGCTTAAACATAATTGTCCTTATGGAATTGTTTTGTGCTGCTATGGGAAGAGATTCAATTTCTATCGTGAATTTTCCTTTGCGTAGCCATGTACACGTATTCTCAAGTGCAATCCCGATAGTTTATCTCTTGGAATATCCATATAGTTTGCTTTCTTCCCGTTTATGGTTATTTTTTTTTTTTCGTTCTCGTGTTGTCGATGCTGTTAATGGCCACTATAATTTTTTTCTTAGCTCTCTCTCTAATGTAGTCTTTGTATTGATATATGAACACAATCTTCAATTCTAGAGAGTCCTCTTTCGTCTTTTCGTCAGAGTAACTCTCTTTGTATTTTTTCGTTCATTTTCTCTTGATTGATGCGGTCCGCTTCCATTATTTCCACGTATTCGTTTTTTTCTTCCCTTTCACCAACCGTTCTGAGTATTTCTTGATTTGTTTGTTCTATTCCTTCCGCTATTAGTTTTTCCCTCTTTTTTTTCTGTATGACACATTTTTCTATGCGAAATTCCATTCCTATATCCTATGGCCGTTTATTCTTATTGTTTGTATTAGAGTCTCTAATTCTTGTTCATCTTTTGCAAGTTGCTTGATGTTGTCCATGCACATAAATAGATTAATCTTTTCTTGTGATTTTGTAAATTTGTAACCCTTGTGTACTTCCTACGTATGTCAATGGATCTCTAGTAAATCAGGGTTAGATAACCAACCTTTTTTAAAATCATACTAACTTGGTCAGAAATTCTTTGCCTCAGCAGATTCTGCTCAAATTGTTTATTCACCCGATTTGTGCAGAGTTGCTCCTAAAGCTAGAGAGAAGTACATATCTATAATCTTGTCTAGTCTATTTTTTTCCGTTGGTGTCTCTCAGTTGAGTTGTTGCTTTGTTCTTGCTTGTGTATTTGAAATTAGAATAGCTGACAATCAAAGCAGTGTCTAACGTTGATTTTGATTTTGATAAGACATTTTTCATGAGTAGTATTATGTGACCAGACTCAGGAGTTGATTATTGCGTGTACTACACAAATATACGAACTGCATACTTCTAAGAACACAAACTCTTCAGCAGGCCACAAAAAATATCTAAGCCGTTGCAATGTCTAAGTTTTAACTTAGTTAAAGTCAGTGATTTTCATATTTCATTCTTCTACTGTCAGACTTTGACTTTGACGATAAACATAAATAGTCAATGCTACTTGATGCATTAGTTAATCTTAAATAAACATACCTTGCAGAATCGAGAAAATTCCAGCAACTAATTGATGCATCTCGCTTCTGTAAAAATGTTTTGAATTTCCTTGTGAATTCTTAAATGATAACATTTCAATATCTTAAGCGAACATCATTTATTGTTAACTCCTTGAGAGTTTTTTCACTGAAGTTTGAATGACAGCAAGTCCCATAAGTCTCCTGGACTGTTCTCAGTATTCTGGCCGATTTCAATAATGCAGTAGTTTGGATGGTCTCCACTCGTTCTGTTTTTTTAAAGTCCTCCAATCCCTTTATGAATCCTTAGGTGACTGTACCAAGAGCACCAATCTCAATTGGCATTGACGTCACTTTCATTTTCCACCTTTTTTTTTTTCAGTTCCTTAGCTAGGTCGAGGTATTTATCCTTTTTTCACTTTCTTTCAATTTTACTCTCTGATACGCCATGAAAGCAAAGTCCACAATTTTGCGAGTTCTCTTTATCTTTGTTGAATATTATAAGGTCTGGTCATCTGGTTGAGATTAAGTGGTCCGTTCGTATGTTAAATTCCCATAGGTGTGTATGTGTCTCATTCTCCAGGATAGATGTTGGGGTGTTCATATACCATTTGTTCGTATAGTCAAATTTAAATTTCATGTACAATTCCCTGTGGATAACATTGCCCACTCAGTCCTATCTAGCTTATACTCCGTTCGTGCAAAGTCATTTATTATCACCACCATTTACTCCTTGAAAGTTTTTTATATCAATCTTAGCTGATAGTTTTTCACTGAAGTTTGAGTGACACCAAGTCTCCTCAAGTATCCTCAAGTCGCCAGGACTCCTCTCAGTTTTCTGTCCGTTCTCAATAATGCTGTAGTTTGGATGGTCTCCACTCTTCCTCCAACTTCCAAACCCTCCATTCCATTTAATAATCCATTAGTTACTGTACCAAAAGCACCAATCGCGATTGGTATAATTGCCACTTCATGTTCCATAGTTTTCCCAATTCCCTAGCTAGGACGATGAACGAATCCTTATTTTCACTTTCTTTCAATTTTACTCTGTGGTCTGCCGGGACAGCAATGTCGACAAATTTGCAAGTTCTTTTTTTGTTGATTATTATAATGTCTGGTCACCTGTCCGATATTAGACAATGTCAAAGTCCTATTGGAGTTTATGTGTGTCATTATCTAGGACAGATGCTGGGTTGTGCATATAAAATTTGTTCGTATGGTCAAATTTAGATTCCTTTCACTTCTTCCAGTGGATCACCTTGTCCTCTCAGTCTAGTCTTATACCCCTTCAGCGCTAATTTCATGTATTCACTTATAATGTGATTGATCGTTTCGTTTCTATCACCACTTAACCTACATTTGCTATTTTTTGCGTCCTATCGATTCTTGCGTTGATATGATTGGTTCTTATGGCGTTGTTTTGTTCTGCTATTAGGAGAGATTCATTTTCTCTCTTAAAGCTTCCTTTTCTTAGCCACGCTCAGGTTTTCTCGTGTGAGATATTGCTTATTAGGCTCATAGAATTGTTTTTCTTACCATTTTTATGTTTCCTAGTTATTGTCATTCTGTTGGTCTTCGTGCTGTCAGTGTTCTTTCTGGTGGCTTTAATCAGTCTTCCTTCGTGTTCTTCTCTGTAGTCTTCGAGTCGTTGTATCGATGCGTCAACGTTGTCTTCAATGCTGTCAAGTCCTCTTTCTCCCTCCTTTCTTGATACATATAGTCTGCCAACGTCGTCTCTGGGATATTATTATTATTATTATTATTATTATACAACCAACTAAAAATGGTGGAATTTCACTAGAATCAGAGACAAAGCAGGTCTCCTCAGGTTTCTTTTCATTCTCCCGAGTATTCTAGCCTACATTTATGAAGTTGTAATCGGGCGAGTCTCGAGTCGTCCTCTGATTTTCAACTATTCTAGTCTTCTTCCCAATCATTTGGGGAACGTTTTAAATGTCCCTATCACAATCGCTTACAATGTGATTAATCATTTCGTTTTTGTCACCGCAATTCTGTTGGAATTATCAATTTTGGGTTTAATATAATTGGTCCTTATGGTGTTGTTTGTGCTGTTACTAGAAGAGATTCAGTTTCTCTTGTAAGGCTTCCCTTTCCTAGCTATGTCTCGTGTCATATTTCTCTAAATTGTCGCTTGAAATATCCATACAGTTGTCTTTCTTCCTATTTCTATTTCCTAATTTTCGTTATTATTCTGTTTGTCCTTTTGTTTTGAATGTTGTTACTGGCTATTTTTATAAGTCTTTTTTGTTCCCTTTAATGTAGTCGTCGAGCCCTCCTATTGATGCATCCACATAATCTTCAATGCTGACAAATAAATTATTAATATTAAAAATAATTACTTATAATTGTTTGTAAATGATTATCATTAGGGACTTGAAATCATTGGGTTTGAAAATTTAAAAAAAAAATGACTTTGACAATAAATGACCCAACAAGGTCTGACATGATATGAAAGCCACTCCTATGTCATGACTTTCTCTACCTACTTACCGGGTGTGACAAACATACGCTAAAAGTGACAGACCAATTGCAGGTTAACGTTCAAATTCCAAACCGAGTGAAATTATGTCTGCTCTTGTAGAAAGTCACGTATGAAATAAAATAGGTTTTAAAAAAGACGTGGAAATAGACCTATATTATCGTTCTTAAGCAAGAACCCACCGATACAAAAAACAAAAAATACATCATTAACAACAATAATTTCATGTGGGTTGCCATTTATAAGAGAATGAATCATTCCTTCATCAATTTTCTCAAAACTCCATCAAATCTCCCTGTTAAAAATTATATCCCCCATCCCATAACCAGCCCTTAAAAACAGTAACATCCAGTGTAAACATTATTAGATTTTTATAACGACATGTTTGTTCTTTTGTCACCGGAAGCAAGTGACAACAACATATTTGTCACATCCTCATCACCTCGTTCGTTCCCTCTACATTTTGAAATTATTTGAGTTTACACGTAAGTGATACAACCAACCAATCAACCAAACCACCAATCAAATTTAAATTCGTTATGTAGACCTGCATAATCAACTCTTGGGTTCTTGAGAACAATTTTTTTAGGTTTTTATGATATAAAAATATGGATTGGTTATATTTTTCGAATGCATTTTCTTTATTTGTTTGTTAATTTACGATAAATTTAACTGTAATACAGAATTTACGAGGCTCATTTTTTTAAAATTATCTTTTTGTTGGAAAAAACTGATCTAATAATTTAGACAACTAAATGTTTGTGGTTCTTTAATTATCGACATAACAAACAACGGGTGGAATCATTTTACACACATAAGATTTTTGGAATTTATTTGTGTTGTTAATTAAATCTTCTAGAGATAAGACGGTGAAAACTGAAACATTGTCAAATGTTACTCGTGGCAGTTTCAACAGGTGTTTCGGCATGGAATTGTAGTACAAAGATTTTTGCATACAGTGTTATGCAGTTATACATCTCTACAAAATAATACTTCAAGGGTTCTTAGCATAGTTAGTTAGCGACCATAGTCGAGGGTGACCCGAAGGCTCCCTTTTCGATAGCTACTACACCAAGGTGTAGGGGAGGGCGCTACTCCATTCCCTGGATTGCTCCACTTTACCCTTGAACCGTACCTTATAATGCTGAGTGTTAAGCAAGGTGGTATCAAGTTCCATTTTTAAAGTCTTTGGTATGACTCGACCTGGGATTGAACCCAGATCTCCCGGGCCATTGGCGAACACTCTAACCGCTGGGCCAATGTCCCGGTTAATGTCATTAAAATGCTCAACGAGAGAGAATTAAAAATATTTAGTCTAATTTGCAACTCCTTGCTTAACACTCAGCAATGTAAGGTAGATATCAAGGGAATAATCCGGGAAAAAGAGTAGCGCTCTCTCCTACACCTTGGTATAGCAGCTATCGAAAAGAAGCCTTCGAGTTACCGTTGACTAAGGTCACCTTCTTTACATTCTTATATTGGGGGATTTTTCCTTGCGAACAGATTTCCGTAAGACATTTTTAAAATGGTGGTAATACATTGTGTCGTTTATATTCGGTTTGCCAGTCCTATAAAGACGAATAACTTAATTTCTTGATAGAATATAACAGACAAAAAGAATCATTTGAATAATCTTTCTCTAAAATTTGCAAAGATAGCCATATGAGAGACTGGAAGCAGAAAATAAAATCTTACCATTTGTTTCACAAAATAATTATAATTTCATTTATACAGTGCCATTATTTTATCAGTATTATTGTATGTTTTTTTTTCTTTTCTGTCATAATTCTTCACCTCTTTTAAAAGAAGGGGCCGGATAAAATCTTAGAATATATTATGGTTGCTAGGCAATCATCCTATATTTGGGTTCAAGATAAAATCGAAATTGAACTCGGTAAAATTCTGAGGTAAAAAGAAAATCTTTTGAAGTGAATACCCTATTAAAGTGATCAATTATCTAAAGTCAATTTTGTTTGGGAGTTTTTCAAAAAAGTGTATTCATATTCCATTTCTATTACAAATAAGTTAATTTTGGAAATATTCATAAAAAATATTCAGTGAATTGGAAGAAATATTACAGTGGACTTGATGATTTTCTCTGGTGACCTTTAGACACCATATAATTAAAGAAAGCTATCGTTGAATAGGACCACTTCTGTTATCATTTCAGCCGACCGAAAAAAAAGTTGAAAAAGTTAGGTGTCCATATATAGATTAATACATATGAGATAATGTTTTAAAACGATTTTGAATGACATTGAATCTGAAAATATTGCGTTTTTAACAAACTTCTCCTAAGTATCCAAGCCGGTTTTAACTAGTGTAGTTGTATGGATAATTTAAATGATCCTTTTAATCCGGGTTCTATCTTTTCTCAACTTTTTGAAACTATTCCTGTGGTTCTAAGTACAAGTGGTACCGTTTTAGCTTCATGTTCCTCAAGTATTTCAGTTCTCTGGCAAGGTACAGATACTTGTCAAGCGTTTCGTTTGCCATATCTTTTAATGTATATAATCATATAAAACCTAATAATTGTTTGCAAATGAGTATTATAAAAAAAGAGTAGTTATTTGAAACTATAGGTTTGCTTGCAAAAACAGACTGAGACTTACATTAAATAACCCATTTAGGGTTGATATGCCGCAAAACCAACCAACCAACCAGTTATTCTACTTACCAGCCGACCAGCATGCTCGTGACTAAACTGTCGGATTACTTCTTGAATTTCTTAAAACAGCACATTAGGAATCTTAACTTTATTCAGGCTCATAAGCCAATAAATATTATGCCGTTTTTTTATATATTTTTTAATTTTATAAATGTTTCCCCACATACTGTCCGCCCATCTCTATCGATCAGTGATTGTCCAATTTTGTAAAATACATATTAAAAAAAATTAGTGGTCTTGTCCGCCATATTGGTTTTATACTATTCTTGCTATCATTATCGCGTTCAAAGGAACATGATTTAAAATGATTATAGGTTATCTTACCGGCTGTAATGTAAATTGCTTTGCTGTCGAAAGCAGTTTTAAAAATGAGAAAATAATTCTTTTTAAGAAACAAACAAAAAATATGTGAAGATAAAACAAGTAACAAAATAGGATAAAATCAAAAGAATTTTTTTTTCATTTTCTATTACAAATCTTTTTAGTACATTTTTTCCTTTTCTTTCTTGATGCCTTTTGTTTAGATTCAATAATGTTTTTCGTCTTCGTTGTTCTGCTTGAAAATCGTTCAAATCGGAACTGGACCGTGTCTTACGAGGGAGTTCTTTTCTCTAGCAGACGTCAGTAATTGCGATATTTTTGTCATTTTTTTCTTTTGTTTAATAATTTCTTGAAGACACTTTTTGGTTTTAACTTTTTCTATTTTGATAGAAAAATATTGATTTCAGGTCATTGTTGCCAGGTTTTTCCACACGGATATAAGATAAAGACATTGTCATAGAGAAACGTCTCCTGATTGCGCTAAAATGAATGTAGGACTTTACATAATCCCTTACTGGATTACACGTGGTATAGATAAGCATGTTTAACCCCTAAATGGATTTTCTGAAGCTCAGGTAGTTTTCTTACTTTCAATTACTTCAGGAACGTCAAGAGCTAAATCATTTATAAAACATCTCGTGATTTTACTGAACCAAAAGTATTTTGGAATAATGATATACAGCTTTGTCAACCAGGCTGTATCCTCTACAGAAGGTTGAGAACCCTCACCCACCAGGAACCAAAAGGGTATTTTGAGTATGCCATTAAACTATATCTGGTGGTGAGTCTCTTATTCTACAGCTCTCAGTAGTGTCGAGTACGCTTTCATTGATATGGATCTCAATTCCAGTCTAACTCGGAATAGTAGTATTTGTTTGGGTATCATCTATGTTTCAAATAGTTCAGTTTATAAATTTGTATTAAATGAGTACATTTGGTGTCATATAACCGTGTGCAAGAAACTACATGAACAATGTAAATCTGCATGTACCGTGAACGTTATTCCCTTACCCTTTGGCATAAAAATTAACCTACACGGGTTCGAATTCTATTAAAATCAATCAATCAATCAACAATGTCACGTTTGAGGATAATATTGATTCATGCAGATCTTCTTATGACCAAAAACATCGATTTAGAGAAATCACTTTTTCTAACCCAAGTAATATACTTAACTGGTCCTGGTTAAACTTTTGACTAATTAGCTTAACTATGCTAATACGAGGATGAGTCAAAAGTTTTGGCATATTTTGGTAACTAGCAGCAAAATTCCGCAAGTTTGAATGGTTTTTCTGAGATCGTAAAGATAATGAAACACACTGAACATTTAGATGCCCAGTTGGCGTGATAATATCCCAGTCTTATTCATCGGATTTGCCTCTATGACTTGGAGCTCGGCTTCGGATTCCATGGTTTTTAGCCTAACTGATTTTGCCTGAACGTTGAGGATCTTGCAAATTGAGCGAATCCTCTTCAACAATCTCGTTACTATATAAGTACTGGGATGAGTCGAAAGTAATATATCACCTCAGCGAAGCATTTAACGCCGTGGAAGGTACCGTTACTGATAGTAATGTGGAAGTCGGAGCGCAGAAATGCTGTACATTGCTTCACTCCGTAGGTGATTTGTGAGCTGCATATATGCAACGTAGTCTATTTCAAGAACTTATGACTGACTAGTTCGAACTGGACTATAAAGCCGCTGAAGCAACCCATACCATTTGCTGCCTGAAAGATCAATTGTGGCTTCACATTTTTTCAGTTAGTGGCGTTCAATTTCAACACTATGTTCAATCAAAGGTCGAGTCATACCAAAAACTCAAAAATGGTTCTTGCTGCCACCTTGTTTAACACTCAGCATTGTAAGGTACAGATCAAGAGTAAGTGAATGAATACAAGAAAAAGAGTCGTAGTTATCGACTACGGTCGATTAACATATTTTATTTACAATATATATATATATATATATATATATATATATATATATTCGTGGTCACCATTATTATCACCTTTCATTTTTTCACTATATCTTACAAAATTGCCGAAATAATATTATGTCATGAGATTGTCTGTATCAATTATGATTTGTTAAAAGAGCAAAACTGTTTAACTTGATTCGTTTTTTACTATATTATGCACTATGTAACTAATTTTCCTGGGTATACTAATTGAAACCACTCACTATATATATATATATATATATATATATATGCACACACACACACACATACACACACACATATATATATATATATATGTGTGTGGGGGGAGTGTTTAAGTTTATGTCTATGTACGTGAGAATTAAGACCATGTTCTAATGAGCACAATGGAAAGAAACGGACGGACACCAACCACTGTTGACTCTGTATCTACACTTACTAATTTTGATCTAAAGAGCTCTATCAATTATATTGAGTTCTCTTTATATATATATATATATATATATATATATATATATATATATATATTGATTAACAATCAGCATTATAAAGTACGGATCAATTGTAAAGACGAACAATCCAGAGAATGGAGTAGCGCCCTCCACAACACCTTGGTGTAGTAGCTATTGAAAAGGGAGTCCTCAGGTCACACTCGACAATTGTTCTTGATAAAAAAAAGATTCAACCGTGTGTTTTTTTTTTTTTTCCTTCCACATACAACTAAAACAACTTTATGATATATTACTTAACAAATGTCAGGCAAAATGTTGAATTTCAACTAGAGTTATAACAGAAAATAACATGTATCCAACACTTATGCGTCTCACTATATATATATATATATATATATTGATAAAGCAGAAATGGGATTTATATAACCTCGTAAAAAACATGCCATGGAACCCTCCGCAAAAAAGCCACGTATCTCTGTAGATGTAAATGAAAATCAATATTAACAAGAATTATCCATAAATTAGATTGAACTGCATAACATATCCTGCACAAGCGTAAATCAAGAGATATCAAACACGAAAGCACCTCTTGGTCAGATGATCGTTTAGACAAAACTGTCAGTCACAAAGTGCTGTTAGGTCTTGACTATTCAAACTTAAAGCCCTGTCGATGAGCTTAGAATACGTTGACTGAACTTCCTGCTGAAGGATAATACTCTTTCTACGCACAAAAATGGTTTTCTGGGTATAACTCTAAACTACTGCTGCTGCTGTACTGAAGATCTTAGATGTTTGCAGTACTCCTTCATTGAGATTACTCTCAGGTCTACTGATAATTGGTGGAAAAATACCTGCTGAGGTCCCATCTTTAGGTCAAATAGATCTTTTAAAATTTATTCGTATTTGATAGGAACGTGAGCAAATTAAAATTAATCATTCAAACATATTTAAAATACATCTATCTATCCCACTCTCTTTCTCTCACTCTCTCTCTCTCACTCTTTATATATATATGTATATATATATATGTGTGTGTGTGTGTGTGTGTGTGCCTGTCTGAGTGTGGTTTAATACTAGAATAAACACTGCATGTAAGAGGAACGTAAACCATTGCTGATTAAAAGCATTTCCTTTAGATTGAATATTCGCATTCGAAGTCCCAGCTTTCATCCTGATTCGAACACAGTCCATTGTCGCCGCTGGGAAATCTTCACTCATCCACCCAAACACGCATATATATATATATATATATATATATATATATATGTATGTATATATATGCATCCTCTTCATTATGCCCTTTCTTTTCCTTTTTGGCCATTGATAAATATTAATTGCATTCATGTCGTAGCTGACCCAACTCAATAATCCGTTGGCCAAACACTGCCTTATTAAAATGGGGAAACAAAAATACTGCCCATTCATCTTCGCGGAGAGGTCTCAAATGTCCTGTAAAGTCCAATTTTATGTGTTCTTATACCCTTTATATCTTCTATTGCATTATTCGACATTGTAATAGTCCCAAAAGTGCCGACTAGCAAATCGAGCACCCGTCAATCAAAGACATTTCAAGTACAGTGTAAACCAACACCAAGTTAAGTAATTTCGGTCGATACACAATACATATAATTGCATTGAGAAATGTCTCTTCTCTCTCAATTCGCAAATAAATAATACGAACTTATGCTAAAATCGATTTAATGTTCTTAAACCAAGCATAAATATCACCAACTCCACCTCAAATCTATCTATCTATCTATCTATATATCTCTCTCTATATATATCCATCTGAGTTGTAGCGTATCGGTTATTGGTTCGTAAGGAAGACTCCGTGTTTGAATTTTGCTGGAGATTGCAACTAGGGATTGAGAGGATTTGTTTCCATACCGTTGAAAGTGGAATATGTTTATCTGGACAACGAATAAAAATGATGAGACACATTTTTGTTATTCTCGACAAGTTTCCAACTTAGATCACAATTAGGAGAATAGTTTTCAGTTAAATAAAAGCTTTTTTTTTTAGAAAATTTTTAATGCAGTTTTTCAAAGACTTGATATGCTAAATTAAAACATTGGGAAATGGTGTCGTAGCATGTCCATTCGTTTCTCATATTCAAGTGTCTTCAACTGATCTTTATATGATATCTGCTATCATAGACACCTGACTGTGAGCTCTCCATTTATTAAGCATTAGCAGGATGTTTCAAATTAGCCGTGACTATTTGTTAAGTCTATTTAGGTATTTATGTGTTACCGTAAATCTGTCAATTTCTAAGTGGTGCCTTGAGACTAATTCAAATTGATGTTAAGACAGTTTTGGCATAGTGTTTGGAGACACTATAGCCATTTACTTTTGTGTGTGTTCTATCATCACAGTAATATGGTCCAATATCTCCCCACCCCATTCTTCCTATGATGGTGAACTTTGCATATATATATAAAAAGTAAAAATGTTTAAGAGGAAATTTTGTTTTAAAAATAGTTACTTATTCTAAACCATCGATTTGATTCTGTATCTATTGTTATTTACTGTGAAGTTAAATGGTTATTTTAAACTTTCTAATATGTCATTTTAGCTGGGTGTGCATTTCAGTAAATGAATTAATTTTTTGCTACTGAAATCTTATTCCTGATAAAGGATGTAAATTATATCTTTTAGTTATAAAATTCCTATAAATTGGGGAAGGTAAGTCGACCTTCTTAGTTTGAAAAATTCGCTACAAAACTTGGTGTCGATTTATTCGGCAGGGTTAAAATACAAAACCTTTACCAATCATTGTCCACAATGAGGGAAAGATTAGAATTTTATCCCTATTAAATAAGTCGATCCCAAATTTTGTATAGGTTTTTTCAAGGGTAAAATGTCGATTTATTCACCGTAATTAACTGTATGAACAAATTGTGATGACTAACGAGATAAAAAAAAAACACATAGATGCACAAATATAAGTTTACGGTCTTAACTTTCATATCAAATCACTGAGGTTTGGTTGGGTTAGGATGGTATTTCTATAAAAGTGACACCAATTAGTATCATTTTAGCGGGTGGATTAGTTTTCATTTTATTAATTGTTGCATGAAGATTTAACGTCTAAGTTTTTACCATCATAGTATTCTGAAACACAGAATTATGTTATTTTAATAACCGAAGAACAATTTTTAGTAAAATAACTAAAAAGTAAATACATGTATAAATAAAATTAACTAAACTAAAAAGAAGTACTTATTTCGACCAATAAATGTTCATATATATAATTTTAAAACTTATTTCTATATCTCTGGTGGCATGAAAAAAAAAGTTTATGCAATTTGTAAATTAAAAAATGTTAGACAGACAGAGTTACCGAAGCTCATAATTATCAGCTAACGTAATTTTGTACGTGTTTTTTCGGGGGTGGGGGCTAGACGTTGCGATGTTGGTTAATAATTCTCAAGCAGTACGGATATTTTTATTCATTTCTTTTTAATATTTTTTTCCCAGATATCAGTTTGTGTAATATTTTTTTATTACAAATTGCATCATCTTTTGTTTTATTCACACTGCAAGAGTTATAGAAATAAGTTTAGAAATAAAAAAATAATTGTTCATGTTATTACTATTGAGGACTTTCAAGTTCTATACGTTATAGAGCAAACGCACATCACTTATTCTTTTAAAAATATTCGGTTACCAAATAATCGCCAATATAAATTAGCACTATTAAAAAAAGATATATGTTCTTTTATCTGAAATGTTTTATCTCAAAAAACACATTTCTTTTTTACAAACAATACCCAGACTTAATCCCATGATATACAAAAGTTCTATAGATTTAAAAAGAACGTCCATTCCACCTCATTTTGAAGAATTAACACTTATGATTTAATCGGACTAGTTAAGTCAGTCAGGCACAGAAATTTTAAAAATGACATACAACAGCAAATAAAGAGTTACCTTAAAGACTTCGAGGTTACAAAAAAAAATCTTTGTTAAAGCTGATAAGTCGGTTAATTTATTTATGATGAGTCCATATAAATATAAACAAATGTTGCATCGAGAAGTAATTAAACATTATAAAAAAAGATCACCTTGATTTATAGGTTGATCTAAATAAGAAAACCGAATTAATAGCTAGTAAATTGTAAATAGAAGATCTGATAGAAAAAAGAAAATTCTATGGATTACACTGCCATGTATCATGGCCGTAGCAAATAAATTAAGGAAAGAATTCTTGTGATAATAAAAGAAGCATTTCCTCCCGAAGAATAAATTATATATCTAACAAAAACGCCGTTATATTAATCTATCGTCGCATACCTAACGTTGCCAACTTAATAAAAGCAATAGTATTACGCTCAAGTAATAAACAATATATTGAGTTCTCTCGATGTGACTCGATTAATAATGCTGTTTGTCCCCTCAAGTGTCAATGTCAATATGAATGCATTATATATAAGATTGAGGTGTATAGCAGCGGACCCAATGAGAGTAGTAGTAATTATGATATAGTAAAAAATGTACAAAGAGCTATTAGCCGCTTCAGGTGGTGTAATGATTAGCAAGCTAGACTTGTGATTTCAAGTCTCATCGGGCGTCCCATTCATACGGTGTATGGGTCACATCTACGCAAAAAGCTTAGTAAATTATTACAACCATAGAAGTACTTTAGCACACGAAATATACAAACATAGGACTGCATGTTTGGGAAATTAAAAAGAAGCTAAGTATTGATCTCATATTAAAATGGGAGGTAACAGAAATATACCCTAAATATAAGGCTGGTGGTAGATATTGCTTCCTATGTATGAAGGAAAAGTGAGCTATAAATGCTTGAAATAACCCCAATGAAATGCTCAACCAAATATCTCAAATCCTTAATGCCGGCAGGCATAAAGAAAAAAAAAATTGGCAACCAGGAAAATAGAATGTGGATTTGGTTTGCTTCTTTTCTTAATGCTGATTTTTTATTCCTTCTGGTGGCCGCTTTATAAATAAAATTTCGTATGGACCAACCTCTTTAGTCAGAATTATACTGATGATCCGCTTGGTGAAACCTAGAAAGATAGTCTCTGAGTCTTTAAATATTATATATATATATATATATATATATATATATATATATATATATATATATATATATATACACGCACACATATGCCGATTTAATAATGTAGTTTCCAAATATATATTTATATACATATATAGAAAAAGTGAGAGAGAGTGAGAGAGAGGCTGGAGAGTGATACGGTGTGTCCATTTTTAGTGATAGAGCATATATATATATATATATATATATATATATATATATATATATATATATATATATAAGTTATGATAGCATACGCATGGTGCTTGGTAACTGTAAATTTCTTCCCTATGTGATCATCAGATGCACGTGTGTGTGTGTGTGTGTGTGTGTGTGTGTATGTACGTGTGTGTTCGGAAGAAAAAAGCGAAACAAGTGTTGGTAAGTGAGTTCAAACGACCATAACCCGATCACATTAAAAAAAACATGGTATAAGACAGGTATTTTTCATACTCAATTTTTATTTATAGTGCTTTTCGAGCTACATTTTATTATATATCGTTATACGATACCTATAATTTATTCTTTGTTCTAGCTGTGCGTGTCTGCGGTGAGAGAGAGAGAGAGAGAGAGAGAGAGAGGGGGGGGAACCTGGGGTTGAAGTATTTTAGAAGAAAGAATAGAGAAAATTAAATATTTCTACTATTCTTTAAAAATATCTTTTATAGATTTCCTACCTATGATTCTTGGCTTATCTAAGCCTTTCGTAACTAATGATATGTTAATTAAAATGGCTTCCTATCATAGGGGTAATTTTTAACAACCTGAAAATAAGTTAGGGATATTTTTTGGAAATAAAGCAAATGCCGCTATCTTCCCTTCATTCTCTTAAAATACATTTAACCTTTTCTAATACAAATGATAATTTGCATAATTTCATTCGTTTATTAATCACCATATCAGTCTCATTTCTTATCTTTAATACAAGCGGAATAATGTAACATTGAACGTCATAAGGATATTAGAGATGTTGCTATTTCTGTGCAAAAAGAAAACCCACGAGGTGGAGACCGTATTTAATTGCAAGCTATTCATAGCTTACAGGCGCGAGTCCTCGAGCCGATGCCAAAGAACCAAACACTGCACAGCTCGTTAAAGAAGAAAAACATACTTATCGTTTCTTTTTCTTTTCTTCAGTAAGAGTGAATTCTTGTGTCTCTGTTGCCAGGAATCAGGTCGGGACAGTTCGTGTATTTTTGGTTCGAAACTGTTCAAACTGCACTTCCAGACGCCACCTCAGTAAGCCATTCTCCTTGCTTCTTGAAATAGAAAAAAAAGGTAACAAAAAAGTGATTAGAAAGCGATAGATTTTCTTTTAACGAATATTCATATCACGATCGAATATGAAAATAGACCAGAAAGACCTTGCGTTCCATAAAACTATAAAGTTGCTGCCTTAAAAGATATTTAACTCTGTTAGGACTACAACGACTAAGTCTTCAACAACTATTACATTGTTGTTCTTGGGTTTTTGTTTTTAATTTAATGTATGTGTACCGATGCTAAGGAAATTGACGGAGTCAAAGTCGAGATAAAGAAATGACGATGAGATGAGCTTGTTCTGATCAGGAAAAGAAAAGCCAGTCACATGGGTCACAAAAATTTCTCTCACTTTTTGCTGATAATACAACATACATCTAGACCGGTAAAAAAAAACTGAAGACTTGAAGTACTACCTTCAACTCAATTATTTTCTTAATCGCAATCTACGCCCAATTAGGGGCTTTTCGCTTAACCACGAAATTTAGTTCGTTATCCAAACATATAGATCCACGACCTCACAAATATTGACCATCCGTAGAATCCTCGAAGGCGTACGGGCAAAAAACCTACAGGGAACATTACGGTTTGTCGACTTTACCAAGGCCTTTGATTCCATTCACTGAGGTAAGATGGAACAAATCCTACTAGCATACGGCCTATCAAAAGAGACCGTCGCAGCAATAACGATTCTCTATAGAAACACCAAAGTGAAAGTACGTTCACCGGATGTAGACACAGAATACTTCAACATTGAAGCAGAAGTACTACAACGGGAAACGCTAGCCCCATACCTTTTTATCATCTGTCTAGATTACGTGCTTAGAACATCGATTGATAAAATCAAAGAAAACGGCTTTGAGCTGACAAAGAAAAGAAGCAGAAGGTACCCCGCAAAAACAATTACCGACGCTGACTAGGCCGATGACGTAGTGATTCTGGCAAATACGCCCAAACAAGCTGAAACATTACTGCATTGTTTGGAACAATCCGCCGCAAGCATTGGCCTTCATGTCAATACATACAAAACTGAATACATGTGCTTTAATCAAACTGGCGACATTTCCACACTTGAGGGAACCTCTCTGAAACTGGTAGACAAGTTCACATACCTAGGAAGCAGTGTCTCATCAACCGAAAAAGACATAGACATGCGGCTAACGAGGGCATGGCAGGTATCGATAAGCTATCGATCATATATAAGTCAGACCTGACCTGACCGATAAAATGAAACGCAATTTCTTCCAGGCAGCGGTCGTGTCGATACAGCTGTATGGATGCACTGCTTGGATGCTAACAAAACGGATGGAGAAAAAGCTAGACGACAATTACACAAGAATGTAGCGAGTAATATTGAACAGGTCCTGGAGGCAACACCCTACAAAGCAACAACTATACGGCTACCAGTCTCCTATCACGAAAACTATCAACGTTAGACGAAGCAGACATGCAGGACACAGCTGGAGAAGCAGGAACAAGCTCATAAGTGATTTACTCCAATGGACCCCAACATATGGCTGAACAAAAGCAGGACGACCAGCTCGACCATACATACAGCAGCTATGTGAGGATACGGGATATAGCCCTGAAGACCTGCTAGAGGCAATGCACGATCGGGAGAAGTGGCGAGAGAGGGTCAAAGATATCTGTGCTAGCGGCACAACATGTTCATGATGATTTGTCACTCTCTCAGTTACTGGCTTCCCTTTTAAGATAATCCCAAACGCTCCTATCACAATTTTTCCGTGTACATGTGGCAATAGTCCTCATGATTGACGTTTACTTGTCAGTCATACATTCGGTCACCTGGTTTATTTATTGTGATTGGCAGTCACTCTGTTAGAGTGGGCACAGTTTTAAACAGAAATGTTATTATTATTGCAATTTTAGTTTATTACACACTTTTTCATGCTAATCGCGATTTCTGCGTTAGTTTGTGTGAAAATGCCGGTAATCAGACAATACATAGTTTAAATTTATTTAGAATTGAATAAAATCTCAAGAAACAAACTGCGGAAATTAAACATGAGATATTATATACACAGATATAAGTGGGAAAACTGATTGTTTTTTTTTACGGCGTGTCAACCCTTTTCGGGCCATTTAACGCCGGATTAAATTTCAAACGATTCAGTTTAGTTTAAGTATAATTTTTCTTTAGCAAGAGTTAAATGTCAAAACAGTTCTATTTCAAACAATTAAGTTTAGTATAAGTACTGTTTCGTTCAATTCAAAAACAGTTATATTTCAAGCAGTAAAGTTTAGCATAAATACGTAGTTTTAATGCCAAAAACTGTTCTATTTCCAACAATTTTGTTTAGCATAAGTACACAGTTTAGTTATATTTGACACCTAGATATGACCCTATCAAGTGCTACCCAGAGTGGACCTGAGACCGATGGCAATGGAGTGGTACTCTGCATTCCCGAAAGCTCCAGCATTATTGAAACCTCACCATCAGATTGTTTCGTGTCATATCCAGGCCACTCGTTGGGAGTATCTTATCCCTCTGCAGAGAAGTAGTCGGTGTATTCTACGGTTCCAGCCGACTGGGCAATGGGAAAACTGAAGAGAGAAACTGATAAGTCATCACACAAATGAATGCCATGAGTACTAATTATGTCTGAGCAAACATTGATAATACTCAAGACAATAGCAGTTGTAGATTATGTGGTGTAGAAACGATTAAACACATAATAAGGGAAGGAAGACCGGGTAGAAAAGGGATACAAGGGTCGGTATGATAGCCGAGGTATGTGATTCACTGGGCATTGTGCAAAAGATAAACATTGTCTATGCAAAAAGAAATTGTATTTGCCCAAACTATCGTCTGTCTTGATCATGAAACGCATAAAATTCTCAGATTTTGAGATAAAAAAAAAACTGGACAACCAATACCAAATAGAAGACCAGAAATATTGTTAATCTACCAGTAAATAACTTGTCATGTAGGGTATTTCGTAATTCCAACGTCCCATAGATCCAAAAATTATTGAAAGGCAAAACGATTAATAAATCAAAAGGTCTTACCAGAGAGCTGAAAAAATGTGCATTATCAAGGTGTTGGCGATACCAATTGTAGCTGTTTTTAGAACCGTCCTTAAGAGTCTGGAATAGAGACTACGGAGAAGTGGAGATCCGAGTAAGAATCGAAGTTATCCAGATCGTAGCACTGAAAATCAGGTTAAAAACTTTGAAGAGTCCTAAATACCGGAAGATGTTTGCTGTCACTTGAACTTCAGAAAAAAATCTGTTAAAACAGATCTGAAAAATTCGTTAAGATTTTGCTTGTGTGCATGTGTTACTGAAAATCTCAGTATGTTTGTATATTCAAATATTTTCGAAAACGAGCAAAAACGGCAAATGATAGCTAGATCTTTAGACCACAATGCTGAAATTCTATATTATCCTTTAGAGTTTTTAAATGATTGACATATATGTACTAAATGTCTTTTTCCTATCATTTGAGTATTTGTTATAACATAGAAAACTATGACAGCCCATTTCATCCCTTGATTTTCTGTTTCCTGTCTGATAAAATGAAAACCCATTTCCCTAGTTGCCATTTTGGAAAAGTTAAGAAACTTGGTGAGAATACAACGGAAAGTGGTGACTGTTGTACATATGACGAATTGGTATCTAACTCTTATCGGTAATCTAGACTGTTGATATTCCAAACATTTACAGAGGTATAAATTACTAGTTGTGATGGCCGAAACAAAAACCTGAGAAAAAAAGAAAATGTAATTGGGGATCATGATTTTTAGATGCAATCACGTTGGATACGAGTGATATGAATTCTAGCCGTTGAATACTGGCTTCTGAAGTGTAAAATAAAAAAAAAATTGGGGCTTAAGTAAAGCCACTCTCGGTCAATGGGGTGATTTAATAACAAAAAGTGACTTTTTTTCTTCAGGGACTGGATGATTTTATACAACGTCATCCTTTTTTAAACGATCCCAGAGAGAAAGTATGTATTTACAAAGCACCTTCGCTACGGAGAGAATATTACACGAGATTAGCTTGTAATCAGAGTAAAGCTATTTTGAATTCAGATTTCTTTTTCGTTTACTGGTTGTCTAATCAAAGCTAAAGAACCCATTCTTCCATAATATTTACGCAGTTTTTCCCTTTAAATTTTACATCTTTTTTCTGATATCGGGATCAAGTGGCATCCTCTTCATACCCATGGAAATATTAATAGACTTTCTGCATTATCAAAAAGTGTAGAAAGGTGTTAGCGGTACGTGGCATCGTAAGGTTTACTAGTTTCATCGAGAAAAAGTTGATTTGTAATTGAGATAAAAATGTTTTTTAAACAAGCAATCACACTACTTAATAAATATACCATATATATATATATATATATATGAGTGTGTGTGTGTGTGTGTGTGTGTGTGTGTGTGTGTACAAGGATGAGCTGAAAAGTACATTTGATGAAAAACACATTTGAAAACATCATATCAGATGTTGAAGCCTTTTTCAGCAGTGCGATCCAAGTTCTGCAAAATCGCTGGAAGAAGTGTGAGAACCGCAAGAGGGGCTATGCTGAACATTAAACCTTATTTATTCACATTCCATGAGGATATCTTGGTCAGTTTACGCACTATTCAGCCCACCCTCGACTAGAAATGAATTAGTGTGTGCAAGTGAGTTGTTAAGATATTTCTGTGTTAAACCAAACAAAACAAAACAAAATAAGATGTAGTTAGTATTTAATTGCTAGCTATTCATAATTCCTTCATTTTTCCAAGGTTATTACCGCAAAGAGAAATGCAAACAACCTCGTTGAGGACTTGAAGTCAGATCACCGATTCCATATCCTACGACTATAAACGCAAAAACCTGTACACATCTGTTGTGAATAAGTTGGAGGTGATGTGAATAGAACTAAAGATCAAACAAGCTCTTATTTGTAAACACATATAAATCAATTGTATATATGCGAGAATTTTATATTGTCCAAATTTTCCTCAAGCTTTAGTGCATGCATTACTTGAAAGTGTTATTAAATAAAGACAAGTAACGCATGCGCACAAAAGCCAAATACAGAATCAATGAACGCACTTATATAAACTTTCGAGTGGGACCATGGGACTTTTTTTCTTTCTGTTTCTACTCGACGAGAAGAACGAGGAATAAATCATAAGGCGAATAATTCATTCATAAATCATATTGTTGGTCTAAGACGCAACGAAAATATAAAACGAGTTGTTTTTGCCATCTGTCAGCTTGGCTTATAAATGAAAAGCGGCACACTGGGACTTCACCTATAATAAGATTACAGAAAAAATAAATAGGATATAAACAAAACAAAGCCGTATGTTTTATGTGGACTTGTTTCAAAAGAAAGACCCATGGTACTTACTGGGAAATGGAATACAAGGGCGGTTTGATATTTGCATAATTTTAAGTAGCGATCGTTTCAGATCTGAGGAAAACAATGAAAACTACTCGGCGATTATAAGTCTATACTCATATCAATATTAAAAGAAATATGAGGCAGAAACTGGGAGGCATCTTTACATTTTCTTCTGAAAATAGGTTTAAAAAAGTCCAGCACAATCCGAAAACAACACTCATCTTCCAATAAAGAGCGACTATGTTCTTTACTAAACAGATAAAATTATTCAAAACTAATTATCATCTTTATCAACTTTTACCGTCATCTAAGGAGTCAAGTTTAAACTTTGAGATAGATTTTATGTCTAGGAAGGAAGAAAAAGACGCATGGAACGCTGAAGATACAGTTCTTGCACAATCCAATGTCCCACATAGACAAGATGTTAAAAATATCGAAACATGTTTTATAAATTTTTCAAGTGTGCACTGAATCAAGCACCGTTGTAGATGTATTCTAATTAAAGTTTCTCTGCTGTGCACTCATCATTATTTAGAATTTCATTGAAAAAAAAAACCGGGTGATATCTACGCAATGTTATAAAATTGCGTAGATAACACATAATGATAAATATTCACTACTGATAACTGTTTCTACCTTACATTTCAGTAGTCAGACTGTATCCTTTCAACACACACACACACACACACACACACACACACACACACACACACACACACACACACACACACAGACACAGTGGGGGAGATCACGGTATACACTGCTAATCAGACCTAATAAGGTCGAAGCAGCTGTCCAATATTTCTGCATGTCACATGTAGTGCTTGCCGGATTATCAGGTCATGGTAATTCAATTTGTAATATATAATTCCTGTACTTAAAAATTATTATATATATATATATATATATATATATATATATTTAGTTTGATATATTTATGAATAAAGTCTTCAATATCATTGATAGAGTCCATATATTTAAGTTAGGGTGAGAGAGAGAGAGAGAGAGAGAGAGAGAGAGAGAAAGAGAGAGAGAGAGAGAGAGAGCTTTGCTGTCATTGGGCTTAAATGTAATTTCATTTTTGGAAAGGATATCCATTGCAATGAAATCTTATAAATATTTTTGCAGTCTTGCCTGATGAACACATAATCGAGAAATTGACAGTTGCCAATCACCGTTAACTAAATGTCTACATAATCTTAACTTATATATATATAATGAATAATTTTATTTTAGATTAGATGAGTTAGACGTTGGAGAAAGATATCTCTGTATAGACCAAAACACTTCAAAGTTTTGAAAATATTCTGGAAGGATTTAGAATAAGTTAGACTTCTGCGATGGCCAGTAGACATCCAATGTGAATTTGGAAAAGTGTTATGAAAGAAAGATGTAAAAGAAGAAAACTAGTTGTTACCGATCTTCTACACCACAAACCGTTTCACAAGTGTGAATTCGGAGTTCTTCCTTCATAGAGACCGTTTTTCATAACAAGGTTAAAGAGCCCAGCCCATCCTACTACTGACTCATAGATGGTGGGGAAATAGTTAGATGCATACAATTTTGAAGGGCATTAGCATCATGTGAAAAACAACCCTCCCTCATCCAGGATTTGAACTCGGGTCACCAATTCCATTTGCTACAATGATTACCGTTACACCGGGAGCCAAATAGATAACATTTCTCATTTGCTAATTTTCCTGCGACGTTTTTCAGATGTAAAGTACGTAGCAGAGGAACGTTTCTTATATTATCCTTAGTGCTGTTAGGTAAGAAGAGGACATAAGAATCGACACAACATTGCATTTGAAGAGAGAGAGAGAGAGAGAGAGAGAGGGGGGAATAAGAGGGAGCTTATCTGTCATTCAGTAGAAATTAATTTTTATGTTCGTATAGGATAACAAAGAAACGGAATCTTTTAATCTAATTTTTATTTATTTCCTTTTTCTAAATCAGAAAAAAAGAAAGACATTCATGTTTTTCGGAACGAATCAAATTAAATTCTACTTATTCTGACTTGAACTCGTAAGTAAGTGCAAGATGGAAACAATGACAAATCATACAGAACGACTTTAAAGTTCCTACGCTGATGAAACCATATCAGGCCGTACAGCTAGTTTCCCAAGGCGCCAAAATGAGTAAACCCTCGGTATATCTGAAACACCATGATTTTCAATTAATTGTTAAATAAAAAAGAAAATGAAAAATAATTAATTATAAAGAATTTAAAAAAACAGAAATTTAAAAAATCCCTAATGTGAAGTTAAAATTCTCACAAAACCTATGACCTGGGAGGGAAGGCAAGTGGGGTAAAATAAATTTGAGGGTGATTAAACTAATCTAATAAGTAAATTAATAAAGTTGGCGACCGTAGTCGAGGTGACCCCAAGTGTCACTTTTCGATAGCTAATTCACTAAGGTGTAGGGGAGGACGCTACTCCATTCCCTGTATTGACCAAAACTCCACTTCACCCATACCTTATAATACTGAGTGTTAAGCAAGGAGGCATCAAGTACCATTTTTTGAGTCTTTCGCATGACTCGACCAGGGATTGACCCCAGGTCTCCCGGGCCATTGGTGAACACTGCAACCATTATACCAATGTCCGGTTAAAGTATTTATATTTCTCTCTATTATATAAAAATATGTAAATGAATAAATTAAATACTTTTGTATCTTACTACTCAAGTCTGATCACCGTGCAAAGATATGAATATTGTTTAAAGGAAATATTTACAACAAATCATACAACTGGGTAATAATTACCAGTAAGTGTTTTAAAAATCTATTTATGAATTAAATCAAATATTCACAAATGAATCAAATTTTGGCATTGAAAAATCATTGAAGAGTTGATATAGCGTTAAACAAATAAAGCAAAGCCAGACAATCAGTTTAAATATGATCTATGATTTCATACGGTAAATAATGTAATTTTACAATCATTTTAAACAGGTTAAGTAAGTAAAGTTAACGACCATAATCGAGGGTGACCCGATGGATCATTTTCATTATCTACTACACTGAAGTGTAGGGTAGGGCGCTACTTCTTTTTGTGGATTACTCCAGTTACCCTTGAACTGTACCTTATAATGCTGACTGTTTGGTATGACTCAACGCGGGATTGAACTTTGGTGTCCCGGGTCATTAAAGAAAATCCTTTAAGAATCATACTATTTTAAATACAAATGAATTATTATAGTTCCAAATAATTTTAAATAGTTAAACAATCCATATCTAATTACAATTGCATTGTTTAAATACAAATGTATTTATATAGGTCAAACTCATTTTAAAAGTTATCTCAAACGCATGTCTTTCACCGAAGGTTTGGATCTTTACAAGTATTACCACACCAAATCCGAGTGGATCTAGTTGTAATTAAAATGGACAGATGACTCTCCCACCCAACATAGCTCTAAAACAGCTTCCTCACCAACGAATCCAAATATGGTCAACCCCAGGCCACGACTGGCTTGAATAATTTCTCTGTATGCCAATAAGACTATAAAAATTAATGTTGACTTCATCGTTTTTTTTTTTTTGTCTTTAGAAATATATATTTACTAAAACTTATCATATCTTTATATTGCTTACAGATAACATTTACAAATATATTCTGTCGGAAAAAGGTTAAATCTACATTTCAAATGTATCGTAACGCCCTAACCAATGCGTTTATTCATATGCACTATTTATTTTCTCTTTTCGTTATCTCAGTAGAATCGATTGTCCAAATATAATTAGTTTAAAAGTATGTTTCCATAAATATATTAGCAACTTTAACTTTCAAGAAAAAAGTTCTATCCATCTTATTGTTAATGTTATTACCTACTTGGGTATCTAGCAATACATTCGGAGTCATCAAATTCAGGTTAACCAAAATAAAAGTTTGCACAAATTATTTTTAATAACAATTATGGAAATTGTCTTCAAGATAATTACACACTGTTGGAGTGGAAAATAAATGCTATCATAAAGCATCTAGTATCTCACGTAGTTGTCTCAGGAAACGCTTCGATATATATATATATGCAGCATTTTCTTTTTTAAACATGTTTGATTAAATTGGGGCGACACTTCGTTTCTGTCAATTTAATTTCTGATCCGTTCAAGTCTTCCTACGAGTCGTTTGACTTCTGGATCCTATTTACCAACCCCTCCGCTCGAGCGGGATATGACACAAGGTCAATATTTAAGCGGAGTTTAACAGGTTTGAATTCAGAGTTTTCTTTCTCCTCGACTAGTTGCCTCACCAAGGCTGAAGAACCCAGTCTATTCTACTATTTACCATAAGCTGGAGGGAGAATAATTGGATTCACACCTTTCCCAAGGGTATTAGTGCTATGTGAAATGCAATCAGTCTCGTCCAGGATTTTGAACTCGTGTGGCCGTGTACATTTCCTACGACGATGACTATTACACCACGGGCATCTCGTTTGACTTCTGGATGGAATGATTTTAAAAAGGCAACGTATATATATATATATATATATATATATATATTCTTCATTACGTTTCCATGAAAACTCCATGACAGCTTTAACGTTGTTCAATATTTTCCCTAAAATTAAAAAAAAAAATCACGCAATGAAATGCGATCAAAAACTGCAAAATCACTAACTTAAAAAAACAGCAACGATTAGATAGATACCAGTCAGGATTTACTTTGAGATACATCTTTTCACCCAGTTTGTTTTAAAAGTAAATACACTTATTTGACCGGGAACGTTTTCTATGGTTTCATAGCGTGTGTAATTATTTTAAACCTTCAGCTTGAAAAGTTATTCCAAAACATAATTTGTAATGTTTAAATGTAATAATTACAATATAATTTCTAATAAGTACACCGATACTAATTTTGTATGAATCAATTTTCCTCTCAACCAAAAATGTTCGGATTTTATTAATTATAGCAATGTTGCGGTGACGATATCTATGTCGATTCCGAAAAGTTTCAGAAATGAGAGAAGTGACAAGGAAAAGGCAAGAATGACAAAGGCAAGTGAGTAAATTTGAAACTAACGTTTATTTGGCAATAAATTCAAGGATGTAAATTTGTGTGAAGTTCCTGTTTGCATCGAAATATATTTTTAAAAGTCCATAATGTATTTAAGTCTTTGGCGCTAGTACTATTAAATTTTAATAGCCTGGGATATTAAGGTTAAATCACTTATTTCAGAGGGGGTCACGTAATGAAGAAGGTTTTCTGTAAGCTAGAGCCTCATATATTTAAGTGAGCACTCAGGACTTAGTGTGGAAGCGAGAAGTGGGAGTTCGAGATAACAGTTATCGTTTAGACACAGAGTGGTATCGATAACTGCCCAATGTCTAAGTCTTTGTCTGCCGTCTTCTTTGGAAGAGTGAAAGGCTTCATTCCCCCACCAAGATAATAGTTTTGAACGGTAGCGAGTCGAGTTAATCTTGATCAGGTTGTTGGTATAGCTATGCGACCAGGTAATCAACTGACAACCGGAAAGTTGAAATTAACGGATGGTAGTGTCAAGCTAATCGACATCTCACTGGTTAATTCGGTAGTTAAACTGGGTTTGGTCGACCTTAGGTTCGACTGAGTTGATGAAATGTCATCGTCTCGGATGGATACGTTGTTTCGTGAACTGGGGTTTGGAGGAAAGCGGCTTGTAGGCTGGGTAATGTAGCTAGAATTGCAATGCGTCTCCGTTCTGCGCAACTAATGAAGTCGACGTTATTCCCAGTGGTGTCGTCCGATTGTGGACTGGTCTATTACTCCCGGAGTTCGCTGCATCTGATTGGCGGAGTGGAAATGCTGCTGATTGCCATTGTCGTCGTAGTGTTGCTCTATATCTAGTTGACTACTTTTAAAGAGGAAGGTGGGAGCTAAGAAATTTGTTCCTAAAAGTATAGTAGTATGAAAAAGAGACTTCTACTCACAAAGGACTGTTAGAAAAAGAGACTGGGCAGCTACTTTCAGTTCTTGTGACTGGATAAAGAAGGTGGTTATGTCTTATCGTCTGGAGCTGCAAGAAAAAGTCTAGTCACAAGAACTGCTGGAAGTGCCACACTCAAAACCTCTTTGTCCGCGGCTGAGCAGGCCACATGTATTTAACTGACATCCCACCGTGTCAGAATACGGCACGATGCCGTTTTATTGTGGGGACTGCACATAAATCGAGACTCATGTGCGACAAGGGCAAAAATTCTTGACCCCATTGAGGTGCCTCAGGTACCAAGCAATAAACTTTGTTTTGCAAGCAGGTGAAAGCCTGGGTGACGGCCCCCTAAGACCAAGTTTGGAAAAATATAACCACCCGGCACGAATATCTGGTGATCGGCGCGGAGGCTCACGGTCAATTTTGCGTTCTGACGTTTTGCTCCTTTATCTACTGTAGCACAGGGGATTCTTTTGCTAAACTTTCAGTTTCGAAGACATCAGGGAATGATAGGATACCAATAAAATATATATGAATTGTCTTTATAACTTTTCATAAGAATCAACAGTTTAGCATAAAGGTGAGCGTCATAAAAAAGCGATTACCAATTCAAGTTCTAATCTTAGACGTTTTACTTCATGTTAATGCCCCTGAAAAAGTATGAATCCATTTTTTCCTCTCCCAAACCACTGGAAAACTGTAAGGTAAACTGGGTTCTTCAGCCTCAGTAAGACAAATTGTCTAAGAAAACACTGAATTTAACCAGTTGTACTCTGCAAAACGGCTTCGAGCTGAAAAAGAAAAGTAGCAGAAGGTACCCCGCAAAAACAATTACCGACGCCGACTTCGCCGATGACATAGCAATACTGGCAAATGCACCCAACCAAGCCAAAACACTACTGAATAGTTTGGAACGAGCCACTGCAGGCATTGGCCCCAATGACAATGCACAAAAAACGGAATATATGTGCTATAATCAAACAGACGACATCTCCACACTAGACGGAACCCCTCTGAAACTAGTTGACAAATTCACCTACCTAGGAAGCAGTGTCTCATCAACCGAAAAAGACATCGACACACGGCTTACGAAGGCATGGACAGCTCTCGATAGGCTTTCGATCATATGGAAATCAGACCTGACCGATAAAATGAAACGCAGATTCTTCCAGGCAGCGGTTGTATCGATACTGCTATATGGATGCACTACTTAGATGATAACTAAACGGCTGGAGAAGAATCTAGACGGCAATTACACAAGAATTTTGCGAGATTATTGAACAAGTCCTGGTGGATAACACCACACAAGCACCAACTATACGGCCACCTGCCTCCCATCACAAAAACTATCCAAGTTAGATGAACCAGACATGCAGGACACTGCTGGAGAAGCAAGGACGAGCTCATAAGTGATGTACTCCTATGGACCTGCGCATATGGCCGAGCAAAAGCAGGACGACCAGCTCGAACATACATACAGCACCTATGTGAGGATACGGGTTGTAGCCCTGAAGAACTACCAGAGGCGATGAACGATAGGGAGAAGTGGCGAGAGAGGGTCAGGGATATCTGTGCTTGCGGCACGACATGATGATGATGACTCTGCTTTAAAATTGTCATTTTCCGATCCTGCTCGTAGCGAACGGCTAGAGTAAATACGGAACAAACATTACAGAAGTGATACTTTCATCAAAAATAAACTTGCCACTCATTTCTCACCAGAAATAAAATTGCATAAATATATATAAAGAGTGTAACTACTTTTGGACAGTAACGTATTCGTATTTTTGATTAAAGAGTTTCATGCTTTAATTTGAGAACAAATAATACCAAATAATGCCCGTTTTGATTGTCTTAACTTCTAACATGAATATCTGCAGAAAAAAAAATGAATAGTAAAAACTTGTTTTCGTTATGATTCTAAAATCTATTATTTATCTCTCACCTAAAAGTAATTCTAATTGTACTAAAGACTAAAGTGAAAAAATTGTTAAGAGATGTGTGTGGGCATAAGTAACTGCTGTGTGTGTGCTTATTGGTAGGATATATGTACATAAATACATGGATGTGAGTATAATACTATCAAAGGAATAAAAAAAAAAAAAACAATTCAGAGAATTGGTGGATTTTAACAGATGATAAAAATGAGAAAGATTTCTCGATGGGACGGAGCCTCTCTGAAACTAGTCAACAAATTCACCTACCTAGGAAGCAGCGTCTCATCAACCGAGAAAGACATCGACACACGACTGACGAAGGCATGGACAGCTATCGATAGGCTCTCGATCATATGGAAGTCGGACCTAACTGATAAAATGAAACGCAGTTTCTTCCAGGCAGCGGTTGTGTCGATACTGCTATATGGATGCACCACATGGACGCTTACGAAGCGGCTGGAAAGGAGGCTGGACGGAAATTATTCAAGAATGTTGAGAGCAGTATTAAACAAGTCCTGGCGACAACACCCCACGAGACTCCAACTATACGGACACTTGCCCCCATCACAAAAACTATACAAGTTCGACGAACCAGACACGCAGGACACTGCTGGAGAAGCAAGGACGAGCTCATAAGCGATGTACTCCTGTGGACCCCCACACATGGATGTGCAAGAGTGGGACGACCAGCACGAACCTACATACAGCAGCTGTGTGAGGACACGGGATGTAACCCTGAAGACCTGCCGGAGGCGATGAATGATAGGGAGAAATGGCGAGAGACGGTCAGGGATATCCGCGCAGGCGGTGCGACATGATGATGATGATGATTTAAGTCTTTAGCGCTAGTCCGATTAGATGTTAATTGACAGGGATATTATGTTTTTAGTCACTTACTTCAGAGGGGTTCACGTGATGAAGGTTTTCTTATCTGTAAGTTAGAACCTCATATATTCAGGTGAGCGTTCAGGACTTAGTGTGGAAGCAAGCAGTCGGAGATCGAGTTAACAGTTTGTGTTTAGATAGTGAGTGGTATAGATATCTACCTAATACGTAAGTCTTTGTCTGCCGTCTTCTTCGGTAGTGTGAAAGGCCTCATTACTCCATCAGGATATTTCAGAAAATTAGATAAAAAGGAGACTACGTGTGTACTTTCGAATTTGTTTTGTTTGTTTTTTTCTTTGTGAAGATTGTTTCTCCGATGAAACTGCGTAAGTCGTCGAAGGTACTGTCTTAGACTTACAAATTATTATAAATAAATAATTTTCACTTGCTTTGAATTAATTAAATAGCCATTAATACCATTAATTTGTTATATACCTGTAGTGGCTTTGTATAATTGTAATCAAATTTAAATCACCATCAATCTGACTTATAGAAATTTTAATTTAACGATATTATCTTTACTAATTTTAATAAAAGGAGTGTCCTCGTAAAGAAATAGCATGACCATTTATTTTTATGAATATGATTAACTAGATATTATGATGGGCGTTTCTGAAAATTTGATATCATTTTATAATCTAATAATTTGACCGATTCTCGCTCAAATGATCTCATATTTTAGCAGCATATGTTAAAATGACTTAAAATTCACTATCAAATATTAAAATATTTTTCTTTTTTAGGGAATGCCATTTCTATATAGGAAAAGACAAAAAATATAAAACATTAAACTGAATATTTTGAGTTGTTTCTACGTATAATGTTAAAAGTTGAGATCATTTGAACAAGAATTAGTCAAGATTTAGATCATGAAATGATATCAACAACCTGTATTTTAATTCGAAATCCTGCTAAAAGGTAAATAATATTTTCAATTTTCACTTATATACTAAAAATATGGTCCTGGGGCCCTTTACTAAGCAGAGGAAATTTAATAGCCAGAGGTTAAATAGTTTCCTAGTTATACATGACAAACGGATGAATTTAAAAAGATGTTCGGTTAATTATAGTAATATCTATTTCTGAAGTGAATTATATCAGACATTGCGATATGCTCCTAGACTGTTTTGGGAATAAGACGTCAACAAGTCGTAAGTGGAAATCACAAGATGATATCGCCATTTTGGTAACATTACTGTCTCTTACTCTATCACTGCATTCTTTGAATTATCTTAAACATTACATCTGTCCCTTCACGAACTATCTTTTGGTATTTTTAAAAAAAATTCCCAGTAAAATACCGACCATAAATAGGAAGAACACAGTAGAGAATTTCTTGTGAATACAAACACATTTTTTTCTAAAATCTGTAAACAAATAAATCGAAATAGAAAAGGAAGTATTTTAGAGAAATCTCACAAAAGAGAAGAGAATTAAATTCAATTGAATAAAATTATATTTGTTCGGAAAAAGAAAAAGCAAAAATGTTATTAATGACGAAAATGATAGAATATAAAGGAAGGTTTAGTGGATGTAATTGTTGCCCGATGGGGAATAATCTATTTGATTAATATGAATGCGTTCTTATTTTACCCCGAAGGAAAGACAACGTTTGATTTTCGTATGAATGTTCTACAGTGATACTGAGAGACGGAATATGAATGGACGTGAAGAAACTGTATAATGTGAGTAATTATCAAATGAGAATGTGAAGGAAGGTGGGGGTTGTAAGATACCAGTTATAATCGAAATATTTGTTATTGATTTCAAGAGGCAGACGACAGGAATTAGGTTTCAAAACAGAGAATAAACAGGGGAAGCTCGGGAAGAAATCACGAAGGAAAAAAGGAAGATGAACGCGTTAGACGAAAGAAATAGGAAGAGGAAATGCCATTAACGAAGGCGAAATTGGTGAAGGGTGGAGAAAGTGACATTGAAAGAATGGAGTGAGTAAGATTAAATGTTAGCGAATTTCAAGGAGTAGAAAGTAAAGGGCAAGGAGTCAGGGGTGAAGAATGAAATGTTCTAAGAAATATATCAGGAAAAAATAACATTTATTAATCAAAATAGGAAGAGACACAAAAAAAGAGGCTACGAAATAAAAATACTGATAAGAAATAATAAAAGAAATAATTTCAAAATTTATATTCTCCGATCGAAGAATCACCCTACCAGCGGGCCTTAAAATAAACTGTTATCCCTGCAGAAGGAGAACCTCTCAAAAGCAGTGTCTAGAACCTGACAAAAAATGGCATCAGATGGTGAGGTTCCAGTTCCAGAGACACATGAAGTTTGAAGTACCTCTTTATTGCCAATACTCTCCGATGGACACTGACCTGGAGTGGTAGTGCCTATTAGGGTCCGATAAGTCTGTCTAAAAATCTTGACATATTCTCTAGACTGTATCAAGTGTCCTCAGAGAGTTGTCAAAAATGATTTGTTCATATATAGGGGTTTATAGGAGGACATCGCTAATGAGTTTCTCCTTATTTCTCTAACAGTGCTGTACATGTCTCGTTTACCTTACTTAGTCGATTTATGGGATAAGAGGTGAGTGGCTGTACAGATGCTTTTTTATTGGTGTTTTGTTGTTTCCAGGGTCTGTTCAAAAAGCACACAGCATTCTTCTATAGTTCCTATAAATGTTTACATAGGATTATTATAAATCACTTAAAACCATATAAATGAGTGTAAATAAATGACTAGTATTAAATACAGATAATTAATTAAAACCATATAGGTATTAGTTTTAGATACCAATATTTGAAACCATGCAAATGAGACATTTCTCTAATTGAGTGGATAATGGAAATGCAGAGGCTCCAATAAGATGTCTATTGTCTCAGTCTAATCAGAAAAACATTTGAAAAATCACGTTACAAACTATTACAAATAATATACATGTATTTCATTTGTAAGATAAAAGTTTTATTCTAAAAGAAGACAAACTCTGATCTTCGTTAATCAATAACCACCTTATAATTCCATATATATATATATATATATATATATATATATATATATATATATATATATATATATATTAGATCAACGGAAAAATTGTCGATATTTTATTTTTTTGATGTTATTTTTTTCTTTTTTCTCGAATCAAACCTTTCACATTTTTTTACCGGTGAATTAAACATAAAACGACAAAAAGTGTACATTTTTTATCATTGTAGTGTGATTATAAAGTGTCAGTTTATCTTAAGCTATTAATAAAATGGACAAATACGCATTTATATCTTGGTTCCTATTTCTTAATAATGTTTATTAATACTCATGGCTGGCAATCTCAGTGAGTTCCCAAATCGACTTCATTGGAAGTTTTTATCTTTAAAAATGTTTCTATCAAAGAAATGTGTGCATCTATTTTATGTGTCTTTTCAAGTAGTTTTAGCAACAGTCGTGTTGGAATATTACTTTTGATTACAGAACTTTAGTGCTGTTATGTTTGGTTGTAAATAATACTTAATAAACCTCAGGGATATACAATGTTTCCCTTAAAAAAATCAAATTCTGGTATATTTTGTCGAGTAGAAAATTAGCGTTTTTCATCGAAATTTAAAAGTGGGTGCGTACTTATTCATAAGCCGTCTTCTTGGTATCTTGAACACGGCAACTGGTATAGCACCTGTTAAGGGGTAAAACTCTCATTCTCATTCTCTCCTAAAAAGAGACGTCCTGAGTAGGAGACTCAACTGGAACTAGTTCTGGTTGTGTGTTTCCTGTTCTGGAGATGGAAAAACAGATAAAGCAGCACTTCCTTGCCAATTTACACGGTTCCATTCTTATCTGGATTGATCATTCAAATCCTCTCAAGGGTCCAATCTAGGATTTCATCTATGATCCGAATAGATCTGTTTGAAAATAATTCATGTTAGATAAGAATTCTTGAAAGAATATCGCTGTGTACAGATGATTTGAATTTAGAATAGTTACTTGAAGCTGTATCTTTAAATAGTATTTCTTATTTGTTACTTGAAACCATATAACTGCTTGAAGTTCTTGAAACCAAATAAGTGTATTCAATAAATTAGTATTAGACAGGTATATTTGAAACTTTTTAACTGTGCAAAGGATCTTCTTGAGATATGGATAGTTTTTAAAAGCCATAAAAACGTGCATATTAATAATTCCTACTGAAAGTTATAATCTGTTCTCATATAAATCAATATTAATCACATTAAAGCATATAATTGCTAGGAACCCCCCCCCACAAAAAAGACAGGATTCGGCAATAGATAACACGGCAAGCAAACCAACCAACAAACCAATTATTCATTGGTAATATTTTATATATGATATACACGAGGAAAAGACAAGACGAGTTTATGCATAGGCAATCAGCACACTTATCTCTATCGTAATGTCAAACTGTTACACCCATTATCAACCCTGACAGATGCATTTTAGACTAAGCATCACCAAATATAATATAAAGGAATTGGTGAAGGAAAAAGAAAGGAGGACATCAGTTAAAGCCAAATAAATTTAAATTCGATGATTTAATTGTGTTTTCTATGTTATTTGCATATTGAATATTTTCTGAAACCTATGTTGTGTTTTCATAACCTTTTGACATTAGGAATAGACGGTGTCAGTTACCCTGAGGGATAGAAAAAAGAATGAAGTCCATCGTCAACATGATTATGAAAACATTATTTAAAACAGACAATTATTTCCGCAAATATCAGCTAAAAACAGTTACCCTATGGCGTAGTCTGTAGCGTTCCTTATGATACTAATAGACAAACAGACAATTTCTTTAAGATGGGTAATTTAAAATGTTATTTACTCATATTATGTACAGCTTGTAAGGTAGTCATTATTAAAAATATAGGGCGTAGATTCTTTCTAATCAACGTTTAGAATAAGTATTCGTATGTAAAGGAAGTTTTATTTGGTTTTATAGTTTGTTTACTTCGGGGTTTAATCTGTTTACACCAAGGGTGGCGTGTGAAAGATGGGTTCGGGTATGTCTTCAATCGGTGATCTCAGATGTCATTAAAACAACTCAGAATTAATACATTTTTCAAATGAATGTTTAATTCTCTTGTTCCGCAGACTTAGACGGGAACTATGAATTAAAAAAAAAAAAACATTAAGAGAGTTTTCAAGGTAGAGAGACGTGTAAAGGGAAATTTATTCTTACGTAAAACTGGCATGAAGAAAGAGTCATATTCTTATAACGATTGCTAAAAGTATGGGAAGTATTGTGAGAGGTACATCCTTTTGCAGCAAGGGAGAATGTAAAATAAAAAGAGACCTTCTGTATAAAGCAGTTTTAGTTTGACCATTTAGTTGAGTTTTAAAAACTACTAATACTACATATATGCCTGGGGTGGGGGAGAGATAAACAGAAAGATAAATAAAGACAGAGAAAACGTTAACAACACGCACAGAGGAAGCATTAAAGGCATCTATGTATAGTAAACCACCTTTCACTGGATAATACCAGGGCTACATCTATCACCATTTTAACTCCGTCGAAAAGGGGTGATCCTATGCTTATAACAATGATTAAAAAACAATAAGTAATGTTCGTTATTTATGTTAATAGATTCTTAGAATATCCCACAGGAGATTTTAAAATGTTAATATATCTAGGGGAGAACTGATATTACGGATATCACCAGGGAAAGATTCCAATAATGTATTGACAGGGACAATGAACTTTAAAATCATTATATCTCCGATGCGTATCCATAGTATTGCCAACATTTTTCAAGAACACCTTTAATAATTTAAAGTTCGTACTCCAGTCGCGCTATTACGTTCACTTTCAGACAAATACCCTTGGGAAAGGTATGAACCCCCTTATTCTCCCTCCAGCTATGGGTAAATAGTAGGACGGACTAGGTTCTTCAGCCTTGGTGAGGCAACTAGTCTAGGAGAAGGAAAACTCTGAATTCAAACCTGTTAAACTCCGCTTAAAAACTGACCTTGTGTCATATCCTGCCCGAGCGGAGGGGTTGGTAAATAGTACCTTTAATAATTTTATTTTAGAAATATTTGGCTCAGGTTAATGTTTCATTAAAATATGTTTAGCTTCCTTCAGGTTCTCGAATTCTATAAGCCGTTTCAAATTGCTGTTTGTGCAATTAATGAAATACAGTAACATAGATAATATGGCACTTTTCAAAATAATTTGCTCCTCATAAGTATTGTAAAAGGTAAGGTTCCCCAAGTACCCCGATTATCATAATTGATCAAGAGAGATAATTAAAGAATGCTAATTATAGAGTATTCAACCTTGATTATTTATTTATTTTCACTTATAACCTCTATAAGTAGGATAAGATCCTAATCGATAGAAATGTTGGCTGCAAACGTCTTTTGCGTTATTAATAATCAAATTCATAATATAGTCGAATCATTGATATTTTTTTATATTTGTACATATTATAAACTTCAGAGTAAAAGCCTGTACAGAACGAAGGTACTTATAATGAAGCTTGATATTGTAATTATTCACTGAATCAAAACTATTCAATTAAATTAGTAATTCCCCAGCAATAAGAATTTTAGACATATTTTCCCAAAAGAAAAATTTGAAGCAATTAAAAATAATGTGATTGTAAATTAATGACCCAACAGTAAACAAAATCAAGGTGGGACACATAGACAGATACACGCAGACTAAGACTTCAAAGAAAATATTTCGATAACATGTTTTGATAACTACAGATAAAAGAGTACATTGATATGTCTGAACAAATATCTTATATAAACTCATAAATACGACTTTAGAGCAAAATGTTCGTAGCCTGATAGATAGATATGAATTGAAATTTTATTTGTACATATCCATTATATAATCTTCAATTTATGTGATTCATATTTATTCATCATCATCATCATGTCGCGCCGTCAGTATGGATCTCCCTGACCCTCTTTCGCCATCCCTCTCTATCGTCCATCGCTCCCGGTAGATCTTCAAGGATACATACTGTATAGGCACAGAGTTGTTGTATATAGGTTCTAGCTGGTCGTCCTGCCTTCGCTCGTCAATGTGATGGGGTTCACAGAAGTATGTTGCTTAATTAATTCGTCCTTACTTCTCCAGCAGTATCCCGCTCGCCTGGTTCATCTAACTCGGATAGTTTTCGGATAGTGGTAGGTGGCCTTACAGCTGCTGCTTTGTCGGGTGCTGCCTCTAGAACTTGCTCAATATTGCTCGCAGTATTCTTGTGTAATTGCTGTTTTTTTGTTCATACATTTAGTTAGCGTCCATGTAGTGTATCAATATAGCAATATCAACTCGACCGCTGCTTGGAAAAAAAACTACGTTTTATTTTATCGGTCGGGTCTGACTTCCATATGACCGATAGACTAACTATAGCTGTCCATGCATTTGCTAGTCGCGTGTTGATGTCTGTCTCGGTTTATGAGACAATGCTTTCTCGGTAGGTGAAGTTGTCCACTAGTTTCAGAGAACTACAATTTAGTGTGGAGATGGTGCATTGATAAAGAAGAAAATTATGTTGAAAAATAATGGATTGTAACGTCAGACAATTGCTTTCAAGGCTTCTTGCATGGAATTAATAAATGACCTAAGTTGATATAGTTTAAATATTAATTATTAGTTTAGATTTTTATGGTTTATGAATTTAAAGATATATAAACTACTTAGGGGTTATTTAATCCCGAAATTTGATTTATACTGTCATCATAACTATATCTTTAATGTTCCGTGACACGTTTTAAAATTACATCTCTTATTAGCCAACAATAATTTGCTTGCACACAATTATTTCATGTATTCTTTTCTCAGAGAAGTATTTTTCACAGAATACAATGGTTTCAAATGTTTTTAAGACAAATGATTCATTCACAATTATGTGTTTTCAAGTTACTATTCCAATCTAATCATCATTTGTTTGAACACAATTATGGTTTCAAGGAATTTAATCAAGAATGTATCGAAGAGAAGCACACCGGAATTATCAAAGGGGAGCTTAGGTAGTTTTTTGGTCCGTAATTTTCTCTTTACTTCATAATAAAAGATCTTAACTTGTTCTGGTTTGAAATAAACACATTCGAGTGTGGCAGATATTTATGCTATCAAACGCATGTCTGTATTGATAGACACCTTGCTTTCAATGGCATTTGAACCAACCTAAGGATATTTTATGCGCAGATGATAGGGAACTGTGTCCACTGTACTTTCATGTTAACTTTTTTTTAAAGAGCTATAGTCATTTTTTGCACATGCTACTACTGAAAAAAAAATTATTAGACGGCTTTGACCCATAGCTAGGACCTTAACAGGTACTAGAACTTCGGGTCAGACTCAACCTTGAAGTACTGATAATGAAGGGGTACTCTAGGCTCTCCTTAACTCCAGGATTAGGCCCTCACCACCAGATGTATATCCAAGACACTCGTTAAGAATAGTAAGCTCCGCAAACCATTGCTTAGCATTTGACTAGCAACCATCAAACAGGAAATTACATTGTACTTATATATTTTTGATTCTGACCATCGACTATCCAACTACTTTATGTGATGATTAAAAACAACCATATTAGCAAAATGCAATTTTTGGAAGACACATCGTTTGATTTTTCTAAAGAATAAATTGGGGGCATTTCCGGTATGTAGTGGCTAACGTGCTGGGCTGTGGCATTGTCGTAAGCGAGTTCGAACTATAGTCATGCTATTACGTTCGCTTTCGAACTAATAAACTTAGGGAAGATATGATTATCCTTACGTCTCAAGATGTTGGCATTAAATAACTCACCAAGGTCAATATGCCATTAAACAAAGAAACTAAGTCCAAACTGAAATTGAATTCAGCTCCAATGCTACTTAATGCAAACATTTCTTGGTCATATTAATTTCTGTTAACACTTTGACTTGGATAATTTTCAACACATGGAATATAATGACACAGATCATTATCAAGTTCTCCTTACTGTATGCATTCCTTTGACTCTCGCCATCCGTCCCTATCGGACATTAGTAAGTGCTATATATGGCAATCAATGTCCGTGCGGAGCTGATGCATAGAAATGTCAATATTTTTCAAGAAAATCCTCAATAGTTTTATTTTAAGAATATTTGTCCCAGGCTAATATTTCGTTCATCCCGATTATTATAATTGATCAAGAGAGATAATTAAAGAATACAAATTATATTCCACCTTGATTATTTATCTATTTTAACTTAGAACCTCTATAAGTAGGATAAAATCCTCATCGATAGAAATGAAGCAGAAAACGTCTTTTACGTTATTAATAATCAAATTCCTAATAATATTTTTGCTGGTAAGTCAACACTAGTGTACGCAAGGTCAGTTTTATCATTGTATTTGATTTTCATTCTTATTATTTTATTTCTTGAGAGTTTTTCATATCAGCGTTAGCTGATGGTCTTTCACTGAAGTTTGAGTGACCACAAGTCTCAAATCTTCAGGACACTTCTCAGTATTCTGGCCGATCTCAATAGTGTAGTAGTTTGGATGGTCTCCACTTGTCTTCTTATTTCCAAGTCCTCCAGTCCCTTTAATAATCCTTCGGTGACTATACCAAAAGCACCAATGTCGATTGGTATAAACGTCACTTTCATGTTTCACGGTTTTTTCAGTTCCCTAGCTAGATCGAGGTACTTATCCTTCTTTTCACTTTCTTTCAATTTTACTCTGTGGTCAGCCGGGACAGAAAAGTCCACAATTTTGCAAGTTTTCTTTTATTTGTAGATTATTATTATAAGGTCTGGTTGTCTGTCCGGGATTAGGTGATCCGTTCGTATGTTAAAATCCCATAGTAGTTTATGCAACTCATTCTCCTGGACTGATTCTGGGTTGTGAATATACCATTTGTTCGTAATGTCAAAGTTAAGTCTTATTATTATTGTGATTTTCTCACACTGGCTCTAGCGGATGGTCTTTCACTCGAGGCTGAGTGACAACAAATTTCCTCAAATTTACAGTATTCTTCTCAGTATTCTGACCGATCTTAACAATGTTGTAGTTTAGATTATCTCCTCTTATTTCCAAGTATTCCAGTTCCTTTACCAAGCTTTTTGGGATAGTTCCAAGTGCACTAATTAAATCTAATATTACCGTCACCTTCCAGTTCCATAGTTTTTTTAAAAATATTTCTCTGTCAAGGTCTAAGCACTTGTCACTCTTTTCCTTTTCTTTGATTTTCACTCTGTGATCAGCCGTGCAGGCAAAGCCCATTAATCTGCAGTTTTTTTTTTTTAATTAACCATCTCTCTCTCTCTCTCTCTCTCTCTCTCTCTCTCTCTCTCCCTCTCTCTCTCTCTCTCTCTCTCTCTAGGACTGGTCCTATAGCCAATATTAGGTGATATGTTAGTATCTAGAAATATCAGGGAACTTTGCACGTCAAATCTACTAGGAGGGATTCTGATTTGAGCATATTACCATTTTGGAATATAGTCAAATTTCAAGTTCTTGCAGAATTACTAATAGAATCACCTTGCCTTACCAGTCGTGTCAATCCTTATACTATTTTTCGCTAATATGCTGCATTCGCTTATAATATAATTAATCTATTCGTCTCTATCATCACATAACCTATACAGGCTATTTTGTTGTATTTTATCTATTTTTGTTTTAACATACTTGTTTTTTTATGACGTTATTTTGTGCTACTATTAGAAGGGATTTAGTTTCCCTCTTGAGATTTCCTTTTCTTAGCTATGTCCGAGTCTTATCTGGTGAGAATTTTCTTAACCCTTGATTGAAATATCAATACAATTATTTTCTTTACCATTCTGTTTCCTATATTGTTAATTTATTGACTTTTATATTGTCAGTATAGTTTCTAGTCGTAGTATATAATCTGCTTTTGCTTTTTTATGTAATCTTGGAGTTCTCGTATTAATGAATCGACGATATCTTCAGTGTTGGCGAGATCTCTTCCTCCTTTTTTTTCTTGACCCAAAGACTATGTCTTTATCATCTCACGGATTTTAGGCCTTATGCATCGTCCTTGTTGTGTGCTTCATTTCTCGAATTACTTCCCTTGTCCATTTCAAGAATGGTCTCGAGTATCTAACAAAAGGGAAACTCAAGGGGTTTCTCCCTTTGAGGAGATCCATATCATATAGGTTAGTTTCGAATTGTTAACTCTTTCTTTCAAGATTTTTTTTTTTTTTTGGTATGTGTTCTTTCATCTCCACTTCTTTGATCGTATCCGCTTATAATATTCTCTAGAACTTGTTAAGTTCTTTTTTCCGTTCTGATTTTTTCGTGATAGTTTTCTTCCTTCCGTCATTAGCCATTTGCTTTTTAGCCTTTTCAATTATTAGAATGGCATATATTTCTATTGCAAATTTTACATATTTTTCGGTTTTGAGAGTTTTTCACATCAGTGTTACCTGGTGGTTTTTCACTGAATTTTGAGTGATAGAAAGTTTCTTTAAGTCTCTTGGACTCTCATCAGTACTCTGTCCGATATTCACAATGCTGTAGTTTGAATAGTCTCTACTTTTCCACTTATTTCAAAGTATTCCATCCCTTTATCAATTTTTTGGGATTGTTCCAAGTGCTCCAACCGCAGTTGGTATGATAGTCACATTCATGTTGCATATGATTTCATTGTTCAGTAGTAATGTCTAGGTACTTATCTCTCTTTTCACTCTCTGGTCTGCTAGGATAGCAAAATCGACTATTTGCCAAGATCCTTTTTTTGTTGACTATCACTTGGTTGGGTCATCTGGACGAGGTTAGGTGATCCGTTTGTTTCTCAAAACCACAGAGAACTTCGTGAGTTTCATTCTCCAGTACGGATTCTGGGTTGTACATATAACACTTCATCGTATGATCCTTACGGCCTTTTTCCTTATGTCATATTTTGTGTTGCTGTTAGAAGAAAAAAGGTTTCCTTTTCTTTTCTATGTCTAAATCTTCTCTTGTGATATTTCGCTTGTTTGTTGGTTGAAATGTCCAGACAATTGTTTTTATTCCCATTTTGTTTCCTAGTTATTGTTATTCGGTTGATCCTTGTGTTGTTTGAGATATAAGGCCTTATGCATCGTCATTAGTTTCGTTCCTCTCTGATACATTTGTTGAAGTTCTTCGCTTGTTCATTTTAAGAATAGCTCTGAGTATATTAACTTGTTTTCTTCAGATCGCTATGGATATACATTGGAAATTTATTTGAATTTGATACATGTTTCTCATGATCAGATCGACTCTATTCATTAATGACTCTCTAAAACTGATACTTCCACGATAATTATTTCATAATTTCATTTTCTTTTTAGTCAATAATTTTTTTAAATAAGTTTCGTCTGTCCTATGTTTTCTGTGGCAATCTGAACAATATTATAAGAGTTTTTGTATAGAAAATTTTTTCTACAGGAATGCACAAGAAAAGGTTTTTTTTAAAAAAATTCCTCCAAACGAGCTTTATTATTGGAATTCCTAGGGTAGAGTTTTAAGATAGGAATGTAATGAAAAAAGATTTACTATAGGAATGTAATGGAATGAGTTTACCAATAGGAATGCATTCAAAATATTGTTGTTTAGTTTTGTTTTAAGGTATATCAACTTTTGTAAATTATTCCAAGCAAATTCCCTTATATATATATATATATATATATATATATATATATATGTGTGTGTGTGTGTGTGTGTGTGTGTGTGTGTGTGTGTGTGTGTGTGTGTTATTTGAAGGCCATTTTTTACCAGTGAGTAATGAAGAAGTACTCCGATTTTCCCTAACCTTCAGGACTGGAGTCTTGCCTTCAGATTGTTTAGTGTCATATCCAAAATGCTAAGTTGGGGAGTCTTACCCCTCTGAAGAGATGCAGTAGGTGTATTCTACAAACGCAGCTGACAGCGCTTCGTTGGAAAGAATTTTACAAGATGAATGTATTGAGAAGGACTTAAGAAAGTGTTGTTGTTTTTTTCAATTGAAATTATATGTATAAGATTTACTTGGAAAAGACATTGTAAAGGTCATCAAATAGAATGTATGCGAACGTGTTCTACTGTAGGAATGTAAAAAAAAAAAGATCTTTACTATAGAAATGTATTGATAAGGTTTTTTTTACAGGAATACACAGGAAAGGGTTTTATTATAAACAAAATTTCTGTAAGGTTTATTATAGGAATGTTTTAGAAAAAGCTTCAGTTTATGAATGCATAGAAGAGGGGGGTTACTTTAGAAATGGTTTTTATAAGGTTTGTTGTAAGACATCATTGGAATTTTTTTTACTATTGGAATGTATACGAAAGGGATCTATCCGGGAAATGTAATGGAAAAAGTTTAAGAATAAGAATGCATAGACAAAGGTTTTACTATAGGAATGTATTGAAAACCAATTTACTAAGGGAATATATTCAAAAGGTTTTTTTGATAATGGTAAGACATAGGAAAGAATACATAGGAAAGGGTTTTATTATACATAATAAATGATTCCTATAGGTTTTTCCATAGGTAATCAATGGAAACCTTTTAGTATTAGAAAGTATAAGAAAGAGTTTGTTTTTTTTATTGGAATATATTAGAAACGCCTTTACAATAGAAATGCCTAGGAAAGTGATTTAATACAGAAATGATTTGTATAAGATTTAGTAAAAGAAAGCATTGGAAAGGTATTTACAATACGAATGCGTAGAATAGGGTTTTATTAAAGAAATGGTTTTTCTCCTGGAATGCATTGGAAAGAGTTTTACATAAAAATTAATTGAAAAATGCTTCGTTGTAAGAATTCATAGGAAAGGCTTTTACAAGAGTATTGCATGGGAAAAGGTTCAACTATTTTCGCTGAAGCATACAAAACACTTTACCTATCTTAAAATATTGTGTATTGTCCGTAATAAAGCCAAACATAAATTGGTTAGAAGCCTAGCTCAAATGTCATCCTACGGAGATCTAAGGTTTTTATGACATTGATGAACGAAATAATATTCATTAGAAAACGAATGTCGATGTGAAAGTATAAAGGATAGCACAGATATGGAAAAATGAATAAGATTTTTCAAAAAAGAAAGGCAAAAGAAGGAGTGTTTCTGTGAAATATTCGATCGTTCGTTGCGGCAATGAAAAACAATGTAATAAAACTAAATGTATTCTCGCCCTTTTTAAAAGCGCAACGTTTTGTCAATGGAGTCTGTGTAAATCAATAAAACTTTACGGTTATTTCTTTTTAAAAGCAAACTAACTTCTTCTTCTTCTTCTTCTTCTTCTTCTTCTTCTTCTTCTTCTTCTTCTTCTTCTTCTATTACCATTAGTATTATTTTACTCCTTACGATTTTTCACGCAAGTCGCAGATGTTGTTCAGTCCCTGGAGTTTACGTGATAGCATGTCCCCCTTTGGTTTCAATGGTTCTTTTTAGTATTCGGGCCGATCATCAACAATGCTCTAATCTGTTTAGTCTCGATTCTTCCACCGTTCGCTAAATCTTTTTCTTCCGTTTCATTGCCCTTGAGGACTGTTCCCTTCGAATCAACTACAATTTGCATTACTATTACGTTCACGTACCACGGTTTTCTTTATCTTTTCCCTTTCAGCTATTTTCCTTCTGTGATCCACAGGACAGCATATTTCAATAGACGACATCTTCCTGTTTTTATTAACTTTAGTCCTATTTTTCTGGATATGAATAGGTGATCTTTTTTTTATCTTAAGATCCCAGAGAACTTTATGAGTCTCATTCTTAAGAACGGATTCTGGTTTTTGCATATATCACTTAGTAGATAACTTTTCCTACCCATTTGTGTCTAGTCTTTTATCATATATACTAACCCTTCCGCTCGGGCAGGATATGACACAAGGTCAGTTTTTAAGCGGAGTTTAACAGGTTTGAATTCAGAGTTTTCCTTTTCTTAGACTAGTTGCCCAACCTAGGCTGAAGAACATAGTCTGCCCTACTATTTACCCATAGCTGGAGGGAGAAAAATTGCATTCATACCTTTCCCAAGGGTATTAGTGCTATGTGAAATGCAATCAGTCTCGTCCAGGATTTGAACTCGTGTCGCCGTGTCTATTTCCTACGACGATAACCATTACGCCACGGGCATCTCGCTTGACATCTGGATGGAATGATTAATGCTTTTATGCTTGTTTGCTACATTTGCTTATCATGTGATTAACCATTTCAACTTTGTCACTAAATAACCCTGCACATGCTATTATGTTGCTAAATATCGATTTTAACTTTAGTATAGTTGGTCCTAGAGGCATTGTTTTAAGCTGTTATCTAAAGAGATCCAGTTTCTGTGTTAACGTTTGCCTTTTGTAGCCATGTCCAGGTCGTCTCATGAGCAATTTCAGCAGTTTGTCTTTTGAAACATTCATGCAAGTGTTTTTTTTTTCCATTTCTGTTTCCTAGTATTTGTTGTTTTCTGTTTGTTCTTGTGCTGTCAGTTTTATCACTAACTTCTCTAATTAGAATTTCTTGGTTCTTTTTAAAGTGTTCCTCGAGTCCTTGAATTAATGCATTCACTATTTTATTCCTTGCAAGTTTTTCACACCGTTTTTAGAGGATGGTCATTCAGAGGAGTCTAAGTGATAGGATGTCACCTATATCTCCAGGACTCTTCTCAATATTCTGGATTATCTCAGCAATGCAATAGTTTGGATGTTCTCGATCTATCCTCTAATTGCCAACACTTCTAACCCTATTTCCAAGATTTTTGGGGAAATTCAAGAGCACCAATTTCAATTGTTATCACCGTTACTCTCATGTTCTATAACATTCTTAGATCTCTGACAAGGTTCAAGTATTGATTTCTTTTTACCCTTTCTTTGATTTCCAACTAATTTCCGTCGAGACGACAAAGTCCAATCTACAAAAGTTTCTATGTTTTTTTGTTAAATATCACTATGTCTGGTCTTTTGGCCGGAATTAGGTGATCCGTTTGTATCTAAAAATCTCAACGTATTTTATTCATTTTATCTTACGGTAATTTTTTAAATCAACCATAATCTTAAAATGGTGCTAGTCAGCAATCACCTGCATCTATGTCTACTTGAAACTTGCCCCTAACTCACCCTGTGATTTTCCTCATACTACAACTAGCTAAATCCAAATACATCGTACGGTGGTTTTGAGAAAGACCTAAGCTTGGCCTTACAACCCACTTCCTCTGCATCCAGTAACCAATTGCTAACTGCTAACTTCTTTTGAACTAATTGAATACACCCCTGGTTAAAAAACGAAGAAAAATTTATTGTTTATTATTTTTGAATTATAAAAATCAGATATATGAAAGATAAGGCATAGAGACGATTGAATGTAGAATATAAAGAATGTCCAATTCATTTTTATATGTATATTAGAATGTATACTTAATTTTTAAACTTTGTTTTGAGACAAATATAAGACCAATAAGCAGAACTGTATAATAAAAAGGTAGCTTTTTCATTTAATATAGATCCGTCGTTAGCTTTGATAACATAAAAGATTTGGCTAAGCATACCATCAACTGGTTTCTGGAGTAAAATCGAAGGTAATTTTTCCCATGCGTCTTAGATTGCGTTTTTTAAGTCAAAAATTGGTGAGTAATGTCCACCTCGTTCATAAACTTTTGCTACAATATTTCCCCACAGATTTTCAATAGGATTGAGGTCTGGAGAGCGTACTGGGTGGTCAAGAAGTTTTATTTTTTGTTCAAGCAAGTACTTCTTTGTTATTGAAACATCGTGGATAGCAGCATTATTTTGGTGAAAAATCTACTCTTCACATAGACGTCGCCTTTCTGGTACGAAAGATAAATCATTTAGTATCTTCACATAATATATTGCTTTTTGAGGACCACTGACAAATTGTAGTTCGTTTTCCTGAAGACGAGAAGGCCTCCCAGATCATAAGAGTTCCTCTCCCAATATGCCTTCTTGTATAATTCTCTGCTGAAAATATTTTTTCATGCCAGTACTTCTGAACGACATCTGGACCGTCTGAATTGAATTTTTTTTCGCCCAAAAAAACAGCTTTTCGCCATTCTTTTGCACTCATGGTTTGATATTGACGAGCATATTCCAGTAATTTCTATATCTGCTTCATAGTTAACCTTAGACGATAAGTTATTTTTTATGTTAAATTCTTTCGTTATTTTAATGCCTCCTAGTTGTTCTAGTACTGCAAGGAGCATCTACTAGAGATTTTCATATTTTTGATGTTGATGAAGTTTTCTTTTTTTACTTTGGGAACAACTCTTCTCTTGAATTCTGGTGATAATTTTTATGGCCTGCCATTCGGTTTTCTTGTTCCATACTTATCTGGACTGTTCAAGTAATTGCAGCTAGCGGCTTTATTGCGTCCTAAGGCCTTCGGAATTTCTCTCTGAGATTTTCAAACTCTTTTCATAGCTGTAATCTTGCATTTGGCAAATTCAGATAATTTAATTTCTTTAGCCATTTATGGTTTTAGTATTTTAAGTAATACAGTTTTAATAGCTTTTATATTACATGTTGTATAGTCATCTACAGCATCACAACGACACAATAATTAAACAGACGCAAGGACAAAGACGCAAGAAGACTTCTTTAGAAAAATATTCACCCCTCTCTTTATTGCAAGGTTCGAAAGGGTTGTTCAAGGGTTGCATGTGAGACGATCCTGGAGACCGAACATTAACTTCATATTTTGACCCCACTGTTATGACCGTCACGTTGTGTCTTTCTTGTTCTCCTGATGTTGGGGTCTACTCCATCGGGGTTTTCCGAGGGCCCCCCTCGGTCGGGTGTGGCTTTCCCTACCACATCTAGTCTCTAGGTGTCTGGAATTCTGCTGGCAACTGCTTTGGCACCCAACTCAACTCAGTTATATAATAATTCAACGCCCACACGATCGCCCACTGGATCTTTGAAATCGAATGTTTAATCGTCATCAAGCGGAAATAACTGTCGTGCAGTTCAGAGCTTACTCTCTTCCGGTGCATCACTGTAGTGGCACAATGGGACCTTCACCTTCTCCCATATCATAAGCCTTAATCTGCCCACGCGATATCTTTCGATTACTGGTCATTGGAATGTGTCACTTCCTTCCGGTGTATCACACTGGAATAGCATTTTTAGGCCGGGGCGAGGGTCAAAATATAACATTACGTACACTATATATAATAAATTTTTCAAGTTAATTGGGTCCTTTTATTCTTTAGTTTTTATTGGTGGTCTTATATCTATGTCAAAACAGAATTTAAAATCAAGTATAAATGCTAATATACATATCAAAATGAATTGAAATTTCTCCCTATTTTAAATTTTATTGTCTTTATGCCTTATCTTTCATATTTCTCATTCATAGTTTAAAAGATTGGAAACAATATCCTTTTCTTCATCTTTGAGGGTGGTCTGATAGTTTTGTTTAGAAGTGTATATGACGTTTGATTTCAAGTTTTTTTTACTTCGCCCACGTAAATCCTTAACACATAAAATAAGATAACTGTCTGCTGACCTTTTACTGTACAAACCCCAAAGATTCAGTTTATAAGAGACATTAAAATAATCCTTTTATTTCCATCTCATTAAAAAGACACAGCTTTCTTTCTCTTTTACTACCCAAATTTTAAACTCTTTCGAACATACAACTGACTTAGAAATCCCTTTAATTGTATTCGGCACACGTATCAATGTGCATGCACATTCACACGTATACTTTACGTCAGTGCTTATGCATAATCGTACTGATACGGTCGAAACCGACGTTAACATACAGGCATATACACTATCCTAATATGTATATATAAAAGTACAGACATTCGCACCTCAGTGCACATACACATATATGAACTCATATAAATATGCTCTCGACTATATGTGACAATATCGCCTCGGCTCCCCGAATAGATCAACTTCTTCGAAACCCCATCAATCTTGGCCAGTGATCATCTAGTGGTTCCGATAGGGGTATCGAACATTTCTTTACGGCACAAGAAATACAATCAAGGGGGTGGGAGAAAAAGAACAAAGAACAAACGAACAATAAGGCTTGGGTCAACTCAAATGCAAGAAGGTTAAGTTGTGACACTGCATTCCCAGTAGACAAACGCTAGCGTTTATTTCTAGCGAAAATTCTACAAAACACGAGGAGTGCTGACTCATCTAGGCTGGTCATCCCTCTCTGCTGCTCGACCCTATCTCATGACGACTGGTCTCTTCTGCTGTCCGGTGTCGACTGCCAACTGCCCTTCTCCGTCTCCCGTCGCCAACCTCCGGTCGCGTCCGAGATCTCGAGTCCAAACACTTTGTCTGCTTTCGCGCCAAAACAGACAAAGGGATCGTCTGCTTGGCGCACCCACTTCATAGTGTCACATATATTCAAACTGTCGGCGGGGCTTGGTATACGCAAATAGAATCTCTTGCAGATGATAAAGAGACCCACACTAAACTTACAATAAATAGTGAGACTCTCGTTCATTTAGATCTGGGGTGTGTGTAATACCTCTACATTGCTGTTACTCCAAGTTTCCAGCGTTGCGATAGTACCCGTTAGAGCCCTAGCTGTGGGTTAATTTGATCTGTATAAAAATCATTCTTATTGGATTGGATTACTTGGTGCCTGATCGCAGTAAATAAGTGGTATAAAGTAATGTTGCTAGAAGCTGTAATTGTTTTCTAAGGGTTATTTATGGTAATCTTTAATAACTTGAAGCCATGCAAACGTCTTTCAGTATTTTTATCAGAGGGGAATACTTGCGATTAAAACTGTGCGAAAAATTTCTTAAGAAACTACACAAAAAAGTAAATATGAATCTACAAGTAACCCAATTCCTTAAGATCTAGAAATATATAAATCTTGGATCAGTTGACATGCCAATAATGAGTCAGCATTTACTAATGATTGACTGATATCAATCAGTCAATCATTAGTAAATGCTGACTCATTATTGCTCCGAATTATGTAAATCTCGGAACAGCCGAGCTTATGATATCACCGAAGATTTATTATCTCAAGCTGATCAATTGAGCCATGGCACCCTTTTAAAGTTATGGGCTCTCCCAAACATTGTTGACGATTTGAATAAACTAATTGCCAATGGTTAGTGCAAAACGGCTTATACAAGACTTTTGTGTGGGAAATACAGTAATCTACATTTTGCTCTGGTTATCGGTAAATTGCAAAGCAGTTGGAGTCTTTTAGTCTTGTAAAAGCAATCCATTAATGTTGCCATCACAATCAGATGCAGTCTTGTGTCATATCCTGGAAAACTCTTTTGAGTGAAAGGGTCCAACCCTTCTGCAAGAGATACCTTCAGCGCATTCTAAGCCCCGCTGACTAGGGTAATTCTTTATTCATGATTATTATGACTGTGCTTGTGTGTGTGTGTGTGTGTGTGTGTGTGAGAGAGAGAGAGAGAGAGAGAGTTAACGAGAGAGAAAATGTGGTTAAATCACTACACGAGTAACAAGCGGATGCAAAATGATTTAAAGAAGGAATGTTCGATTCTGTTATTCCATGCAGTCAACATAATCATTATAGCCGAAGACAGATGTGTTTAAATGTACCGTTCTTATTATTGAAGCAACATTGTAATGTGTAGGTTTTTAGAAAAGGGATTTTGGTTGGCTATTTGATTGATTTCTTGGGTTAATATGTCAACTCCTATTAGATTATTTACTGCCTAAGTCAATCTTTCTATTTTTTAGCAATAATTTGATAATTATTTGTAATAAATTATATCTTCCTTAATCATTTCTTTTTGATACAAATGATTTGCAATTAGTTATATGATTTTTATTATTACTATCAACTACTAACAATTTTCAAACACATCTATTTGATCCATAGATAGCACTCTAACAGGTATAATTATTCTGATAAGAGTGAACCCGGGAGCAATGGCAAAGAAGAGGTGACTCCAAATTTCCCATAACTCCAGTTATGAAGCCTCATCACAGGATGCAGTAAAGTCTCATACCCAGGGTAACCAAATTAGTGACACAGCTTTAACCCCTTTTCATTGTAAGAGTGACCAACACTCTGTTTAAGAACTGAGACAGATCATGCACAAATAACTTGTCTTTAAATCGGAGACGATATCTTATTATCTTCTGGTTTAGTTATGGCCATGGAAGAAGAGGAGAGAATCATTGAATCTATATATTAGTGTCGGAAAAACACTGAATTAAGCAGGATTCGAACTTGGATCGCCGATTCCATTATTTAAACGTTGGTCCATCTACAACTGCAGTAAACATATTAAAAGTGAAAACAAAGCATGTATGTATTCCTTCTCTAGAAACCAACTAAAAATCTGTCATCTGAGTTATTTTAAATCTTAATGGATGCCAGTAATACAAGATAGATTAAAAACAGATTTATTTTATTTTTAATGCGTTCTATTTCGGAATATGTCTGTTAATTCTTTCGTAAAACATTCTTCAATTATTGGACGTCCAGTTTTACAAGAACTTACTCCGAAGTTCCATTGAACTTTTCCATCACAATTTTATATTTGTTATTTCATTTAATGTGAGTTAATTTGAATAAAATTCAGAAAATACATGAGATATTCCAACGCTTTGATAAAGGCTTCATTTTTTAAAAACCAAACCGCTTAACACTGGCAAATAACTAAAACTATGAATAAAATACTCCTTTGAAGACCTTGAGTTTCTTCATATATATATATATATATATATATATATATGTGTGTGTGTGTGTGTGTGTGTCTGTGTGTGTGTGTGTGAGAGAGAGAGAGAGAGAGAAAGAGAGAGCATGTATACAGAGAGGAACACAGAGGGCACCAATTTTTAAAATTTCAATCATTAATTTTGGTTTTAAACAAATTTTATTGACTTCACTGTTTTCACGTTGAATTAGAATTTGACAAATATAAATTTGGAACATAATATCCTTCAAGTGGTATCAATTTTCGTTGATGCATTTCAGAAGGTGTTCTTGGAAGTAGGCCTCCACTCTCTCCAGCATTGCTCAGTCAATTACGGCAACTTCAATGCAAATAGCTGCTTTCAAATCCTCTTGTGTACTGGGTTTATGGTCATATACACGTCCTTGAGGTATCTCCAATGAAAATAATTACAAATGGACGAATAAGGAGAGCGAGGGGACCCAAGATTGTCGGGAAACCTGGAAATGAGACGGTCACCGAGGAGCACTTTTTGAAAACACCGCCATTTTTGGGTTATGTATTGGTTTTGCATGCAGATGTCTTTGATTTTCAAGAGCCCAGTAACGATAGTACTGTTGATTCACAATGCCACTGAGACGAAAATGAGCTTCATTACTCATTTGCAAAATGGGGTTGGCATTTGCATTAAAAATGCTTTCATCTGATCAGCGAAGTTAAGCCTGTGCGAATAGTCTCCTGGTTTCAACTGTTGGACAACAACTAATTTGTAGGGGTCGAAATGCAGGTCTTCATACAAAATATACCTCACTGATTGATTGCCGGTGCAATGTTCAATGGAATATATCCCAGCAGATCAATTTGAACTCCGTAACATTGCTTCTCTGACATTTTCAACATTTTCGGTGTACGCACTGTTTGTGAGGCCCTCACCAGTTTCTTATCCAATAGTGTACCTTATGTGCGAAGTGCATTCACCCAATGTACAGTTGTCTAATGGGTGGAAACAGACTGATTTCAATGACTGTTGATGTGAGACTGAAATTTGTGCTTAACGACTGTAAAAGACTCTTCGTTTTTTACGTAAAGTCGTACGGAAACACACTATATTCTATCGTCTCTAAGCACCATGCTTCACCTAAAATAGAATCGTAAATGTTAGAGAAAAATGCTAAGATTACATGTCCGAAATAATATCTACCTGATATATGTCCCTCTCCCTAGTGCTGAATAGTAACCCTTTCAAAATTGGTCATTTTATCTTCCCACTCTGAAAATACACAGACAGACACACAGACAGACACACACACACACACATGCGCGCACACACACACACACACATATATATATATATACATATGTATGAGTGTGTGTGTGTATCTCTCT
>OY757909.1:54370933-54585933 GCA_963585895.1 Sepioteuthis lessoniana
TATATATATATATATATATATATATATATATATATATATATATATATATATATATATATATATATATATATATATATATATATATATATATATATATATATATATATATATATATATATATATATATATATATATATATATATATATATATATATATATATATATATATATATATATATATATATATATATATATATATATATATATATATATATATATATATATATATATATATATATATATATATATATATATATATATATATATATATATATATATATATATATATATATATATATATATATATATATATATATATATATATATATATATATATATATATATATATATATATATATATATATATATATATATATATATATATATATATATATATATATATATATATATATATATATATATAATATATATATATATATATATATATATATATATATATATATATATATATATATATATATATATATATATATATATATATATATATATATATATATATATATATATATATATATATATATATATATATATATATATATATATATATATATATATATATATATATATATATATATATATATATATATATATATATATATATATATATATATATATATATATATATATATATATATATATATATATATATATATATATATATATATATATATATATATATATATATATATATATATATATATATATATATATATATATATACAATTACTATACCAGAATTGGTCGAATTTGTTTTAATCGTTTTCGTTTGTTTTTAACGGCATATCAATCTCTTATGCATCAGTTAATGCCCTTGAATGATTCATTTATGAATGTCAGATTATAATCATAATTTTCCCAATTTTCCACATTGGTTTCTTTGGCGGCATATGAACCCTGGTCATTGAAGACCTAAGTTAGTTTTCCCAAGCAATTATATAGTTTTGATAAATATTTCTATTCAATAATAATCATTTATTTGTACACAATTACACATTTTCAAATATTCCGATCTAACTTTCAAAATATTATATGGTTAAGGTCTTTGAACAATTATATGGTTTCAAGAAACTTAAAATTATTATAAATTGTAAACAAACATGCTTAAATTAACGCGAGCTGGTACTGGATGTCCTCATGGAGTAGTGGTTAAAGCACTCCACTGTGCAATCGTACTAAGCGAGTTCGAACTCCACTTGGGCTATTATGTTCACTTTCCTTGAGAAAGGTATGACATTTATCCTCCCATCTACTGGTTGAATAGCAAAACTACTGTTCTTCTAGAAGGATTGATTTGACATTAAATACCGCAGAAGGTTAATATACTATTAAAAAACAAATACTGTTCTTAATACACATACATTTATTTTATTTCAAGAATTCCTATTTGATACTGGTAATTTTCACACTATTATATTGTTTTAAGTATTCCTTTTAAACACTTATATCTTACACCCAATTATATGACTTCAATCATTTTTTAGCTGGTATTTTATATTCCTAGCATTTGTTCACAGGTCGATGATTTCAAGAAACCAATAACAATAATTAAAATGTTAATAATTACAATAATAACCGTATCTCCTTATGATGTAGATATTTCGAACTGCACAGAGAACTGAAGTAATCTATTTCTCGCTGGGATGTCAGAAACTATTTTCGGAAAAACAAAAAGAATGCCACAAAGGAGGAAAAGGGGACAAAGGAACTTCTATATATGGATCATTTCATCCTCAAGTGTGACAAAACAAGGCGGGAAAATATATACATGGAATGGGGACTAACTGTCAAAAACATTTGAGATGGTACAACAAAACTAGATAAAAGAGTGTCTGAAAAAGCAAGTAGATAATGGAGTATAATCCGACAATATAGAGAAAAAATTATAACAAAGTAATCCGAGCAGAATGAGAGGTTTATTAAGAAACGAAGTCGACACTTTAGGGTTTCTGTTCTAATGAACCATCATCAGGACTATGATGGATGATATTAGGAATGTTAAATCAACGATATATGTTTGAAAATACAAAAATTCAAAATCCTTCGGGAAATTTATATATCCAGAAAAAGTTGGCTGTTTAATCAGTAAATCAACGTTTGTTTCTAAATTATGTCATTTAACTCGTTAAAAATATTGTACAGAATTTATATGTTGCATTTCTTCATCGAGAAAAATTTCGAATAAAAAGAAGAAGGAAAAGAAAAAGCAAAAGAAAGAAAAAGAAAAGAAAAAGAAAAAGAAAAGAAAGAGGAAAAGAAAAAGAGAAAGTGTAAAAATATGACAGGTGTAGAAAATATCGACTAAGGATGGAATATATCAAAGCTATTTTAGATAGATTTGCTCATATATAGAGAAATATTTAAAAACACAGACGAGTGTTTAAGGAATTACAACATGAAATAGCCCCAGCTTCAAAAATTCGTCTTAGCGTTTTGTTGTGAATGTAAAAGAGTGCTTCGCAGAATTGTAATCGAACATTTCTCTACCTTATCATAAATTCGATTTCAATTCTGCGAAGATGCCCATTTACATTCACTACAAAATACTTAGAAGAATTTTCGAGGCCGGTGCTAATTAATCTTATAATTCCTTTAACATTCGTCTGGTTTTTAGTAATAATTTCCGTACATGAGCAAATCCATTTTTAATAGCTACACTATATTCCATCTTTAGTTAGGTTTTCTTCATATATCATAATTTTATATTTTCTCTTTTCCTCTTTCTTTTTCTTTCTCTTCCTCCTTTTGATTCGAAATTTTTCTTGATGAACAAATGGAACATATCAATTCAAAACAATACTCCTAAAAAGCCAAATGATGTAATTTAAAAACAAATGCTGATTTACTGATAAAACCACCAACTCTTTCTTGATAGATAAATTTTCCCAATGTTTTTCTACTTTTGTATTTTTAAACATCCATCGTTGATTTAACATCAATAATGGTGTCTGAAAAGTAAAAACCTCTGAAAAACGCATTAACTTGATCACAAATGCCATGAGACTTTGGAAAGTGGAATTAACAGCAAGAAGACAAATCCTATCATGGGAAAAATTCGACAAGGGATCTTCCGGTGAGACTAACTCTCACCACTGCTTTTCGTTTTATAAATGATTCTCCTCAAATAAGTACTGAGAAAGTGAACAGGAGAATAAAGATCAAAAAGATCGCCCAAAAAGATTAATCCCCTTATGTGTATGGATGATATTAAGCTTCATGAAATTAAAAAAAAACCCGGAGAACCTGAAACAAACAATACGATTACAAAACCAGGATATAGGTATGGAATTTGGCACTGAAAAATGTGCCATGCTCATAATGAAAAGTGGGAAAACATTAAAAAACAGAAGGATCAGACCTGCTAAATAAGCAAAGCATGTGAACGCTTCTACAGAAGAAAAATTACAAGTACATGAGGATATTGAAAGTGGATATCATAAAAAAGGATATGAAAGAAAATAAAAGAAAAGAATATATAAGAAAAATGAGAAAGCTTCTCAAAACCAAGCTCTACTGAAGAAGTCTCATCAAAGAAAATAAACCCCTAGGAAGTTCCCTTATAAGATACTTAGTAACATTCTTAAAATGAACAGGGAAGGAACTCAGCGTTACCATAGGACAAGAAAATTGATGACTATGTACAAAGCCTTACACCTGAGAGATAATAGTGACAAACTGTACGGGTCAAAAAAGGAGGGAGCACGAAGACTCACTAGCCTTGAGTCTTGCGTAGAGGATTCAAAACATAATTTTAAGAAGTACATTATAAATTGCGAAAAAAGACGACTTAGACCAGCCAGTAACACATCTAACATTATGTGAACAAAGAAAAAATTTGATAATAGAAATGGGAAGAAAATATCTTTATAGAAATTTCAACCAAAAACTGGTGAAATATCTTACGAAAACTACCCGGACATTGCTAAAAAAAAAAGTAAAACACAAGAAATAATTTAACATCTTCGAATAACAGCTCAAAACAACGCGATAAGGACCAATTAGGTTAAATAAAAAAATATTATATACAACAGGACAGAAAGTGTTCGTTTTCGGGAGGGAAAGATTAAACGGTTAATCACATAATAAGTTGGAGCAAGCTAGCACGAAAAATGTAGAATAAGCACAACTGCGTGGGAAAGGTGATTCACTGGGAATTGGGCAAGAAATAAACAAAAAAAAACGACCATTCAAGGAAAAGATTGATGCACAAATCAGAATTCGTTGTAGAGAATAAAATGTACAAAATTCACTAAGATTTTGGGAAAAAAATCGGATCACCTAATCCCAGTAAGAAGACCAGTCATAATTTAACAAGAAAATGATTTTGTCGACTGGGCGAATTTGCAGTTTCGACAGACAACAGTGAAAATTAAAAGACTTGAAAAGGTTTAATTATTCTCGTCATTTACTAAAGTTGTTTATTTAAAGTGAAACGTTAGAATGATGGTAAAACCAATAGTTGTTGTTCAGCTTGGAACAGTTCACAAAAGTTTAGAAAAAAAGACTGGAAGAACAGCAAAATAGAGATAAAAACGAGATCATTCAGACCACAATATTGTTAAGATCTAGAGCTAAAATATTTACATGAATCCGTGACTCCGTGACAATTGAGGAGATTTGTTGCCACTCAGATTTAAGTAAAAACCCACAAGCACGAATTAGCTTTGTTAAAATTTTCTGCAAAAAATTCTAAATCGTTGTCGAGTGCCTTCTCTTGATAGGTGAAGAAGTAATGTATCTGAGATGGGCAGTAAACGGTAATTAAATTGGAGGTGACTTTAGAATCGAATATTCTCCTGTGTCAGGTGACCTCTTCTTAAAACAAACAAAACCACCGAGACTCGAGCACCTGGCCAGCAGAAATAAAGAACAAAACTTCGCTGTGTACTATTCGAAAAGGAAAAAAAATCCGTTTTGTAAAAAATTTTCTGTAATATAAAATGCATAATAGACATTGTTGCTCGTGAAATCTTTTATATATATATATATATATATATATATATATATATATATATATATATATATATTTTTTTTAACCTCAACCAAAATGTTGTTCTTGACGTTATTCTGAGCGACCTGATGACTAAATAATTTTTTCTATTCAACGTTAATTTTGAAAGAATCTATTCACAAGTATTTCTCTTCTAACACAATCTTCTAACAATATTTATTTGGAGAAACTGTCAAACATTATTGTTCATATTATCATTATTATTATTATTATTATTATTATTATGATCGTCCTAATTCTAGTTCTTTTATATTGCAACTCCTCAGCTAGTCAATTTTACAACAGTAATAAAAAGATCGCATCAATAATAAGAATACACTATATTTCCTTATGAGATGTGAATCCACGTTCTCCTACGCCTCGAGAAAGACCGGTCGCACATTACAGCCGCTTTGCCAACTCAGCCACAAAAATAGTAATGGTACTAGAAATCGAAAAAATACAAACAATAATTCAGTTTATTATATAAAATTATTACTATTTAAAAAAAAAAAAAAGTTATATATATATTTCCTTGCTCATGAGGTTATATATTTCCTTGCTCATGAGGTTATGGTTACGTGGAGGCTTATCTCTTAACCTCTTGGGAAGACGTAGCCCTGGAGGGGACCTTGTATTCTGTAAGAATACGGATGCATCTACAAGACACATTAGGTTAATTGGCCGCGCATTTAAAATGACTAGTTAATTTTGAATCGCTTGTGTCTGATGTGGACTGGTAGCTAAGTACTACAGTTTCGGCTCTGAATTCTTTGGTTGCTAGTAGACATTACTTTTAGGTCCACTCAAATGCATAGAGATGGTGTCTGTTAGATTCCTTTCTATGAAACGAATCAGACCCGTTTGAAAATTATTAGTATTTCATAGGAATAGTTGAAGTCATAACACGGTTCAAATTATTTGTAATAAGAATCGTTACTTGAAGTTGCTTGGTCGATATCCATTTGGGGAGATCACGTTATACACTGCTGATGAGATATAATAATGTCGAAACAGCTGTCCAGTTGTTCGGTATGTCACATGCAGTATTTGCCGGTTTTTTTGGTCATGGTAATTCAATTTATAATATAATTCCTCTATTTGAAAAATGAAAAATGTAGAACATGAACAGTGGCACTCAGTATTCCAATCTCTATCTGCTTAGTGACACACCTGCTGCCACCGACCCTTCACTCTAACAATATGATTAATTCTGCCCTGTCGTAGAAGTGACAGCTAGAGCGATTTGCGAAAAAAAAAATCATCTTGACTGTTATTTCATTGAATTGGATTTTCAAGGGAAGACTCTAAACAATGTTTCCCTGAATAAAATTAACTTTACTTGAACATAATACCATATGATATAAAAGATTAAATTTAGACTACCACTAATTATATTTAAGTTTGAGCAACCCTTTAAACTAAGGACCTCTATAGATAAATTCAACCTAGAAAGGCTTAAGTGAAAGTTAATGTTCTATAAATGTTTGTATTCTTTCGAGAAATTGTGGCATATTTTATTTTTGCTATTACGAAAATAGGAAGTCGATACAATCAATTATTGACATTTTTCTCAACTGAAAATGCATTTGGCAAAGTCGTAGGATCCAAGCTGTATTTGACAGGAATAAATGTATTAAAACACAAGCACACACACACACACACACACACACACACACACACACACACACACACACACATATATATATATATATATATATAAGGAGAAGTAAAGAAGAGATCTACAGAATGTTTGATATTTGTCTCAAGCTTTTCTCAGTGACATAATAATAATAATAATAATAATAATAATAATAATAATAATAATAATAATAATTCCGAAAGGGTATCTCTTTGTCATTCTGTATGGGCAGATGATGTCGTCTGTTGAAATAGATCAATACACAGCAGTTTTTCAGAATTTCCTCCATCCCCGTTTTCGCCATCGTTCTTGATTTACAATCCAAATAAAGGCTTGAGATGAAGAAACACTTAGCGGTTTCGGAGATGAATGTAAGGATTTGTTATCAACAAAAAAGATTTTCTTTTTCTGTTAAAAAAATAAGTAAAAATTCACAACGCACTAAGACAAAATGAAATATGAGATAATGGAAATCTTATGATTAAAAAAATGGAAAAGGTTTTACAAGTAGACGACAATATCCAAAAATGGAATGAAGAGTCTTCTTATAAGAAAAACTAACTATATTGGAGTTAAAGAATCATATTTTCTTTATGGTATATCAGATATCAAAAGTTTTCACAATGTCGAAATTTGATTCATGTGTAAAAATTTGATTATAGTCGTCATTATACCTTCAATGCAACATTGCAATCTTTTTACATTTGCGCTTATTTTGTTTTCCTATTCTATATGATGTCAAGCACACACCTATTTAATAATACCAATGAATACGCAGTTATAAGGTCTCAAGTAAATACTTGCATTTAATAATAATAATCATTTTTTGCACTGTTATTTGCTTTCAATATTACAATGTATATATTTATCATTCTGTCGCAATAATTTTGTTCTACAGTCGAATATTTTTGGTTATATCCATTTTTACCAACCCCTCTGCTCGGGCAGGATATGACACAAGGTCAATTTTTAGGCGGAGTTTAACAGGTTTGAATTCAGAGTTTTCCTTCTCCTAGACTAGTTGCCGCACTAAGGCTGAAGAACCAGTCTGTCCTACTATTTACCCATAGCAGGAGGGAGAATAATTGGATTCATACCTTTCCCAAGGCTATTAGTGTTATGTGAAATGCAATTAGTCTGGTCCAGAATTTGATGATTTTTTTGGTCATATCAATAACCATTTGTTTTCATACAGATATAATGCTATCAACAATTCTTATCTAAAAATCATGATTTTAAAACTATAATATGAATTAAGAGGCATAAATCATATCGCTATTGTTGATAAGGTTTATAATACCAGGAATCCGATGATACCCAGTCTGAAGTTTCGAAAATTATTAATAATATCAGAATTGTTTTCGAAGAAATTGATCCTCAATCTCACATATTCTGACAATTTGTCGTGTCATCGAAGAAGCAAAAGCCAAAAATATGAAGGTAACACTATTGTTGAGAGGTTTCTCCAAAGGATCTTTCTCCATACGTAGAGGAAAGACTGAGCATTTGCTCAGTCTTGCTCCTTGCATGCAAAGACTGAGCATTTGCTCAGTCTTTGCTCCTTACATGCTACAAAAGATTGAGCAAATACTTTTACTAACACACACACACACACACAGAGTCACACACACATATACATATATATATATATATATATATATATATATATATATATATATATTGAATCATACCCATTTATTGGAGGTACGTTTTAACCTCTCTGTAGATGATAAAGTCGGCTTATTACGAGCCCCAGAGATAGGACGTAATAAGATCATGAGTGTACTCTATACAAAAGAGTTTAATAGATTACAAAATGTCTTATATATATATATATATATATATATATAGAGAGAGAGAGAGAGAGAGAGACACCGTTACATGGTCGTACCAGTATTGGTAGACCGGCAAGAACTTACCAACAACAGTTGTGCAGGGACACATGATGTACTTTGGAAGACCTTTCGGGAATGATAGATAGATAGATAGATAGATAGATAGAGAGAGAGAGAGAGAGAGAGAGAGAGAGAGAGAGAGAGAGAACGTGAGAAATCCATGTTAGCCGTACTGCATGGTACGGCCATGTTACAGTGTGTATATATATATATATATATATATATATATATATATATATATATATATATATGTGGGGGGTATTTATAGATAGATAGATAGAGAGAGAGAGAAATCATGTACCTTTGCGAAGACTGACTGAGAGAGAAAGAGAGATAGATAGAGAGAGTGGGGTAAAAGAGTGTGAGAGAAAGTAGACAAAGATATTGAACATAGGTAAGTAGTTTTAGTTTGATGTAAAACAAGAAATCAATGAGAAAAATGTTGGACTTTACCGAAATATTTTCAGTTGTATCGAATTTTGACAATAATATTTGTCGGCGTGAGATGCTGACAAATTAATGACCCTAAATTAAATTAGAATTATTGAACAGAAACTTCATGAGTCTGAAGATTGTAAGGACATTTCAACGAAATCGACCCGTACCATAGTTCATATGGTTAAGGCATTTTTGGATACCATATCTCTTTGGACAGAAAAAATTAAATTAATTAAAAAATATTATTTGACCCCTAAGTAGGACGCTAACCGATACTACCACTCTGAGTCAGAGTGGTAACATAATCAATGGCAATGGAAGGGGACTTCACAATCCCCAGATCTCCAAGGTGAATGTACAAACAATGTAAAAATTTTAGCATTATTGTGTATATAAAGATAAAAATAAAAGTGAGTAAGGAAGTTACACAATTGAAAATGATCTATGAATAAAGTATAAAAAGGTATTAAAAATGCGATGTATCTAATTGAAGACATACATATTTAAAGCAACAGAGAGAAATAAATTGACGATTTAAAAAAAAACATAACGAAACAAAACAACAAAAAAAAAAACAAAATTCCATTAAGAATAAATAGAAGTTAAAAACTGTTTGAAATCTGCGGGTGGTGATAAGTAGATATTTAAACCGGAATTGAAATCAAGTTTTCTTCTTCAAGAAAGGTATTTTGCTTTGTTATTTATTAATTTATTTATTGTTCTTTTTCTTAAAGAGAAATGAGATTTTGTCAAAGACTAAACGAAAATAAATTTAAAAGTTCTAGGAAATTGAAAACAGAATAAAGAGAGTAAAAATAATGATTGTTAAAATAGTAGTAGTATTAGTAATAGTAGTAGCAGAAAAAGACAAATTGGAAATTTGAAATGCAATGGAAGGGATTATTCCAAAATTAGTGGAAGAGATAGGAAAATAAAACGTCAGCAAAAATAAATATAAAGAAAGTAAAGAAAAGTAGAAGGCATAAAAGGACATGTAAGAAGAATTCTAGTATTTCGGAGCAATATTAATCAAATGATAATCGAGTTGGGATAACTACAGCGTAGCGCCAAAAAGACTGACTGAATAACATTTAACGAAGGAAAAAAAATGAAATATTTTGATTGTTTTATTGATTTATTGATGTAAACCCAACTGGGATCAGATTCTATAAATTTCTGATTTGTAAAAACATGTTAACTATGCTCGGAATTCCCTGCACTATCCCTGTTTCGTGTAGAAATTAAGGTGTCTCTTCATATTTTCCATGCTATCAAATTTACATCATTTTGCTCATTTTTCCTGATTTCCCTATTTTCCAGTCTCGGAAGTCAGCCTCTATTGTGGATGATATTGAATCTTTAATTTTCTTCTATTTAATGTTAAATATTTTTTTAATATATTCTGAACTAAAAATTTTTAGCGTTTCGGGACCAATTTTGCAAAAAGGACCTCATGTAAAGCTCACCGGAGATCATCAAATAATTTGAAAATTACTATTTTTCTTATTCTTTTTATAATTGTCCCTTTGATATGCTTAAAACAAGCCGTCAACCATTCGTAAAACTTATTCCAAAGTCAAATTTTTATGATCTTATCGTGAAATTGCCCTCATAATTTATTCTGGTTAAAATGGAAAGTTCAAGCGCGTGCATCCCGATCACCATATAGGAATTGTGGTTTCTACTCAGGAAGACCAGATATCAACAAAATAGATATATGTCTTGTCACAAATATGATTAAAGAAATGGACACACGGTGAAATTAGGGACACGTGTGAGATAACACAATAACTTAGTGAGATGACATCACACTAACGATATCCTGAATTTAGATTCATAATAATTAGCAACCTCTGAAAAAGTGGTCAGTTCGTCAGTTTTCAGCTAGAAAAGGGCGTTCAGAAAGTTCAATTCGGGGGTGTCTCTTTGTGTCTCTGTTGATCTACCCTTACAGATTTTCTCTTTCGTGCTACTTTATGCAGTCTGAACAGTATATCTGGATAATAAAGCGACAATTTTTTATAAAGATATAGGACATGTTACTGTTACACAAATACGTTCCAATAAATGATTGTTAATTGTTGTCTTTGAGTTGCCAATACCTGAGCAACTTTCTTTCAACGAATCACCCCGATTGTAAGAAGTTCTAGATGAATTGTGTAATTCCCTATCAGAGGATCTTTCAAACACAACGTGGGAAGAGAAGGGATTGATAAACAATCTTCCAGAAAACGCATGCGGCACTGTTAGCAGGATATGACCAAAGTAAAAGTACCGTGGCCACTATAGTATCATATCTGGCACCGTTACCAGGATAACACTAATACTTATAATTCCATTTGGTATCACAAATGTTGTAGTGCACCATGGCATTACACTACTAGCGCTGGTATCAGTATAGGTGACACAATATTATTACAGTTCGTACCAAAGATAATCTTATCATCCTATCAAGGAAGCTTTTAAATACCATGTATTTTATCATGTAATAGGAAGCTATCTTCGAATCAGTTCGCAGAATTGATTTATCTCGAAAAATAGTCCTGTTGTTGGTAACAAAAATTCCACTCTATACATAGGTATGACATAGTTGTAAGCTGACGTCACGGAAGATTTTGCATTTTTTCTTTCACCAATGATTTTAGGTTTGAGTTGCTGGGAAGCTACGATAATACCCAGTTATGTGGTTTCAAGTTATAATTTTTTATTCAATATTTGTCATTTGATGCACAAATTTATATGGTTTCAAGTATATAATAAAAATCATTGGAGCTTTAAGTGGTTATTCTAAATACAAGCAATTTATGTAGCTATATCGTGTTCGATTTCTATATTCTTACGTGCTTAGAACATCTATGGATAAAATCAAAGAAAATTGTTTCAAGCTAACAAAGAAAAGATGCAGAACGTACCCGGCAAAAACAATTACCTACGTCGAATACGCTGATGACATATCGCTTCTGGCAAATGCACCCACCCAAGCCGAAATCCTACTGTATAGTCTGGAACGAGCCGCTGCAGGCATTGGCCTCCATGTCAATGCACACAAAACGGAATATATGTGCTTTAATCAAATAGGCGACATCTCCACATTAAACGGTAGCTCTCTGAAACTAGTGGACAAGTTCACCTACATAGGAAGCAGTGTCTCATCAATCAACACAGACATCAACACGCAACTAGCAAAGGCATGGACAGCTATCGATAGATTATTTGTCATATGGAAGTCAGACCTGATCGATAAAATGAAATAGTTTCTTCCAAGTAGTGATCGTGTCGATACTGCTATATGGATGCACTACATGGACGCGAACTAAACAGATGGAGAGAAAGCTTGACAGCAACTAGCCAAGAATGCTGCGAGTAGTATTGAACAAGTCCTGGAGGCAATACCCCACAAAGCAGCTATACGGCCACCTACCATTCATCATGAAAACTATTAAAATTAGACGAACTAGACATGCGGGGCACTGCTGGAGAAGTAGGGACGAGCGCATGAGTGATGTACTCCAGTGGGCTCCTTCACATGGCTGAGCAAAGGCAGGGCGACCAGCTCGAACTTTCACACTGCTGATCTGTGTAGATACGGGGTGTAGCATTGAAGACCAGTCGGAAGCGATGAACGATAGGGAGGGGTGGTGAGAGAGAGTCAGGGATATCCATACTGATGGCACTACCAGATGATAATGATGATATCGTGTTAACCATTCCAATCTAATACAAATAATATGTTAATAGATCACTTTGACCTATAAATGGGAGTAAATAGATATTATCATTTCCATTCAGAGTTGACCTCGAATTGATATCAAGGAATTGACCCTCCACACTCTCTTGAGCACCAAAGCTCGAGTTTTACCACCAGATAAAGTTAAGTGCCTAAAACAGGATATTTCAATTATCAGTGGGTTCTGACACTCTGTAGTGGATGCAGTTGTATTCGACTGGTAGTAGGGCTGGTAGTATTTTTGAGTCATGAAATATATAAATTGATAAAATTATACAACCGTAGACAGTTGAATAATTTTATCAATTTTTGAATAATGATAGCTTGTAAATAGCATCATTATATTGTATAAAAATGTATCTTTATTCCAGCCCGTTATTTGACTTTGCTCAAGTATTCTCAGACCAATCCTCTTATCTCTGCACGAATGTTTTTATTGAGCTGTTGTAATATCCTAGAATCCCTTGTATATTCATAACACTTCAAATATATCATCAAAAAGAAGTAAATGTAATCATCTGTATAGGTTGTTAAACGGATCCTATCATTAAATGAATCGACGAGAAATCTTGTATATATATATATATATATAAGGAGAGAGAGAGAGAGAGAGAGAGAGAGAGAGAGAGAGAGCAATTGAAAGAAAAAATCAGATTTGTTAAAGTAGAGATCCTAAAAATGACAGTATGTTAGTATCTGTCTCTTATACACTTCCACACGTTGGTCCCTTTTCTAGAATTGCTATCAATGAAGGCTTACTCCAATTATCCCACATATCCAGAACTGTAGCCTCACCTTAGATTGCAGTTTAGTGACACACCAAGTACGCTCCTTTGGGAGGGTTCTTAGCAATATATAGGATGTAAAGTCAATGGATTCTGTGCCCCTCTGACTTGATAAGAAAATTTTTGAATGATCTCGTTGTATAACGGTTATTGAGCTCGACTGGTGCTCTATATCTGTGGTTTAATATTGACTAAAATTCTCATTTAATAATCTTTAGTCTAGTTTTCACAAATTCAGAAATATTGGGCTTCTTGTAAGAATCAAATTTGTTAGTAAAACTCGTTGGCAGTTATACTGAATGAGCTGCCCGTTAGCGAAAATAAAAATATTTGCCTGCATTAGGCAATGGAATTTATGTGCAACTTTATACATGCATGAATATTTCTTCGAAAACTCTGTTTATTCACATAGACAGACTGACACACAAACAATAAACATACGCTCAAACACACACACACACACATATATATATATATATATATATATATGAACACACACACATATGCTTATGTGTAAATGTGAGTGGATGGTTGAGGTAGGTGTTCCCGTATGATCTGACAGAAATGAAAAACGCGAAAGTGACTCTTTGTTCTTAACGTCCGGTCAAATTTTGGCAACTCTTTTCAGATCCCCCACGGGCACTCACCGTGCAGATATTTTTGACTCTCTTCCAATAATAAAATACTTTTGATAGTCTGGATTATCTTGAGATGAAGGGACCATGCGTAGCGCTAACATTGCCCTCTTGGATCCCTAATTGGCTATCCGGCTTGCCCAATACGTTCGGGGCTTTTCATATCTTTTATTCAGTTCAGCTTTCATAAAAGCGAACGCCTGAAACCAACAGACTGACTGCCAATTCTTGTTATGAGCATGAAAGATGAAAAATGCAAAGAGTATCTTCAACATTAAAGACGCGAAAGAAAAAAAATAAGAGAGAGAAGAGTGGTTTTAACAGCTTAAGTTCATTTGATGTAAAGACGGACCTTGTCGGTCTTCCTTATTCTCTAAATTTCTTTTCGTTTAATTAACTGTTTCTAGAGGAAGAGAGCCTTTTCATACTGATACAATAATGTGCAAGGCAAATTAAAGGGAATACTTTATAATCTTATCAAAGTATATATTTCTTTCTTTCTCTCAAATGACACAATCCACACACACACACACACACACACACACACACATATATATATATATATATATATATATATATATATATATATATATATATATTTAGAGGCCCGAATGGTGTAATGACTATCGTCGTTGAAAAAGAACACGGCTACTTGAGTTCAAATTCTTGATGAGGCTGTTTACATTACATGACAAAACGAATAAGCTTGTCAAATCCAAAATCTGTCAATAATACGTTCTCACATAACACTGGCATACTTGTCAAATTATAGCTAATTGCTGACCATGTCTAACGGAACATAAGAAGAAAGTTTGTTAGGATTGTATATATATATATATATATATATATATATATATATATATATATATATATACTTCAAAGCTCTGGTCTTGTGGGTTTAACGTAGTAACTATAAAAACTCTTAGATTGAAAACTGGATGGAAACAATTCAAGAATATTGCATGGCACTTTCAACAAATCCAAGAAGCAGCAACTTACGAAACAGCTGCTACACAGCCACTGACCTCTACTCATACAAACCTTCCAAGAATGAAAATATGAGATACTGGACACAGGCAGAGAACTAAGGACAAACTCATTAGCGAATTTCTCGTCTGGGCCGATCAGCAAAACAGATTCACCAGCTTTGTATTGTCATTGGGTACGGACTAAAGGAACTACTAAGAGCGATAGCTTATATGAATGGATAATCAGAGAGAGAGAGAGAGAGAGAGAGAGAGAGAGAGAGGGGCAGATAGACAGAGACAGAGAATTAGTTAGAGAAAAGAATACATGCTATCTGCAAGAATTGATCACACACGCATACAAAGCTATATATATATATATATGTGTGTGTGTGTGTGTGTGTGTGTCTGTCTGTGTGTTTGGTGAGAGAGAGAGAGAGAGAGAGAGAGAGAAAGAGAGAAAGAGAGAGAGAAAAACAACGATCAAAGTTAAGATAATATAGACAGATTCAACAGGATTTAGTGATTGTCAGTGTCTCTTAATGTGATGATAGCATAGGTGTTACACAGACATTTAGCAAATGGCGTTGAGTCACTATTTACACCACGTTAATTTCTACCAAGGCGGTTGGGGCTGTAGAATATACCGACTGCAGCTCTGCAGAGGGGTAAGACCCCCTTTTAATGAGTGTCCTGGAATACGAGACTTAACATTCTGATGGTGAGGTTCCAGTAATGCTGGAGCTTTGGGGAATGCAGAGTACCCCTTCATTGCCATTGCTCCAAGCTCTACTCAGGCCTGGAATGGTAGCACCTGCCAGAACCTATGGTTCTGATAGAACTAAAACGTGTTATTATGCAAAACTGATTTCTTTTAAACCGAACTATTTTTAAATAGAACTAAACAGTGTAATTATGCGAAACTGAATTGTTTGAAATAGAACAGTTTTTGACATTGAAACTGTGTACTTATGCTTAACTTAATTGTTTAAAATAGAACTGTTTTTTCATTGAACTGTTTGTAAACATAAACTATACTTACACTCAACTGAATTGTTTGGAATTTAGTGTGGCGTTAAATGACCAGAAATGGGTTGATACGCCGTAAAACCAACTAGTCAACCAACCAACCAACCAACCGACTGCTTTAACTTATATCTATATATGCTTCATCACATTTATTGGACAGTCCTTATTCCTACATACAGGAACAGCATTTTAATCGCGAACATAAACATACAAACACATATACATATGTATATATGTATATGTTCTATCTTTTCAAGCTTATTTGAATTTGTACATATATTTGTGCATGTGCGCATGTACAGATGACATAAAGATTAATATCTTCCGGTTTATTAAGGCGGCCCAAAAAAGGATATGTAACATTAATAAAAACAACTTGTGTTTGATTTTTTGTCATTGTGATCAAGTGACCACAATTTATCCTCCTCAAACGTTATTCGACTGCCTATGCGTCCCCAACAATATAACAAGAAATCCCGGCAACAACTGGATGGAGATAATAAGGCTTTTTAAAATAAACTAACCTCTATTAAAGGACTGCATAAAATCAGATTCTTTACTTTGTTAGTTTTTCTGATAAGAAAAGCCTTTAAAAAAGAACGAAGTGTTAGATAAAACGCATGGAGACGAGAAATATGTATCAGCTGATGCGATGGCGTCGAAGGCTTAGATTTAGAAAATAAATAACGAAACCAATCAAGGATTTTAAAATCAAGCAAACAGAAAAAAAGAAAGGAATAGACGAAAGCTACATACAAGTGAGAACTAGTAATCGAGAAAGTTATAAGGAGAGTAAAAAAGACCCCGTTGAAAATAATTCTTTATGTTAGGGACGAGCCATGAAAAATTGAATAAAAAACCTAGTTAGGATATAAAAATATGACAAATAAATCAATTTCCAGATGAAATTTTTTAGAGATGAAGTGTAGAGAGAAACCCTGAAGTAGACTGTCAGGTATGAATATGAGAGGCAGGAAAAAAAAAAAAGAAAACAAAATAAAACCAAAAAAGCAACAAAAACAGATACAACGTTAGAAAAATAACATGTAGGTGACATTTCAAGAATTTCTAATTTACAATGTTTATTTCTTTATGCTTTTCTTCTATGTCCTTGTATGTGTTGCGGTTGATGAGGAAGACAACGTTATATTCCCCTATTTCTTCATCGATTCTATATTCTAATCAATTATCGGAAAGCAACATTTCTTGTCTGAAGGATCAATCCCACATAGAATGAATAAGGTTTTCTCCAAGAGATGAGATTTAGGTCGGTGACATGCAAACAATTGCATCGTATGCATTGAAGAGCAACTCCCGGGCACATACATACATATATATATATATATATATATATATATATATATATATATATATATATATATATATATATATATATTGCCGAATAAAATATGCTTATAAAAAGAATATCAAAAATTCATATACGACGCACATAGACGTATATATATATATATAATGAAGTCTCGCTGAGAGCACGATGTTCGTTGATTCTCTCTCTCTCTCTCTCTCTCTCTCTCTCTCTCTCTCTCCATCCATGTCAATAATCACCGCTCCTGGTACTTCTTCTAGACTACATTCAGTGCCAATAGAGAGAGGATACATGTCTTTCTAGTCACCCAACGCTGGCACGTTCATGTGTAGGAGTCCATTAAACAACGTCGCTTATGAGTTCATTACTGATACAATTTAGTGTCATATCCACGACGTGAATGCACCCAATGAGAATCGAAATTACTAAAGATGACTTGGTTTCTTAACTTGTGAGCAATTATATCAGAGGCAGCAGATAGGTGAGTCAGTAGGGAATGAGTTACGTCTTTGATACTAATTTTTATCGTGGTTTTGTTTGTAATGCAGCTGGTACGAATAACACGGTTTTCTTGATACATGAGGCACGACCTTTAGCTTCCGATATACGCTGTTTTTTTTTAACTGTCAGAGAAATAACTCCGTTGATGAACTCATAAGTGGTATTCTCCTAAGCATCCCTTCACATGGTCTGTCCAGTATAAGCCGACCAGCAAGAACTTACCTACAAGAGTTCTGCGTGGAGACAAGATGTATTTTGGAAGACCTAACGAGAACAACGAATGATTGGGACTGAGAGAGACAGAGACAGAGAGAGTCAAGGAAATAAGTTCTAGCACCGTGATTTGATTATAGTGATGATAATACTGCAATAAAAGTATCTAAAATGAAAAAAAAAAAACAAAGTTGAGAAAACTACTATTATAGATTAATAGAAATATACACACATTACAAGGTGTTGTTAGTGTAACGGTTTTCTCTTAGGAAATGGAACCAACGACCTGAGTTCAAATCCTGTACAAGGCTGGTAAGGATTCTCTTCGCGCTAATGCTCTTGCGAAAGGCACGAATCCATCTCTTCGTCTACCAGTTTTAAGGAGATGGAATGAAAGACTGGGTTCTTAAGCCTTGGTTAGTCAACCAGTCTAAGAGAAGGAGATATCTGAATTCAAATTTTACTCAACTAGAAAATTCCAAGTCAGTTGATGTAAATATAATGATAAAATGTTCAGACATTTTGATTCTACTTGGTTAGGTGTTCAAATTTATTAGATGCTCTAAGATATTCAAATTCTTGCTTATTGAGAATTTGCTCCGTGCAGGAATATTCTAACTATATATTTACTTTATTCTTTATATATTAACTCAGCACTGCATATTTAAGAATGTTCTACAACCTAGCCCAGGTTATTGTTTAATATTTTCTTCTGAAAATTGAATATTATAACAACTATTAATCCTTGATCACAATACTTTATGCAAGAGAGGTGAAACATTTTGCGTCACTACTTATTCAGAGACTAAATCATTCAAAATTGTTATAAAATAGATGCAACCCATTAAGACAAGAAATTCAAAAAGTGATTACCTGTCTTGGAAGCTGAAATAATTGCAATCAATGATTGATTTGATGTCTCTAGCTCAAAGGATGCATTTTTTACAGAATGTGTTCCAAATATCCGGCATTGCACTTGTCTCGGTAATTAATCATGATCATATGAATAGGTTTCATCTATTTTGAGACACCCTGTATAACGGATTTTTCATTACACATGTTCTTTTTATTGTCTTAGCCCCAGTTCAGAAAATGTACTTTGATTGTTATAAAATTTCTCAAGCCAAACAGACTTCCCTAAGTTCCTTTCCCACCAAGACTTGTACTACTTGAAGTAAATCATTGATTTATATTGAATTTACTTGCATATCAAACTTTCTAGGGTTATTTTATACCCAGAGGTAAAGGAAACGCTTTCATATTCATAACTTTTGTTTAATTGTTTTGAAGAGATGTTTTTTTTTTGCAAGGAGTTCTATCGAAAATAATTTTAATCTGATCTATTTGAACCACAGTTTGGACCCTAACAGGTACTACCATTCCTTGTAAAAGTGGACTTGGAAGTAATTACAATAAAAGGGTTGCTCAATGCTCACCCCACCAGATATCCAGAACTTTATCCTTATCGTCAGATGCCGTTTTCTGTTATAGTCGAGTCAATCCTTTTTAAAAGGAGATGCAATCAGCCTTGTCAGAGCCCCACCAAGAGGGGGTGCTTGAAGTAAATCGTCATTTGAGGTTTTTGTCAAATAGTAAGGATTTTCATTATTAATCTCTCAGTATTTGAACATAAGTCGAGTTTTACAAGGTAGGTTTCAATGACATAAGACAGTGTCAGACTCTAAAACAGGGACTTGCCGTTCTCTCACTCTATCCATTAACATACACTTGCAAGTAAATTTCACTCTGATGCTCTTAATATAAAATTCTGAAAGCTGAATTCTTGCTGTGGTTCCATGCGAGATGAAATTGGATTACAGTTTTTTCCTTGTGAGTTTGTAGGAATTATTCTGAAAACTTTAAAATCTTTCTTTCTTTTTCATGAGAACATTTTCTTATTCAATTTATTTTACTTTCTTCTGTACTTGATTTGCATTTAAAGATCATTTTTCTTTCTTTCTTTTTACACTTTAGATGTGTAACTCTCTTTAATTCTGTTTTTTGGGGGGGTCTGTTTTCTCACAATTGTTCTTATCCTTGTCTGTCTTGGTTATTATTTTGGCTCTTTTAAAGTGTGTTGTTTCTTTCAACCAATTCACTTTACTTATGTTTCCTTTCTTTAACATATCATATCTACATATTTTATCTTATTTTTCTTACTTATTTCCAAATCTCAATGTTTATTTCTTTGTCTTTATTTTTTAAGCCTTTTTTCCTTTTTATTTTCTAATATATCCTTTTTTTAATTCAATACTTTTTATTCTTCATTGCTATTGTTCGTTTCTTTTTAACGTTTGATTAGTTTATTTGAGGCTTTCATGCTGTCTCTTCTGAAGCACTAACCCTCTTAAATTCATATTATTTAAGATACATGTGCCTTCTTCTTCCTTTCTCTTCTCTTCTCTTCTCTTCTCTTTTAATACTTTCTTTTCTTTCTGATAAATCATCACGTTTTTCATTAATTCCTTAAGCTGCAACCAACTAGACATTTTGCTTTGTTTTTCCGCTTCAGTCTTAGGCAGCGTATTTTTTTCATACTCCTTCATCTTACACTCTTTTTAAAATATTTTCTTTCTTTCTTTCTTTCTATCTTTCTTTCTTTCTTTCTTTCTTTCTTTCTTTCTTTCTTCATAATTATTTTTTCTAAATATCAGTTTTTTTTCTTTGATATCATTGTTTATTGATATTAGATTTCTAACTTATAATCCTTCTTTTTTTTAAATTTTTATTGTCAGTTGCTTTGTTTAAATTTTTTTTCATCATGTTATTCTTTATGAACTTTTTTCTCTCAGCCGATGATTTTGCTTTGTTTATCTTTTTCTCCTCTAATTTCCGATTTCCCGTAAGACCTTTTATGACACTTCACTTATGTCAGATTTCCTCGCTTTTATAAGTGTTTACACTATCAAAAAGAATCTGTTTTGGAGTATTGCAAAATGTTAGAACAGAATGAAGAACACAAAGAAAACAAGATTCTTTAAGCAATGTCAACGTCTCCTCGCAAACAAGGCGACCACATCATTCAATTTAAGCCATCGATCAGAATTTTACGGGTATACTCAAGCAAATAATTGCTTGTACAATAATTTTTGTTTTTTATCATCTGAAAGTTCCTTGAGTCTCCATGAAGCTTATGATATATATAGATCAATTCTTGATTGCCCAAACTATTCTGAACATTTTAAAATGCGAAAAATAAGGTTATTTGTCTTTTTTACGCATTATAATTGGCAACTGATCCCTGTCTAATACTGAGAATTATGCAAAGTGAAAAGTCAACATTCTTAAGACATTTAGATTAATATGCTGTAGTACGGTCCGAATATACTTCATTTCTCTTTTCTTGCAGTATTTTGAGAGTAGTTTGTTGGAAAGTTTACATAAAACGTCTCAACACACACACACACACACACACACACACACACACACACACACACAAACACACACATGTGTCGCTGGGTTATTGATTAAGTCAGAAATTAGAAATGTACTCTGTATTGTTTGAAAGTGGTTTAGAGAAAAATAAATCTTACTCTAGCAAAAATAATTGTTTTAAGGTTATTCAACTATGGCAAATGAAACAGATTGTGTCATTCATGAAAATAGGCCTGTCATCAAAATTTTCGCGGTTGAGCAGTGAAAACCATCTGAAATTTTCATCATAATGAATGATGTAGATGGTAAAATATTTTTTTAGATAAAACAAAATCACTACTTAGAAAAAAGGAGTTAATATACTTGAAGAAAAGCGTTGTAGTTGTGACATAGCATTTCGTGGATATTCTACGTCACAAATACATTATATATATATATATATATATATATATATATATATATATATATATATATATATGTATATTGCGCTGGCCTGATATTAATAGAAATGATTTTGATTCATTCAATCACTCAGACAGTTTTCTCAAAAGGAACAGTCTTTCACAACACACAAAGTATGCAACACAAGGTGCAACCAAAAATCTAAATAATACATTTTAAAAGTTACTCCAGAAAAAAAAAATCGTGCTTTCCAATGTCTGAAATATTTTCAAACTGATTTAGAATTAGATTTTACGTAAAACTAATATACAGATAAACAAGGAATATCGTAGACAAGGAATATCGTAGACAAGGAATATCAATTGTTTGGTCAATGGATAGACGAGAGTTGCTGAAGTTCAAAATAAATTTCTAGGAAAAGTCTTTCGCATCACATAAAATATGCCACACAAGATGCTACACAAAACCTTAATAATGCATCTCAAATGTTACTTTAGAAAAAACAATTCCTGGATGACAATATCGTAAATATCTTCAAACAGAACATGAAGCCAAAATTGTTACGATATATTCTTTAAAATAAAATGGTGACAATGAACAAAGAAACAGCAAATATCATTCTTTCATAAGGTTAAAAAGAGTTAATTCGGTCCATGGCTCCTTATATATTTACCTTATAATTAAAGTCGGCAGAGCTTTGAATACGCTGATTGTATCTCTTTTAGAGAAATAAGATCTACCGCCAAAAGTGGTGTCTTCAGTTTGACACAAAACTGGATATGACGGTTGGGCTCTTCTTCTGAAGATCTAATAGATGTGGAGTCACTCCTTCATTATCATTCATATCCTTTTCCATTTTGAACTGGATTGGTTGATGTTGTTTGAGTTACACATATAGATCGAAAATATCTATTTAAAAGTTGTCAGTGTTCGATTTGATAGTGTGAAAAAAATCTTCAGAAACAACTACACAAAAATGTAAAATAAAAAAATTAGAAAGAACACGATTCCCTAACTAATATAAACGGGGGTGTCCTCCTGGTGTAATGGTTACATCACTAGACTGCAAAATCGTAATAAGTGAGTTCGAACTCCTGTCGCGCCATAGCGTTCACTTTCGGACAAATTTCCTTGGAAAAGGTATGAACCCCCTTATCCTATTAGCTATGGGTTATATAGTACGACTACTCTTCTTCTAGATGAATGACTCTGGCATCAAATAACCTACAAAAGTTGATATGCCATTAAACAAAGAACCCAAATCCTAACTTAAAGGCATAAAATAACGCTTTGCAGACTGACATGCTGTTAAATCAATTCATCAAATAATAAATCAGTCAGTCCCAACTTATTGATAATTTCTATAATAATACTGTATTGAAAATAAATTACTATTCGAAAAGGAATATCAGATATTTAGCAATAATTACCTTCAGTTTGTTTCATTTAATAGATTCTTCCTATTTTGTGAATTGTTTCTACTTTTGCACACAATGATACAAACAAACAGGGTAATTCGCTTTCCTCTTAGAAGGAAATAATAGCTTTATATTTGGGGATTACACATGGTTACATTTTTTTCATGCTTGATCATATTAAAAGCTGGTATTATCTGAGGAAAGTGATGTTTACAGAAAGTGATAATCGCCATTTTCTTCTTCGAGATATCTGAGAGGCATAGAGAAAAGTGCAGACGGTGAAAGCAAACATTAAAAAATTTACACAAAAGAACGCAAGAAAAACACTGGAACACTATTTTCCTCACCTAGAAATACATGTACAATTGATCAAATATCTCGGAAGGGTCACTTATTGTACGTGTAGACGTCAACCACCTGACCTTTAATTGAACCTTGCCCAGTCCACTAAGGCTGTATAAAACAGAGACTACTGCTCTGCAAAGAGATAATAACTCCACCAACGAGTCGTAGACATGACACTAAAAAATCTGATCGGTTGGTTCCAGTAAAGCAGGAGCTTTGGGAAATGCGGAGAAACTCTTCATTGCTATCGCTCCCAGTTTCAATGTAGCCCGCGTAGTATCACCTGATAGGGTCTTATCTATGAATCAAGTGTAATTAAAATTTGTCCTTATGCTACTTTGAATTGTTTGAAGTAGGAATGTTTTTGCAATTGAAACTGTGTACATATAATAAACTGAATTGTTTGAAAAAGAACTGTTTTTGATATTAAACTTGTGTACTTATGCTTGACTAAAGTGTTTGAATTAGAACAATTTTGACATTTAACTGTGTGTAAACAAAAAACTATACTTATACTAAATAGTTTGAAATAGAACTGTTTATATGTATGAGAATAAATTTGGCATTAATAACCTACAATAGTTCATCATCATCATGTCGAACCATCAGCATGGATATCCCTGACCATCTCTCGCCACCCCTCCTTATCATCCATCGCTTCCGGAAGGTCTTCTGAGCTACATCACGTATCTACACAGAGCTGCTGTATGTAGGTTCGAGCTGGTCGCCCTGCCTTTGCTCTGTGAAGAGGTCCACAAGAGTATATCACTTATGAGCTCATCCCTACTTCTCCAGCAGTGTCCCACATGCCTGGTTCGTCTAATTTGGATAGTTTACGTAATGGGGTGTAGGTGGCCGTAGAGCTGTTGCTTTGTGGGGTGTTGCCTCTAGGACTTATTCAATATTGCTCGCAGCATTCTTGTGTTGTTACTGTCAAGTTTTTTCTCCATCCGTTTTAGTTAGCGTCTATGTAGCGCATCGATATAGCAGTATCGACAAAACCACTGCTTGGAAGAAACCACGTTTCATTTTATCGGTCAGGTCTGACTTCCATATGACAAACAGCCTATCGATATCTGCCCATGTCTTTGTTAGTCGCGTATTGATGTTTGTCTCGGTTGATGACACAATGTTTCCTAGGTAGGTGAATTTGTCAACTAGTATCAGAGGGCTATCGTTTAGTGTGGAGATGTTACCTGTTTGATTAAAGCACATATATTCCGTTTTGTGTGCATTGACATGGAGGCCACTGCCTGCAGCGGCTTGTTCCCGACTATGTAGCAGGGTTTCGGCTAGGGTGGATGTGTTTGCCAGAAGCACTATGTCATCGGCGTAGTCGGCGTCGGTAATTGTTTTTGTGGGATACCTTCTGTTTCTTTCCTTTGTTAGCTTGAAACCGTTTTCTTTGATTTTATCCAGAGATGTCCTAAGCACGTAGTCTAGACAGATGATGAAGAGGTATGGGGCTAGTGTGTCTCCTTGCAGTACACCTGCTGTAATGTCGAAGTTGTCTGTGTTTCCATCCGGAGAATGGACTTTTGTTAAACCAAACCAAACCAAGTAATTGAATCGCTTTCTGATTTAGGATCTTCTCATGAAGATGTATGTATTTACGCAACCGCTCCAATATGATCAGGATGCTACAAAAGGTCAGTTTTTTAGACGGTAGTAATAGTTGATTAAATTGGGAGTTTTTCATTTTCCTAAACCAGTTGCCATATCAAGGTTAAAGAACTCAGCCTGCTCTAATGTTTATCCATAGCTGAAGATAGAATATTTAGGCACCAGTGTTATAAGAACTGAGAACAGCCAAGTCTAGCATTTCAACCCCGCCCACCGGATCCATTTTCTATGGCTATACCTGTTTCACCACGAACGCAACTATATAGAAATGTTTTAAGTATCCATACGTGAGTGAAATTTCTTTATTCTAAATATACTTTGTGCTATCATCTCTATAATTTATCTTTTTTTTTTTTTTTTACTTTGTCTACACCAATAATTGCGGTTACGGTTAAGCATAGTTTTTCTTTTAAAGTATTATATAATACTTTGCTAGTGCTATTTATATTCAACATGATAATTAACTATCTCCTAATTTTCCCACTTTAAATCTTGTTTTTTTTTATTATTTCAAGATCATATATCGTCAACCCTAAAATTCGATAAATATCTTATAATAGATTGGCTATGGTTTTGTTTGACAAGTCGGTGAATAAAAGCAAAATAAACATCAAGTTTGACCATGTAAAGCGAACGTGTGAACAGGCTTTTGATAGGCATATATGATAGAAAATTACAATGAGAAATTTAGGAAATTCATTTATGCTATTTAAATACACAATAGAAAACAAATATTCAGAATTAGAATCAATAGGTGATACACCACACTCGTGTGGAACACAGTGTGAATATTTGGATACGCGTTTTGAAAAAGCCTATTTATTTCACAATATAATACACGATAATTGTCAGAATATGATCATGGACAACTTGAATGCTGGTCGATCCTAGAATTAAATATACTTACACGCACACTTTAGGATTAAATACAGATTAAATTAATCATAACGAGTATACATTTGGTAAAAAAAGCAAAGCACCGACTCAAATAGGAAGTATTTTTTCAAGATTTTAAAGTTTTTAAGAATATAATTTCATTCCGACATTCTTGAAAGAAGTATATATATATATATATATATAAAGGTAAATATCACCTTATTTTGTTTCATTACAAATATTATTCATCATTTCCTCTTGACGGCCACCAGTTTCCTTACAGAGCTGTGGTATACCTGCAGTCAACTAGGTTGAGTTTCTCTCTATGTAGAAGACCATTAGAGAACGTCAATCATCCTTTCTTCCCTAGCAATGCCCAATGTTACATTTTACCACGAGAGTGAGTGGATGGTGCTGCTTGATTAAAATTAAATAAATAGCCTTTTTCCTCATTCACAGACGAAATTAAAAAATGGCCTTGTGTCATATCCTGCCCGAGCTGAGGGGTTGGTAAATAGGATCGCATAGCAACCCTTCAAGGTTATCCATTCAAAAATCCTGTTTATACATGTATATTAAATATAAAAGCTTCGTCAAAGAATACATTGTAGGTAGCATTAATTTTAAACGGGCCACACCGATAAATGGTTTCAGTACTTGCCATGTACGACTTAACAACTATAATTCAAGGTTATCTATTCACAGATCCTGTTTATACATACATACTGAATATATAAGATTTGAAAACGAATACTGTGTAGGTAACATTATTTTCAAACGAGCTACACACATAAATGGTGTCAATACTTACCATGTACTACTGATAATTCAACTAAACATCAGTAATTCGTTTTCTCACTGTTAAATATTTTAAATTTTAGAAATTTATTATATATTTCTAGTTGACACATAGATGCTACCAGCCAGATACTATAACTCCGGGTCAAAGTGAACCTGTGAATAATAACAATGAGAGGTAGTCTACATTCTCCAAATCTCCAGAAATCGTTGTCATTTTTGCAACTTTATTGCTCACAGTAAAGCAAATTTGTTCATCACAGACATAACAGAAGATAGAAAAAAATGCTGAAGCCTCATCCATCGTTCACCATGGAATAGTTCATATATATATATATATATATATATAGTCATCCACAGATAGATCTGTTTCGTTCTATCAGAACTCATCAGTGTGGCTAGACAGTATCTCCCCGTAGCTGGGATCGAAACCCGGTTGACTCAAACGCCAAGCCCAAGCTTCTAGTCATTTAGCCACGAGGAGATATTAACTGCAAAGTAAATTTCAAAATGGTAATGAATCACAATTACTATTGTTTACATACATCCGTTCAACGGCCGCCGAGATCTTAATTCAAATACGAAGAGACTTGCAAAGGCGCTAATGGCAACACGATTACTTCTTCGCTAGAGAACTCGACCCTACGCGGGTAGGGGAGTATATATATCTATAATGATTATTTTGGATTCTAAATTTAAGACTGCTCTCCAAAGAGTGTCCTGCATATGAAACTCAACCATCAGTATGTGAGACTCTAGACATGGAGGTTGCGGAAATCGGGAGTATTCGTTCATTGCAATTACTCCCTGGTCAAATCTGGCCTGGAGTGATAAAACCTGTTAGGGCCACATCTATGGATCAAATAGAACTGTTAAAACCAGTAAACTAAGTGTTAACAGGGAACTGATGTTAAATTGAAATGTTGATTATAGATAACCACATTTGAAACCAAATAACTGTGTACAAAAAATAGCTCTGTCTTGTTCCAAAAGTTACCTACAAATTATTCGTTTACAATACACACACACACACACACACACACACACACACACACACACACACACACACACACACACATACATACATATATATATATGTATATATATATATATATATATTTGAATTTTGGGCAAGATTAATCCGATACTTTAAGTTTCATGTTTTACTCAATATTCGGAGGGAAAATAACGACCTTAAAGTGTCCATAATATTCCTATTTATTTGATTTTATGTTTGCTCCATTATAATTCCCACGAACACTCTTTTCATATGAAAACTATTTTTTTTAGTTCTTTAGTTCAGAAATATATATATATATATATATATATATATTATGAAGCTCTGTAAAATGTTATACAGAATGTAATGGTGTATTTCGAAAGAAGAGATCGCAGTGGATGCACTCATAATTAAATTAAAATTCATTAATTAATGAAAACATCACCATCATTAGCAATTACTTTAGCCTAACGTAACGGTAAGTTTTTTTTAAATATTTTCTTCCGTTAAATATACAATAGGATAGAATTATCAGTCGACATTTTACAACTCTCCACCCTCCTCTGTAGACCTAACCAACATTTCTATAGTAATTAATAATTACCTCGTTTGATGGATGGCTTCCAATGCAAATGATTAGGAACTAGTAGAGGTACCTGTTATTGCTAGGTTGCCGTAAATATATATATATATATATATATATATATATATATATATATATATATATATATATATATCCTGCCTCGTACAGATTGAATCAGAAGACTCATTTTTAAGCGGAGTACAGCTGATTTGGTCCCAGAATTTATTATACAATTAGCCGAGGAAAAGAAACCAGTGTGTTTTACTATTTACAATGGCCCAGTCGGCTGGGGCTGTAGAATACATCGACTGCACAGCTGCAGAGGGATAAGACTCCTTCAACGAGTGTAATAGATATGACACTAAACGATCTGATTGTTAAGGTTCCAGTTATACTGGGGTTTTGAACATATAGAGTATCCTTTCATTACCATCTCTACTGTGCCCACTCTGGACCGAAGTGATAGCACCTGATAGGATCTTATATATGGATTAAATAGAATTAAACTGCGTACTTATGCTAAAATGAATTGTTTAAAATAGAATTGTTTTTACATTCATCTTTATCTAAACTAAAAACTGTATATTCATGCTGAACTGAATAGTTTGAAATAGACCTGTTTGTTAATTTAACTGTGTGTAAACAAATGACTGATGTTTAATTGAATTGCTAGTGATTCATAACAATACTTGAAGGCATTAAAGTGGCTGCATACAAATGATTGATGGTGTTTAGAATTATTCGTATTTGATAGAAATATGTGACACCATTTAACTGTGTGAAAAAATGAGTTCAGGCTCCTTTCAAAATGTTATCTATATACGTGTTTAGAAATCATATAATTAATGTATATGCATAAAAGGATTTGGCATTAGATAACCTTCAATGGTTAATATGCCATAAAACCAAACCAAACTATTTTCAAATAATAGAGAGAAGAACAAATGTATTATACCTTTCCAAAGGGCATTTGCGCAAAGAGAAACACAGTTTCATCCAAAATTTCCAATTGGCTCATCGATTTCATTTCCAGTAAACATAACCGTTATGTTAAACTGATGTAAGATGTGTTACAGTTTTAATATTGTAAACAATATCATATTTTAATTGATCGTAACACAATTTTATTTAATTCATATCATATATGTTATAGTCTACTTCTCCTATTTATCTCCCTTTTAAAGGATTTATTTACAGACTAATTGTATCCCTTTACGACAAGCCAAAATGACAACCTGATGAGTAACACGTGGACTCAATATTGGTATGTTGGAACGTTTCTTCCTTTAAATAAACATGCTATTTTGTGCAAATTTCTTCGTAATTATTCTGACAATATACGCAGATAATCTAAAATAAATTTATGATATATTCATCGTTTAAGAGAATATTACTTTCAAATAAAAAGAGAAAAATCAATATACCTGGAATATCTACTATGGTAAAAAGATTATCATGTTTTTTCTTTAAATCACCGACATCAACGTGTTGTTCTTTTAAATTTATTGCTGTTCTACTTGACTGGTTGTCTGTCATCATGGATTGGAATGTCATATAGGATTTACACTCCAATATTCATAAAATGGCCGTCATACCACTTGTTCCGTAAACAAAGATGGTGGACGTCGGTAAACTAATCAGTCTCGAGAGCCTATTGGTCAGGAAAGTCAAGGGATTTGTGCTCATAACAACGTCCTCACCTTTTATTTAATCCCGCGCATTTGGAGCCAACCACATGACAAGGATTACCTAATTATACTCTCGTATTACAAGAACTCACTCTCTTCATTTCGACTTCCAGAAACAGCTTGAACTTGCCACTTTGTAAGATACAATTCAATACATGTAACATGGGTGCGTATTCATTCTGCGACCTTTTTCTTCCCCGCTCTGCCTTTTCAAACACAGCCTCAGACATTTCGTCAAATCGCGAAAGAGACAAACAACCAACATGGGAGAAGACACGTTCCTCCGAGAATAAATTTCTATATTTCTGTATATTGATACCACGCATGAAATACTTAGACAACATACATCTTATAGTCTTCAGGACACGTTTAATATTTAGTCTTTCACCATTACATTCGTGTTAGTCACACACACACACACACACACACACATACACAGAGGAATATTTAACAAACTATATTAGAATATTCGTAGTGTTTTGTAATGTTTCCTTTTATGTATTTGTTGATATATAGATTTATTTTTGTTTGCACTGCTTTGTTTTGAATGTTCTTTTGTCCACGTCGTTTACATCGTTTGCTTCATTTGCTTTTCAGTAATGAGCCAACATAAATTGTGGGAACAAAGTATTCACCAAACATACCCCCACAGCCATTCAGCTCAGCTATTTAAAACCTAGTTGAAGACTGAAGTGGATTCCTTATGCCTTTACTAAAGGGATTAGTGCTCATTTAAACCCACCAGATTCGGTTGGAATTTAAATTGAACTTGCTGATTATATCTCCTTCATTAATAATGAATGTCATCTGCATCGCCTGGTATTTAGATGTAATGCGGAAATAGTTATATAGGAACCAGAAGATATCAGTAAAGAATAACTGGGAAAGAGTCAGCTCAAAGACATCTATATTTTTATTATCAAAATTAAACTATGATGCGTGCACCCACACACACACACACACACACACACACACACACACACACACATATATATATATATATATAGATAGATAGATAGATAGATAGAATATGAAATTAATATAGTGATATAGGAATATATCTTAAATATAGAGAAAAAAACGCTATAAAACAGGAATTTGAATTGTCGATTTTAAAAACAGCATAAGTTTGCCATAAGATACCCAAAGAAAGTAAATTGGGCTAAAAACAAAAATTTGAAATTCCAATTGTATGTTTCCTAATGTTTGGAATCTTTTGAAAAAGATATGAGATTTGGTATTAAAATGTCCTCACGAAACTAAACTTCTAATTTGAAATTTGTGGCTAGATTGAACCACATGATAGAAATATCCAACTGACTTAAACATTGCATTTAAAACTTATATCAAAATGATTTCTAAAGAACTTAGCAGTCTCTGTAAGTAGCAGCATAAACCCTTCTAAATACCATTTTCTTGAAATTCTTAGTCATCAGTGAACGTGTCTTTTATATAAAAATTAGGTTGAAATTGTTGTGTTTATTTTTGATACATTAACTCTGAACATCTGTGTAATAATTTAGCTGATTTTATAAGTTTTTGATCTTATCTGATATTTAAACTTTTATCTTGCGCTTAGTTCCCCAACACACACACACACACACACACACACACACACACACACACACACACACACACATACATATATATATATATATATATATATATATATATATATATATATATATATATATATAACTTATTTATTCTGCGTATTATATCTTTTATATACATAATTTTCAACATTGTTTTTCTTTAATTTGGTGTATGATATACTAACATACATTATTGTCTTATTTGTTACACACACATACAGTATGTGTGTGTGTGCGAGCGCTTTCACGTGTGTGGGTTGTCTGTATGCAAAATACTATATATTGTGGTAAATTTTATTCGCTCATAGCCCTAAGCTATTCTAATTTAGGTATATAGTCTGAATTTTCGTGAACAACGTTTTGTTTTTTCCTGTTTTCTCTTTTCAAAATGTACCAGAAATGCAAACAGTAATTAAATAGTTAACTTTCAGTCCTGTGTTGATATTTATGGAATATTGTTATGTACTAAATTGATACAATTTTTTATTCTTTCCAACGCTGGCAGTCACTCCATTTATCTGTGAAATCATAGAAAATATATACTCGACTTTCATGGGAATCAATTTGTAAATTTCACTTTTAGACTAGTTTGATTTCCGAAAAAGATATATAATTTTTAAGCACTTCCTTTCGTTTTACTTTCTTCACTTTCAGCTTTAAAACGTCCATAGAATAATCCCATCACTTATGACTAGAGTAAATGCTTTAGGTTTTTCTTTAAATTGACCATTCTACAAATAGAATATCTGCGTTCAGATATTTTGGTTATGTTTTAAGGTATATCCGATGTTGGAGGCTACTTAATGCCAAATTCTGTTTATTACATACATATCAAATATAGAAGTTTATTTGAACACGAGTCAATGTTTGTTTGCTCTTTATAGCATAGAGACCCATACAGAATATTTAATGCTAAATCCAGTTATATATATCTGTGTGTGAGTTTATATATATATATATATATATATATATATATATATATATATATATATATATGTATATATATATGTGTGTGTGTGTGTGTGTGTGTGCGTGTGTGTATTGTAAACGAATAGTTTGCAGGGAATTTTTTAACCAGATAGAGCTCACCTGTTTGCACACAGTCATATGGTTTCAAATATCGCTATCTATAATTATAAAATCCATTTAAACATGATTATTTTTTAAATTTTAAGAGAAGAATTATATATTATAGATTGAATAACCAGGACCAGAAAATCCAGCAAGTACTGCCCCTGATATACGAACCACTGGACAGTTGTTCAACTTTATTAGGTCTCATCAGCTGTGTATACCGTAATCTCCCCCACTGTCGATCGAACCAGTGACTACAGATTGCAGAGCCAAAACTCTACCATTGATCTACTAGATGTAACAAAAAGACTCATCAGTTAATTGGCCGTGGATTTAACATGTCAAGTTAATTTGGCATCGCTGGTGTGCGACGTGGATTAGGAATATATATAGGAATATATATCTAAATAGAGATCATCTTAATTTATGCCGTTTCTATGAATGTATATCTATATAGAGATCTCCATTTATAGCATTTCAACGAATCCATATATATATATATAGAAACCTTCCCCTTTTATTTCTTCTCCATGAATAAATATTTATAGATCTTTTCCATTTATACCACTCCTAGGAATATATATTTAGATATAGATTTTCCAGATTTATACCATTCTTATTGGTGTATGTTTATTTAGTAACCTTTCCTTTCGATGAAAATATATTTAAATAGCCTTTTCCCCTTTCTAAATTTCCTTTTAAGTCAATATAGAAACGTTGGAAAGAACATAAAAAAGATGTTAGTGTTTGCAAATTGTGCTACTTGTAAATATTGGCTCATAAGCAGCCTGTACCATGAGCGATCATAAGGATTTCTAAATATTCCGTCAACTGTCAAGCATTTATTTTACCAAATAACTGTATAGTTTCGCCATTAACAATGCATGCGAAATATTATTTTGTTCTTCTTTCGTTCATTTGTTTGGTCTTCTTTAGCATAAATATATGTGCAATGTTCAATTGCTGTTTTTATTTGTATACCATCGATTTTTTTGCTTTGTTTTATTGCTTTCGGTTATATGATATTCATCACTCCTGTTTAACACAAATGATTTACACACGTTTTTATGGTTTCAAGTAGTCCTATTCAATACTAATAATTCATATACAAGTGTATGAACTGTTTCAACCATTCCTATTTAATATTAATTATTTGTTTGAACACAGTTATATAATATCAAGTATGGATATCTAATCCAAATAATTTTAATTCATATATATATATATATATATATATATATATTTATATATGCGAATTTACTATCTACCAGCATTCACGGTAACAAAAAAAGAAAAAAAAACAAAAAAACAAAACGCCAGAATTCAGAGATAACAATATCTCGAATCACTGCCTGGGGGAAAAAAAAGTTTATCGGGAGAAAAAAAGGAAAGGCCAATTTCGTCACACCAGTCGAAAAAGATCAAGAGATATGCAATCAGTTGGTCAAAAGAACAAAAAACCCACCGCAAAATGCTGCAATCTTACAATTACAAATAGTGCTCAGTGGTAGGTACCCACTGCAAAATGCTGTAATGCTACAATTACAAAACGAGCTCGGTGCTAGGTCCCCTGAGGAGCCGTTGTAGGCAAAACTGTAGTAGGATAGTCCTGAATCGTGATTTAATATATATATATATATATATATATATATATATATATATATATATATTGTCATCCACAGAATATTTTGTTATATCACTACTCATCAGTTTTATAAGACTCACAAGATGCTCGAAGTTGGGATCAAAACCTGCTTGCCTTTACGCAAGCCGAATATGTTTACGTCACACCTACCAACATATTCAGTTATCAAATATTTTGCACACACTTGTATAGTTTCAAGTATTCCTACCTATCACTAATAATTAAAAAACAATTTTATCGTCTACAGTAAGTATTCCTTCATAACATTTATTAAAATATTTATCGTTTGATCATTATAATCTTTATAGTGTTTAATTATAAATAATAGTCTTTATTATTTGAACACCGTTTATATGGCATCACTTATTGTTATCTAATAAAGATAAGTTTTCTATCATTTATTTGAATCAAAGGTACAACTATAACGGGCATTATCATTTTGAGGGAGAGTGGACTTATGAGAATATGGCAATGAAGGAATGATTCTACACTCTTCCCAGCTCCCAGTGTATTGCATGTAGTTTAGTGTGATAACTAGAATATATCTTAATAAACATTTTAATAAGTTTTCGAAACTTGAGTAAACCTTCGGAAATTAGAAGTTTCTTTACAATTTAGAAATTTCTCGACTTACGATTTTCTTTTCCGCTTTTCGACAAGAATCAACGCTACTCGAATACATAAAGCAAGTCACTTTTCTTACACACACATCGATTTTTTCCACCATCTTTTTCAGCATTTCATTACGAAAAACATTGCAAATCACTCATTAATTCCTTTCATAAAAAATTCAGACAATAAAATCTATATTTGCCCTAAGAACAATCGGTATGATTTTTTTTTTCTGTCGATATCAAATATACTACCAAAACGATTTGTATATTTCTTCGTTTGTATCTTACACCATTAAAACCTTTTCATTTGTTATATCATGATTATACTTTTTATAACGCTTCCCTTCTTTTTATTTTCCGCTCCATAAAAGAAGACGCAATGTCATTTTCTATATACGTTTACTAAGTAATTGTACTTTACAGTAATAAAATAGACCGACGCCTCTGAGCAGTGAATATTGAAACTCAAAGATTAATAATTTTACGACAAGTTTGAACTTTTTATTGTCGATATCATTTGAGATGAGCCGATCACTATAATGAAATCAATTGTTTTTGTTTTTTCTTCAGAAAAAAAGAAATACGTTTGCAAGATCGATGACAGAGATTACGTTTTTTCACGTCAATATTTGCCGTCAATAGACGTCAAAGAAATAAGGTTGTAGATAACAGAAACACAAGAAGAAGAGTTATATATAAAATAAAAACTTATCTTGTGAATATAACTTTGGTTACAATCTTTAAAAAAATCACTTTGAAAGTTGAGTGTATAATGAAAAGATAAGAATTTTAATTGAACATATCATCATACAAATATAACAGACTACATAAATATGCAGAAATCAGGATAGAACAAACTGTTCTAAATTTAAAATAAAACTTCCATTCATTATTATTATTTTACTTTTTCCGAGTTTTTTCCACAAGCGTTAGCAGTAGGTCTTTCACTCAAGTGTAAGTGACAGCAAGTCTCCTCAGGTTTTATGACTCTTCTCAGTAATCTGGCTGATCTCAACGATTCTTTAGTTAGGATGAAGTTGATTCCAACTTTTTTTCTAACTTTTCCTGCCCCTTTTCTCAGCCTTTGTGGATTATTCCACGTGTGCCAATCACAACTGGTCATCCACATTTTCAAATGATTTTTCAGATCTCAGGCATGGTCCAAGTTGTTGTCTATCATTTTGCTTTCTTGGATTTTCTCTCTGGTGTCGACTTGGACGACAAAATCCACTACTTGGAAAATTCTTTTCTTTTTGTTAATTATTACTTCATTTTCTTTTATGGTCGGGATTAGGTGATCTGTTCATATGTAAAAATCACACTCTGGATTTTTACCTCTTCTAAAGTTTCTCCTCCCGCTATTTATTCCACTTCTCAGGTTTTCAGGGCTTCTGTGAAGGAATTAATGATTTTGTCGGATATCTCGTGCATTTTCAGATTATTCATTATTCAGGGTTGCGATGCCATATCATTGGTATCTTTATAGTCAGTGCACGCTATATCTAAATCTTTCCACTTCGATTTGCTGTCCTTGGAGATGACCTCATCAATGTATATTTTTTCACCTGTTACTCTTGCTCCCATATGGTATCCTTACTGTTCTTTAGAAAACAGTCCCCGGCTTTCTTACGAAAAATCCTCTCTCTGATCAGTTTTGCCCAGTCGACTGGAGATGTAGAATAAACCGACTACTTTTCTGCAGGGAGATAAAGACCCTCTTGAACGAGTGTCCTGGATATGAAACTAAACAATCTAATGGTGAGATTCCAGTAATGCAGGAGTTTTGAGTAATGCGGAGTACCGCTTCATTGCCATCACTGCCAAGTCCACTCTGGCACGGAGTGGTAGCACCTGATAGGGTCTTATCTATGGGTCAAATAGAAGTAAACTTTGTACTTACGCCACACTGAATTGTTTGAAATAGAATTGTTTTGACATTTTAACTACATACCTATGTTAAACTGAAATTGTTGGAAATAGAACTTTTTGACATTTACCTGTGTGTGAACAAAAAACTAACTCATACTAAACTGAATTTGTTGAAATAGAACTGTTTATTTGTCTAAAAATAGGTTTGGTTTCAATAAACTTCAATGGTTGATGTGCCATATAACAAAATAAAACTCAAATCTACACCTAATCTGTGCTGTTAGGATTTTCTGGATCATAGGTAGACACGTTGCTTAGCATAGTTATCTTTCGGGGCTCTTTCTTGATCCATGTAAAATTCTCCTTTGTCTTCTATAAATTTGCTTCTTCTTGCCACTTTCTCAATTGATGTGCAGTATGTTGTTTATGGACGTGAAGTTTTTAAACAAGAATCCATGTATGCCTTCCTGGAATTGAGTTTTCTAATTCGGTATTTTTTTAGTGTTGCTCTGAGCAATCCTAGGTGGATACTCGCCTCAGAGCTTTCTTTGAATCCTCGAAATTCTTTTTCCATGTTATTTATTCGGCCTTTTTATCATGTTCGTTTAGTTCCCATATTTTATTGTAAAAGACTTTTGCTTCTTTTGAATTTGGTTGTTAGTATAACTTCGCGCATTCCCAGCTTACTTGCTGGTAGATTTTTATTTCTTTATTTTGGAATACCCTCTTCATTTGTATTCCTTGTCCTCGTCGCGCTGTCTTTTCTGTCAGTATATTTTGATTTATCTGTTCAAGTCGCCTTGGCAGACTTGTCTGATTTTTTTTCTCCGAACATATCCCGGCATGTTTTACTTTCTTTAGCATTTTCGTTTGCTGTTGCAATCTTTTTACCTGTCTTTCTAGTCAAATTTCCCATCCAAGTTTTGTATTACTGTTCGGGTTCCATAGGTCGTTACCCATTTTATCGCTGACTAGTTTCGTTCCAGCATCAATTAGTTCTTTTATTTCAGTGATTTTGTTTACCTTTTTGTTGTCCACTTTGACATTTTTCTTGTCTTGGTTCCTGGGGGATGGTTCTATAGTCTTTTTTCCAGTCATGATTCTCATTACTAACTATACATTTACTTTGTATTCCTGTATTAACATGTGCTTTATGACGCTGGGGTGTTATTGGTTTGGATATGGGCATCTTGTTCATAATTTTCACTATTTACTTGTTTACATATTTCTAGAATCTTAAAGTCAGAAAACCCAACGCTTGCTTAACACTCAACATTATAAGGTCGTTACCTTATAACGTTGAATGTAAAGTGGATCAATCCACCGGATGAAGTAGTGCCCTTCCCTACACCTTTGTTCAGTGGTTATTGAAAATGGAATATTCGGGTCACCTTCGACTAAGATCGCCAACTTTACAAACTTTATTATTATTATTGTTATTATTATCAATGGGAGTTTCTTGCATCAACTCTAACGGATAGTTTTTTCTCGGAATTTGAATGACAGCAAATATCCTCAGGTTACAAGGAGACTTGCAAGAATCTTAACCGATTATAGTAGAGTTGTAGTCTGGTTTGTTTTAATTTCCCCCTAATTTTCAATTCATCTGCTATGTTAACACAGTTTTGAGGACTATACCAACGGCCCCCACTTAGACAAGAAAAAAACTCATGTTCCACAGCTTTTTCAGATCTCTACTTTCTCTTCTTCTTAATTTTCAGCTGGTATGGCAAAATCCAATAGATGACAAGTCATTTTCTTGTTATTTACCGATAGGTTTGGTCTTCTGACCTGGACTGGTGTTGCCTGGTTTGCTGCGGCTGTAGAATACACCAACTGCGCCACTGCAAAGGGGTAAGACCCTGCAACGAGTATGAAACTAAACAATCTGATGGTGAGCTTCCAATGATGCTGGAGCTTTGGGGAATGTGGGGAACCCCTACATTGCTATCGCTCTGTGGTTCATTCTGGCTCGGAGTGGTAGCACCTAATAGGGCCTTATCTAAGCGTTAAATAGAAGTAAACTGTATACCTATGTTAAATTGAATTGTTAGAATTAGAACTGTTTGATTAAACTGGATAGTTTGAAATAGAAATGTTTTTCACAATTAAACTGTGTACTTGCATTTAAACTGCGTACTTATGCTACTCTTAATTGTTTGAAATAGAACTTTTTTTGACATTGAAACTTTACTTACGCTAAACTGAATTGTTTAATATAGAACTGTTTTGCCATTTAACTGTGTGTAAACAAAATATACACTTATCCTGAACTGAATTGGTTGAATCAGAGCTTTTTGACTAAACTGAATAGTTTGAAATTGAAATGTTTTTGACACTTAAACTATGTACTCAAGCTAAATTGAGTTGTTTGAAATAGAACTGTTTATTTTAAAAATGGATTTGGCATAAAGTAAAATACAAAGGTTGATATGGGATAAAAACCTAACCAACCAACTGAAATGATGATCCGTTTTGATTTCAATGAGTTTTATACATTTCCTTTTAAAGACAGATTCTTTTTGGAGCATATAAAATTTGCGAGCATTTTTGACGTCGCTTAAAGTAATTTTGTGTATGTTATGCTTATTTACCTTTTTAAAGTAGCATTTAAAAAAAGATAAGCTTTGCATTACTGTGTAAAATATTCCTAAAATCTGGTAAAAGATTTTCTGTTGTATAGTTTGGCAACTTTATCAGCATTAGGTTGTTTTTGTCATTTCAAATTATTTGTAGATGTGTTCTGTCTTTCGTGTCAGTTTTAGTTTCCTTAGCATTTCATTACGTCAATTTTAATATTGCTTTTTGTTTAGTTCGGGCTTTCTGCTTTTTGTATTCCTTTTACGCCATAAGAATTTTCGTTAGATCATTGCACGATCGTTTTTATAGTCTATCTATTTTCTTATTAACTACGTACATTATAAATGGTATGTTGAATACCTGCATTTACCTGTTTTTGACATTATCTTTATTTTGCATTTCATAATCTGTCGCTTTTAATGATTTATCTTCTCATATTTGGTTATTGGGGTCTAAGTGTGTATCTCTTCAATTAATCTTTTCTTACTGCACGTTGGGGAACTACTGCTGTTCATCTATAAGAGTGGATTCTATAGAAGAGAGAAAAAAAACAGCCATCAAAAGATAACCATTACCCACACCCAAACCACATACATAAACCGCATCGCTCTTCGCGCGGGTAAAAAGGTGGCGCGTCCTGCTGAGATTATAGCTTTGGCCTCAGTGTTCGAAAAATCAGCTACAGAGCTTAAACAACAAAAACTTCTAAAATGCAAACAAACAATACAAATAGGCCTCCTATCACAAAAACTATCCAAGTTAGACGAACCAGACATGCAGGACACTGCTGGAGAAGCAGGGACGAGCTCGTAAGAGATGTACTCCTATGGACCCCCACATATGGCCGGGCAAAAGCAGGACGACCAGCACGAAGATACATTCAACAGCTATGTGAGGATACGGAATGTAGCCCTGAAGACCTGCCAGAGGCGATGAACGATAGGGAAAAGTGGCGAGAGAGTATCAGGGATATCCATGCTAGTGGCACGACATGATGATGATGATGATGATGATGATGATGATGACTGCACGTTACAGGTACTTAAAGTTGCATTTCTTCCTGATCGCTAATTGCATAAAAATACATATAATGTTTCTTTAAACTCGTTTATGACCATTTTTTTGTCTTTTTATTTTTCATTGGTTGTTGTAAAGATCTTGTTTGGTTAGGGTTGGGATCATCCCAGTTCCGATAACACTGAGAGGATTTTGTTTCAGTTGAAAGAATGCGAAAAGAGAGATAAGTATCTCGACCTTTTTCGATCTGGTTCATCACTGACACGCTGGATAATCGATGACGAGTGTGTCATATAGAGAGGTTCTGATGAAAGATTTTAGTGCAGAGCATTCTAAATTTCAAGAACTGTATCTGTTTTGCAAACACCATCAGCATAACAAAATTCAAATATCATATTTATTATCATATATTACTCCTTTTTATCTTCTTAAACCAGGATTAGCTGGTGACCTTTCCCTTGAGTCCGTCCAGTGTCCAGGATCTCCTCAGTATTCTACCCGATCTTAGTAACACTGTAGTTCTGATAGTCTCGGCTAGTCCGCTGATTTCTAACAATTGTAATTATTTTTACTCCTTGAGAGTTTTTCACATCAGCGTAAGCTGATTGTTTTCCATTGGAGTTTGAGCGACAGCAAATCTCCTCATGTTTCCAGGAATCCTCTCAGTATTCTGTCCGATCACAATAATGATGTAGTTTGGACTGTCTCCAACCGTCCTGTTATTTCCAAGTCCGTCAATCATTGTACCAATCCTTTGGTGACGGTACCATAAGCACCATCTACAATTGGTATGATTGTCACTTTAATCTTTCACTGTTTTTCAATCCCCTGGCAAGGTCGAGATACTTATCTCTCTTTTCGCATTTTTTCAACTCAATTCTGTGCTCTGCCGGGACAGCAAAATCCACAATCCTGCAAGGTCTCTCTTTTTTCTTGATTATAATTAGGTCTGGTCGTCTGGCCGAGATTAGGTCATCCGTTCGTAACTCAAAATGCCAAAAGAATTAGTATGTTTCATTCTCCAGGACGGGAGTTTGTTCATATAATCAAACTTCATTTTTTGCCATTTTTTATTACAAGCATGTTGTATTTTTCTATGCCAAATTCCATTCTTATATCTTGACTGTATTTTTCTCATAGTTTGTATTGGGTTTTCATTTCTTTTTCGTTTTTGCAAAAAAGTTTGATGTCGTCCATGTATATAAAGGGGTTGATCTTTTTCCTGTGATTTACTGAGTTCGTAACCGGCACTGCATTTCCTATGGATGGGGTTAAGTAGCATCATGGCTATCACAAATAGTAATGGTGATGATTTATCTCCGTGGAATATGCCTATTTGGATCTTTACCTCTGTTAAGCTTTTTCTTCCTGCTCTCAATTCCATTCTCCTGGTTTCCATGGTCTTCTAGATAAACAGAACGAGTTGGTCGGGTATTTTATACATTTTGAAACAGTTTAATATCCAGCTTTCGGGGTCCATATCGGAAACCTTTTTGTAGTCAATCCTTGCTATAGCTAGAATTTTCCATCTCGTTTTACTTTGGTTGAGGATGAGTTAATGTATATATAGTAGTTCTTCTTTGCTTCTAGTTCTCTTGCGGCATCCTTTATGTTCGTCTGGGAAGATTTTGTGGTTTATCAATGATTTATACATCTCTTCCCTAATTTGTGCCATGGGTATTTTCCACATCATCGGTAGGCACGTTATGGGTCTATAGTTGGTTTGGACAGTTCCTTTGAGGGGGTCCTTTTGGATTATAGTAGTCTTCGTTTTGGTTATATATTAGGATATCTCGGTTTTCTGTATGCAGTTATTTATTTCAGTGGTAAGTCGGTCCTGTACGGAGGCGAATTTTTTTAACCAAAATCTGTGTATGCCTTCTTATCTAGGGGTTTTCCAGTTTGCTAAAGTTTTAAGTGTTGGCTTGAGCCTGTGGGGGTGTATGTTCACCTGAGGCCTTCCTTTGAGCATTGGCAACTTTGTTTCCATGTTGTTTATCCATTCAGCTTTTTTGTTATGATCTTTCTGTTCCCATATTTTACTCCAAAATCTTCTTGCCCCTCTCGCATCCGGTTATTGATATGGCTTCATCCGTGGCCCCACTAACTGTTGGTAGAATTTTTTCGTTGTTTTGGAACGTTCTGTATTTTCTATATTGTTTTGTATTGCCTCTGTATCTTTTTAGTCTGCCTTTCTACGCCAATATTTTTGGTTGGTCTCCTCAAACTTTTTATAGTTCTAGTTGCCGTGATTTTTCAGTTTCTTCCGAATATGTCTTCATGCTCTGTTTTAGTATTCTTGCTTGTTGTCGTAGTCCTTTTATTTGTGATTCAAGTCTAAGTTCCCACCCGGGTTCTGAGTTTCTGTCTCTGGTCCTCAAGGAAACCCCAATTTTTTCACATACTAATTTTACTGCTGCGTATATTAAATCATTTAACTCCGTGATGTCGTTTGTCTCCACGAATTATTATTATATTTACTCCTTTAGAATTTTTCACATCAGCGTTAGCTGATGGTCTTTCCCTGGATTTTGAGTGACAGCAAGTCTCCACAAGTCTCCAGGAATCTTCTCAGTATCTTAGCCGTTCTCAATAATGCTGTCGTTTAGATGGTCTCCACTCGTCCGCTAACTTTCAAGTCTTCTAGTCCCTTTAATAATCCTTTAGTTACTGTAACAAAAGCACCAATTGGTATAATTGTCACTTTCATGTTCCACAGTTTTTTCAATTCTCTAGCAAGGTTGAGGTACTTATCCTTCTTTTCACATTCTTTCAGTTTTAGTCTGTGGTCAGCCGGGACAGCAAAGTCGACAATTTTGCAAATTCTTCTTTTTTGTAGATTATTATAAGGTCTGGTCTTCTGGCTGAGATTAGGTGATCTATGTGTATGTCAAAGTCTCATAGGAGTTTATGCGTGTCATTTTCTAGGACAGGTGCTGGGTTGTGAATATACCATTTCTTGGTGCGGTCAAATTTAAATTTCGTGCACATTTCCCGGTGGATCACCTTGCCCACCTAGTCGTGTCTTGTCTTATACTCTTTCTGTGGTAATTTGTTGCATTTGCTTATTATGTGATTGATTGTTTCGTCTCTGTCACCACATAGTCAACATTTGCTATTTTTTCGAGCTTTTCCCATCAGTGTTAACTGGTTGTATTTCACCTAAGTTCGAATGACAGCAAGTTTCCTCTGATTTTCAGAACTTTTCACAGTACTTTGGCCGAGTTCAGCAATGTCTGAATGGTTTTGCTTCTTCCATTGATTTTTTCCCACCATTTCCTTCTCTAAGGCTTTGGAGACTGTTGTCTTGTTGATGATATCATTATTGTTGTTTTTGTTGTTTGTATTTTCTGCTGGTGTTGTGTTGACTTAAGCACTTTTAGTTTTATTGAATTCGCTTTTAGGTAATTCTTGGTAAACTTGTAAATCAGAATGGTGACTAGTTATTTTTATTTTCTGACGACTAATTTACAGAGAGGCGGCGCAGTGGTCAAGGGACATTATAACTTTCGATAACCTTTGTCCTTGATAATATGATTTAGCCAACTGATTCGATCTATTCTACTGAGCTTAAAATGACGTTAGGCTAAATCTATGACGCCTACAGCCTTAAGCAACTCAACTATCTCATTGAGTCTGTCTGCTCACCGTACCCCAAGCAGTTAGAGTTAACTGTCTTATTATATTAAATAGAATTTACGAACAAAGGCAAAATTTATATCTCTTTTACTCCCGTGATAACTTTTCCTTCTTCGTTTCTTTGTTTCCTTTTCCTTCTCTCTCCGATACAATCAACCCTAAGTACATTTGCCTACTTATCTCTTAGAACTATTAATTGGGTTCAATTTTTTTTCTTAATAATGTAAAATTTATGTGTTCGATCCTAAGTGAAAGTCAAGTATACAAATTCTGATTTTCAAGAATTACTTTATATTAATAGAAAAGAGATACCCTCCAGTGATTTTTGCTTTGCGCTTTACCCGCATACAAACATCCATGCACACTTATCCTGCACTATAAAACGACCTTGATCACCTCTAAAGTTTCACGCAGGATGTGATCTTCAGGCAATATATATTTTTCCCCAAATGTATGTTGATAAAGTGTTTTTACAGAGATGCTAAGTTTAACGATTTAATAATCTAAGGGATTTTTTGGAAGGTGTTTAGATAACATCGATGTAGTCCATACCTAAATCAATCTAGACACTTGGGAAATGTATGAAAACCGTTATTCTTCCAGGTATGGGTTAACTAATAACAGTGGCTTTCTTCTACGAGGATGGCTTTGACATTAAGTAATCAACCAAGTTTGAATGCCATTATAGAAATAAATCAAATAAAACCAATAATTTATTCTAGGTCAATTCGTGTCTCGGTAAGACGATTTTGTTGGCACAGCAGTTGTCTTCAGTTTCATAGAGAGTTACAAATATTTGAGCTGTAACAAATATATTTTTTTCACTTAATTTGTTGTTATGCAGCAGGGGCCACAAAGGTGGTCGAATGAAATTTGAGGAGTTGAACATTTTATGACTTGGTCTCACTGATAAAAAAGATCACATTCGTCACCAAAGCACACTTGTTGGATAAAACAAGATGTTTTTAAGTAGGTCTAATGAAGAGAAATATGTGAGGTATTTTTGTCCATTCCATAAAGTTAAGATTCATTCCTTTACAAATTGTCTCCCATCTCCAACGGAGGTGGCGGATTGCTTAGGACCCAACATCCACGTATTTTTCCTTTGACGTCGAAAATGTAAATTTAATTTACCCATGATTTAGTGGCCAGCCACTGAGACTTATTCTACTTTTAAATTTTCATTTCTCATGGCCAGAGATTGAATCTTGACCTTACAGCTATCAATCGCGCCAGTGTGAATGTTCATCACATATGTCATATTACAGTGGTTGCATTGAAACTGTTGTTAATATATTTTCAAAGATCAAGGAAACAATAATCACAATGAATAGTATTTTTAATAGTCACAATGAACACTATTTTTAACTTATTATCAATAGGAATAACCAAAACAAACAAACATAGTTTTTTAGCAGCTGTGATATTATACTTATTTATTCTAAACTTCATTATAAAACAATCAAAATTACTTGTCTAATTCGTTTATCTATACTTCATTAAACCTCGGTCAACATATGATACTCTTAGAGCACAAAATTTTAAATAATTCATTATTTAATGATTTATCACACCGGACATATTCTTATTAATTACTACAAACGTTTTTCAGAATAATGGGTTTGTTCTTGGTTTTATTACTAGAAATAGAAAAGTAGGTAAATAATTGAATATCCATAAATTTAATAGTTACTGGTGTGCTAAAAACCTGAAAAAAGAATTCATTTGATACTGCTCCTTGCAGAAGCTGCATTTTATCTCTTGTTCTGAAGCGATTTTTAATCATATGGCATATCGTTTTTCTCATCCCTTCTTTTATATATATATATATATATATATATATATATATATATATATATATATATATATATATATATACATGGTGTTTGGCGTTACCTTTTTATTTTCCCTGAAATATCTTGTAGCACCTTACAGTACGGAGTAAATGTCTTTGAACAGTATCAAACTTTTTAAAGGTGTATAATATGATAAAAATTGCCTAAAGCCTTGTACTGCTGATGAACATGTATTAGTCTACTTTATTCCCTTCTCTGTCTGGCAGAGTGAGTGTATATATATACTTGTGAGTGTATATTTGTGCGTTTGTCTGAGTGTAAATATAAACCGTAGATAACTGAGTATAAGTCGATTGTCAGTATAAGACGAGATTATTTTACTCACGAAAATCATAGTAAATTGGATAACTGTAATATTAGTGGGGTCCATGAATATAATTGCGATCTGATGGATGATATGTTTTGTAATGTCCTAAAATGAATTTTGCATCTTATTTTCAGATATTGTGTTGAGGATGTTTTTGCCTTAGTTTCTTTTTTTATTTCTTTTAAATAATCATTTCCTTTTGTTTCATAATTATTTAAAAAAACGTTCTTTCTAAAACAATTTGTTACAAAGTATCAGTTTAAAATATATATATATATATATATCAATAAAATTATTGCGTTGGAACAAAAATTTATTTTCTTTTATTTCTAAGAAAGCAAAAAGCAAAATACAGTTCTTTAAATGTTAAATTTTATTTATTTATTGCAAGTATTTATTGAAAATAAAAGTTCATACAAAGATTCCTATAAATCATTTGACTGAGAAAAATAAAACTTGGCAACTATGATAACTACCCGCCCTGTCAGCTGTAGAATACGCCGAATGCACCTCTGCAGAGGGGTACCCCCCCAACTAACGAGGCCCCCTGTTGGCTGTGGGTGGCCACCTGTAAGGCACTAATACGGAACCCTGGTGGTTGAGCAGTTGTTGATCCGGCAACAGAGTGGTCAATGAATTGCAACATACAACTTTTGTCATTACTTGGTCGGACGGACGGACGGCTGGATTGGCCCGATCCGATCAATCGTCTGGTCCCCTCATGCTCTGACACACACATTTTCTCTCCCGAACGTATCATCCAATCTGCTCTTGCTGAGCAATGCCCAACCCTTTATCTTATCGGCGCAAGAAGGCGGGGGCTATGGGTCAATTGTGTTGAAAGGACAGGTCTATTTAACCCTTTTAGATTAAGTTATAAAATCCAGAATATGGCAGAGATCGAAATCTTGCTCTTAATATGAGTATACTGGTATTGTATTCTGGTTTCGGGCAAGGCGAATGGGTTTCCCCCTTGGTTCTTTCCCTTCTCAAGTTGGACTCCATAATGGGTGGTGGAGCATAGGACCAGTGAAAAATAAATAACAGATATCGCTTTTTTCTCAACCAAAAAAATCAAACGTAATTTAAACGAATCGGTTTCTTCAGATAAAGAAACAGGAGCACCTCCTCATTCATAATCACTGAATCTAACAGTGCTCCGATAACTAATTTATCAGACTTTATAATTGAAAAAATAATATCAACAAACATAACGCCCATTATTGTCAAAAAATTTAACAAACAAAACACTGCTTGTCGAGGTAGAAAAGAGAAAACACGCTGATTTTGTACTGAAATTATCAAAGTTTCACAACATCAGTGTCAAAACTTACCATCAGAAATCCCGGAACGTAAGTAAGGGGTTTGTAAGAAGTAAAGAACTCTCGAAGAAATAAAAAGAGATTAAAAAAAGCAAGGTGCGACTGAAGTGAAAAGAGTATCAACTAAAAAAGAAGGGAAAACAATAGAGACGAATACATATATTCTGGATTTTAACACACCCAAAATACCCAAAGAAATAAAAGTTGGCTATACAATAGAGAGGGTCAAGCAATACATACTCAACACATTACGATGTTACAAATGCCAAAAATACGGCCACCATAAAGATAATTGTAGAGGGCGTGAAGTTGTCAAGAAATGTGGTAAACAAAATCCAGACCACCACAATAATGACAATTCCCATATAAATGTGCCAATTGTGGCAGCGATCATCCGGTGTACGTAAGATCTTGTAAGAGTTGGTGGCCACAGAAGGAAGTAATAACAGTAAAACACCAGAATAATATTCCTTAATATGAAGCCCGTAAATAAGTAGTAGGCTCGAAGACCACTACATATTCCCAAACAGTTTAGCGTAACAAATGTCCATACAAGTATGAAACGATTGTTAAAACTTTAATTATGACAGGTTCATCAATAAAATCAAAGCTTCGCTTGATACCACCAGAGCTGCAGATACATCAACTACATTAGTGGATCTTGCTGAAAACAAAGAAGAATCATCCGCCCAAACACATACCCGATTAGGAAAAACTGGTACTGAGGAAAAAAACGGCTATAATACCAACCACACGAGCGATAAAACACCCTGTAACAAAATATCCGACTAAAATTAGATCAAAAAACAAAAGATCACCAATGGTACCTCCCGTTTCGACAGACTCCTCTCCCCCAAAACACTTAAAAACAAACAAAAACCTACACCAAAACCAAAAGTACAAGAAACAGAATATACAGAAACAATGGATAAATTCAGACTATTAGAAAAGATGGAAACAGAGAGCATCCCCGAATTAACTAACCCTAAAACCCAAAAGAATAAACCAACAGCCCGGAGCAAAGGACTAATAATGAACCACCAAATAACTCTGTGGAACTGTCCGGATTAAATACAATAACAATGTCTAATAAAATATTACGATGGTACTGTAGAGGAATTAGAGCTAATTTAGAAGAACTGCTGCTAGTCCTAAATAAATATAAGCCTAAATTAGCATGTCTTCAAGAAACATTCCTCAAAGCTAAGAACCTGTTGAACATAAAACACTTTCACTCATACAATCCCATTAACAAAGATGGACGCATAGCTTCTGTAGGTGTTTCTATTCTTGTTAGGAAGGACATACCCCAATAGCAAATCAATATCGACAGTGACGGCAAAATTATTAAAATCCCAAAACGGGAATTTATTTTTCGCACGTGAGAAGACGGTGCGGTCTGGCACTTGATCCCACGTAGAATAAGTCATTGTTCAGAGTCCTTTCTCGGGCATATAGGAACTGGAATATTATGTGGAGGTTAATTTGGGGCTAGACTGACCGCCGCTGGCAAGGGGTTTCCAAATTTCACATCACACACACCAGGCCACTAGCTCTTCCTACCCCTAGGATAAAGGGAGATATGAGCTTCTAGGTTTTGATATAATAATATTAACTACAGTAGTCGACAACTTTGGTTCCCCGTATAATATTTTTAAGGAAAGACTAGGACAATTTAGGCGAGAATAACATAAGGCGAAAGAAGCTGAAAACAAACATGATAAAGACAACTTGACAGTATACAACACAATCAACAAACTTCAACACGTGGGGACATTAGAATATAACAATCTTTTTAATACACACGCGGACGCACATATTCAACGCGTCGGCTATATTATCAGCGGATAATACGTAACTATAAATGTCTTTCTTCCTTTTTTTCTGTCTTCTTTTCTTTCGCCCATCTTTAAATTGAGAGAGAGAGAGAGAGAGAGAGTAATTGTAATGATTAAGAAGGGTGTAGGAAGGAACAGTCTAAATGTTTACTTATCTTTTGATGGATTCCTTCGGAGAGTATTTTCTCTTTTACGGGCTGGCGGATATATATATATATATATATATATATATATATATATATATATATATATATATAGCTCTGGCTTGAAGGCATAGGTTCTTCTTGTCCGAGATTCTTTCTGCATTATTCACTCGGGGTCTTGGCCACAGTGTTCACTCCTATCTACTCATCGCGACATCCGTTCCAAAACTGATATTCTCTATCCCTATTTCCGCTGACGGAAGAAGGTGCCACTTCCGCTTTAGGGTTCTGGCCAATTATTTAGCCTTTTTTCTTCCTTTCCCTGGCGGTTCGTTAGGACTACTATCTCTTTCACCCGGTCACAGAGTGCAAACATCTGTTGGCCTTCATACTGACCTGGATTCGTTACTTCGGCCGCGAGGAATTGACCTACAATTCTTTCTTCCTTTAACGGCCGGCCGAAGTCGACCTACATTCTTTATTCCTTATTTTAACGGTCAGTCCCTGGCGGCCTGCTAATTCAAACATGGAAGGGTAGTAGAAATTCCCTATTTCTCTCCTGTCAGTGGTAGATCACGTGACACTGTCAAAACTACACTTCACAAACCAGTAAATATCTGCTCCATTTATATTTCTCCTCATGATTCCATAAACGATAAAAAATACTTGATAAACTAATAGAGCAAATTCCTAAACTCCACGTATTACTAGGTGACCTTAACAGTCACAATAATATATGGGGGTGCCTGAAAACCAACAAAAAGGGCACTGATCTGGAGAAGGTAATCAACTGCAACAATCTCTGTATCTTAAATAACAAATCTCCAACTTATCTCAATCCATATACCGGCTCCTACTCAGCTATCGACATCACTCTATCTGATCCTTCAAGCTACATAGATTACACATGACAGGTTCATGACGATCTTTGTGGTAGTGAACACTTCCCCTTGATACTGGAAATAACACAACCAATCCATGACAACAACAAACCTTCCTGCTGGAAAACAAATAAGGCTGATTGGCAACACTTTAGAACCTTATGCAATAGAAGACTGGTTCAAGACCCAAAAAGCACAGTTCTAATAAAAAATTTCACTGAAACATTAATTGCAATAACAAATGAAACTATACCAAAAACCTGACCCTCAAACAGACGCAATACACCCTGGTTTAACAATAAGTGTAAAATAGCAATCAGACAACGAAATGCTGCCCTCCGTAAATTCAATAAAGAACCCTAAACAAGCAATCTAAACTAATTTAAACTGCTCAAGTCAAACGCAAGGAAAACTTAAACAAGCTTAAAACATCAGTTGTCAAAATTATGTAAATAAATTTAATTTGTCCACGAAAACAAACACAGTCTATAAAATGATCCACAAAATTTCTGGCAAAAACCAGCCTACTCCACTCAAACACCTCATTAAAAATAATACTCAAGTTACCAATATAAACGATATAGCCAACACACTAGCTGAAACCTCAGCAAATTCCTCCTCTACAAACCCCATCACAGAATTTCCCAAATGCAAAGACAAGAAAGAAAAACAAAAGCTTCATTTAAAATCGGGCAACGCTGAAAGTTACAACAAACTCTTTTCATTATCTGAACTAAAAAAAACCCATCCAAAAATTCCTCAATACTGCAGTAGGCCTACAAAAAATTCTCCGACAATTACCTTCAAAATATTTAGAATACCTACTTACTGCATTAGACGACATTTGAAAAAATAGCAAACTCCCCAAATTATGGAAACTGGGTAAGACCATCGAACAAATGGGCAATAAAAGGCTAGTTTGGTTTATAATTATTTTACCAACTTCCAATGCGGCTTTAGGAATCGAAGATCAACAATGGATCATGTGGTCAGATTAGAAACCTCCATACTAGAGGCAATTATGTAAAAACATCTTTGACCTAGAAAAGGCACACAAAACTACTTGGAGGTATGGTATCATGAATGACCTAAAGATATGGGATTGAAAGGCAGAATTCCAAACTTTATCAAAGTTTTTCTTTTGAACAGTAAATTTTGAGTCTGTATTAGTTCAAACATCCATAATGAAGATGAGGGACTCCTTCAGTGGAGTATACTGTCAGTAACCCTCTTCAACATAAAAATCAATTGCATCACGAATTGCCTGAATCCTGGAGTTGATAAGTTCGTTGATGACTTCTGCATCAGTTCTACATCCTAATATATAAATACAGTAGAACATCAACTACAACAGAGTATTAGTAAAATTTAAAAAATGGGCTATGATAAACGGATTTAAAACGGCTTAATGTGCCAAAGCCATGCAGAATCGCTTTTACTTGGATGTTGCATTCTTTATTATTTATAATATTAAGGTTCCTAAACCCAAATTACTAGCGTCCCTTGCAATAATACCCTTTTTTGGACTGTTATACTGTTATATAATTGCGGAGGGATTTTTTTTATATTATCAATTTTTCATTTTATATATCTTGCCTTTCAGTTTAGTTAGGCTGAGAACCTTTTGGCTTAGTGCATGGGTTAGTTAGGTGCACACATTGAGTGCACGTGTTCACGCGCGTGCGGACCGGATGTGACAATCACAGATGTCACAATAAAAACCTCAGATAGAAATGGGACAGTGTACAAGACCAGTTGGGGTCTACGAAATGTGCTGCCCGTGGTGGGGTCGGATGAAAAAGATAGCATAGAAAGAAATCGTGTTTCTCTCTCCTCGTGTCGAAAAAACCTTATACTCAAAAAGGTAATAAAAAGTTTTGTATCTGAACCAATTTTGAGTGTTTTCAGATCCCTATATGTTTATGAACATTTGTAAACGTTTTCCGTATCCGTATGAATATTTCAATTCCACGCATTCGTATCATTATTGTCTATTTTGGTCAATACCCCTTTTTGTTTTAAGAGATCTAACTCTTTGATAATGGAGGCTTCAGCCGAAAAAGTTACTTTTATTTTCGCCCAAAAAATAAGCGGCACATTCTCTTTAATTTTAAATGTCGCTTGAGTTTTGGAGCGCCTCCCAAAACCTTCAGAAAAAAAAAAAATTCAGGAAATTTTATCAATTATTCCGTTTTAAATTCTTCTACGCTGTAAGAATAAACGCTGACATTAGAGCAGAACAAAATAATTGGTTGATTCAAAATGTCGAATGACGCAATCCAATCCATATCGAATATGTGTTTGATTCATAATGAATCCTTTGAATTTTAACGTCTTTCCCATAAATGTTATATTTTGAATAACATTCACCAACAAATTTAAGTTCATTTCCTGTAATGCCATGTGCAATTTTTACCATCTTTAATAGAGACCGTTGGCCAATTTTCTTCCTAGTTTGTTCATTTATCAATGTCACATCTGAACGAGTATTCGGTAGAAACTTAACCGCTTTATTGTTCATCGGTACTTTCTCAATTTTTAAAAAATTTTTATTTCTGTGCTTTTCCGTTATAGTTGACTTAAATGTGTTTCTTTTTTTTATTTCTGCCCCGATTTTATTTTTTGGCTATAACCAATGCATATGCTTGTGACCTTTGTGGCCACAATTAAAGCATTCTCTCTTTCTATTCGTTACAATAATGAATCTGTCCACAGCCATATCAAGTATTTATTTTACGAGCAATTCCTTCTTTATGCTCTTTTTTAACTGCAAGTATTGTTGACATGTCACGTTCTTCAATCCTCACCGTCTGCTGTCGAAGATTTTAAATTCGTTCGTATTCTTTTGCGACCATTTGCAGACTGATTCATAACACCGAAAATACACCACGAAAGTTACCTCCTTCTCAGTACTGTACATAAATTCGCCGACTGAATTTATTACAGAGTCCTGCGAAAAAGAATTTGCATCGCCTTACTCTTTTTCCAATTCGAATATTTCGAAAAAAAAAATTCCAACTCTTCGTTTTGTTTTTCACAACGTTTTTGGTCCGAACGGTGCTGCTCTTTCAAAATTTCGTTCTGGATTCTTATAAATTCCATCATTGCTTCTTTAAAATCCTCAATGTTTCTTTTCTGAGACGGAATTCAACTGACCCAATAATTTACTACTATTTTACTTTTCAAATAATAATTACTGAATAATTACAGTTCTAACTTTTTTTAAACAATGTCCACCTTTTATGCAGACTTGCAATTACTGCGTTTTTGAGTCATCTCACAAGGTGATATTGCTGAAAATTTTCTAACATTAGAGTCCTTCTTGCCAGATATTGGACGTGCTTAAAATCTGAATCTTCGTCACCTGTTGATGCGTCGTGAAATATGTACGGTTGACATATATAAAATAAGAAATATCTCATTTCAGAGAAAATATGGTATGCCGACGAATGAAAATAACCTTATTCGTATAACAGAAATTCTAAAGCGAGCACCGCTATCAATAATTCTCTGATCCGTCTATCATGCGGAGTTGGGCGCCAGTTTCTCCACAACAGTCTAGTTTTGTTTTGTGGCATATACATAAGTAAAGTAAAGTTGGCGACGTTAGTCAGGAGTGACCCGAAGATTCCCTTTTCAATAACTATAACACCGAGGTGTAGGGGAGGCGCCAATCCATTCTCTGGATTGATCCACTTTACCTTTGATCCTTACCTATTAATGCTGAGTGTTAAGCAAGGAGGCATAAAGTACCATTTTTGAGTGTTTGGTATGACTTGGCCTGGGATTGAAACCCGGTCTCTCGGATAATTGACGAAAGGCTCTGCTCATTAAGCCAATGGCATATAAATACTTTTTTTAATGCCAAATCATCTCTCTCTCTCTCTCTCTTCCTCTCTCTCTCTCTCTCTCTCTCTCTCTCTCTCTCAGGATATATATATACCCATAGCTGAAAGGAGAATAGGTGGATGCATATCTTTTCCAAGTTTATTAGCGGCATGAAATATGTATACAGCCTTGTTAGGGTTTGAAATCGGGCCACTTTGTTAATTTTCTACAAAGTGGGTCATTACACAACACCTACACTGACAGACATACAAACAGACCTTGCACTAATAATACATCTAAAATTATATATACCCGTAACAGAGAATTTATGGATAAATCAAAAAGAAAAATATGAGGACTAAAATAGATATTTTACCGGTCGAAACAAATAAGAATGCTCCATGGTGGGGTCGTATATCTCCGAAAATAAGGTATATCGTGCTAGCATTTGCACCATGGAAAATAGTAACGAAGAGAAGGTATGCATTTGAATCTCCGCGGGAAATTGGAAACAGGGATTCTATAATTATAGAAATTCCTTTAAAAATCACTTACTTAGAAACCAATCAGCCCTATTGAGATGGTTTTGGAGTTGAAAAGAAGGTGGACTAAGTCCATAAATAAAGTGGACATTTATCAAAAATCTTTTACGGTGGAAAGCTTCAACAGTGGATGCACTGTTTGCTCGGAGGAAAACATCATTATTATTAGATACAAAGTCACAAGCTAGTAATTAAATAAACGAAATGAACCGATTTTCAAATGCCGACATACAAATAGGTTTAAACGAATATGATAAAGGTCAGGAATGAAAAAATAGAAAGGACTAATTGGACAATAAAGGTTATGATATCCAAAAGGGTGAATGAAGGTAAAGATATCAACTTTTTACGAGGATACAGGTTGAAATAGTGTAACGACATAAGGGCATAATAATGATAATAATATTATTAAATGATAATGATTATGGCGATAATATTCATATGAATTAAATTGGCCGAAGAGCATAGTATTTTATTTAATGAAAATATCTCTAAGTTGTGAATTACTAATAGATTAAAATCTGATCTAATACAAGTTTAATCGGCAGTAGTTGGAGGTAAATTTCAAAATATAGATATAACAATACACAAATTAAGGAGATAATAAAGTAACTAGTGATCTAGAAAGGATAAATGACCCTTAAACTAATCATCTTAATAAAATATATGTTCGGAATTAGGAATATACTACTTCATGCGTCTCTAAATAAGATATAAAAGAAAGAATAGATAGATAATTCTTGAAATAGAACTGGACAATTACGTAAAGTGATAATAGCAGCTAGCGGAATAAACACGTTAAAAAAAAAAAATTAAAAAAACAGGAAATACGAATTGAAATCCAAAACATTGGAATGCCCGCAAGGTCTAAAGCAGTTCTCTTTGATCTTCTACCTCCACTGAAAGGTTTACTTTTCGTTTTTTCTTAAATAAGTAATGTTTATGAATTTCTCTTTTCATTTTGTTAACACGCTCTGAGGAGGCAGGTCGGTCTCAGCGGCCCGTCGAAATAAATTTATAATATCATAATGAGAGGCTGCTGGACATTATTTCCAATTTATAATACACACACACACACACACACACACACACACACACACACACATATATATATATATATATATGTATATCATATAAAAACTTCAACTTAAGAACATCCGGCAGCACAACTCAGTCTACGTGCAGACACAAGAATAAAATTCAACAATAATATCAGAAATATTAGGAAAAGAAACGATAATGAAAAGAAAAATAAAAGAAAAAACTGCGTTTTATTGAAGAATGTAAGGAACTCTGGATACGTTCAGAAAGAGGAGCAGCTAATACCAACAGGGATTGTTTACATATATACGTTCATTTGTAACTGAAATTTAAAAAAATCTCTCTCTTTTTGCTTTAAATGTGTTTTAAAATTAGCCTCCAACATTTAAAAAACAATTCATTTTGATATTCTCAGATGACCTTATATATATATATATATATATATATCAGAATGTTGCTTGCAATATTGAACAAGTCCTGGCGGCAACACCCCAAAAGGCACCAACTCTACGGCCACATGCCTCCCATCACGAGAACTATCCAAATTACACGAACCAGATATGCAGGACTCTGCTGGAGCAGGGACGAGCTCATAAGTGATGTACTCCGATGGACCACCACTTATGGCAAAAGCAGGACGACCAGCTCGAACATACATACGGCAGCTATGTGAGGATACGGGATGTAGTCTTGAAGACCTGCCGGAGGCGATGAACGATAGGGAGAAGTGGCGAGAAGGGTCAGGGATATCCGTGCTAACGGCACGACATGATGATGATAAGGATATATATATACTGTTTGCAATAATAGTTTTTAAGTACACTGATTTAATTTAAATCTAACGATGCATAACTTCTAAGTCCATTTTATGCATTATTTTATTTTTACAATAGAAAAAAATAGCTTTTAAAATATGATCATACTATATCTCCGAAGCATGCTTAAGAAAAAAAAACAGCAGCAAATACAAAAACAACAACAACAACAACAACAACAAAAACTCGGTCAGCAGAAGGAACAACTATAAGAATTATTATAGTCGAGTGATACCCACCCCACCAAAAATTTACCATATGGAAAATTTTCCAATCCCAATGGACCACATCGTGAAAATCAAAAAAAGTGGAAAAAGAGACAGGTATTTAGACTTAGCAAGAGAACTAAGAAAGCTTTGAAACATGAGACTGACTGTGATACCAGTTTTGATTAGTATACTTGGAACGGTCCCCAACGTATGAAAAAGAAAACTCAATGAGTTGGAAATGAGAGGACAAATCGAGACATCAAGATGAGAGTAATTTGATGTTGGTTAGAATAGTGAGAAGAGTCCTGGAGATTTAAGAAAAGTTGCTATCACTCAGACTCCAGTGAAATGCCACCAACTAACGTTGGTGTGGAAAACTCATATGGAGTGAAAAAAAATACGTTCTAACTTTTTTGGCACAAGGATGCCATGGCTTTTATCTACATTCTTTGCAGATTTTCATAATCAAAAAGGATTTGGCGACTAATGTGTGTGGTATTAAATAAAAAATGAATCACATTTTTTTCTCTTTTCAACCGAGTAACCAAAATAAGAAAGAATTATATATTCTTTTCTTTCAAAGTGAAAATATCGGAAAAGACTTCGGCTTTTCATAAAAAAAAGGCAATAAAGTAAACGGAATAAAGATCTACTTAGTTTTATAAACCTAGGTGACACTTTAACTGCATTGCCGTATGCATATATCTATTTATTTACCTTCCTTTTATTCATGGAGTCTTCAATATATTTTAAAATAGAAAATGTACTAAATGTCTGTCTGCATATATATATATATATATATATATATATATATATATATTGGACCACACACACACGTATGTATATATATATATATATATATATATATGTGTGTGTGTGTGTGTGTGTGTGTGGTCCATAAATGAGTACACCACTAGCCCTTCATATATGAAGTTATTTTTCTTCAATAGCAAATATACCAATATTTCAATATTTCGAGATGAGGATTGGACAATCAAAGCGGTTATTATTACATTCTATTCCAAATCTACAGCATTGAAAGAAAATATGAATATGTATTTGTTAATGATTATTAAATGTTATATATGTATGCAACTTTATATTTGGTTACTGAGATTTTGCATTTTTATAGTTGCTCACACACACACAGACACACACACGCATGTACACACATATACACATACACACAAATGTACAACGAAAATGGATATTTAGTATTATTTATTACCAAACGCAACTGATTTGGAACAATGTAACTTAAAAGAAAATTACACTGATATATGCACCTAAGGATTATACTTACTTACGGGTTGTTTGCAACCTTCTCATATTATTCATTTCAATATTTCAGTGGCGTAGAGTTTGGCAATGAGTAGTTACTAATAGTATAAGTTTTGATTGTATAATATTCCCCAAGAAATAAAAACCGCTTTTGATATGTGCAGGGGGCGGATTCTCAAGCCAATGCCCCTTAATTCTGACCTTATGTCCTACAATGATGAAGTTAATAAATACCCCCGCGCCTAGCAGAATAAAGTGGTTTGCATCCTGGGTATGAAAACCATTGGTAGAAATTGAATTGAATCGAATGTTTTATACTAATATTACTATATATTGTTGTATTTTTTTCCACGAGGAATAATTAGATATGATCTTTAAGTTAGAATAAAATTAATCTTTTTAGTTGGGGATAAACATTTTTGAGGGCGATACCACACATATACACACACATACTCTTTCCGCCACACACACACACACACACACACACACACACACACACACACACACACACACACACACACACACACATATATATATATATATATATATATATATATAATTCCGTTTTCAAAAGTAATACATCACTTTTAAAAGCAGCTTATATATATATATATATATATATATAAAGAGAGAAAGAGAGAGAGAGAGAATGAGATAGAGAGACAGAAAGAAAGATAGAGACAGACAGATTATGTATTAATATGTTCTCCAAAAATGTATATATATATATAGACATATGAGCATGCGGTCAGCACACAATTACTCTTATATATGGTTACATAGAAATATTGATAGATTGATAGAAAGAGAATACGCGTATTCATATATACAGAGTCACTGTTATTTTATTCGCAAAATGTTTTTTTATAACTCTTGTTATCAATTACGTACTTTGCGTCTAAAGCAAAAGTTCTAATCAAAAAGTTACTCATCGCCTAGAAACGCTGCGTAACACGGTAGAGTTCATCACCATTAACTGCGGTTCCATTGTCCGATATATTTTAAAGAAGTGAACCTGTCGGCTTGACAGATTCGCACAAATTGTTCAAGCAGAAAATTTTATTTGCTCAACGTCAAGCCAAGTTTGAGTGGCATCACCGGCGATCAATTACCGAGAGAAGAAGATTTAATTAATTAACTCTAATGTTTATAGGAGAATCATCGATCAGACAATGTCAAGAGAGTCGAGATCGGATATCAACTTGTTTAAATCGTTACGACAATAGAGAACACAAACTGTGTTGAGAGCTCAAAGTCAGACTTTGGCCGGAGGTACTAAAGATAGGTGCACACATACTTGCCCTTATGAGTGATGTATCGTGTTTCTGATATTAGACAAACGGTTTTTTGTGGCATTATAAGGAAATTCTAACTGGGTGCGAATTGTCAGGGTTCAAAATCACATCTGTAACTAGATACTTCGTAACCGTTCTTGTTTGAAGTCAGCATTTAAAGTGTCACACGATGCGGAACTAAGGGTAGGGTTTTCTGTTCAACAATATATATATATATATATATATATATATATATATATATTGCCCAGTCTGCTGTGGCTGTAGAATTAGAATACACCGACTACATATCTGCAGAGGGGTAAGAACCCCGACGAGTATCCTGACTAAACAGTTTGATGGTAAGGTTCCTGTAATGTTGGAGCGTTGAACAATGCGGAGTACTCCTTCATTTCCAGCGCTCTCAGATCCACTCTAGCCCGGGGTGGTACCACCTGATAGGGTTCTATTTATTGCTCAAATAGAACTAAACTGTATAATTATGCTAAACTGAATTGCTTGAAATAGAATCGTTTTGATATGTTAACTGTGTACTTCATGTAAACCACATACGTATGGTAAATTTAAATGTTCGAAATAAAACTCTCTTGACATTTAAACTGCATACTCATACTAAACTGACTTGTTTGAAATTGAACTGCTCTTGTATGCTAAATCGAACTGTTTGAAATAGATCTGTTTTGACACTGAAAATTTGTGTAAACAAAAAATATACTCATACACTGAATTGTTTGGAATAGAAATGTTTGTTTAAACTGAATAGCTTGACAATTAAACTATGTACGTATGCTAAACTGAATTGTTTAAATACATCTATTTATTTACATAAAATGGATATGGCATTAAATACCCAACAAATGTCGATATATCACAAAACTCAAAGGCAGGGTAATATGGTATATCAGATTGAGTTCTTTAGCTTTGTTATGCCAACCGATCTCGAAGGGAAACTTTGAATTCAAAATCTATTAAACTCTACATAAAAAATAGATTTGTTTCGCATCTTACTCATGCAGAGGTGTTGGTATTAGTAGATACACACGCCCACACGCACGCGTGAACAGTCACACACACACACACACACACACACACACACACACACACACACACACATATATATATATATATATATATATAAAGACAACATTTTCTATTTTAAACATTCTAAAATGCCTTTAACACTTCTCTTGTCAATTACTTTTACGTCTTATAAGATTCTTTTCTTCCGTAAAATCTACAATTTCTTCTTCCTAATACACTTAATATAAAAGTATATGAATCGTCATTGTGAAAGTCACTTCTTTATTCGTACAACCAGTTTGGACTGAAAGTACTAGGGAAACATATGGCGCCTTTTTAATTTAATTTCGTCAACAAGTCAAACTAATCCTTCAAAGACTTGTGCGGATCAAGGATAGAATTAGCATACACAAAGAGTCTGAGCAATATCACAATATTTACCATGTATACAAAAGGACAATAAAAAAAAACGAATAATTGCAATGGGCATATGCGCAACGCATAATTATCTGAATGTCAATACATGGTTACACGTGTCCAATACGAACTCACTTGATGATCAGTCACGTAAAATTCAAAGTCATAAGATTTTTCTCCTTTTTATCATTATATATATATATATATATATATATATATATATATATATATATATATATGTATAACCGCTTAATAATAATTTTACCCAAATATTTTTTAGATTAAGATTTGTCTTTCTTTCCGAAACATATGATTATATCTATCAAAATATTAAGCGAAAAACTATTATAGGGTATTTTTAACTGAAATTTTTTACCTTCCACTTGCAAAGAACGTCGGCATTTGATTTTATTTTAGTGGGTAGTCGTCTTTTTTCTTCTTTGATTTTAAGTTCTTTTCACCAAAACTTCATCATCATCTGCATAAAGACATAAGGGCACCAGATGTACGTTTGGCTCTCTCTCCCTCTCTCTCTCTCTCTCTCTCTCTCTCGCCATCAGTCATTAGCAGTCGTCGGTTTTAATAGGTCCTCTAGATAGCATCCAGTGTCTGCACAGAACTGATTGCGGTAGATTTTGGTGATCAGCTACAACTGGTGTATCTGTGTGTAGTAATATATTGAAAAACGTCGTTTATGTGTTCGTATTTACTTCCCCAGCAAAGCCCATCATGTCTTGTTTGTCGTAATACATTCCACTGACAAGTATCCGTATTCTGGTTTATTTTCGATAGTGTCAATTTGGTTATAAACAAGTACTAGCCTTCGTTCACATAAAAAGAATGCTCCTTGGGCTTAATTAATCTCATGATATCTTACGGATATTATGCCACCACACACACACACACACACACACACATATATATATGTGTGTGTATGTGTGTGTGTGTGTGTGTGTTTCTGTGTGTGTGTGTGTGTGTGTTGATTTTTTGTGTGTTTAAGAGTATGTATGTGTCTCTGTATATGTGTCTGTGTCAAAGCCAAAGAATATATATATATATATATATATAAGTACGTATGTTGAGTGTATGTATAGATATATAAATATATATGACTTTTCAGACATTTGATGAACTTAAAAATATGTAGTTATAGACATTACCTTGAGCAAACTGAACGTCAAGTTAAAGCATTTTTTAATGCAGCTAAAATTTTTTCTTTTTCATTTCCTTTCTTCTTTTTTTGGTTTATTCACTGAAATTTATTTGAGGGAAATTTTTCCGGATATAAAATTGACATTGCCTTTCAACTCGTACTTATTAATGATATACTGTCATGGACAAAAAATCACGAGTGCAGCATAAATCAATATTTCTAATTCTTCTGTATACATGTCTATTGTTATTTGTGCATTGTTTCTATGTAAGATTGCAGTCAAAGTATACACACACATTGAAACTCATGGAATATGAACAGCTTAAAAGTTATTTGCCTGAAGACAATGAACAGTAAATACAATTTTTGCAGAACATATTTATACACCCACATATATATATATATATATATATTTATATATTTATATATATATATATATAAGGTATCTTCAAAAGTAATACACAGTTTCGAAACTTTGTTCAAAATAAAACTACTTAATGAAATGACTCTTTAGATGAAGAGTTCTGTAGAGAAACACTTGAAGCTTATAATTATCGGAGGTAAGTATTTTGTTTAAAAATGAATTTTCGATCGTCTCTTCTTTTTCAGAGAGCACATATAAAACTATTAGTCATGAGACACAAGTAAAAAGGCGATATTCTAATTTTCCAAAGTTTCTTCTTTTGCTGTTCTGCAGGCTAGCATTTGAGCACTTTTGATTTATCATTCCCTTTGTTTAATCTCATCTGTTATATATATATATATATATATATATATATATATATATATATATATGTGTGTGTGTGTGTGTGTGTGTGTGTGTGTGTGGTGAATTCAATAAGTTTCCAGATTGTTTTTGTACAAGAATTTAAAATTGTCGTAAACTCATGAAAATTCAGTATGTTATTGCTATACTGACCAATTTTCATGATTTCAGGTTCAAATGAACAGCTACAGCAGTAATTGGAATACACCCTACTAAAGCCTGATTATCACAGCTGGTGAATTTCAAAAAATGCAATCTGGACGTGAGGACACTCCGGAAGAATGATATGCAATAAAATTCTGTTTTAAACTTGAAAAAATACCACAGAAATGTATGGAAGGCTTCAGACTGATTCTGAAGTATCTTGTATGAATCGAACATCAGTTTTTGTGTGGCATAAGAGATTCAAGGAAGGCAGGGAGTCTGTGAGGTGAGGGAGAAGTAAGGAAGTCAATAGATCAGAGTTGATTTACCAAAGGGTTAGGGTTAGGGTTAATATGTTGAGGTTTTAAAGGAGTTCAGAAAGAGATTCCGTCGGAAAAATCCAGCACTCTTCAAATCGGCTCAGTGGCATTTCCATCGGGACAATGCACCAGTCCACAACCCCATCCTTGTCACTGACTATTTGACCAAGATGGACAACAAGACAGTTCCTCACTCTCCCTATAGTCCAGACCTTTCTCGCTGTGACTTTTGGTTGTTCCATTAGCTCAGAGGCTGTCGTTATGAGACAATTGGGGAGATGAAAGAGGCTGTGACGAAAGTCATTGACACGCTCACACAGGAGGACTTCTCTGGGGTCTTCAAGAAGTTGTTGGAACGGTACAACAAATGCATTGAAGCCAGAGGAGATTACTTCGAAGGGGACTAGAGTTTCATGTGTGTACTATCAATAAAAGTGCTCATACGAAAAAAGTCTGGAAACTTATTTAATGATCCTCGTATACTGATGATGATTGATAAGTTGTCAGGAAAACATGATCATTATGTAAGCATATGAACCTTATGTTATAGGGAACATAGCCATATTTTAATTTATATATATGTATGTACACACACACACACACACACACAAATATATATATATATATATATATATATATATATATATATATATATATGGGAATCGACTAATTTCACCCTGAAAAGAAATATTAATTTAATATAAATATAATATTAATATGAAATAGTTTCGACCATTTTATAACTAATCAACGTTAGTTCTAAATTTTTATTTGAGATTTCGTCCACGAGAATGTTTGACTTGGTGCGAAGATTTTGAAGGATCAAAACCCAGAATAAGTGTTTGTATCAATTGTCAATGGATTACCATATCACTGTAATATGTAAAATGTAGTTTTGTGGCGGCAGCATAATTTCTTTTGCCTTCCCAATAGCGATATTTTTGAAATGCTAACACTAATGCCTATTATAATGTCATAAATCTTACTGATAAAATTTACGTGTTACCTCTCAAAATTGTTTATGGATATTGTCGATATTACAAATTATTTTTGATTCAATCTGTTTTTAAGTAGAGTTTAGTAAAATTTTATTTTTGCTTAGTTTGGTTTATTTTACTACATGAGAAATCCCAATTTTTTATTCACTGATGAAATATTATATAATAATATATCACAATCATAAGTATTTTTATATTCATTTCATTGTAATAATCTTCTTTATTCATATAGCCATAATGATAGTTATATGATATCATGTACTTTGAAATAATATAGCTTCAGGTATTCCGATAGAATACTAAAGCTATTAAACAGACCTATTATACTCATAAATAGGACCCTAACTGAGACTACCAGTACGGGCAAGTGGTGACCTACGAGTAACGCCAATGATGGTGTACTCCTCTGAAGTGGATCCCTATCGCAGGATGAGGTTTATCTTATATACACAGGTTATTCGTTTTCGTTCATTTCTCTGCAGAGGAAGCAATCATCCTGTTCTAAATCTCGCAGACAGGGGGGTTATTTTCTTGCTGACAACCGGCTGTACAGATAAGGTTACAGTTATATTTCGCTTTACAAGTATTGCAACAGTGAGATGAGACTTGGACTTTAGGTGAATATGGTAATGGGAATTTTAAGCTTAGCTTAGTTATACTACAACATTGAATGTATGAGGCAGCTGATGAGAATCGAACTCACTAGTAGACTAGTTAGGTAACTATGACACCCTATGCGTCACCTTAAGAACTTATGCAAGTCAAATTTTGCAATTTCACGAAAAAGATGGTTAAGGGGGAAGTACTCGTGGTTTAATGGTTTAAGCGATGGTCTGCGAAATCGTAGTAAGCGAGTTAGTACTTCAATCGCGCCATTACGTTCAATTTCAGGTAAATACCCTTGGGAAAGGTATGAATCTCCTTATCCTCCCCACTATGGGTTAAATAGTACCGCAACTGTTCTTCTAGGAGAATGGCTTTGGCATTAAATAACCAATAAAAATTGATATGCCATTAAACAAAGAAAACCAACAAAACCATACATTGATAAATTTCTGTGCTTCATTTCATGCATTTTCGTATAAAGTTCACATTATACTCCCCTACCCCCGTAGGGTTGAGTTCTCTGGCGAAGAAGTAATCGCGTTGCCATTAGTGTATATTGCAAGCCTCTTCATATATGAATTGAGGTCTCGGTAGCCATTGAATGGATGTATGTAAGCAATAGTAATTGTGATTCCTAACCGTTTAAAATTTACATCGTGGCTGAATGGTTAGAAGTTTGGCTTGACGTTTGAGTCAACCGGGTTTCGATCCCAGCTACGAGAAGCTAATTTCTAGCCACACTGATGAGTTTTGATAGAAGGAAACTGATCCGTCTGTGGAGTACTATATATATATATATATAAACAAACCAAGCAAATTCTAATAATGATGTACGAGAATGTGACATTCTTCTCGACAGAAGGTTCATTTCTTTTATAAAATGAATATAATTTATGAAGAAGCAATCAACTGAATTTTTCGTATTGCTATATATATATATATATATATATATATATATATATGACCAATGAGAAACAGCATTTACAATGATAAACAAAAACATTATTACGTGAGGGTCCTTCTAAATGTTCTATGATTTTAGATTCGTCGGACACATCGTCAAAGTTAAGACATAAATCTGAATTGGCTTTTCTAGTATTATAAAGAAAGTGGTAGTTTGGTGCTGCAACAAAAATATTCAGCTATGACTCTACTTAGGCTAGGCTTAAAAAGAACTCTCATATATATATATATATATATATATATATATATATATATATATACAAGGATCATTTAATAAATATGGGAAATTATACATTTAAAAGAAAATACGGGGATCATTAAGTAAGTTTCCAGCCTTTTTTCGTATGGGCACTTCTATTGATATTAAACACGTGAAACTCGGGTCCCCTTCGAAGTAATCTCCTTCGGCTGCAATGCACTTGTTGTACCGTTCAAACAACTTCTGGAAGGCCCCATGGAAGTCCTCTCGTGTCAGCGTGTCAATGACCTTCGTCACAGCCTCTTTCATCTCCTCAATTGTCTCATAACAACAGCCTCTGGGCTTAAGGAATAACCAAAAGTCACAGGGAGCAAAGTCTGGACTACAGGGAAGGTAAGGAACTGTCTTGATGTCTATCTTGGTCAAATAGTCTGTGACAAGCATGGAGTTGTGGACTGGTGCATTGTCCTGGTGGAAATGCCACTGAGCCGATTTGAAGAGTGCTGGATTTTTGTGGTGCTATAGCTTCACGACACCTAGTTGGCCGCTGGTCCCGTGATTACCACATGTGTCGACTGGTCTTTCTCTGTTTCAGATATTGATATGGTGACATTAATTTTTTTTTTTTCACAAATTCCTAAACAATTGTCCAGAATAGTTTCGATCATCATACTGGAAGTATCTCCACCGATGGCAATTGCAATGGCTCTTGGTTTATTCATGTCTGGGTAGGCCAATAGTGGAATGGTTAAGAGTTGATCTTTTAGCGTATCAAATGAAATCTGACAATCATTTGTTCACTTGAAACGAACATTTTTTCTTTTTGTGAGAGCTAAAAGAGGGGTAGCTATTCTTGAAAATGCAGGTATGAATCTTCGGTAATACCCGATAGCGCCTATAAAACCCCTGACCTGTCTAACAGTCTTAGGTTCTGGCATCGAGCGAATTACTTTGACTTTATCATCATCTGGCTTGATTCTTTGTTTATTTATGACAAATCCCAAATACTTGGTTTCTGCCATCAGGAACTGACACTTTGCACATTTTATCTTTAACCCATGTCTTCTTAGCTGGTTAAACACTGCCTGAAGGTGTTGGAAATGTTCATTAATGCTGCTCGAGAAAATAGTATGTCATCTATGTAGGCCATAGAAAAGCCTTCCAGCCCTCCAAATACTATGGACATGAGTTGTTGAAATACACCTGGAGCATTAGCAAACCCAAAGGGCATAACTCTGAATTGGAAAAGCCCAGAGTGGCACACAAATGCAGCCTTTTCTCGATCCGCTTGATCAAGAGCTACTTGCCAATACCCTGATCTCAAATCAAGGGTGGAAAAACAAGTTGCTTTGCCTAACAGGGCCAATATGTCGTCGATTAATGGTAGTGAGTAAGCAAGGGGCTTAGTTATGTTGTTAAGGGCTGTAAAATCTACACAAAAGCGGTGTTCTCCATCCTTTTTGTCAACCACTACGATGGGGAAGCTCCAAGGAGATCGGGATCGTTCAATCACCTTAGCTTCCAACATTTCTTTAACAGGCTCTTCTACTAACTTTCTTTTGTGTATTGGTGTTCTGTAGGGTTTTATTTTTAAAGGTGGGTTATTTCCAGTATCTATTTTCATTTGAACCGACTGAGTTCGTCCCAATTCTTTATCTGAGTTAGCGACAACATCTATATTTTCCTGAATTAAATCCTCTATCTTCTGTCTATGCTCATTGGGTACGTTGATGTCCCTAGGATCGATTGTAGTTTCGCTTCTCTTAATTGGGCGTTTCTCAATATACTTAACTTGCTTACGAATTCTTATTGGTGCTACCCTTCCCAGTCTTTCACCCTTGGGGACACTTATTGTTCTATTACCCAAGTTTGCCAACATAACTGGAATTTTCCCCTTCTCATTTTCTTTTACTATCGATTCAACTAACACTATTTCTTCCTCCTCTGGAATTACCTCCTCCGTTGAAATCGCTTGGTATAGGTTTTCTTCATTTAGCTCTGAAAGGATTAGTTTGGCTGCGCAGGAAATAGCAGTTCGTGGGGGTAACTTTACACTATCCACAGTGTAGATTTTAGTTTCCCCACTGGTTTTACTACCCAAGGGAATTTCTACCCCTTTTATCGTTAGTCGATTCGGATTAAAACATAACTGAGCTTTATTTATTTTTAACCAATCTCCCCCTAAAATCATGGTTTGTTCTAGGTCAGGTGCAATGTATAGTGTTGAACCTGTCTCAATCTTTCCGATTTTAATATGTAGATGGATCATACCATTTAGTCTCATTTTTTGTCCGTTTGCTTGAGTTACTGTTAAGTCTGAACCTTTCAATTTCATTTTGCTATTTTTTAGGCCTTTAAAAATTAAGGACTTTAGAAGCGAGACTTCTGATCCGGAGTCTATCAATGCTTTTACCTGCTTGCCCATGATATCTACCCTACACATCATGTCTGAGCCTTGTGTGAATAATTCATATTCTTCTGCTCTTTTTTTATTGGAACTATTAACCATTTCCCGTGTCAAGCAGGAATCCTTTGAATTCGTTTTTATTTTAGGAGCTAAAGTAACCTTATTCTTTTCTTTCTTTAATGACTGAATATGGTTAGTTTTGTGACTTTTAGTTTGTGCCGTCGTCTTGGTTTTTCGTTTTCCTGAAGTCGAGTAAGTTACATTTCCGCCTTCGGACCTCGGGCACTTTTGTTCGTCACAATTCCAGCATTCTTGCTGACTTGGAGCATTCCCTTTTTTATGTACTGGTTGTCTACAGCTGTAACAACCATGACACTCTCCAGCCCATTTTCTATGGTAAGCCTCCACCTTTGGTTCCCTTAGTACCGTATGAGAGCCTATTCCCTCTTGTCGCCAATAATTCCTACCTGAAAATTTATTATTAGTTTTTTCTTTTTCACGGCAGCTCCGAAGTCGCTCATAGAGCCTTTCGCTTTCTCTGGCTGATGACAAGGCTTCCGACAGTGTCTTCGGGTTAGCTCTCGCCACATCTTCTTTAATGAAGGAATTGTTTATCCCATCAATGAAGAATTCGGCCAGTTGTACTTGTACAGCTGACCCTTCTCTCAGCTCAGAGTCCTTATAAGCCATCCTCGCAAGACTTGACATTCGACTCGCTAACTCCGCAAGCGATTCATTTCTTCCTTGCGTCACCTTAATCAACGCTCGAGCAGCATCAGCAGGTTTTATAAATTCTCCATACTGTGCTATGATTTTATCGAATAAGGTTTTAGTGGAAGTGTCTGGATGGTCGTCAAGATAGCTTCCAATCCATTCGGATACGATCCCATCTGAATAGTCATAGGCTAAGTTAATTAATTCGGCGTCCGTTAGATCATGGACCCTTTGTTTTTTCTTTAACGCCATTGGCCATGGTTTCAGGTCAGTCGGCCTTCCAGTAAAAATTGGGACCTTCGATCCAGCTGTTACCAACATAAGGGAAATGCTTGAACGGGAAGTACCCATCGTATTAAAAAAACACTTAGTAGCTATTCAGAAATGAACCAAATCTGCACAATGAATGTAGAGAAGCAAAGGAAAATAGTCACTTACCCCGACTCTGTGGATTCTTCCGGTGATACTTTTCCTTGAGTGGCTGTGTGACTGTAGTTGAGCTGATGTCTTCCTGGGCTGTTTTCTGGGTGAGGTTTCGTTGTGCCGGTGAATTATTTGAGTGCCGATACTGTGTTTTGAAATATCAAACGTCGTCAGGGTCGATTCTGGATTCTGAGGCACAGATGCGACGAGATCCGCCGTTGTAAATAAACAGGGTCAATCCTGGTCACGGCACCAAATGTGGTACTATAGCTTCACGACACCTAGTTGGCCGCTGGTCTTGTGATTACCACATGTGTCGACTGGTCTTTCTCTGTTTCTTTCCACGCCCACGTTTCTTTCAGATCCGAGGAAAGAGAAGATGTATGTGGTCCAGTCGATGAAGGTTGGAATTCGTGTTGGAGAGAAGAAAAGGTGCCAAACAAATTTTTAAAAATGACGAAAATAAGGCATTTGTTATAAACAGTAACAAACGTTTATTTACACAGATGTTTAAATAATTTTTTATCAAACACCGCGAACTGGGGGTGAAAGTAGCTGATTGGTGGAGTTTTAACTGCAATTAGGCAATGTCAAAATGGCGAATGTAATGGCAACGGATTTGGCTCTTTAAGCGGCGAATTCCTGAACCAACTCCTTGACACTTGAAAGTGTCATATGTTTATATATGACTATATGACTATATTCTGACTATATGTTTATATATGACTATATGACTATATTCTGACTATATGTTTATATATGACTATATGACTATATTCTGACTGTATGAGTATACATCTTCGAATCCTTTTTGTACATATGCGTGTATGTATTCATTTACAGAGACCATCCCTATGGGTAGGAATCGACACAAATTAAATTTTTAAATGAAATACTTTTGGTTTGAGTTTTCCTTCATCTACATTGGTTGCCTAACCAAGTACAATAGTCGCGTAGAGAGACATGATGGAGAAGAGATAGAATGATGCCTTTTTCAAGAGCTTGAAAACGAAGCAAAACCCTACCTCATCCCGGATTTGAGCTTCTCTCTGTAAATTTATTCCATCAATCTATTTACCAATCTATCTCTCTCTTTACTAGAGCAGTTTTTATCAAGATCACCTTTCTGACCATTGCTAATTCAATCCTTTATGAAGGTCCCACTATTTTGATCTTGTTATGAGCAAAACATGAGGGACACTGCTGGAGAAGAAAGGATGGACTAATAAGTGATGTTCTCCAATGGACCCCCTCGCATGCTCGTACCAGTGTTTGTCGACTTGCAAGAACATACCTTCTGCAGCTCTGCGTGGACTCAGGATGTAGCTGCGTGACTTGATGATGATGACAGACTCGATACACTTTGTAAACGCAAGGCAGAGGAATATGAGCTATGAGGAAATTAATGAACACATAATGATACAATCTATATTAACAAAAACAAACGTTAAAATAACATTCGATATTCTGACAAAAAGCGAGAAGCATTATATTAATAATGCTTCTGAATGAAAAAAAAAAGAATTAGTGTATTATTTTCATTTTATGTTTTACGTCAATCCCAATTTTTACAAGTAAACACAAGATATCTTACTATTTTGACGAAAATAATCGTTTTTCACACAGTAACGTTAGTAACTTCGTGTATCAACGACAATTAACATGTACTCCTCTTCAAGTCGTGTTATTATGGACTATTTTTAGTCCACAGGGTCCAACTATCTCGTAAACAAATGGATATTCCCAACAGCAGTGGGATTCCTTAGAACAGGTCTACTGACAATTACTAAAAATGAATGTTGTAAACTACTAATGGAGACTTTTAAAGTGAGTACTATCTTATCAGGTTATAGTTTCTAGTTTATTAGATTAATAAATTATGCCGAATTTTGATTCATTCGCAAATGTCTAATTACAATAAACAAACCCTCAAACAATTATTGGATTCCAAAGTAAAGTTATACTGACAGCAGCTATGCATCTATAAACTGTAAGCTAATTAGGAAAGCGTTGTGAGAGATTTCTATTTTCTCTTGTTATGGTTTATTCATTTAACGACATATCAACTCTTTTTGGGTTATTTAATCATGAAATTTCATTCCTTTCTAAAGGATCATTTACAATAACTACTTTAAATGTCCCCTTGCCTATTTTAGATGCTCACTTTTTTATTTGTCCAGAATCATTTATTTGCTTAAGAATATGATATCGAGAATTCCTATTTAAAACATCTCATTTACACAACTTGACATAGCTTCAAGTATTTCTACCTAATACTCGTAATTTAAAAACAATTATTTGGTTTTAAGTAACAATATTCATTTATTAATAACAATTATATGTTTGGAGAGTTATATGAGTTATAACTAATATTAATAGTTGTTATTAGACAATTATATCTTCTATTAAATGTTTCTGATAAAATAATCCACATACAAATAGTTTCATATATCCCTATCCAATGTTAATAATCCATGTATGCTTATATGGTTTCAATTAACTATGCCTATTTTATAATAAGCATGTATTTAAACTTAGTTATATAGTATCATTTGTTCTTACTTAATGCATATCACCCCCAAACTTACCATTCTGACTCTGGATCAAAGGGGATATGAGTATAATAGCAATGATGAGGTACTTCACACTTCCCAGAACTCAAGAACTTGAACCACTCTACAAGATGTAGTTGATTGTCATTCCTGGGACGCTACTTTCTTTTGGTCGGGATCTTATCCTTCTTTTACGAGATAAAAGTCAGTATCTATTTGAGAAGTGTCGTGCAATCTTTGCACTGATCATGTTTAACGTAAACCAGTAGTAATGTCCGTTAATCGATAATTCAAATAATATTTAGATTTGTCTGCATAACATTTGAGGCATGTGGGGACAGAAACAAAAGTGCGTAGGCATATGACAAGAAATGTATATAATGAGGAACTTGCATAACATCCGGGACATTTTAAGCAGGTCTATAGTTTAGACAAAGTAAGTGTAGAAATTAAAAACTAACCTTGTGACTTAAATGTACAAACAGTTCAGTGAAATGATATGAGAAAAAGTACTGTTAAATCGTTAGTAGGTTTACAGGAGCTTCCACCAGGATAGGACTCGAAATCTGTTGATCATGTGAAAATGTTAATGAAATATTCAAGGCACACTCAAGAACCTACAGTCAGAAATTTTCAACAACGTTGAATAATTATATAATACATTTTCAAAAATATTATATCAGTTAATCTTTGAAAATTGTTTATATAAATTATTTTATTTCATTCTTTTGTTTGGTTTTCATTTCGTTTGTATTCTTCATTTCTTTAGAATTAATTCGATGAGCACAGGGAATATGAAGAAGAAATATGGTCGTTAATTGATGGTAGTAACTTTATAGATGACTCCACAAGCTCTACGTCTTTGGCTATAGCACATTATTTGATTTAAAGCTAGGGTCATAGTTGTTCCCGTAACATGCAATACTATTAACAATCTCATCCATTTTAAAATCATTTTCTAGATCGTTTGAAATTAAAGTTCATCTGATGGTGAGGCATCAGGAATTTGTGGGAGTGAGAAGTACTCCTTTTTTGTTAATATCTCCAGGTCAACAATGATTCACGGTAGAAATATCTGTTAAAATAAATATTAACGTACAATAAACGCGATTCCCAAACCTCTACGTATAGAGTTAATGTGACGTTAAATAAATAAATAAATAAATAAATAAGATATATCATATATATAATTCAAATATATCATTCAGGGCGATTCTAACGGAATTCAATTCTCAAGAAAAAATGTAAGATTTGTAATGATTTTATATCTTTGCCCTCAAGGACCAAGAAAAGACATCGACCTAAACTTCTCATGTTACACTTCGCTGTAGCTGCGTTTCGTTTGCAACTATAACTGAAAATCGTGTATTCTGCCTTTTCGTTTTAGGCTTTACTGCTTATGTATTTGCTGAATTGACACCTTGCTCAGTCACTAAACTATGTCAATCATTAAGCCGGTGCTGAAATGCACTAACTGCAAGCAAATATTCCAAAAATGCATTATGAGTTTTTTTCAGAGTTCTTATAAACTATCGGGAAAACATTAAGATCGAGTGACAGCCTCTTGGCATCACCCGACGATGTAACAATGCTGTTCTATGATAAATTACAGTCGCATGGAAAAAAGAAGGCTAGCAAAAGTGTACAGTATAGAGGTTATTGAGAGACTGGTTGGTTGTATCGCCACAAGTTGTTCTGTGACTTGGCCATCTGAGATGTGACGGTGAGGAGAAAGTCTGTCGTGTTAACTTACGTTCGAGGAGAGGCAGTCAGAAACGAAACTTGAAGATTTCAATAAAGAGTCAATCAATTGGTTACCGGAAGAGTGACAAGTCATGACCTTTATTTTACAGTTTTCATTCTCGTACATCGGGTGTCTCACTATCTTGTCTGTCCTATTATTTACCTATATTTACTGGAGATGAAAAAGATCAGTACTCTAGGGCATAAGCGTGAAGTGAAACGTTTAATTTTATCTACAATTGTAACTAGGTTCGTCCTGTCCATTTCCTATATTAATTAACTTTACGCCACGCATAATATATTCAATAGAGAAGTTTGGGAACTCTATAAAGAATTGCATCGATAAGCATCTGAACAAACTGTGAAAGGAAAATTTTGAGATATTCAACGGCTCTACAAGTTGCAATAACTTGCCAGACTCCAGTTACGAGTCGGCATCAGATGCAACACGTTTTATCTTTGTTAAAAATTTAGTGTTGCTTCACTAAACTTGTCCATCAAAGCTGAAAGGTCCTGCTCTAGTATTTTACCCTCTAGCTAATGAGGAAATAACTGAATATATGTATTTCTTAGGGCATTAGAGTGAAGTCGGAATCTGATCTCGGTTCGCCGGTTCTGTGCGTAACTATTATGTCTGGTGCACTCCTACAATATAGATTTAAGCCGTTTAACGGAAACTAATTATTCCTCAACCAATAGATCAGATACGTCTAATATCTAAAGTTCAATCATTAACAGAACTAATTCCATATCATTTTATTTCATTATAAACACTAAATGATGCGAATACCAAAACTTAATTTCTCTAATATCGATCTTAATTACGTGAGCTCACCGATATCTCAGCCTTTTCCCGACCAGTAAGACGAGAGAAATAAATAGTCTTAAGCCATAAGCTTCATTCAGCATCGTTTGTTGTAATAGACTGCTGACGTCCGCCATTTTAATTTCCCTTCAGTCTACTAAATATCGCCGGCCCGGAAGTCTGTCCACGCCTTCAGCGGGTGGAGTTGATCTTTTCCATTAGGATTGCGTTTCGTGACTTCAGAGTCTGACGAATAATTCACACCTTGAGAACCAACGGAGACACTTGTTTCATGATCGTAATGACGTTAATCAAGTTGAGTCATCCTGTGTAAGTATTGGTTACGTGACGAGATCACAGTTCTCCATGAAAGAAAAAAATAGTATATATATATATATATATATCTACGTCATTACTCTTTTTTTTAACCATAATTCTTAATACTTTTCTTATTTTACATTTTTCCTTTTCAGGTTTCTCAAAATTTGCTTTTTCTGTTATTGCCTCTTTTTATTTTATCTAAATGTAATTTTGTAGTTTTAAAGCTATTACTGAATTGTTCAGTGAACGAATTTTATGTTGAGTTCTATCAGAAGACTTAGACTTCAATGAATTTATTCTTTGCAAAGGGGTAAGACATCGCTTGAAAGCGTGTCTTAGCTGTAGCACTAAGCTGCATCTGATAGTGATATCTTAGGAGTGTAGAGTAGCTCTTTATTGCTGTTACTCCAAGATCCACTCTGACCCAGAGAAATAGTACCTGTTAAGGTGCTATCTATAAATCAAAATGATCTGTTTAGAAATATACGTATTGGATAGTACCGGGTTAAAATACACTCTTAAGAAACAACGACACAAAACAATGACTATAAACATACAATAAATGCGTTTTCCTAACGTCTTTACAAAGACACACATAGAAAACATTCATCATTTATTGATTCTTGTGACATGAACGGTTCAAAATACGTAGATTTACTCCGAGAAATTTTCAGTTTAATCAATTGGTATGTGATGTATTAAGAATTTGTTAAAATATCTACGATTAATATTTCATATTTTGCTAAGCGAATTTTTGTCAGTTTATATATTAAAAAAAAAAATTTCTTCTTGACTCAATTTGTAATTGTTATAATCTCCTCTATACACGGGGATTTTTCAAAATGTCACATATTTTAATGGAAAATTTACCAGTTTCACCTTTTTATTTCTCATGCATATTTTGATAAATATTAACGTACTTTTCTTAGCGGAGCTAATGTTGTAATTATAACTCGATTTTTCACGTTTAATCCAGAAATATCTTTCAGAGTAACCATATTTACCCAACCCCTCCGCTCGGGCAGGATATGACACAAGGTCAAATTTTAAGCGGAGTTTAACAGGTTTGGATTCAGAGTTTTCCTTTTAGACTAGTTGCCTTACCAAGGCTGAAGAACTCAGTCTACCCTACTATCTACCCATAGCCGGAGGGAGAATAATTGGATTCATACCTTTCCCAAGGATATTAGTGCTATGTGAAATGCAATCGGTCTCGTCCTGGATTTGAACTCGTGTCGCCGTGTCCATTTCCCACGACGATAACAATTACACCACGGGCACCTCCTTTCAGAGTAACCTCGTTAATCATTTTAGCATCTTCTTTTATGTATGTAAGTAAAGTAAGTAAAGTTGGTGTCCATTGTCGAGGGTGACCGGAAGGCTCCCTTTTCGATAGCTACTACACCAAGGAGTAGGGGAAGGCATTACTTCTTTCCCATGATTGACCATTGTACCCTTGATCCGTACCTTATACTGCTCAGTGTTAAGCAAGGTAGCATCAAGTAACATTTTTTGAGTCTGTGGCATGACTCGACCTAGGATTGAACCCAGGACTCCCGGACCATTGGCAAATCTAGGTAGTTCGCTCTGACGTTCTAATTATCTTTTTCATTTAAGTTTGTAGGTTGTGTTCAAAGGTGATTGTTTTGATATTATCCATAGAAAATTACTTGATTGTTTTATAAAACCATTTATTAAATGTTTCAGATATTTTTTAGTTTTCTTTTTAATTTACTGGAAAAGTATTCTTGTCATATTTGTTCAAAATATTTGCCCGTGTTGGGGAGCATTAAACTATGTTTAGCTTTAATATTCTTATTGTTTTGGATAGAAGTCAGTGTCTTAGTCAGTTATTTATTCTGAGATGATTCCCGTTTCACTTTGAATTTATTGAATATATTTGCGTGACTGCAATATCTGGCTTTCTTGTTGGTTGTTTAATGCTAAATCCATTTTTATAAATATAATCAGTGCTATTTCAAACAATTCAGTTTAGTATGAGGACCCTGTTGAATTGTCAAAAACATTTCTATTTCCAGCTATTCTCTTTATTCAAACAATTTTAATTCAACCAATTCAGTTTAGTATAAGTATAGGTTTTGTTTACACACTGTTAAACGTCAATACAGTTCTATTTCAAACAAATCAGTTTTGAGTAAGAACAGTTTCAATGTCAAGAACAGTTCTATTTCAAGCAATTGAGTTTAGTACACAAAAACAGTTCCATTTAAAACAATTGAGCTTAGCATACATGTACTGTTTAAATGTAAGGACACAGTTTAATTGTCAAAACATTTCTATTTCAAATAATAGAGTTTAGCCAAAAATTTCTAATTCAAACAATTCAGTTTAGCATAAGTACATAGTTTAAATCAAAACAGTTCTATTTCAAGTTATTCAGTTAATCATAGGTACGCATTTTAGTACTATGTGACCCATAGATAGGACCCTATCAGGTGTTACAGTTGCGGGCCAGAGTGGGCCTGCGTTCGATGGCAATGACGGGGTACTCCTCATTCCCCAAACTTCTAGCATTACTGGAAACTCACTGTCAGATTGTTTAATGTCATATATAAAACACTGGTTAGGGGTGATCTTACTCTCTGCAGAGAAGCATTTGGTGTATTCTACAACCCAAGCCGACAGGACAATGGCTAGCCTGTGTTCTGTATATATGGGAGGAGTTCGTTGATATTGTACTTTGTTGCTATATCCTATTATTTAAATTAAATGTAACGTCAGGAAATTAACAGATTAAGTATATCTACAGAATCTATTGATATATTATAATATATATATATATAGAGAGAGAGAGAGAGAAAGACAGAGATAGATAGATAGATAGATAGATAGATAGATAGATAGATTAGGGGAGATAAAGAGAGGAAGAGTGAGAATGATGAAATGCCTTGAAAAAACAGTTTAAACAACTAATGAATATTCACTGTCTAGTAAAAATAACAAATAGATTTTGATAAACCTGTGTACTTCTAACATTTAAGCGCACATTACAATTCCTTCAATTACTTTGTCATTGATTATTTTATTCATATTTTTAAGAATAAATGAGGAATAAAGAATTGAATAAAAATTATCACCCCATCTAAAAAAAGCCTTAAAAACAGAATTAATTGGATTTTAGCAAATCTCGAGGTTCGCAGACTTGTTGTTCAACAAATCAATACCCCATTCAGTAAAGATGATGTGTAAGATATTTACTTATTTTGTATTGTTGAACCCCAATAGCCCCTCAATTGAATGCAATATCACCAGTCAACCTTTGAGAGCCACCGTGGCGATTGCGCTGGGGCAGAAAAGGGCGCGTCCGGTGGAAGGCAGAGAAGATTAGTGATTCAACAAAAGCCAATAAAATTTCTCATTAAGTAGTCAGAATGATAATTGATTTGATTTTCTGATTTGATGCTGTTTCTCGGATTTATTTATTTATTTAGTTCACTTTGCGCCTTTTGCCACATAATGTCTGTTACTTAATTTTAATCACTATTGTTTAGGTTCTTAATATTTCCTTAATGTACGCGCCAATGGTCTTCATAGGCCATCAAATCCTAAATTCTCACACCCTGTCTCTCTCTCTTGATATGAAATTCTATAAAATATCTCACAAGCTAGATATTTATCGCACATTCTTATTTAATATAAACGTATCTCTGATACATAAAATTAAGTAAATACCCATTTATTCAAGACTGTTAATCGTTTAATATACACTCAAATTTAAATAGTTACATAGACAAACACTCATCAATAAATGCACATACCCAACTCGATATATCTTATAAAGAGAGAGGGTGAGTGAGCAGAGAGAGAGAGAGAGAGAGAGAGAGAGATGTTTGGATATGTGTGACAAATCACTGTTTTTTGTATTCACTATATCTCTCTATATATAAGTACATACATACACACACACACACACATATATATATATATATATATATATATATATATATATATATATATATACTCTTATATATATATATATATATATATGACGATAATTTCTCCAGCTGGGGCTGTAGAATAATCTGACTGCACCTCTGCAGAGGGGTAAGACACCCCCCCATAACGAGTGTCCTAGATATGACACTAAACAATCTGATGGTGAGGTTCCAGCAGTGCTGGAGCTTTGAGGAATGCGGAGTACCCCTTCATTGCCATCGCTCCCAGGTCCACTCTGGCACCTTATAGGGCCCTATCTATGGGTTAAATAGAACTAACTGCATACTTATGCTAAACTGAATTGAGTAAACTGAATAGCTTGAAATAGAAACGTTTTTGACAATTAAACCGTACTTACACTTAAACTGCGTGCTTATGCTTAACTGAATTATTTCAAATAGAACTGTTTTTCGACATTAAAACTCTATTTACACTTAACTGAATTATTACATATAACTGCTTGAATAGTTTGAAATAGGAATGTTTTTGACAATTAAACTGTGTACTTATGCTAAACTTAACTGTTTTCAATAGAACAGATTATTTACATAAAAATGGATTTGGCGTTAAATAACCTACAAAGGTTGATATCCCATAAAATCAACAAACCCAACCAATCCATTTTCGCAGATTACTGCCGTGTCTTAATTCTTCAGTGTCGTCTTGATTGATACTTTCTGTTTTGCTGTTTCCGCTCCGATGACTTTTCTGTCAAGCATAAGTCTTGCAAAACTTGAAGCAGACATGACATAAAAATTGAGTAATTATTGTATGTGGCACATGTTGAGGTACGTTGAGAAAAGGTTTTGTGTACTGCTATGTGCTTTTTCATGTTCTTCAAGCAGACTTTACAGCTAACGATGAAAAAGCTATCACCTTATTTCAAAGGAATGGTATCATGTTTACATCTCCCCTGAGACTTCACGTGATTGATTTATCCATTTTTAACGAGAATGCAATCATAAGAAGGCAATAAACATTGTTCCCTTCCTTGGCTGTCGCATCAATGTTCTCAAAAGAAGCGAATTCCTTTTTGGATATTTTTGACAATGCTAACGTTTCTCGGCTCATATTATCAATGTTCAAAGATTTTAAAATATTCTTTATGGTGATATCGTTGCGATTCCTTGGATTGTGCTGATGCCGCTTGCTATGTAGCAGTTGATTGTTGAACAGGCGTTTGAAAAGACATTGGCCTTCGATACACTCAGTGTGCCTTATCCAGCATATTTCACTGTTCGTAATGAAAAGGATCCATACTGGTGCGTTCAGCCATACTCAAAACTAGAGTGACCGATGTTTAGCTTTATCATTTCACACTGAGTATTTAACTCAGATATTTTTTATGAATGTTGGGGTAGAAGCATTTTTACAAGTGGCGTCGGTGATTATCCCCGCTTTCTCTTTTAGTGCAACGTTTGTGGTGGTCATGCTCTGTGTTTACAAAAAAGTGAAAAATAATTACTGTCTCCTCAAGCTACTGGAGATTGATTCTGTTGTGTTCTGGTTAGTGAACACAAGTAGTTGTAATAATAAGACAAACCATGATATGTGTGGAAATAGTTATATTTACAGGAAAAAGTATTTAAAAGAGAGAGACTGTTAGTAGAAGTAACATAGGATTAGTGATAGAGTAAGGTAATACTTCAACAATAAGAAACGCTCTTCAGACTCGTAGACGTAGACTGATAGTAGACTGATCTAGTACTGATCTCCGACTGATCTCTAATCGGGGTATCTGTTGACCGCCCAAACTTACGGGCAAGTATGGCACAAGGTTATTTTTTAGGTGGGACCGGGCGCAGGGCCATAGCCCACACGCACCCGGAGTTCCCAAAAATGCCTACGGCCCGGTCGGCATTCCCCTTATTAGGGGCGCCTCAGGCGCCGGGCGATAAACCAAACCTCCCCGAAAGGAGTAAAAGCCTGGGGGGAGGCCCCCTGAGGCCGTAGGAAATACTCCCCAGGCACCGAGACACACTCGGCCAGATCCGCGCCCCGACAGCACGGCCGGCCAAAGTGCTACTCAGCACCTGGAGAGGTCTAGACCAAGATCAATCTGTCACCAGACTGGTCGCTGATCGGACTGGTCTCGTATTAGAGCTACTGCCATATATGGTAGATGGCCTAGCTCATTATGCTGAAAAGGTAGGTGATACCCAACAGATTCATATGGTGCTATGGCCTAGAAGGGTCAGGAATGAATTACACAAGACGGTGTATGGTTTACTGCAGTATATATATACGGAAATACAAACAGTAATGGTTATCGGTAACTGACTAGACTCGCTTGAGTAGTTTATCAAGTCAGTCATCATTTATAGTAACATCATGGGGATATCACCATAACATATTGTGAATTTCATTTGTGTGCTAAAGGGCATTTCATGATCGCGGTCATAAACATTTATAAACTATATTCTTATTTTGAAGTCTACATTCAACAACTCTTTACTCCAAGTAAAAGAAAAAGAATTCATAGATTTAAAACTACTTTAAACCGAGCTTAACTTTTCACACACACACACACACTCGAACTTCACGCACAGATTCACAGACGTAAACATATACGCGAACATACTATATTAAACTATATTAATCTGTTGACTCAAATGCATTTGTGGGGCACTAAGTACATTCTATAGTATACGTGAGTTACTTTCTGCTTTAGTTTCCACAAATACATCACAAATTTTACCAGCACGTAAACAAATGGAATGTGACAACAACAAATATCAAGAAAAAGCAATTTAATAATCATAACAAACAGGATGAAAACGATTAAAATACAATGTTCATTTTATGTGCCGATGTGTGTTTCTAGAAAATACAACTATGGCAAGTTGAATAAAAACATGATTTGTTCGCCCATATTTGCATATGTACATGTTAGGAAAGTCTATTAAATCAATGTGTCCATGGTTGGCCGAAGTAAAGAGGATAAGAAATTGACTTTACTTTCATACATGTGTATGTGTGTGCGTATAAATGTGAGGGAACGTAAGTATTGACCTTTGGTTTTCTTAAGTGCACACGTGCGTTGTTTATGATCTTTGACGACAACGTGTCGCGTGCCGGCAGTCGACAAAAAAAACGTCGCATGCTTCTGCGCACGATGTCTTCTGCTGTCCGTTGACTTTTTCTCTGGTAGTAGAATACCTTAGTTTATTAAATTTTTCGTTATTTATAATTATTGGGGTAACTAAAGTGAAAGAAAAAATAGGATTTTGTTAAGTTTTATTGCAGGTCCTAAAATTCAAGCGCGCAGACATTTCTTGACCGATCAGATTCCAATGTTTAGTTATTTATCTTGGAGCCTAAATATTTTTCTAATAATTAGTTTCTGAGCCGAATTTTCAAGAATGTTCTTATTCAGTGTCTTTAGCTGATTGGTTGAAAAAATTAAAAGTGTAACTTCAATATTAATGCGATTTTGATCAGAAATTTCGCGAATATTCTTATCTATGTTTTTGGAGTTGATTATTTTAAAGCTAAAAATGTGTATTCTATACATTTTTACCCACTTTAAATTTATAGAGAAAGAGAGGAAGGGAAAAAACGGCAGCTGTAAAAATATATGTGTGTACCAGTGTGTATGTACATGGGTGTATGTGATTGTATGTATTTACCAACCCCACCCCTCAGACAGAATATGACATAAAGTCAACTTTTTAGCCTATTTTAATTGGCTTAAATTCAGAATTTTCCTTCTCCTAGACCGATTGACCTACCAAGATTAAAGTGCTAAGTCTACATTACTATTCATCCATAGCTTGAGGTAGAGGTTGGATTCATGCCTTTTCCAAAAGTATTAATGTGATGTGAAATGCAAAAAACAAACCTTCAGCCGGATTTAAACATGAGTAGCCATGGTCTTATCCAATGGTGATAACTATGACATTACAGGATATATTGCATGTATACGAATGTGTGTAAGCAAACATACACACGTCGAATCAACCGAAAAGGACATCGACACGAGGTTAACGAAAGCATGGACAGCTATCAATAGGCTATCGATTATATGGAAATCAGACCTAACCGATAAAATGAAACGCAGTTTCTTCCAGGCAGCGGTCACATCGATACTGCTATATGGGTGCACTACATGGACGCTAACAAAACGGCTGGAGAAGAAGCGAGACGGCAATTACACAAGAATGCTGCGTGCAATCTTAAACATGTCCTGGCGGCAACACCCCACAAGACACCAACTATACTGCCACCTGCCTCCTATCACGAAAACTATTCAAGTTAGACGAACCAGACATGCAGGACACTGCTAAAGAAGCAGGGACGAACTCATAAGAGATGTACTCTTATGGACCCCCACACATGGCCGTGCAAAAGCAGGACGACCAGCACGAACATACATTCAGCAGCTATGTGAGGATACGGGATGTTGTCCTGAAGACCTGCCTAGGGCGATGAAAGATAGGGAGGAGTGGCGAGAGAGGGTCAGGGATATCCGTGCTACCAGCGCAACATGATGATGAAGATATATATATATATATATATATATATATATATAAAAATATATATATATATACGTAAAAATATCTGCAGTGGTCATAGATTTCTACGGACAATACACTCCAATGGGACATTTACAGATACAAGACCTGGGATTAAAAAGATCATATTCCTGTCAAAACAGTATCTTCTCTAGAAGCTAGGAAGAAAACTACCTTAACCATAATTAATCCCCTACAAAAGACCATAAAGTACAAAGCATGTGTAGAGCAAATATATATGAAATAATAAAAACCTAGATACCGAAATAAGATTTAATTTTGGATCTGAGGTTAGTTGAAGTAATTTATTGGCCCTTAAAAAGAAGAATTAACCGCGGTGGATTTTAGAAGAATGAAATCAATACATTGTAAGAAGTAAAAATTAACGAAAATGTATTTGGAAGGAATAATTCAGAAATATATTGTTTTGATCAAAAAGAAATCTATGGAAAAATCTAAGAATTAAAAAATGATGAAAGGATTGTTTTGTCTAGTAGCCAAAAAAAGTAGAAAATCAGCTAGAGATTTGACCAGGATGTCAGCACTAATCTATCCACGGCAAATTCGGGAAACAATAAATTTTAAAAAATCAAGAATGGAAAATTTTAATTAAATTCTCTCACCGTTATGAATGAACAGTTACTGATGTCATGTCATGTGAACATAAGATTGTAATAATTTCTAATTCCAGTAGGACTGCCCCTTTTGAGTTAAGCTAATGTGAAAAGTGCGACAAACAGCGGGAGCATAATATATTCTTGGAAACCAAATTAGAAAATTGAAATTTTATTAGCTTTACTACTACTACTACTACTACTACTACTACTACTACTACTACTACTACTACTACCTCTCGGGTGGAAGATATATATGAAATACAAGGGATTTCTTCCTTTCAAGGGAGAGATCCATGGAGTGAGCGTGGAGTGACTACTTGATTACACCATACTACTCAGAGTGGTTAGGCAGAGGAAAAGGCATATTAAATGCTGTTTGGACGTTCTGTAGTCTTACCGATATATAATATAAAAGATATAAAAGATGCAAAGAGCGACTGAGATAATGCGATGCCTAGATATGCAGTTATTCCCGATTCATTGACATAATGAAGTGAATAAAGATGGAGATAAAATGATACTTTAGAGATCAGGCCGGAGAAGATTAGAAATTCACTTGTGCCAGACTCGTGAGATATAGAAGGAAAAAGAATTGTGATAATAGGATACTTTGAGGTGAGCTTTCACCCAACTCATTTGAGTGTAGAAAAAGGGAAATGAATCAAGAAAGCATATATATATATATATATATATATATATATATATATATGCGTGTGTGTGTGTGTGTGTGCTTGCGTGAGGATATATATATATATATATATATATATATATATATATATATAATGTTTTTCATTAGTATTAGTCATGTATTGAGTGTTACAACTATATTGACAAAGTAACAATATATATCCGTATATCGTGAGATATAGAAACGAAGAGAATTGTGGGTATTGGGATACTCTGAGTTGAGCTTTCACCCAACTTATTTAAGTGTAGAAAAAAGGAAATGAATCAAGAAAGTATATATATATATATATATGAGTGTGTGTGTGTGTGTGAGGATATATATATATAATTTTTTCAGTAATATTAGTCATACATTGAGTGTTACAAATATATTGACATAGTAACAATATATGAGTGTTCATAGGCATTCAATTATTAGTCTGGTCAATGGTACAACCTTATACCAGACTAGAAAACTGACATCTTAACAAAATATAAAGGTTTTTGGTATTACCAAATATTATATACGGATGTATCCTGTAATGTAATGTACGTTTATATTCGTTCACATTCATCTTACTTCTTACCTTTTCAGCAATATATCTATCTCAGTCTGTTCATAAAAAACCCATCAGTCTTTTCCTTGTTGTCTTTATAGCTATCATAGGTCACTCTGTGTTGTCACTCTGTGTTAGACTATACGGGGCACACATATGCACTCACGTGCAGATACAGATACACAGGCACACAATCACACAATGACATGAACAGCTATGATACTTTATTTATTTTTCTGTTCTGTCTTGTTATGTCCTTTATGCAGTGCGACTCAGTTGTAATTGCCCTGTAGAAGGCAGTAAAAGTCATATAAGGTAAGCTGAATGCTTCCATTAAGCTAACCAGAAAGACCCCAAACCTGCTTAAGGGTCTGGTTTCTGAACAACAAATCTAATGCTTTTTATTTCGTCAGGGTACTGAAAATCTTGAGGTCACGCAGATTTTCACCGGAGATTAGTGTCGTACCCACTGACACGACCATCGAAGGGGAACCCTTTCTCTAGCTGACGGTTTTTCTTATCCTGCCAGTTGCAGCTAATATACTTCAACGATTGACCTGAGAAAACATTTGATGCCATCAAAAATCAAATTTTAGATGAAGTTTTGGAACTGCTTTAAGATAGAGTATGGAATCGTTGATATCGATCGGTAATCTACTTACGTCCCACTAAGCCAGGATGTGACTCATGGTCAATCTATAGTTGGAAGTCACCAACAAATCGAGACTCGGACGTGACTATTTAAAAATATTTGGATAATTCAGCATACATATCGGCCGAAACGTTGTGGAAATAATAATAAAGATGAAGACAATAGTCCTAAAACTCTTAATGATAAAAATCACCAAGCTTCGTCTCAGAAATTTAGACAACTAATATATATATATATATATATATATATATATATATATATATATTTTCGACATTCCCAGTTGTACAGTAGTGCTGCAGAAGAAAGGACGAACTTATTAGTGACGTTCTCTCATAGAATCTTACACATGGACGTGCTAGTCTTGGTCAACCTATAAGGACTTTCTTATGTCAGCTTACTGTAAACAATCTAGTTTTAAAATTTCGAGATACTTTGCCGACGACAATCTTTAAATGGACACGAAAATTTCTAGGATCAAAACCAAAAATAATTCAAGAAATCTTTTCCCTGTAAGAAGATTTAAAATACAATCTTTAAGCCAATTAGAATCATCGATAAATCGTCAGCTTTTTATCCTATTTTGAGCTTACGTAGATTGATTAAATAACTCAAGAAATAAGAATTTTTCAGTAAGTATAAATTAGGTTATACTAACTCAACTTTTCGGCTTAATTCTTTTGAGTGTGAATATACAGTAAAGTTGGCGACCGTAGTAGAGGGCGACACGAAGGCTCTCTTTTCAACAACTACTACACCGAGGTGTAGGTGAGAGCGCTATTTCTTTCCCTGGACTGCTCCCCTTAAACTTGATACGTACCTTATTATGCAGAGTGTTAAGCAAGGAAGTATCAAGTACAATTTTTTGAGTCTTTGGTATGATTCGACTGGGATTGAACGCCGATCTCCCGGGCAATTGGTAAACACTCTACCCATTAGGCCAAAGGAGCACATTTTTTGTTGATTATCTGCCTGAACTACGTGCTAAGAACGTCTATATATTTAATGAAAGAAAACGTTTTCAAACATGCAAAGGAATGGAGCCGAAGGTACCCCACACAAAATATTACAGACGTTGACTACGCCGATTACATAGCGCATCTAGCAAATTTATCCACCAAACCGAATCCCTGCTACATAGCCTGGAAAAAACAGAAGGTGGTATAGGCTTCCATGTCAACGCAGACAAGACAGAATACACGTGCTTTAATCAAAGCGGTGACATCACCACACTAAACAGTGGTCCTCAGAAACTAAAGGACAAGTTCATCTACCACGGAAGCAGCGTCTTATCAACAAAGAATGACATCGACATGCGATAAGCAAAGACATGGACAGCTATCGATTGACTGTCGGTCATATGGAAGTCAAATCTGACTTATAAAGTAAAACGCAGTTTTTGCCAAGCAACGGTCATGTCGATGGATGCACTACATGGATGCTAAATGAAAGAATGGAGAAAAAGCTTGACAGCAATTACCCAAGAATGCTGCGAGCTGTATTGAACAAGTCCTGAAGGCAACACCCTACTAAATTGCTGCTGTACGGTCAAATACCACTCATTATGAAAACTATCCAAGTTAGATGAACCAGGCACGCCTGACACTGCTGGAGAAGTACGGACTAACTCATAAGTGATATACTCCTGTGGACCCCTTCATATGGACAAGCGAAGTTTGGATGACCAGCTAGAACCTATATAAAACAGCTCTGTGCCGATACAGGATATAGCCTGGAAGACTTCCCAGGAGCGATGGACGATAGTGAGAGAAGGTCAGAGAGATCCGTGCCAGCAGCGTGACATGATGATGATGATGATGATGATGATCTCAACTTTTCGACTTATTTCTTTTAGAGTAAATGTATATCATTTTCTTACGAGGATGCTTTTTTTTTTCAATTTCATATATCTATTGAGTTTAATGTTTACATAACATATACCAGCAACAACCCGTTAAAGCATAAAAACTTTTTCTCTCACTCATAGTGACACAGTTACCCAAAGATTTTTTTATGCATATGAAATATGTCCCATTATTTGAAGTTAATAATCACTGATAAAATCATTTTACGAATCTTAATATTGTCTGTTGAAAATAACAACAATTTGACTAGTATTATCTTTGCTTACAAGAAAAAGAGAATTTAACTTCTGCTTTTCAGTAAACTTATCACTCAATTTGAAAAATAAATAAAGATATATAAATTTGTACATCGGATTTTAATCGAATCATTTGCTCCCTTTTCCACTATATACATATATGTATATATATACGATATTAACTCGCAACGTAAAGTTTTAAGCTTTTGGGCCTCAGGTAAACTAGTATTCAACAAGACCCTTTTAATTGAATGAATATGTACATTTTATACCTTGTTATGTCATGTTATATATATATATATATATATATATATATATATATATATATATAATTGAAGAGACAGCCTGATTAAAGTACATCGACCGCTAATTTTCGGTATCAGTATTTAAGCACCCCTTTGCATGGAGAGGATGTGACACAAGATCTATTCTAAGCGGAGTTTAATCGGCTTAAATTCAGAATTTTTCTTCACTTGGGTTGGTTGCCATACCAAGGTTAAAGAGCCCTGTATTCCCAAAAAATTTCCCGAAATAACTGGAAGGATACTATTTGGATTCATACCATTCCCAAGTGTATTAGTGCTCTATGAAATGCAAACAGCATCGCACATGATTTGAATACGGATCATCGTGTCCATTTTTAACGACGATAAGCATTACACCACGGACGCCTTCTTCATTCAGTAACTTATTTATATTACATTTTCCTACAGCGTAAATTGTTATATCAAAATACAATTGAACCAGATTCCTTATTTTATTCACTTACTTCGCTCCCATAGGGAATACCTGCCTTTCAATTTGCACATTTGATGTCATTCGCCTCAGACTCTTGAAGAAACATCATCATCATCATGTCGTGACGCAAGCACGGATATCCCTGACCCTCTCTCGCCAGCTGCTGTATGTATGTTCGAGCTGGTTATCCTGATTTTGCTCGGCCATAAGTGGTGGTCCATGGGAGTACATCACTTATGAGCTCGTCCCTGCTTCTCCAGCAGTGTCCAGTATGCCTGGTTCATCTAACTTGTAATGGGACGCAGGTGGTCGTATAGTTGGTGCCTTTTGGGGTGTTGCTGCCAGGATTTGTTTAATATTGCTCGCAACATTCTTGTGTAATTGCCGTCTAGCTTCTTTTCCAGCTGTTTTGTTAGCATCCAAGTAGTTCATCCATACAGCAGTATCGACACGATCGCTGCCTGGAAGAAACTGCGTTCCATTTTATCGGTCAGGTGTGATTTCCATATGATTGATAGCTTATCGATTGCTGTCCATGCCTTCGTTAGCCGCGTGTCGATGTCTTTTTCGGTTGATGAGACACTGCTTCCTAGGTAGGTGAACTTGTCTACCAGTTTCAGAGAGGTTCCCTCTAGCGTGGAAATGTCTATGTTTGATTAAAGCACATATATTCAGTTTTGTGTGCATTTACATGGAGGCCAATGCCAGCAGCGGCTTGTTCCAAACTATGCAGTAGTGTTTCGGCTTGTTTGGATGTATTTGCCAGAATTGCTATGTCATCGGCGTAGTCGGCGTTGGTAATTGGTTTTGCGGGGTACCTTCTGCTTCTTTTCTTTGTCAGCTCGAAGCCGTTTTCTTTGATTTTATCAATCGATGTTCTAAGCACGTAGTCTAGACAGATGATAAAGAGGTACGGGGCAAGCGTGTCCCCTTGTAGTAGTCCTGCTACAATGTCGAAGTATTCTGTGTCTCCATCCGGTGAACGTATTTTCACTTTGGTGTTTCTATAGAGAATCGTTATTGCTGCGACGGTCTCTTTTGGTAGGCCGTATGCTAGTAGGACTTGTTCCATCTTCCCTCTGTGAATGGAATCGAAGGCCTTGGTAAAGTCGACAAATAGTAATGTCCTCTGTAGGTTTTTTACCCGTACGCCTTCTAGGATTCTACGGATGGTCAATATTTGTGAGGTCGTTGATCTATTTCTTCGGAAGGCATTTTTGTTTTTCCTAAGGACGTTGTCGATTTGGGGTTCTATGCGGTTTCGTAGAAGGGCATTGTAAATTTTGGCTGCTATGAATGGTAGTTCTTGGCTAATCCGAGGTCACCCTTTTAGGGAAGGAGAGGATGCATCCCTTCATCCATCTGTCTATTGGATTTTGTTTATAGACTGCGTTGCAGTGTCAGAGCAATATGTCGTCGAATTGTCTGGTCTTCCGTACTTCTGGGGGAATTTCGCCCAGCCCTGCAGCTTTCCTTTTTTTTATTTTTCTAAGAACGGTCCTAGTTTAATGTCCAATTGCTTACTAATAATTCTGGTGATTGGTTCATGCGTAACTTTCGGTGGGTTTCCTTGTAGATTTTCGAAATGCTGTTTCCACATTCTTCTTCTTCTTCTTCTTCTTCTTCTTCTTCTTCTTCTTCTTCTTCTTCTTCTTCTTCTTCTTCTTCTTCTTTCAGTCAGTCAGTACTTTTTCTTTTATTTCTTTTTCTTCTATGATTCTCTGAGGTTTTTCTCAATTTATAATATTTGTAGTTGGCACTCTTGTAACGGTCCCAAAATGCATAGTATGGTAAATCGAAGGAAGAATCGGAACAATTCAAACTAGAGCATTGTTACTATCGGGCAGAGAAGTGTCCAGAAAACCTGAGGGGACATGCTGTCATTTGGACCCCACTGAATGACCATTCACAGGTCCTGATGTGAGAAGCTCTCGACAATAATGATTATAATAGTAATAATGATACAGCTGTACAAAACAACGCTCAAGATCAATTATATCAAAGCTCATAAAATGCAAGTAAATAGCAAATGTAAGTTATGTGGTGATAAAAACGAAACAATCACTCATATAATAAGCGAATGTATCAAATTAGAAAAGAAAGAGTATATGACTGGACACTGTGGGGAAGGTAATGCACTGATAAGTGTGCAAGAAATTTAAATTTGGTCTTTCGAAAAAATGGTATAGTCACAACCCTGAATCCGTCCTGGAGAATAAGACGCACACACTTCTCTGGGATTTTGACCGACAAACGGATCACCTAATCAGAGCCAGACGATAAGATCAAGTAATAATCAACAAGAAAAAGAGATCTTGCCGAATTAAGAATTTTGCTGTCCCTGCAGAGTAAAATAGAAAGAAAATGAAAAGAGGGCTACGTAGCTGAACCTTGCCAAGAAAGTGAAAAAAACTGTTGGACATGAAAGTGACAATTATATCTATCGTGATTGCTGCTTTTGGTACAGCCACCAAAGGATTGATACAGGGACAGGAGGATTCGGAAATAAGAGAGCGTGTGGAGATCATGCAAACTAAAGCCTTATTATGATCGGAAAGCCTGTTTATGAGAATCCTGGAGAATTAAGGTGACTTGCAGTCTCTCAAATTTCAGTCAGTGTCAAAAACTGGAAAAGGAATAAAATAATAAAGAGGGAAGTAAAATTTGAGGGGGTGAGACGTTTTTTTCTAAGCTCCAAAGAAACTTTAATTGCTTCTTAGCGTACATAGCATAAATAATGTTCATAATTTGTTTTTTGTTTATTTTAATTTAACAATTAATAGTTAATATCATCATTGATATTTTTTTTTAATTTGACATGAATAAACATTCATATGTAATTTAATGTATAATTAAAAAAAATATTTATTGTTTAAATTTAACGTATTTTTAAAAAAGATTCTAATATCGTTGTCAAATTTAATTCATGCATCTGTTTGAACAAAAGTTGTTATATGATTATTAATTCCAGTTAATGCGGAAAATCTGGCTGAGTTGCTTATATTCATTTCTGTTAAGTCCGGAGTCAAAATAATGTTACGTTATTATTAAAAACATTGTTATTAAGTAAATAATTCAGTAAATATGATTCTTTAATTATTTTTAATTTTATTATTAATGAATAATAAAATTGAAATGTGAACCATTATAGCTTGTAAAGACAAATAATTAGTTGGGTTTATATAAATCTATTTAATGTTAATGTACGAATTTAAAAAAAAAAAAATTATATTCATCAAAATATAGCATAACTACTTCTTTTTTTGTAGCGTTATAAATCATAATGTAATATCGTTGAAAATTAAATGCACGCATAAAGGCAGTAAACAATGTCTACTGGCCTATTCAATCTTTTAGCAAATCAACATCTACTCTAGGAGATATACATATAACAATGGCATCGCCAATAGAAGTTTTAACCACACTGGACTAACCAGAGCAAATAGAAACATAGACCAGATGTTTCACAGCATAAGCAATGTTTAAATTATAAGACATAAAATCAAACAGAGAAGAGAACAAAATAACATACCTATTTCTTGCAATGGCAAGCTGTGAAGCTGGGAAAAGAATATCGACAATGGCTTACCCAAGAGAAATAGAAAAATCAACTTTTGAAATGATGTTAGCATAATTAAGAGAAATATACGACCGAAATAAAATAAAAAAGACAAAAAATACTAGTTGTCGCTGAAAGACACCAAATTCATGGAGACTTGATAAGACCCAAACGAGTCTATACGTGCATAGTTTAAGGTAGGCATCAAAATATTGGAAATTTGGAAAAAGTGAAAAAAAAGTCATGACTGTGCTAGATGAAATAAGCCTTCTTAGATTAATTGAAGGCATGCATGACCCATCAGAGAAACAGAAAATACTTGATAGGTTACATATAATTGTGAATGTAATGGACGCAACACACCTGGACATTCAAAGCGCGCACGGACGTGTCTGGCTTGTAGAGCGGAAGCAAAGAACAGGTATTGTAAAGGAAATAATGATTTGCCGCAGAATCCCTGCATTAGTGAAGTGTACCTGCAAGGCGGCATGAATTACGTCCCTTAGACTGGATTGTCCAAGTCTCGGACGGATGAGATCCGAGAACGGGGAGAACGCTGATAGGGCAGAACGCCGAGGCAGGCTAAAAAGGAACGGGTTGAGTAAAGACGAAACAAGGACTGTTTAAATTTAAAACTACAATAATTAACGCGAATTTAGAAGCAAACAGAATTTTAACAACTAGAATTGATAAAAAAGCTGATTAAAAAAAAGAAAGTGAAGAGACTAACAAAACTACTAAGTTTCTAATCAAATGCAAACATTGTTGCAAGAAACATAAGAGAAATAAAAATAGTCACCCAGACCTAGGAAAAGTATGTTCAAACTGAAAATAAAAACAAGAAAAATAGCAACAAACAAACAAACAGACTAACAAGAATATTTTCAGTTCATAAACCATTACAAAAAGAGAATAGAAAGGGTTGAAGGCACAGATCTTCCATCAGAAAATAACGAAACATATGCAACAAAACATCAAGCGAGATTAGCGAAAAAATAAAGTTGAATGGCATATTTTTATGCATGTAAATTATCATGGGCAGTGATGTAACTTAAATATCGAAAAACTTCTAGAAAAATAGGCAAGCAAAAAGTGAAAAAGAGAAATATCCAGTAGAAGCAATTTGACGGAGCTGTAATTAAAGTAATGGACACTTTTAAAGGGAACTTTCGAAACAAAAAGCGCTTGGAAATGATTCCCATCACGGTAGTTGCATGTAATAAAGATCATGGACTATTAGGAATTGACGTATTGAAAGTGGACACCACAGAACTCATTAATTCTATAAAAGCAGAAGGAAATAACATAGGATTATTAAGAGTTTACAGGGTGAGCATTGGTTTAAAAGAAAACTCCCACCTAAGCTATGAGGCATCAAGAGAGTTACCAATTCATATCCTACCAATGGCAGTGGTCAAATTTAAAAAAAATAATAAAGCAAAGAAAACTAGAAAACCTCCCTGGTTTGTTGCAATTATATCTCGCCATTTGTAGCCTGATATGAATTTAAGAATATGTAACGATTACAATATAGGGGTGGGGGATGACCAAGCATGCTCAGACTCTTTTTCGCTGCCAAATATTGAAAAGGTGAGCTATGAATTAATAAGCATGAAATATTTTCAAAAAATAAGTATCAAGTATAGGCATACTAAGCGAGACCCGTTTACTGCTTGGCATGAAGACTCCAAGCTATATTCTTCAAAATGCAATTTAAAAAACTCCAAAAGGAAAAATGAAAATCATCATAATATATCAGGATATATATCTGGAAAAGCATCCACTAAAGAAGAATTGAAACACAAAACGAAGCAAAATTTGAAGAAGTTAAACGAAATGGGCATTGTGCCATAGCCATACATGAATATGAGAAACGTACATAGAATGTTCATAACATATATACATAGAACATAGGAATCCCGAAACACGAGAAACACGTAACGGCTTCTTAGTTCAGGTACGAAACTTTTTATTACATTTGAGTTTAAAGGTTTCGACATAAGGAAGAGAGAACCACATTCTTTCTATTCTAGCTTTTCCATCTGCCCCCATCACGTGCATACCCGCCACAAGGCCACTGGCCTGGCTTCGGCGAGCTAGTGAAAGTCAACCGTCTTCTTCCGAGCCAGGAACTCAACTCAACAAACTGACTTTTTTCAAAATCCCCGAAATCCTCCGCGCGCGCTTCCGGTGCATGACGTCATTCACATCCACTGGTCAACCTTTCTATCGGGGATTTTTATTTTGACATCTGTCAACGACACATCCTCTCCGCGTGCAGGTCAACGCCTGTGCTCAAGTTTGCACCTAACTAACCCATGTGCTGAGTCGAAAGGTTCTCAGCCTAACTAAACCCAAAGGCAACATATATAAAACGAAATCCCTCGGCCATTATATTACAGCATGACTATGAACAAGGACAAAGGAAAAGTAAACTGCGATAGGGGATCATATTTAGGATACCCAATATCAAAGGATAGAACATCACACGATGAGAGACTAACCAAGAAAAGAGAAGAAATATGCACGAGAAGAAACAAAAAAAAAATGGAATTATTTTTGGGTCAAACAAATGTCATAGTATCTTCCTGGATACAGTGACATTATAGAAGTGTTCGCAAAGTTACATGTTAAAGAAGGTCGAGCTTAACTGGGCACAACGACAAACAATTGCCTTTGAAAAATTGAAAAGGGTACTAAAAGACAGTCAAAAAATGTTTGATCAAAAGAAAATAGTAATACTAACCGCTGATGCAAGTGATTATGCCGTAAAAGGCCACACAGTAAATTATCTATCAAGAAAATTATCGACAACAGAAAAAAAAAAAAATTGAATATTGAAAAGGAAACACAAGCAATTGTATGGAGTATGGAAAGGGCGTTAAATTCAGACCACAAACCGTTAGAATATCAGAAAAAAATTGCGAAGACCATCAAGAATTTCCAGATAACAATGAAACGAATAACATTCGATCTTGACATAAAGTACATGAAAGGGAGCATTATTCTGCTTGTAAACGACATATGCATACAAGAGTTTGGTAATGAAAAGTTAGAAAATTACGACAATACAGAAGACAAAATAGTACACAAGGTTTAAACGGACGTTTTGCCAGTAAATCGACTTAATATAGAAACAAGGAAACACCACGTATAAAGTAAGATACAAAAAAGAATAAAGATGAATATATGGAGCAATTGCTCAAAGATAAAGAGACATTTCAAAGAAACGAGACACAAAATAACAATAGAGAAAATGTAACATACCCATGATCCGGATGTGTGAAATAGACATAGGGAAAACTTTTATTTACCTTTTTTGAGTTTAAAGGTTTTTCGACATGAGGAGAGTGATACACAATATTTCTATGATGACTGCTTTTACATCGTCAGCTCTCAACCCAACCAACGCACGACGCCCGTAGCGCACAAAGTCGTCTGGCCTCACCCAGGTCTGAATGTCAACTCTCTCGTTCGGAGGCAGGACACAACTCACTGCTTTTTATCAAATCTCAGCCCACATTTGTGGTACATGACGTCACTCACATCCCCTGGTCCAAATTCCTATATGGGATTTTTATTTTGACATCTGTGAATGACGTATCCTCCTCGCGCGTGCGTGAACATTTGCGTTCATGTTTGCACCTAACTAACCGATGCACTGAGCCGAAAGTTTCTCATCCTAACTAAACCGAAAGGCAAAATGTATAAAAAGAAATCCCTCCGCCATTATATTACAAAGAGGCATAATATGCATTGGAGACATAATAATACCTCAACAAACTTTAAAAAAGGACATAGAAAAAGTGTACAATATGTTGTACACCCTGGTTTAAAATTTCAAGCTTGGTAACTGGAGTATTCTAAAGATGTAGATTATGTTAAAAAATGCTCCAAATTTGATGAAATAAAAAAAAGATAAACAAGATAATGTTCACTCATGGCCGAAAGAAGAAAAGATCCTCATGGATAATACACATGTCAAAGATATAGACTGATTCTTAATACTTTTGGACTCATTTTTATGATACCCTTAGGTAAACAATTCATCGGACAGATAAGCCACAACCATAAAGTACATGCCGAGAAAAGTATTTTCAAGAAACGAGGTAAGCGAAACGATATTCTGCGGCAATGCACCAGAATTTTCGAATATAATCAATGTTCATCGCGAAAATCTATTGGGAGCATCCAAAAGAAGACACTATCATGCCGTCGGCAATTTGATGAAGTTGCGGAAAGAATGTTGCTAACTGTGAAAACTGGGTTTAAGGTATTTCACCGATTTAATGAAAGTATAGAAACCGACCTACCTCAGTTATTGAACTATTCCCCGAGCAGGAAGAAAACAAAGACCTTCTACGTGGATGGGATGACGGATCAGACTCCCCATAACAATATCATTTTCAACAGAAGCAAATTTTTGGTATAGAAAATATAAGGAATCAAATGAAGAAGAAGGGAAATCTCTATTACAAAAAAAAATAAAAGGCATAACCCAGAGTTATTAGAGAAAGATTAAAAGCACCTACTGACTAATGCGGACCAGTTTAGATCCAAAATCGGACCCTAAGACGTGGAAATAAAGAAAAAAATGGGGAGTGAAGATCAGGTGGGAACCAATGATTTCGACAGTGAAACAGAGCAGGGTATGGGAGAAAGTGATAATGAACTACTGGAAGAGACTGACAAAGAAAGTAAACTTAGACCTATATTCACATCAATTCTTCTTGTTTTTACTATAGAGCACGGCTAAGAAGAAAATAAGAAAATACGATTTAATATTATTTAAGTTGAGGTTAAAAATTTTTGAAAGTTCTTTCTCCCTTCTCATTTCCAGCGTGAAATATAGTTATTGGTAATTTTTGGCAGCAAAAATATAATGAACCGAAAGCACATAAAATTTTTTTTTTACGAGACACTCCACAATGGTCTTCCTGCGGATATAAGTAACTGCGTCTCTCAGTGTTGAACCAGGTTGGGATCGAAAAATATGCAACTGGAAAAACATTCCTTAACTCATTTTGGTATTTATTATAATTAGGATTAACTCAACCCAAACAAAACGCGATATTCACAACAACAAATAAAATATAAAAACACAAAGAAAAGATAAGCAAAACAGGATTATGAAGAATTATTATATACGTTCCCATATACAATTAACAACGAATTAGAAAGAAATTCAACACCAGAAACAAACAGCATATGAACAGAAAAAATAAATAAACAGATACACACGACGATTCCAATAAACAACTCAATATGAGAAGATGTATCATTAAAAAAAAAACGTTTAACAGACGCTAAAAAAGATAAAATCAAAGAAAAGGTAATTACTTTCATTCAACGCAGTGAACGACCTGAAAGATGTCTGATTGGCCCCGAGGAGTAAAATACCTATAATGACAAAGAAAGGAAATATCAGAGGCAAAAACCATTGAGCCATCACATAACATTCTCTCTACATAAAAAAATGATAACACCGATTTTAAAGAAGACTTGTCAAATTCATAGAATTATAACACGATAGTTTTTTTCTGGTTAACCGCACCAAATATGCTTAATATGTTTACACGACACCAAATATAGTACCATCGCTTAGCCGTGGGTTTTTATTGTCGAATCCTGGTAATGGTGCCAAATGCAACACTGTTTTTTGCAACGTCTGGACCCTTATGTTGGGCCCAGTACCAAATATAGTTAAATGGTTTGACCCGGTACCAGTTATAACAATATCGCTTGGTTGGGTACCAAATGTGACACTAAGTTCTAGGGTAGGTTACTTTTTGTAACGCTATCGTTTGGTTACGGTGCCAAATGCAACAATATCTTAGCGTGGCATCACTGTAACAATATCGCAGTCACGACTACCAACACCGTCAACAGTGCCAAATGTAATACCGTTGTGCACCACAGCACTTGCTGTACCAAATGTAATAATAATGATTGGTCTTATCCTGGTAATGGTGCCAAATGCAGCACTATATTTGTCACAGTACTTTTACATTGGCTATCCTGATAACGGCACCAAATATGTTTCCAGATTGTTTTTTTTTATCAATCTTTTCTTTGACTAAGCTGTGTTTATAAGATCCACAGATAGGGAATGACAAAATCAATCTGGAACTTCTTCTGACGGTCGGGGTGATCCATTGGAACAAAGTTGCCTGGGTGTTGGCTGCTCAAAAACAAGACCTCTGCATTATCAATTAACAATCATTTATTGTTCGATGTTCAAACTGCATGCAGTTGCAACAAAGGGAGATAAAATGAACAGACACAAAGAGATCCCCCCCCAGCCCGAACGAACTCTCTGAACGCAAACTTCTAAATGATATCTGAGCGACTGCATTTTTTTTAAAGCATCGCTAATTTTCATATATCTTAAGTAAGATGATGTCATCTTGCTAAATTATTGCATCATCTTTCACGTGTCCCAAATTCAATGTTTTCATTTCCCTGTGACAGATATGAATCCATTTTGTTTACATTTTGGTCTTCCTGTGTTGATCATTGGCACATGCACTTGAACCTTTCAATTTGACTTTTATTTCTACTCAAAGAGTTTAACTAACTTAACAGCTACCTAAAAAACTAGTGACTCAACCAAACCACATAGTAAAATAATTAACCATCACAGTAACTGTGTCACGGAAACATAAGGGATGCAAAAAAAGAATCATCTAATTTCAAAGATCCTCTTCAAATATAATATGGAAAGGTAGACTGATAACAACTTAATAATCAATGAAATTTAATGCTATGAACACTAACAGTGGAATCTTTGATTAATACTCGTTTTTCTACTTTTGTTATTGCAATAAAACTCTCTTCATCGAACCTAAAACACTGCATATGGATATAAAAATAGCATTAAAAATGAAACGTCAATTATATATGGACGATTGAAATTTATAAGCTAAAAATGAAGATGATTACAAGGTCCACTAAGTACTCTACTAATATACAGTGATGACATTCGGATGCAATTTAGTCTGGACTAAATGTGTGGCAGTCACTTTTGGGAAAGTCTCTCAAGTAAAGTCTAAGAACATCACTTAAGATATTGACGCTGAAATTACAGTGTTAGAACATAATAAAACAGATAAATATTTAAGAATTAATGAAGCAAATGATATCAATCATAATATGAATAAAGAGAGGATAAGAAAATAATTCTGTAGGAGAATAAGAGCTATATTAAGAACAAAAAAAATTAAGTTATTGCAAATAACACCCAAGCAATATCAGTAATGACATAAAGATTTAATGTAATTAATTTGACGTTAGCTGAAATTTAAAAAAAAGGATAAATGTGTTGCGTTCTGGTTTGTGAACGCTTGAAATATTAAATAAAGGACAAACCCCGATATGAGAGGAAATAGAGATATATTCTCAGGAAAAAATATATGCAATAGAGAGACTATTAGTAGACAAGAACATAGGATTAGTGAATACAGAATAAAGATATAGTCCAACGACAGTATTGGCTTCCGTTATCACGGTAGCAAGTAAGGTGATCTAGTGCGATCTCCAGTGTCCAACGCTCTAATACTATTCCTGTAAGAAGCTGCTCTTCACCTTCTAGTCTGCCCTGGTATTAGTAGCTACTGCTATATATGGCAGATTGACTAGTTCATTGTGTGGAAGTGGGTGATACCCAACAAAATGTATCACCCAAGAGCAGATACAGAACGTCCTTACGTCTTATAGGAAAATGGTGGGATAGGTTTAATCCAACAAATATTGACCAAGAAAAACCTACTAGATTAAACACGTTATTAGAATCTACAATACATTGGATGCTACAGTTATTAAACACACACGAGAAACAAAATAATATATTCAATTTGTAAATAAAGTAAAAAATGTACTAATCAATTCGACCTCAACCCAAAAAATACATAAAAGATAAAGCAATAGAAACAGTAAAAGAGATAAATTAAGAGGCAGAAACACAAGGAATAAAACAATGGAAGAAGGCCTGGGAACATTAACCCTTACATGGAAGATATGCACAAAGAAATAGAAATGCAGATATTGGTATAGTAAAGATTAATCTATGACGGAAAAGTGCTGGACTGAAGGAAGAGAGATAGGAGTTAATAACAATAGCACAGTACCAGAGTATACAAACCAGAAACTGTCAGGCCAACATAAAAAAAATCAATCTAGCACGAAGATTGTGCAAACGAAAAACTGAATCAGTTGACCACTTATAGTCTGGTTGATCAATCGTAACACAAATAAAGTATAAAGAAATGTATGATAAATTAGTACATCACATTCACTGAAAAATATGCAAAAGCTACGGAATATGGGACCGTGAAAATGATATAAATAGCAAACAGAACAAATAAAAGGGGCAAAATGTGCAACCATTCTCTAGGATAATGCTATCCAAACTGACTGAAAAATTAATTCCAAAAGACTACTTATGGAGGTTAAGGACTATAAAAGAAAAACATGCCCTCTAATAAATATTCTGTACCAAAGAATATGATGAAATATGTAAAAAAACAACAAACTGTTAATTGAAATTTAGAAAATGTGGAACCTTAAAACTACCACCTTGACTTTGGTTATCACAACTCTGGTTATAGTTCAGAAAGGTACAGATAAGCACATTAACATGATACCTAGCTGTTTCAGCTTGGATGAAATCCAAAAATAGCACTTTATGGAATTACTTATATCCTACGATAGGGACTTTAAACATCACTCTAAACAAGCAGCAGATCATGTGTAGATAGAATGTATATAGTCACAATTTCTCTTAACATAGGTCTTGGGTAAAGATCTGGTGTAGGAAACCAAAAATAAAATTGAAAGTTATTATAGCTTATAATAATAATAATTATAATAATAATGAAATTATGAATTACATTATAAGCAAATGTAGCAAACTAGTGCAAAAAGAGGTATAAGTCTGGATAGGACTGGGTAGAAAGTTATCTACAAGGAATCATACAAAATATTGAGAAACTAACAAATCATCTAATCCCGACCAGAAGACCGGACCTATTACAAATTAACAAAAGAATAAAAAGAAAAAGAAAGAGAACATGCCGTTGAGTGGTTTTTGCAGTCCCAGCGAACAAAAGCGAGAAGATCAAAAAAAGCGAAAAGATAGAAAAGTATTTAGAACCTTTCTAGAGAAGTAAAATAGTTTAGGAATTGGAGGGTGACGGTGATACCAATTTTAGTTGTTACTTTGGGAATTGTCTTCAATGGCTTGGAAGGAGGACTAGAAAAGATAAAAAATCAGTGGACGAATCTCAGTCCATGCTAACTGCAACAATGTTGAGAACAGATAGAATAGAGTGAAGAGTCTTGGAGATCTGAGGAGACTTGCAGTCCTTCATACTTGGGTGAAAGATTATCTGTTAATGCTGGTGTGAAAAACAAACTAGGAGTAAAATAATAATCTTGGTGAATTTGAGTAAGAAATAGATTTTGCTGTGTAGGCGAACCACCGAGTAAAACTGACAGAAAGTGAAAGATAGGTAATTATTTTGATCTTATCATAGAGTTGAAAAGCTGTGGAAAGGTTGATATAATATCAGTTGTAATTGGCGTGGTAGGAAGATTTCCTAAAGTCTTAAAAAACGCTGGCGGAATGGGAATCAGAGAAAGAATCAAGAGTGCAGCATTGTTAAGAAGGACAAAAATACTCAGAAGACTCCTAGAGACCAGAAGAAAATTACTGCCACTCATATTTCAGTGAAAGATCACCTGCTTCTGCTTGTGTAAAATACATATTAATGAAATAATAATAATAATAATAATAATAATAATAATAATAATAATAATAATAATAATAATAATTTTACAGAAAAAACCATTAGAACAAACTATGTTAAATCGAAAATATATTGGACGCAGTAGGATAGCAAGTGTAAGTTATGGGGTGCTAGAGACGAAAAGATTAATCGCATCATAAGCAAATGCAGCAAACTACCAAAACCAAATTAGATACGACAAGGCACGACTGGCTGGGGAAAGGGATCCAGTGGGAATTGTGCAAGAAATTGAAATGTGTCCATACTACCTAATACAATAGGCACAAAACAGAATGCATCCAGGAGAATAAGACGTTCAAAATTCCTTGGGATTTTGGGATACAAACAGATGTCCTAAACCAGCCCAGAAGACCAGACCGGTATTTTTGTAACAGAGAGAGGGAGAGAGAGAGAGAGAGAGAGAGAGAGAGAGAGAGAGAGAGAGAGAGAGAGAGCCAAATAGTGAACTTCGCCCTTTTGACAGAATAGAACTACCAAATCACGACAAAATTAGAACGCTCGGAGAAAATGAAACCTACAAATACTTGGGTATCTTGGAGGCTGACACCATCAAACAAGTGCAAATGAAAGACAAGATTCGAAAGGAATATCTCAGGAGAACTAGAAACTACTCGAGACAAAACTCTCCTGCAGAAACCTCATCAAAGGAATAAATACTTGGGCTGTGCCTCGCGTTAGATATTCGGGACCCTTTCTCAAGTGAACCAGAGATGAACATAAACAAATGGATCAAAGAACAAGAAAACTAATGACCATGCAAAAGGCATTACATCCCAGAGACGATGTTGACAGACTATATTTATCTAGAAAAGAGGAGGTAAGAGGTCTTGCTAGAATCGAAGACAGCGTTGACGCATCGATACCAGGGCTCGATGACTGCATAGAAAAACACGAACGAAGACTGATTACAGCCATCGGAAACGATACGGACAACACGATAGACTATAGAATGACAACAACTAGGAAACAAAAACGGGAGAAAAAACAACTCTATGGCCGCTTTAAACGACTAATAATCAACATCTCACACCAGAAAACCTGTATCTGACTAAGAAAAGGTAACCTTAAGTGAGGAAAGGAATATCTCCTAATAGCATCTCAGGGCAACACCATAAGGACCTATCATATCAAAGCGAGAATAGATAAGACGCGACAAAACAGTAAATGTTGGCTATGCGGTGACAGAGATGAAACGATCAATCACATAATAAGTGAATGCAGCAAATTAGCACAGAAGGAGTATAATGCGAGACATGACATTATAATAATAATAATAAAAAAAGAGAAATTGCAAAATTGTCGACTTTGCTGTCACGGCTGACCACAGAATAAATTTGAAGGAATGCGAAACGAAGGATAAGTACCTCGACCTTGCTAGAGCATTGAAAAACTGTGGAACATGAAAGTGACGATTGTGCCTATTGTGATTGGTGCTTTTGGCACAATAACTAAATAAGTATTAAAAGACCTGGAGGACCTGGAAGTTGGCGGACGGGAATATACTATCCAAATGACAGCATTACTGAGAACGTCCAGAATCCTGAGACGAGTCCTGGAGACTTGAGGAGGCTTGCTGTTCCTCAAACTCCAGTGAAAAACCATTCGCTAACACTGATGTGAAAAACTCTAAAGGAGTAAATAATAATAATAACAACGCAAATTAGCGATCAGGAGATGAAAAAACGATACATTTTGGGCAAGTATATTGATATGGAAAGGATATAAAGGAAAAGCTGGAGAGATAAGGAACATGAAAAAGAATTTAAAGAACCAGAAGAAGACTCCAAAATGAACAAACCCCTCGCAAAAAACAGCACACTAGAAAATACCAGGCTACGATGTTGTACTTTGATTCTGGTTTTAAAAAGTCCACGTTCATACACAACATCCTGGCCCTGTAACTGAGTAAATGCCTACAAGAAGCGAGAATACACCAATGGATGACGAAAGGGAAAACGTGTCTGATCAAGAAGAGCCTAAAAAGGGGATCATATTCATTATAGACCAATGTCATGTTTACCAATGATGGGAAAATCCTGACTGCATAGATAAAAGAGGAAATATTGTATGCCACAGACTATTCCCAAAAGATCAAAAAGTATGTTGCAGAGCTACAAGAGGAACAAATGACCGGGTATATATTGATCAGCGCCTTCTCAAAAAACAAAAACGAAGCCGAAAATGAATCTATGGCATGGATTGAGGACAATAAGACCTATGATATGGTCCTGCAAATTAAATAGAGTGTTTAAAAATGTGTAAAATTTTCGACAAAATCACGAATGCCATAAAAAGGTGGAATTGAAAGTAGAAAGACAAATGTTAGTAAAGGTAAAAATCCAAAAATTCAACTTCATGGTAGACTCGATTTCGCTACAACTATCTGGCTACTAAACCACGGAATTAGAAAATATAAAGGGGACAACAAATTTCCAAAATAACAAATCAAGATAAATCACATTATATATATGGATGACATAAATGTATTTATAAAAATGGAAAATAACTTGTGATTCCCTTTCAAACAATAAGAATATTCAAACAGACAATTGGAATGGCATTTGACATTGAAAAATGTACCATGCTGATAATGAAAAAACGGGAAAAGAGAATATGCAGCAGGAATAAATCTACAAAATCAAGAATGCATTGGGATGCTTCGAAAGAAGAAACAGTACAATTCCTTTGGATTATTGGAAGAAGACACCATCAAACAAGCAGAGATGAATGAAATAATGAGAAAATAGTCTCTCAGACAAACAGCAAAGCTTCTGGAAATCAAGATCAATTGAAAAAAAATATCATCAAAGGGACAAACACTGGGCAGGTCCCCATTTAGAATACTCATTACCATTCTTACACTGGAGAAGGGAAGAACTTAGACAGATAGGCAAAATGACAAGAAAGTTAATGACTATGCATAAGGTGCAACCACCGATAGATTACAATGATATACTGTATACGTCACGAAAGGAAAGCCGAAAAGGAATTCCAAGCATTGAGGATTACGCAGATGCAGCAATTGAAGGACTATATTAAGAAGAACAGAGAAAGATGAATTACAACAGTCATTTACAATTATGGCAACGTAAGTATATATATATATATATATAGGAAAGCAACTAAAAAAGTAGAAATGTGAAGAAAAACAACTGTATGTATATTTCGAGTAACAAACTTGTGAGATTGCACGCGAGAAGACTTTGACATGTTTACGAAAGGGAAATCTCTAAAGAGAAATTGAAACACTTTTAATAGCAGCATTTAACAACGCTCTAAAGACCAATTATTCAAAAAGGATGTTGATACCCAACAGAATAGCAAGTGTAGGTTATCCAGAGAAATAAATTAAACATTTAAGCACATTGTAAGCAATTGCATATATCTAACAAACTAGGAGTACAAGGTTAGACACAACTTGGGTGATAAAGGTGATCAAGTGGGAATTGAGAAAGAGATTGGATTGTGACCATGCTACGTTATGGTATTTGCTCAAACCAGAATTCGTCCTAGAAAATAAAAAGCATAAGGTTCGCTGAGATTTGGGGATACAAACGAATCACACAATTCCTATCAGAAGACCAGACCAAGAGCTGATTAAAGAAAAAAGAAAGGTTGTTATCTATTTGGTTTTGCCGTTCAGCCAGATTACTGAGTGAAAATCAAAGAAATAGAAAAGACTGGTAAATACTTGAACTTTTCCAGATGACGGAAAATACTGTGGAACGTAAGATAATACCAAATGCAGTTGATGCCACCGGAAGGCTTCCCAAGAAATTGGAGAAGGACTGGAGGAATTGGATATAAGCAGGTGATTCGAAAGTATCCACAATACAGCATTGTTTTGATCAGGTAGACCACTCAGAAGAGTTTTGGAGACCTTAAGAGACTTGACGTCACCCAAACTTTTGTGAAATACCACCAGCTACAACTAGTGTGAAAAACTAACAAATAACATAGAAATATTCGTTATATAGTCTATTTACTTCTCTGACTTTCAGTTCTTTGTCTCTTTTTTTATTAGTCTGGATTACTTTCCTTTGTAGATTAGTCTTTAACTTTCCTTTTTAATCTTTCTTCCTATAAAATTCAGGTGCAAAACTTTGATTATTTTTTCTTCCTTCTAAAACAAGCAACATAGACTTCTTTTTCTTTATACACTTTCGTGATGTTAACCCACGTTTTTCCGCAATGTATAAATCGTCTGTATCTTTAATTCTTATTTGTATTTAAGTGAATTCTAAGCTTGATGGCAAAACATTTTTTGAAACCTGGTTTGAGTAATCTTGTTTTTGTCAAACACTTTGCATGGTGGCAGGTGTTGCTCACAGTTTCAACCTTGTCGTGGCTATTACAGCTTGGCTGTCGCTGCCAACATCCGTTTAACGAGAGACTCCAACTGAGTGCGTGGATGTCTCTATAAAAGAATATGGTTTCAGCTATTGTGCATCTTTGGTTAAAATGAAATTCTTTCAAGCCTCTCTCTACTGTTGTTGATGATTCCACCATCTGCGTTGCACTACTGCATCCGAACTCCAGCTGCTATTATTTTGAACTTTGATATTCCAATGCCCAGTTATCACTAGTATGTCGTGTTTTAGTGCTTTGAAGACGATTCGTTGCATTTCCTCATGGCAGTCGATCTTTTCCTTCCCTGATTTGTTGGACGATTTATAGTACTGAAGAGTAGTCAGTTTGCGGTTAAGGGAGATAAACTTATTTTAGAGGGTATACCTCAAATCCTAAACTGGTGCATTCATAGCTACCTGTACTGAAAAGGAGCTTCTACTTCGGTTTCAATCCCTCGGTATATCTCTAAAATGTTTAAATATCATTCGAATCTTACATGTTCTAAGATGGGTTGAAATTCTTTTTGGAGGGAATTTTCAAGAGTCGTTTAAATATTAAAAAACTGCATATTATTATGTAACAACAGATATATCGTACGTGACCTTAACGTTCTTTCACATACTTAAGCTCATAATGTATAGCTCTATTTAAAGAAAATAGCTAAAGCTGAAAGAAAGAAAACAAAAAGTGATAGAACTAAATAAAGAAACTGCATATCAAAAGCCAAACAAAAGGAGACTAGTAGCAAAAGACAGAAGGAACGAACGAACGAAAAAAAGAATGAAAGAAAGAAAGAAAGAAAATGGTGAAAAACATTTATGCTTTTTTTAGAAAATTATAACGTATTTTTTAAACTTTCGTAATTTGAATATATTAGGGAATATGCTTCCGTTATTTGAACACATATCTGTTTAACTTTTAACAAAACCTTTGAACACACATATTTAAAGCTAAAGAATAGAAAATCGTCCATGCCTTTCCCAAGGGCATTAACTTGAAAGTGAAAAGCAAACACTCTCATTCAGAATTTGAATTTGGCTCAGTAAATACATTACATTTCCTGTGGCAAAAATCGTCGCGGGAAGTGATACTAATGTCTATCAATCTACATGTATACGTAAGTTAAGTTGGCCGACTTTAGTCGAGGTCGAATCGAAGGCTCCCTTTTCCATAGCTACTACTTCTTTACCCGGGTTGATTCATTTAGCCTTGATCCGTACGTTATAAAGCTGAGTGTCAAGCAAGGAGGCATAAAGTACCATTTTTTGAGTCTTTGGTATTACTAGACCAGGGATTAAACACCTGTCTCACGAAACATTAGTGAACACTCTAACCATTATGCCAATATATATATATATATATATATAGAGAGAGAGAGAGAGAGAGAGAAAGAGAGAGAGAGAGAGAATATTTTGTGGTCAAACTGAATAACATTCAAACTCAAAAGAGCCGGAAATCGGACAGATACAACCCTCTGATCCCCAGCAGTAAATCGTAACAGTCGTCCATATAATGAAGTTACTGGATAGTATATATTTTATAAATGCACGAGATAAACACTTGAAGTAATCGACACCTCCTTTTGAACATGTTTAATGTCGGTTGGTCTCTGTCTTATGGCTGGAAGAAATCGTAACTCAAAAGTATCCAAAACAATTGTAGAAACGTATTGCAATTCTTCCGGTCACCTTACCGAAAGAGAGGTAATTTCTTTCATCTTATTCTAACCCCGTCTAAAACGTCTTTCGTCTCGTATTTTTGAGTCGTTCATACTTTCCAACGAGACACATGTCTCACATCTTCCGACTCACTGCCTTCTTTGAAATTTGTGTCAGCGAGTGTCTTGCCGCGGCACTTGAGGCATGTATATATTCCAGCACGGTTTCTAGTACTGGATACATTGCTTACTCTTCCACATCTTTCCATATTCATTCAATGACACATGCCCTTTTCTACCTAAACCAGTCAACATAGGGAATATAGAATATAACACCTGCTCCAAGGAACCACCGATTTCATCTGTTTGGCAATATGCTTTAAATCATTACAAATAGAATTAAAATCAAATAAACATAGTTTAAAACTTATCTAAATGGATCGACAAGTTCATGGGGCTTGGAATACTCAGACTGTATTCTCTGCAGAGGGTTCAAATCTTCCAGAAAATGGATATTTTGGATGTGACACGAAACTATCAGTGGTTTTGAGGCTCCAGTTGTGAATATTTAGCATTTCTCATTCTGATCTGGAGTGATAGTTGAGGGTGTCTCAAAAAAGATAGAAAACATTAATATGATTATGATTTATAACTGAGGTCATTTGGAGCACTTTTTGTAAAAAATGTATCCTTTAAGCTACTGATATCAAATATAAGTTTTTTTTTATTGTTATGATATCAACTTCCAGGATATGAAATCTTTTTTTGAGTTTCTCGCTTCAGTAATAAAGCATTATCATATGAATGAGCTCAATCTTTTTTTACTCTTTTTTTAATGATTTTATCACCAAATAAGAAGTGGCACAAATATTTTTTCTCTCTCGTGCAAAACATTGTGATTGAGGATTCATAGTTGTTATAGTATACTATTTTAAAAGCTGGAAACAAATAAGTACACATTATTATTAGTAGAGTAATTAGTTGTCACATGGGTCCCATGTATATTGATATATCCTATATTTGTTGAGGTCTCACCTTTTGGTCAAATAGATATGTTAAAATGATTTTCATTTGGTTGGAACATGTACAACAAAAGCGTAACTCTTACAAAACAAAAAATATAACTTTGAACGTACAATGAACGCCATTCCATAATCATCAGGCGTAAAATAATCCCAGATGGCTTTACTTGCCGTTTAAGTCAAACGATCAAACATTATACATATCTATACAATCGGTTTAAAGAAAAAATTAGAGATCCCTCCGAGTGGTCAGTCTATTGGGATCACTTTTTTTCCTAATGTATACGTGTCTATTTTTTTTTTTCAGCCATATGGAATTTCTGTTATAATCCTCCTCTCTTTTCACGTGGTCTGAAATTAGAAATTAGAGTTCAACGCCAACTCGAAATACAACTGACAGACATGAGGTATAATGTAAGAAAAAGCTGTTTTAACATGTTTGTCGTGGGACACAAAGACTAAACTAGTGAATTATTCTTCGATTTCATCTGAACATTTCAATTTTCTTACTGACGTTTTTTTTCTGGTTTTTACCGTTTTTAAGTTTGCATGTATTATAGAGAAGAAAGAAAGAAATATGTACACAGTTTTACGTTCTGTAAATCAGTATTTTTCTTTTTCTATTTCTTAGAAAAGGAAATGATTTTGCAAAAGTCACAGGATGTGGAATGTCACGTACCCAGGCAACTGTATTTTGTTATCGATTTTATGTTATACTAAAGCGGTGGCATTTCCCTAAATTCTATTTCATCTTCTTTCGTGTTTACACTATCTTTCTACCGTTTACATCGAAAAGAAATTCTAAGCCTATTGTTTCGAAGGAAAATAGGTCATAATGTTGACACTAACGTATAACAAAAAAGAAAAAAGGTAAATAAAAAATATCTGAGTGACACATCTATTCCCGGTACAAAATATCTTCGACTTTAAACCTGGTGAAAATTATTCAAAAATTCATTGGAGAAAGATGCCAAGAAGTTGCCTTATCCGGCATTTTAGCATAACGTGAATATTCCTGAACTAATATTCATCACATAACCACCATAATCAGTTTTATTATCGTAACCAGCGAAGCACGTTTCGAGTGAAACGTTTATTAAAATATGAAATTGAGCCAATAATAAAAAGTATGGATAGTGGGTTTTATACAAAGGATTAACAGAATGTTACTTTAATTTTTTAATCTAACAAGTTTTTGAGAAATCGGAGCATCAGAAACGATGCTGGATCTTTTGGAATGTAAACCCGGTGACTCGAGTTCAAAATCTTGATGTTTTTGAAGTCTATAGACCCAGCTGTTCTCCTCTCGCACGTAGCTATTTGTAATCAGTAGTACAGAACAAACAAACCTTAATGTAGCAACCAGTATAAAAAGAAAGCGCTGAATTAAAAACAATTGTACTTTGTTCAAATATTGATCTTGTGCTGCATCCTTCTCGTGATAGAGCTTTTAGGTAAATACATACCCTTACAAATAAATGTGATTCAAATCATGCAAGGCAAAAATTGTTTATTGATTCTGTCTTTGAGGTCCACACTTTGGGTTATGTGCCTAAATAATTTCAGTTTATTAAATGACAACATCAATCTAAGTCTAAAGTCCCTACTGAATCCCCCATATTTTTTTACGTCTTACAACACCATGGGTTCACAATGAGCATTATTTCTCTTTAATGACTTCCTTTTTAAAAGATCCACAATACTCATGAAGATTAAGGATTTTATGTTAAAGTGTTTATCTTAGTTTAAAGGTTATGCATGCCAAGTTTGGTAGATCTACATCAAACTGCTTGGTTGACTATAGAGGATAAAAAAGTGAAAATATAAAGATTATTGATATATCTCAATTCCATTTTTACATGTTCAACTATTTTAATAAATGTATACAATAAATCAAGAGCTCAACCAAATAATAACTATACAGTGACTAGAAGTTTAAATTTTATTGCATGAAGAAAACATGTATCAAATAAATCTGTATTTTTTAAAAATTATTCCGCACAGTAACGGTAAAAAAAAATTATAATCAATTAAGGGAAGGTAAGAAAAACTTTTTATTTAACCGTCATCATTAAGTCTTATTTCTATTTATTTACTGTAGTGAAAACATATTCAAATTAAACATGAATTAATTTTGAACAAAAGAAAGGATTGAAAATCTCATTCAAGAAGCCAAAGCCCTGTGAGGAACATGGTTTGTGAGAATTAAACTATTAATTTATATAATTCAAACTTGCTTTTTGAAGAAATATTTCATGAAGCCCGAAAGTTCATCCCGAAAAAAAAAAAGGTTTTCCGTCAAATCTCTTTATTCAATGCAAAATAAAGAACCTGAATGAACGTCCTTTTAGTGTGCCAATTCCATAATTTTGAAGAGTGGTCATATAAGATCCGAGGTTGATTTCTCAAAAGAACGAACCCATTGGCATTGATTTTCTTTTCTTGGACTTATTGCAGTTATCACTGGATTTGTATTTGAAATAAACAGTTTTATTTAAGCCACGTGACACGTTGCAGAACAATTCTTTAATTGATATAGACCTCAACAGGACATGGTGAATGTGAAATCTACACTCCACCTTACACACATACACACACACACACATACATACACACATATGTATATATATATATATATATATATATATATATATATAATTAAATGGGACAAATTCTTCCATACTATGTATTTTATCTTTAATCAGACAAATCCTCGTAGGAGTCGACTGACTTCTGGAAGAAAGGAATTCAAAAAGGCGCCCTATTTTTTCATGCAGAAAACAAACAATTGATACAAAGACTTGCCCGTAGATAAAATTGACAGACATAATGAAAAAGGTGACATCTCCACCCTAAAGGGTGGTCCAAAACGGACGCTATCTAAAGATACGGAGAAAAAGCTTGATGGCAATTACACCAGAATGCTTTAAGCTGTATAGAACAAGTCCTGGAGGCAACACTCCACAAAAAAGCAGCTGTATAGCCACCTACAACCCATCACGAAAACTATCCAAGTTAGACGAACCAGACCTGTGGACCCCTTCACATGGACGTGCAAAGGTTGGACGACCAGCTAGAACCTATATACAGCAGCTCTGTGCCGATACAAGATGTAATCTGGAAGACATACAAGGAGCGTTGGACGATAGAGATGGGTGGCGACAGAGGGTCAGGGAGATCCATGCATGCAGCTGGCAACGCGACATGATATATATATATATATATATATATATATATATATATAATTGAAGAAGATGAGAAATAAATGCTTGGTAATTGATAAAAATAAACTGAGGCGAATAAATTGATCGTTCATCTCTGAAATTTAGGTCTTGGGATACTGTAAACTCTTATGTCCCCAAATGTTTATATATTACAATTGTGTAATACAAAAATAAAACAATTTGAAAGATGCATTAGCCACCCAGTGCGACTGGACTATCTGCGACGCAATATCCTTAGGTGATCAGTTGTTTACATTCATTATAAGCCTAAAAAAGAAAATAATTACGATTGGTAATTAAAAGTTTAGCGAAGATAATAGTTTGAACGCGGGCTAAAGACTTCATCGGCTGAAAAGTTCATACGATAATATCATTTCTGCTGTTGTTGACCTTCTTGATCGATTGGATCAAAGCACATTAATATAGATAGAAGTAGTATATAGATCGCTAGAGAGACTATGTTGAAAAATAAATCTCATTTGTTTATATTCTATGAGAGTATTTTGGTTAGGCTATGAACTTTTCTGCCGATCCTCGCAATTAAAACTCATGCCCCACATTTACTTGAATCTGATTAAATTCTATAATATTTCTTGTCGAATGACGAAACACATTTTCAAATTTAGTGACTTTAATTTTCTTATAAATACAACAGCTTGGCTAACGGTTCGAATACTTGACATTTGATCAGAATACCGATTTTGTCGACTACGATTTCATTTTGACTGGCTCTTATAAATCATTCATCTGCTCTTTAATTAATCTTTCCATCCAGACGTCTGCAATTATTTCCTATTTCTTTAATTTTATTTTATTTTCTTTGTATTTTCTTGACCATTTAATGGTAAGACCAGTCTTCGAGAATTGAGTTTTATTTCCGAATTAATTTAGTCGTTTATTATTTGACCTTTTGCCATTGATTTTCAGTATTTTATTGCGAATGTCATTGAATCATTTAACAGTGATTCTTTTTATATTTTTATTTTCTATTAAAAAAAACGACATAAATTATCAATTATACATTATCGGAGCTGTTACAAAACACTTTTTTGCCCAGTCAGCTAGGGTTGTATAATACATCGACTGCACCTCAGCAGAGTCAAAAGAATCTCCCAACGAGCATCCAGGATATGACACTAAACAATTTGATGGTGAGCTTTCAGTAATGCTGTGGATTGCCATCGCTCCCAGATCCACTCTGCTCCGGAGTGGTAGGTCCTGATAAGGTTCTATCTATGGGTCAAATAGAACTAAATTGCCTACTTATGCAAAAATGACATTGCTTGAAATAAAACTGTTTTTTTACTTTGAAACTGTTCTTACGCTAAACTAAATTGTTTGTAATATAACTCTTTTTGACATTCAACTATCTGTGGACAAAAAATATATTAACACTTAACTGAATTGGTTGAATTAGAACTATTTGACGAAACTTAATAGCTTGAAATAGAACATTTTTGAACAATCAAACTGTGTACTCAGGCTACACTCAATTGTTTGAAACAGAACTGATTATTTGTCCAAAGGTGGATTTGGAGTTAAATAACTTTCAAAGGGTGATATGCCATAAAACCAACCAACCAAACAAACAAACAAACAAACAATACTCTTTTACTTAAAACAAGTGTTTTTGTATTTTGTTTTTACAATAACACTAAATTCTAGTAAATGTTTTTTCTCCAGACAGGGATTTAAGAAATCTCACTCATTTAGAATGTACAGAGATATCTAAGCAGGCTTTAATGGATATAATTAATTCTACCTATCGTTAAAACTATTGAGTAACCACTGTTAAAATACGTTACTTGCATTATTTTTCATCGATGCCAAATAAACAAATCTGACATAGAATTTCGCTTATTTGATATACAAACATACAAACTTTCTGGATTCATGGAACATATACTAAAATAATCTATTTCGATTAATATTCAAGGTTTTTTTCCAAAAAATGGTGGAGGAACAAATTATAAAATCCCTAAATTTTGAAGAAAAACTATCGAATCACCTTAAAAAAGTGTCATAAGTATTTTGTTGCCACTCCCCTGACATTTATGACAGTCTCCGTTCTTCGAACTGAAATAAGTCTAATGTAGGAATGAAATTTTGTATTCTGACTTGTAAAGGTTTACACGGGAAATCCTAATCAACTGCTGTAAAGAAATCTGGTCATTTTTATTGATTTCAAATGGTAGACATCCTTCAACCAACAGATATGACAGGCTTCACCCTGCTGGCAAGTACATTCCCTGGATAAGGAGTTATTCTTCTGGGTGATTTCATAATGTTGTTCCATTACCGCTAAATGTTGAAAAATCTTAATTATTAATTAAAATAATTTATTTTCATTTATTTGAGGTATATTTCATGAAGCCGGAACGTATGGCTATCAAATGAACAAATTTGTGTCACAGATTTAGACTTATTTCATTTTCCATCAATGAAAAATAACAGAAGAAGCGTATTGTATGAGTGGTGAGTTCATATTCAATTTACGCGTTGTAAATAATTTGCTTTGTTGCTTATTCGAAAAGGATTCTTTGGCTAATTGGCCTATTAGTTATGTGAACTCCTTTGACGCAAGAAACTATACAAAAGACATGAAGAGTTTGGAATGAAGAAACGGAATACAGTAATTCCTGAAAAAATAGTATGTTATAGAAAGATTCAATTATTCTAGACAGCAAATAGACCTTAGGTCGATAAGATTAACCTTTTTCTTTCAAACAGCCTCAGAAAACTTTCTAAAGAGGTGCCTTGAATATTTAGTCCTAAAATAGTCAAGGAGTTTTAATTCAGCAAAGAAGAACATTAAATTGTTATCTTCAGCAGATCCTCTGACAATTGCAGGCCTCTATCTTAGCTAGTCTTGTTCCGGAAGATTCAGTGGAAATTTAATCAGGAAGTTTTTTTTTTTATACGGACGACAAATCCTGTTAAATATAACAATGAAAGAATGCTTCCTAAACATGATGAGTTAGACTTTTTCATTGCCATTGCTACCAGATCCACTCTGTCCCGGTGTGGTAATACCTGTTAGGGTTCATGTAATCGATAACTATTTAGTAATTTACTATTCTTGAGAACAATGAGTGCAAACATACGATTAATATCAAGTTCAATTATTTGTATTAGATTGCAATTACTGTAACTATTTATTGTCCTGGGTATGACATTAAACAACATTTGACAGTTAGCCTCCAGTTTGGGGATTGGGGTAATATGAAATACGCCTTCATTACCATTACTCTCAGGTCAACTCTCACCAGGTACTGTAGTACTCGTTAGGGTCCCATAAATGGGTCAAATAGAAGTTACATATTTTATAAGATATTTCAATAATTATTTGATAAATTTTGTTGAATAAAATATTTGACGGTGTGCAAATAATAAATTGCCATACGTGAAATCATTTAACAATGTGCAAATAGAGCTATTCGTATTAGATAGTAATACGTGAATCCATTTAAGTGTGAGCAAAACAAATACTAAATAATTGCATCTATTCAACTGTGAGTTAACAAATGAGCTCTGGCTTGCTTAAGAATAATTGTACCTACTATTAATTCACTTGCACACACACACACACACACACACACACACACACACACACACACACACACACACACACACACATACCCCCCAACACACACACACATACACACACACACACACACACATATATATATATATATATATATAATTTGGTATGTAATAACTCCCAAGTTTTAATTTTCCAATACTCAACCAAACCAAGATTATATCTTTTAGTCAGAGTTCCTTAAGTTAAAGCGCTTATCTTGAAACTTTCCCTGTAGGGTTTTCGGACGATTGTCTCCATCTTTATGTTCACAACGTTACGGCTGATGTGTCCTCCGGTGTTCTCCCGGTGTTTCTGGTAGAATTAAGGACCCTACGCAGAATTCCGAACCATGAACCTTACGTAATCCACCGGTTCTCGCTTGCTCTGATTCCATTAACTATAACTGAGTACTAGAGTTAAATATTCCTGTATTATTACTCACCTGCTGTTAGAATTGAACCGACAACCTCCGAATGATAACCATTTAGAAACTTAGTGAACTGTTAAGCCATGAGTCCTGCTGTTCAGAGAGAATTTTTGAGACTTATAAAGTTTATGTTCTTACATCACTATGATTTACTAGTATCATGAATTATTTTTTACCTGAACTAATATTACGAATTTTTTATATCTCCTTTTTTTTATTATGGGTTACCATATTGTATTCATCGCTATCTTTTGTCTCCTCAATAGGCCCCTGTAGCCAAGCATATATGCTAATTCGTTAAGGTTTCTAATTCTCAAATGTTCTTCTCTACTAATTATTGTCACTTCTTTTCATGAGGGCAGATGATTTCCCTTTTCCTTCTATATATCTTCTGCCATACCCGACTTTTCAATTTCACCCCGTACTACTGCTTTTCAGTGTTCTTCAAACCTTAATTTAAGTGGTCGGAATTTCTCGCCTTCGTATACTTTATCACAGGTAAAAGAGATGGAGTACACACAGTACATGGTCATGTTGGATTATGTTGGGGGTTTGACACAGAAGAGATAGCTCAGGAGAGTCAAGCTACATGTGAATATTGTCCTAATATATAATATGGACTACATATCTTTTTGATCCTTTGGTTAGGCCTCTGACATAGAGCAGACATACTGCGGTGAGTTGTCGGGTATCGTTCTCCATCGTTCGACCCAGATTTCTTGGAAGCGATATTCTGCTCTCTGGGTAGGTGTTAAGATGGAAGTTCGATTTTTCTTCTTGATATACATCATTTCTTTTTGATATACATCAAGGTCATCACTAATGACTTCTGATTAATATAGTAGACAACGGACGATTCCTTTTTTTTATATTTTATGGATGATGGGAGTCGAAACTGAGATACTGTTCGGTGAAGGTAGGATACCAGATACAGATGGCCCGCATCCTTACTTGGTGAGTGTTTCTAATACATCAAGGAAAGATAGTTTATTTTGTTCTTTTTCCAGAGTGAACTGCATGGATGGTCCGATTTAGTTGATGCTATCAAGTAATGTTTGAATATGTTCCTGATGAAGCCAGAGATTGAATGTATCATCTACGCATCTACAAGTCTCATTGATGGCTTTAATGATATAGATTCTAATGCTATTTCTTCGAAGTATTCCATATATATGTTGGCCAATACTGGTGACAACGATGAATCTGAAGGAAGTCCTTTCTATCGTCAGTATACATCAGATCCCATCTCGAGGTAGGTTGTTTTCACACAGAAATTCCACATTTCCTTTAGATCATTTATCGGCATGCGGGTGTATTCTTCCAGAAGGAATCTGCAACCAGCTTACCCCGTACCACAGCAAATGTCTAATCAATAGGTACCTTTGTGAACAGACTTATTATGTCCAGACTTGTCATTTGGTTGGAATAAATGGGAGTGTTACTGATTATCTTCACGAAGTAGACTGAGTTCTTAACCAACGATGGGCACTTACCCGTTAGTAGGCTGATGATCTCCACAAAGGAACGACACAATAGGTGACATGCTGATCATCGAGTACTGACAATGACTTGAAACAGAATATCATCCCTATGTATTTTTGGAAAGCCATATATAAGCGGTGGCTTACTATAATGTTGAGTTAGCTGTGTGTATTTCATTTGTGGTATGAGATCTTTGTTCTTACTGAGGTCTTGACAGCTTCCTTTTCGTTTTCAAGGCAGTGTTCTTCTTTACTTTAAAAAATACATCCATTGCCAATCAAATGTGCCAATATGTCGGAGTATTCCACCCAATCCATTGCCACAGTAACATCGCCTTTCTCTGCTGTGAAAATTATGATATTGTCAGCATCATGTAGCGATTTTATGGTTAGTCTCTCTGCTTTTGAGATGTTAGTTTTTGGAGGCTTCGGTTTCTCAAATGCTTGTCTGACGTTCCATCTTAGTTTACCATCGTGGCCTTCAGAATTTTCAAGGATGCATCTTTGATTGGGGCAATTAAATCCAAGTAAGAGATCCACTTGATGGTAGCAGCGAAGTAGAGACCTTTGTTTAGCACTGACTTTTCAGGGGTAGTTAGCTGTCGTTTAGTGATGTTTACAATGACTTTTACTGGTGTGTTATGGGCTTAGATTTTCGTCTTTCGTGTTTATATCTCCTTCATTATGATAATTTGGTGAGTTTGACCTCGTGAAATACCTGTTCGTAAGATGTATCCAGATATTGTTGGATTTGGGTTCAATCATTAATATTCTTTGCAGGAACGGGGTAACTTTGCTTGAGATTTCGGACCGTAGTTAATGTTACCTGCCACGGTTGCTATGAATTCTATCTTTGAATAATTCATACTCTTATCTTTTTGTAACTTTCCTTGTCCTCCTAGAATTAACGAGGATTTTCAATGTTAAACCTGGTGGAATTAGCTTGTGATCTCAGCATCTGTAGAAAAATGTAAGGTGGATTGTCGTTTGTGTCAATTTTTGATTTAGTCTTTAAAATCGTCACCATTTATGTATTATATTGAATATAACAATGAAGATGAAGACAAGAGTCTAAAAATCCTGAATAATAAAAATAAACAAAATTTGTTTCAGAAATTCAGACAAACTTACCATGTAATTTCCCTTTAACATAACGGATGTTTAAATGCATATCTAAGAAAGAGAATTGGGTGTATTTTTAGGGGAAATTAGACAGGAAGGTTTAATTTGTTCAAAAGACTAAGAATATCTTCCGTAGAAATGCTTCTCATCCCATAACTTTGGGGTTACAGGAACTTTTGGTAAGAAAATCTATCAGGAAAAAATCATAGTAAAAGAAAGCAAAGACGATATTTTGTTTAAATTCACTTTAGTCAATATATTTTTATTATATCTCTGGTATTATTTTTCATCCCATACAATACGGACGCTGCTGCTGCTGTTGCTATATAATACCTTAAAAATTCCCTTAGCCAACGTGGTACGCTTGTTAGTCGAGCGGTCTGAGATTAAGTCTAACGTAAAGTTGGACGGGTTTCGATCCGGGCTTCGAGCGTCCTACGTGTTAACCACCCTGAAGAGTTCTGATAGAACGAAACAGTCTGTCTGTGAATGACAATATATATATATATATATATATTTACTTACTTACTACTGCATTTCAGTGAAATGGAATACACTATTATTTGCGAATAACTTCCACATTTCTCTTTCTAATTCGTTCAAAATTTGACAGTTTACTGTTAATGGTTAATTCATTCGATATATATATAAATAATAAAGCAATTCTTTCTAATGATTAAGATTTATTTAATGACTTGAAATTTGAGGTAATTTAATGAGTATTCTCAGTATGAAAGTTTTATTATAAAAAGAAATGAAATGGTAAGTTAGTTGTCTAAATTTCTGAAAGGAAGGTCGATGATTTTTAACATTCAGGGTTTTCGGACAATAGTCTTCATGTTTATTTTTATATTCACAACTTTTCGGCTGATGTGTTTTCATTAGGAGTTTCTTGTCGAAGTCGGAAGCCTACACGGAAGTTCGCTGTCACGTATATTATCGCGAACTACTTGCCTTAAAAAGTAGATGGTTTGTCCCATCCTTCTCGAGCGGACGAGTTAGTATATATATATATATATATATATATATATATATATATATATATATATATATATATATATATATATGTATATGTGTATGTATAATATTAAGTAAAACTTAGATAAATTCCACTATAAATTTATTTCTCCAGACCTCTTTATCAAAAGTCAGTTTCATCAGATGGCTACAATATTTGATGAATTTCTTCGTTACAACGAGGAATACAATTAATTATAAAGGTTATTTATGTATTTTTAACTGAGTTAAACTGTAAATATAATATTTATTATAATTTGAATTTACTTCTACACCTACATTTAAATATAATTTCATTTCTCCTATTCAATAAATTGATAATATCTTTATATTTCAGAAGGCTATTTGTTTCTTCTAGACATTAATTACATCTACCATGTAAACGTCTTGTCAGCAAGGTTTTTGTGGGAATTTTCCAACTATTGGTTTTAATCCTTGTTTTCTTCTAATATTTTTTTTTACTTTTTAGATAAAGTAGTTTGATTCTTTAGTAAGGGGATATAAAGATTGTCTATGATGACAATACCTGAACTTTCATTTGAGCGAGGATATCCCAATGTAAGGTTTTTCCTTAAAGTTATTTGCGAGGTGGGTTATGTGTTTCCTTATTTTTCAGAATAAAGTTCTTTAATCATTGTTCTTTTTATTGTGGTTATAGATTATTTGGGAGATATTAATCGTGCTGAATAACTAATTTTCAAGGTGCTTCTATTGAAAATTTTACTTAAGAGGTTGTATTTTTTAAATACTTACAAATTTATTTCAAAAGTAATTCTTCTATTAATACTGGAAAGTTTCCAGAAAAGAGGGTTAAAACATATATTTTTGTCTATTTTTACTTTCATAAGTGTTATTTTTAATTAGATTATTATTGTTACGAGTGTTATTCATTCTCTAATTATGTGTAGTGTTGTTGCGTTCATTAGTATTAATTTGGTCCACACATCTCTTTCCATAAATCATCATATTATTCCCCACATATATCGTTCATTAAAATTCTCAGCTGAATACTGTCTTCAGGTTTTCTCCCTCTCACCTCTTATTTTACCGTGTTCATCCTTTAAATTAGCTCCACATCCTACAGGGTTCGACCGGCTTATTTTTGACTTTAGTAGAAAAAAAAACATGGTGGTCCAGACAAATATTATAATCGGTGGAATGAGGGCAATCAAATCCATTAAACACATTGATTTGTTAGTATTTGATTTTGTTTTTTTTTTTTATATCTCCGAGCCTCATTGTGTCATAAAGTTAATTTAAAAATTATTTTAGTAAGTCTTTTTCACTGTCTATTAGTTATTTATCATGAACATTTTAACAGTCTTTTCCTCTTTTTTTATTTCCTTTCATTATTTCAACAGGGGAAATAATTTAAGTAAGTTTTCTTACTTAGAATAACTAAGAATTTTGATGGTTGTAGTATAATCGGGATGGATGACAGTCAATATTGTCAGAGTGAATGGGGCAATTCTTGAGGTCAGCATAGAATATCATTAGTTTCGCAGAAAGCAAATCCTCTTCCCACTATTCTATAAAAGATTAGGGCCTTGTACTCATTTTTAGATGAAAGTTCTCATTTGTGCCAGATAAACTTCGCGTGGATTTCTTTGTTGTAGAAGGGTTCAACCATTTATAATAAATAACTATCGCTTGGTATCATAAATGGCAAGAAGTAAGCATAAAAGAAGTATCATAAAAGAAGCATAAAAGAAGTAAGCATAAAAGCATAAAAGAAGTAAGCATAAAAGAAGTAAGCATAAAAGCATAAAAGAAGTAAGCATAAAAGGAGTAAGCATAAAAGCATAAAAGAAGTAAGCATAAAAGAAGTAAGCATAAAAGCATAAAAGAAGTAAGCATAAAAGAAGTAAGCATAAAAGCATAAAAGAAGTAAGCATAAAATAAGTAAGCATAAAAGCATAAAAGAAGTAAGCATAAAATAAGTAAGCATAAAAGCATAAAAGAAGTAAGCATAAAAGAAGTAAGCATAAAAGAAGTAAGCATAAAAGCATAAAAGAAGTAAGCATAAAAGAAGTAAGCATAAAAGCATAAAAGAAGTAAGCATAAAAGAAGTAAGCATAAAAGCATAAAAGAAGTAAGCATAAAAGAAGTAAGCATAAAAGCATAAAAGAAGTAAGCATAAAAGCATAAAAGAAGTAAGCATAATAGAAGTAAGCATAAAAGCATAAAAGAAGTAAGCATAAAAGAAGTAAGCATAAAAGAAGTAAGCATAAAAGCATAAAAGAAGTAAGCATAAAAGGAGTAAGCATAAAAGCATAAAAGAAGTAAGCATAAAAGAAGTAAGCATAAAAGCATAAAAGAAGTAAGCATAAAAGAAGTAAGCATAAAAGCATAAAAGAAGTAAGCATAAAAGAAGTAAGCATAAAAGCATAAAAGAAGTAAGCATAAAATAAGTAAGCATAAAAGCATAAAAGAAGTAAGCATAAAATAAGTAAGCATAAAAGCATAAAAGAAGTAAGCATAAAAGAAGTAAGCATAAAAGAAGTAAGCATAAAAGCATAAAAGAAGTAAGCATAAAAGAAGTAAGCATAAAAGCATAAAAGAAGTAAGCATAAAAGAAGTAAGCATAAAAGCATAAAAGAAGTAAGCATAAAAGAAGTAAGCATAAAAGCATAAAAGAAGTAAGCATAAAAGCATAAAAGAAGTAAGCATAATAGAAGTAAGCATAAAAGCATAAAAGAAGTAAGCATAAAAGAAGTAAGCATAAAAGAAGTAAGCATAAAAGCATAAAAGAAGTAAGCATAAAAGGAGTAAGCATAAAAGCATAAAAGAAGTAAGCATAAAAGAAGTAAGCATAAAAGCATAAAAGAAGTAAGCATAAAAGAAGTAAGCATAAAAGCATAAAAGAAGTAAGCATAAAAGAAGTAAGCATAAAAGCATAAAAGAAGTAAGCATAAAAGAAGTAAGCATAAAAGCATAAAAGAAGTAAGCATAAAAGGAGTAAGCATAAAAGCATAAAAGAAGTAAGCATAAAAGAAGTAAGCATAAAAGCATAAAAGAAGTAAGCATAAAAGAAGTAAGCATAAAAGCATAAAAGAAGTAAGCATAAAAGAAGTAAGCATAAAAGCATAAAAGAAGTAAGCATAAAAGCATAAAAGAAGTAAGCATAATAGAAGTAAGCATAAAAGCATAAAAGAAGTAAGCATAAAAGAAGTAAGCATAAAAGCATAAAAGAAGTAAGCATAAAAGAAGTAAGCATAAAAGCATAAAAGAAGTAAGCATAAAAGAAGTAAGCATAAAAGCATAAAAGAAGTAAGCATAAAAGCATAAAAGATATAAGCATAATAGAAGTAAGCATAAAAGCATAAAAGAAGTAAGCATAAAAGAAGTAAGCATAAAAGCATAAAAGAAGTAAGCATAAAAGAAGTAAGCATAAAAGCATAAAAGAAGTAAGCATAAAAGCATAAAAGAAGTAAGCATAATAGAAGTAAGCATAAAAGCATAAAAGAAGTAAGCATAAAAGAAGTAAGCATAAAAGCATAAAAGAAGTAAGCATAAAAGCATAAAAGAAGTAAGCATAAAAGAAGTAAGCATAAAAGAAGTAAGCATAAAAGCATAAAAGAAGTAAGCATAAAAGAAGTAAGCATAAAAGCATAAAAGAAGTAAGCATAAAAGAAGTAAGCATAAAAGCATAAAAGAAGTAAGCATAAAAGGAGTAAGCATAAAAGCATAAAAGAAGTAAGCATAAAAGAAGTAAGCATAAAAGCATAAAAGAAGTAAGCATAAAAGAAGTAAGCATAAAAGCATAAAAGAAGTAAGCATAAAAGAAGTAAGCATAAAAGCATAAAAGAAGTAAGCATAAAAGAAGTAAGCATAAAAGCATAAAAGAAGTAAGCATAAAAGAAGTAAGCATAAAAGCATAAAAGAAGTAAGCATAAAAGCATAAAAGAAGTAAGCATAAAAGAAGTAAGCATAAAAGAAGTAAGCATAAAAGCATAAAAGAAGTAAGCATAAAAGAAGTAAGCATAAAAGCATAAAAGAAGTAAGCATAAAAGAAGTAAGCATAAAAGCATAAAAGAAGTAAGCATAAAAGCATAAAAGAAGTCAGCATAATAGAAGTAAGTATAAAAGCATAAAAGAAGTAAGCATAAAAGAAGTAAGCATAAAAGCATAAAAGAAGTAAGCATAAAAGAAGTAAGCATCAAAGCATAAAAGAAGTAAACATAAAAGCATAAAAGAAGTAAGCATAAAAGAAGTAAGCATAAAAGCATAAAAGAAGTAAGCATAAAAGAAGTAAGCATAAAAGCATAAAAGAAGTAAGCATAAAAGAAGTAAGCATAAAAGCATAAAAGAAGTAAGCATAAAAGAAGTAAGCATAAAAGCATAAAAGAAGTACGCATAAAAGAAGTAAGCATAAAGGAAGTATCATAAATGGCAAGAAGTAAGCATAAAAAGCCATCCTTCATGTGTTGTGGGATGCTCGTAAGATTCAAAATAAGATTGTTTCCAGATCGGATGCTTTTGATCAACCATCTCAAAAATTATAAGGTTGGTTTCTTTGTTTAATGGCATATCAACTCTTTGTAGGTTATTTAATGTCAATGTAATTCTTGTAGAAGAACAGGAGTGGTACTTTTTAAACCATTGCTAGGAGGATAAGGGTGTTCATACCTTTCCCAAGGGTATTTGCCCGAAAGTGATTGTAATAGCGCGACTGGAATTCGAACTCGCTTACTACGATTCCGCAGTCCATCGCTTTAACCATTACACCACGAGGACACCCCCTCAACGATTATAAGATTAAATTCTTCATCTACAGTCAATATATGGTTCGAACCCAATACTACAATACATATGAGTTTGATAGGATCCTTATTTTCCGGTGAAATTTCCAAAGCTTGAAATTATGCTGATGCAGTTGTTTCTTGATCCACAACACTCCATTGACTCCATCAGCTCGAATTTGACAGCAGGATACCGATTTCAAATCCACAACTAAAATTTAAACGGGGAATAAATCGTTCAGTATGAGATTGACATAATAAAATTGGTCTGACGTTCAATGGAATCAGGTCATCTTCAGTGACGAATTAACATTCAGCATTTACTTCGGTGATCGTCACCCCACATCTCAAAAACGTTATGCTAGAGATATGATGTCATATGCTTGATAAAGGCGAAAAACTTCCACATTCTGTATTGATTTTGGGTTGCATGACTGTCACTGGTGTTTGAAAGATCTGCTTCTTGAAAGCATCAATTAATGCTGTTATCTATCGTTAAGTCCTATATCATTTTCTCATCCCATTCACTGGCAACAAGTTTGAGGACGATGAATTCTTCTTCCAGTATGACCTTGCTTCACCCTACACTGTGAAATCTACATAAGAATGATTCAGGGAGAAGAGAATACCTGAACTTGATTGGCCTGCAAATAGTGCATTTGCAAATTCAATAGAAAATTTATGGTGAATACTCGAAAGGAGATTAAGAAAATGCTATCCATCAAATCTTGAAGAAATTAACTGAATAATTCCTGAAGTGTTGGCATCAGTGTCACCGGAGATTCGCAGAGGTATATAATCAGTTAATTACCAGAACCAATGAAGGAAATATTAAATGCAAAACTTGCAACAACGAAGTATTAAGTTTACCAGTACATTTCTCAAAAAATGTGTCCATCATTGAATACTTTTTCTTGATAAAAATCAGCTTTTTTTGTCATTTTTTTCTAGACATAGCAATGTGCAAATTTCAAAAATTTTGTATTTCCAAGAAAAACTGATTAGTCAATGAAATAACATCAGTTTATTTTACTCTATCTAAGTGATATACTGTTAAGAGTATACTGTCAAATTTTAAACAAATTAGTAAGAGAAATTTGAAAGTTATTGGCAAAAAATATTCCATTTCACTGAGTTCGTTTAGCAGTCACTAGAATATCAGTTTGTAATATTTAGCAGTTGTAGGGAAATAACTAGTTTGATATTAGATTAACGGATGGAGATATCTTGTTTTTTACTAACTATAGTACACAAGTACAACATACCGGTTGGGAATCGATCTTCCTTGTAAATGTTCCGTTGGCCTTGCTCACTAACTGTTGCACGACTGCAGGAGACCACTCCACTCTGAGGTGCCTTTGCGTATTTGCTGTTTATAAGTGTTAGTTATAAACAAACTTGTTGCTGCTTAACTTAGGTGATATTGAGTCGAACCGATTCTTTCGGTAAAAACTTAGTGTAAGATATATTCTTGTTGACTACTTCTTAATATTTTTAGCAAAATCAAAACAAGTTGAATTACCTAATTCACTTCCTATGAAAATATTTGAACCTTGTTCCAAGATGCAAATTAATATACTATAATGCATATGGATGTAGGTTTGAAAATATGTGTATGGGTACGTATGACTATGTATTTACGAAACCTCACAGTTGCGGAAAGAATGTGACTCGATGTCAATATTAAGCGAAGTTAAACCGGTTTGAATTCATAGATTATTTCTCCTATACTGGTTGCCTTAGTAAAGAACACGATTTGTTTAACTATTTACCCAAAACTTAACAGACGGATTCATGGTTTTCTCAAAGTCATTTTATCTCTCCCTCTCCCCCTATATATATGTGTGTGTGTGTGCGTGTGTTCATGCACATGCATGTGTGTTTATAACCTAATAATGTTTCTTGTAAGTTCAGACAATTTATGTAGAGCCGTTGTAAAAGAGAAGCGAGATGCCCGTGGCGAAATGGCCGGACTGTGCCTTCGTAGTAAGCGAGGTTGAACTCCACTTGCACTTTTATGTTCACTTTCTGACAAATACAATTTTGAAAGATATTGACTCCCATATACCCTTAGTATTTATAACTTTATTTAATCATTATCATGACGTGCCGCGAGCACGGATTTCCCTGACTCTCCTTCTCCATTCGTCTCAATTGTTCATCGCATTCGGCAGGTCGTCTAGACTACATCCTGTCTCTGTACGGAGCTCTTGGAGATAATTTCTAACCGGACGTCCAGCAATTGCTCGTCAGTATGAAGGAGTCCACTGGAGAACTATCTGTCTTTTTACTTTAATTTACACGATTAATTATTATTACTATATATAACAGGAAAATAAATAGAAGTAGGAAGTTTGTGTTGTTCATAATTTTCGGAACATAAGATGAGATATAAAAAAGGGGTAGGTGGGTTTTATCTAGCAAGCTGGAATTGTTTTATACGAGGTGACTTCAATAGGTTTCCAGACTTTTTGTACAGGGATTTAAATTCCGTATGTTATTGCTATACGTCTTATAAGATGACTGACCATTTTTTATGATTTCAGGTTCAAATGAAAGCTACAGTAGGAATTGGAATACACCCTACTAAAGCCTGATTGTCACAGTTGGTAAATTTCAAAAATGCAATCTGGACGTGAGGACACGTTAGAAGAACGATATGCAATAAAACTATATTTTGAACTTGGAAAAAATGCCACAGAAGCATATGAAATCCTTCAGACTGCTTTTGGAGCGTCTTGCATGAATCGAGCATCAGTTTTTGAGTGGCATAAGAGATTCAAGGAAGGCAGGGAGTGTGTGAAGATGATGAGAGGTGTGGGAGGAGTATTGAAGTCAGAACACCAGAGTTTATTGGCCAAATAAAGAATTTCATGGATAAGGACGGTCGTGTGTCTATAGATACAATAAGCGCACAGTTTGATGTCTGTGGTAACTGTACACACAATTATTCGCAAGGAACAGAAGATGCAGAAGATTTGCGCGAAGTTTGTCCCAAGGGTGCTCAGAGTAGATCAGAAAGAAAGACGTGGTCATGACAGCAGGGAGATGGTCGAGCAGATCAATTCAGATCCCACAGTTCTTGATGCTCTGGTGACCTGCGTTAAAAGCTGGATCTACTACTATGACCCAGAGACCAAGAGACAGCACTGGCATGATCTACATGCACTGGGTTCCAACTGGACAGACAGTCAACAAGGAATAGTATGTTGAGGTTTTAAGAGAGTTCAGGAAGAGATTCCGTCGGAAGATGCCAGCACTGTTCAAATTGGGTAAGTGGTATTTCCACGAAAACAATGCACCAGTCCACAACTCCATCCTTGTTACAGACTATTTGACCAAGATGGGCATCAAGACAGTTCCTAACCCTCCCTATAGTCCAGATCTTGCTCCCTATGACTTTTGGTTATTCCCTAAGCTCAAGGAAAAACTTAGAGGCTGTCGTTATGAGACAACTGAGGAGATGAAAGAGGCAGTGACGAAAGTCATTGACACGCTCACACAAGAAGACTTCCATGGAGCCTTCCAGAAGTTGTAAGAACGGTACAACAAGTGCATTTCAGCCGGAGGAGATTACTTCGAATGGGACTAGAGTTTCATGTGTGTACTATCAATAAAAGTGCTCATACGAAAAAAATTCTGGAAACTTATCTAATGAACCTTGTACATACACCATGAAAGAATCGGGTCTTTTATTTCGGGGCGGAAGGTAATTCTCAATATGGCTAGGAGATACGAAATCAATTGTGAGAAGTATTCACGGAGACTTTATTCCAGGTGTTTTATTAGAGTCCAAATCCCATTTTATTTTATTAAAAAGATAGGTTTTTCATATAATCATCATGATCGTTTTCACATTAAGTAATCTACGAAGGTTGATAGGCCATTAAACAAAGAAATTCAAAGCTAAATTTCAAAAAAGAAGGGTTTTCTAAATAATAACAGGGAAATGAAAAATATTTTTTGACTTTAATAAAATGGAAATGAATGTATTATTATATAAGTCTATTACCAACTGAAGTCTTTTGTGCTATTACAGTCAGAAGTCAGCAAACGATAATCAGTTTTTTTTTTTCGGGGGGGGGGTAAATAATTTTTATCTTTTTTGTGCGCCAAATGAAAAAAAGTTCGTTTTTTGGATCCCATCTATTCAGCAGACGACCAGTATTCTAATCAGTCTTAAAAGCCAGTAACAGACGTGGAGTGAGAGAAAGACAATTGCAAGGCCGAGCTGGGACCTTCCCAAACCCTTCCCCACTTGAGTTAGGGTTGGCAGTTTAATTTCAGTTTAAGTCTAAGATCGAGTAAGTAACAGTTGGTAGCTGGACTCAGAGAAAGAACCTTAATAGCAGAGCTCTTGTCATACCCTTCCTGTGTTTGCCTCTATTTGACTTAGGCTGAAAAGACAAATGACTCATATGTCAATCTAATCTTTGTTCTAAGTTGACCTGATCCGTGGTTTTTACTGTTTCGACCAACACGGGCGACCAATTTCTTTTTAAAATTGAACACTCAGAGGGGGTAATTCGATTATCTGGCGAGACAGGATGGCTGAGCGTACTGTGAATCGGCACTCTCACACTAAGTTAAAATCTAAGTGTAAAAGTCCATTAGACTTTTCAAGAAAATAATCTTGGTTATCAACAACATCAAGGCCTGCTAACAGAACGGATTCCCCCCCCTCTCTCTCTCTTTAACTCACGCCAAAAAAGATCTCTCGACGACACAGAGTGACCGATGTGAGCTGATGATTGTACATTATTCCTGGTCGACTAGGCCGTTGTGTCTATGTGCTGGAGTCTATAGAAAAACGTCGCTTATTAGCTCGGTCGTACTTCACCAGCAGTGCCCAGCATGTTTGTTTGTCTTACATGGAGGCTTTGTGAAATGGGAGGTAAGTGGCAGTTAAACTGCTGTTTTGTAGTGTGCTGCTTCCTAGATTTGTTCAAAGGAACACGGAACATTATTGAATAGTACCCATCGAGACTTTACTCCAGGCGTTTGGTTAGAGTCCAAATTGAATAACAAAACTCGGCTACAGCTCGGAAGAAATCCCATTTTATTTTATTAAAGAGATAAGATCTTCATACAATCATTAACCTGTCAATAGAAATCGATGCCTTTGCTATTCGTATGTTGATTGCTACTTTCAGTAAATGAGATATTCTTACCAAGGTAATTGAACTGATAATCTAATTGTAGAGTCTTACAATTTAATGAGGAGATGACATAAAATTGAATAAATTACAGCACATTCTATTACAAATGTTTGCCAATTTTTCATTCTTCTCTATCGCTCTCTCTCTCTCTCTCTCTCTCTCTAACTTTTTCGTTATTTTGTTCACTTTCTGTCTTTTCACATAAATTTACAAGATTCATAATAATTTATATAATTTATAATAATTACTATATATAACAGGAAAATAAATTAAAGTGAGAAGTTTGTGCTGCTTATATCTTTTGGAACTTAAGAAAATATATAAAGAGAAAGGGGTAGGTTGGTTTTATCTAGCAAAATGGAATCGTTTTATACATGCACCATGAAAGTTACTGGCCTTTTATTTCGGGGTGGAATGTGATTCTCGATATTGCAACGAGATACGCAACCATTTGTGAGGTAAAGCATTCATAACTTTATATCATTATCATGTTTCGCTAGCATGGATTTCCCTGACTCTCACTCTCCATTCGTATCTATTGTCCATCGTATTCGGCTGGTCCTCAAGACAACATCCTGTGTTTGTACAGAGCTGTTAAATAAGTTCTAGCCTCACGTCCAACAACTGCTCGTCCGCATGAAGGAGTCCACTGTAGAACGTCGTTTTGAGCTCACCTTTTCGTCTACAGCGGTGTCCTGTATGACTTGTTCGTCTTATTTGAATTGTTTTTGAGATAAGAAATAGGTGACTGTTTAGCTGCTGTTTTGTGGGATGTTGCTTTCAGGATTTCTTCACTATGGCTCCTAGCATTCTTTTGCAATTGCTGTCAAGATTTTTTACCATGCCCTTAGTCAGCGTCCATGTGGTGCATCCATATAGTAGTAAGGACATGACCACTGCTTAAAAAACTGCGATTTATTTAATCAGGTAGGTTTGACTTACATATGACCGATAGCCAATCGATAACTGACTCTGCTTTTGCTAGTAATGTATTGATGTCATATTCCGTAGAACAGAGGCTACTTCAGAGGTAGATGGATTTGTTCACTCATGTCAAGGAGTCATCTTTTAAGATAGAGATGTCTCTGGTTTGATTTTGATAAAACCACATGTACTCTATTTTGTACGCATGGACATGGAGGTCTATACTGCCAACTGCCTTCTCTAGGCTATAGAGCATGGATTCGGTTTGGGCGGGTGAATTTGCCAGAAGCTTTATGTCATCAGCGTAGTCCGTGTCCGTAATAGTTTGTGTGGGGTATCGTTTGCTCCTTTTTTTTCCATTGTAAACCCATTTTCTTTCATTAAATCGATCACGTTCAAAACCTGTAGTCTTGGCAGATTATGAACAGGTATAGGGCTAAGGTATTCCCTTGCAGAACAGAAAAGAAGTGTGCATCACCATCTGGTGAGGAAACTTATACGTTTGTGTTTTTACAGAGCATCATTATGGCTGCGACGGTTTCTTTGGGGAGGCCATATGCTAGAATTATTTGCTCCATCTTCTGTGTATGGAGTCAAATGCCTTGGAGAAATCTACAAATAAGAATGCCGCCTCAAGGATTTTTGCACAATCTCTTTCTAGAATTCGTCTGATTGTCAGAGTTTGTGATGTTTTGATTCTTCCTAAGAACTTTTTAAAAGCGTGTTCGATGCGGTTTTAGTAACTGAACATTGAAAATCTTAGTAGCTATGGAAGTAAAGGTAAACCAAGGTAGCTCTTGGGAATTCGGAGGTCACCTTTCTTGTGGAAAGGGAGCTTACAGCCTTTTGTCCATCCATCTCCTGTGTTCTGGTTATATACGGCGTTGCAGTATCGAGACAGCTTGTCGTCGAATTTCCTTGTTTTCCATATTTTTGGTGATATTTCATCAAGACCGGCAGCTTTCCTGTTTGATTGTACTACGTCGAGTTCTTCTTGCTATCCCAATCGGGTGTGTAGTTGATTATTAATCATTCTCGTGATAGGTTCATCCATAACTTTGAGGGAATTTCCAAACTGATTCTTGAACTGTTTTTTCCGCAAGTGTATTCGTTCTTTTTGGTTAAAAGCGCAGGAAGACGATGCAAACAACCAAAACCGCACAGTATGGCTGGTCGCTGCTTAACAAAAGAGATATTAGCGATTAATATAAAATAATACTTAGAAACAAATTCGATGCGCTACAGAAGACCTACATGACTTCACATGAAAGCGGCAGGAGTAAATTAGACTTCTTTAGTGAAGTGAAACGGCTTGAAATGTTCATATGAGTATAAGAGAGATATTAGATAAAGCAATATTAGTAATGCACTTTTCCTACATACGTCTAAAACTGACCACAACTTTGATTTAAATGCAGCAACAATGTTAGCTTATGTACATAATAAATTTTTGAACCCGGTGCAATATTGCTTTAACCTTCTGTTAGTACTCACCTTGTTTTTTTAATCTATCTCTTTTTTCGGGAAAACTTTTCGAGAATGGCTAAAATATATTCAAATTTTAATTATCTTTCCATACATATTTTATACTTCTTTTTCTCACGCTTTTTCTTCTTTATATTCTTCTTTTCTCCTTTTTTCTTTTTCTTTTCTTTCTTTCTTCTTCTTTACTTCTTCTCCTTTTATCTTTTATTTTTTTCTTCCTTTTTAATCCGTTGTATCTTTTAGTGCTTCCATTTGTTTAACATCATTGTTTAATACTTTTACGTGATAGTTTTTCGTTAAAGAACACTGATTAAATGATTGAACAGTTATATGATTTTTATGATGTATACTCTCCTCTCCATTGTTCTATAAACACTTGGTATCACCATTCGTTACTGCTGATGAAGGTTCATCAAAACTGAAACTTTTAACGTCGACTTTCCTTCACAATAGATTCTTCACTTTTGATTATTTTGTTTTTGAATTTTTTTTCCATACTGTCGGACTACTTACCATTATTTACTTCCATTTATATATATATATATATATATATATATATAGATAGATAGATAGATCAAGAAATATTCGAAAGTTCCTTATATACATACATATAGAGTAAAGTTGGCAACCATAGTTGAGGGTGACCCTAAGGCTCTCTTTTTAATACCTACAACACCTAGGTGTAGCACAGAACGCTACTCCATTGTTTATATATATATATATATATATATATATATATTAGGAAATTTTTTTGATCAATTCACCAGACAGAAGATACTTCACTTAAACACGATTTCTTCTAAAAGTTGTGCCTTTCTCACACACACCCTCAATATGGCATCATATAACTACGTTTCTTTCGTTATCATAGCCGTTTTCTGATTTTTTTTTCCATTGTGGCATAGCTCCTCCGGTCTCTTTATCTGTCACTGTCTAAAGCAGATACGCTATTCCAACTGACTCAACATTGATACAATGAAGTGTTCGCAGCCACCGGGCTAATAGCCTTTCTTCCACTTCGTTTTCAAATGCAGACACTAGAGATCTCTTTTCATTGCCGAGTCAAAAGCAATTAATTCAAACGGTTCACCCGTTTCTTCAGAAACCCTGATTATCGCTTCTCATTCAAATTTCCGCGTCAAGTATTCAGCCAGCGGCCTACAAAATCTGTCTGGATCCGACACCCTTCGTTTTAAGGCCCAACACACCTGTGACTTATTGGACGAGATGCGGCAATTTTTACAAAATACGCGTTTACCGAGAAGGAGTAACTTGCCTCGAAGCTCTAGAATGTTGAAAAAAAAAGAAGAAAAAAAGCTTCACCATGCACAAATTTATTAAAGAAAATAACTCAGCTGCGTAAATGGGAAGTAACGAACTAAAGGTTACAAGAGAAGATATCGTTTCATGACTGACGGCAAAATAAGAAGGGCTGTGCAACATTCAAGCAGTTAATCAAAATGATAGAAAAAGACACGAAATATAATGTTCTCTTTGTATTTCCACGGGAACTACAATCAATTCAGGGAACAGAAATTTAGGCTTCGAAAGACAATTTTTCAACATATAATTGAGTGATTGATTGAGTCGGCAGCATGTCAGCACGTCAAGCGTTATTTTTATGCATAGTGGTTTGGGAATCGCGGTCATTGTACGTTCTTATTTACAGTTTGCGTGCAGTTGCTTCTTAAGAGTTATTTTTAACGTACAATCCGAGAGATTAGGAATCATTTTTAAACCGGCCTCTTTGAACTTAGATCAGGGCCTTGAAAGAATGGATTTGGGATAAATGGCAAAACAGCAGTACTCTCTACTCTCTCCAATGTCCGATTAACATAGTAAAAAAGTTGGCGACCATAGTCGAGGGTGACCCGAAGGCTCCCTTTTCGATAGCTTACTACACCAAGGTCCCGAAACGTTTTACTTAATGCACCGCATAAAATCTCATTTCCATTCACCCCCAAATCAAATAATTCGATATTATATCACAAAAAAAAGAACTATTTACCAGTGTTTAATACTATTTGCTTTAGAAAAGAATCAGTAAACTATAAATGCAAACACAACTTTAATTCTTGGAATATTTTTCAATGGAAAGGATTGGTTTGTTGGGCACTGAGATCGGGGATATTAACTAGAAGGTTCGTGAGTTTGAATCGCGAATCTCCACGTTATGTTTTTAAAATTTTTTTTTTTTTTTTTTTGCTTAGTTTTGATATATTTTGTAAAACCTAAATTCCACGATATACAAACTTTAAAAAGCTTGTAAAATAAGCTCAAAGGTTACATAAAGCTTGGGATATTTTGCTCAACTTTTATCGTTCATCTCGTAATATCAAATGTCTTAAGTAAACAAATAAACCAAATTAATCCAAACCATTTAATATACGCATTGCAGGGAATAAAAATAAATAAGCTGAATTAAAATAATTCTTAAAATATGCAGAAACTCACAGAGGCCTCTGACAGGAAGAGGGGCGATGCATGCGCAAGGAAAAGGGACCGTTCCGACAAAAGGGTGAATCCCACTCTCCTTCAGCAACGACCAGCGGAGTGCCAACACCTAGATCGTTCTTGCTAACTGCTGGGGGACCCCATGCAATCTTCTTTAGACGGCACATTAACTAACCCTTCCACTGGTAGTAGTCGTCTCTTTCACTACCAACCCATGACTAAAACACCGGATTTAGACGAACTCCCCAAAATGACTAACACATCGTTAAAGCTTTACGTACCAAATAAGGACACATATATAACTCAAGAAACGACTAATACATTTTTAATACCTTGACTGGGAGATTCAAACATTTCATTTGTGTTCAGGTAGAATTTCCTCTCCCAATGAATGGTTGTGGAACACAGGAATAAAGGAAAAATATAAAAGATGTCTTCGTCTCCTATCTGTTACTATCTTCTTTCATATAATTCTTTAATGCCTTCTTATCCCTGAAGTAAAACCAACAGACTAAAAGGGGGATAATAATAGAATAACCCAGAATGGAGTCAGATAGCAAATGGCAACACAGCTTGCCCTGGAGACCCAATAGCATAACTCTATAAATTCTGTTACAATGTCAGTCTGCATCGCAATAATTTTTCCTGGAAATAAATATTGGAGATCAGAGACTAATGTTATCCCTGAATACATGTGTAAACTTTCAGTTCATTATTGTCGCTGTGTAATCTTTGATTATTTCAACTGTGCTAAGAGTGCCATGGAAATATATTACTTTATCAAATTCTATATCAAACACCAGGAAAATATGATTAAAACTTTGGGAAGTTAACAAAGTAATATAGAGATCAATTTTATCTTTGGCACAAGTTTTTAGACAGCCCAAGATATTTATGCTGTGATAAAAGTGTGATTTCCCATCAGATTTTATTGACATATGACTGCGAGAATCACAGGCAAATAATGAGAATCGATTTGATGATTTTCAAACAAGGTTACCAACCTGAAAAAAAAGAAGAAAAAACGTAAACAAACCATCTTATTACACTCCAGAAAAAATAACCTCATCATCTTATCACACCCGCTGCAAGGGAGGTTTTGAACAAAGGGTTATTATTGAGCTGTCATAAGCGCTTTGTTCATCTTACATTGTATCATGTTGACTACTTTTTCATCCAAAAAATCAAAACTCAGCTTATTTGACGCTTTTGGTTAATGATGTAAAAACATAAGAGGTCGGGCGGGACAAACCAACGAAAGTCAGTGTGTGATGAAGACTTTCGGCACTGTTCCTGAGAGCAGGGAAAAGTTTCACGCAGTACAAAGTTTCTCAAAATATGTATTCTGAAGGATTTTTACGATCCCAAGCAAAAAAGCTATGGAATTAGTACCCTTAGACGATATTCACTTCACTTTTTTTTTTTTTTTTACCAGTAAATAAACTAATTACAAATAAGACGCAAAACATTTTTATAGCTGAGCATTCTGGCTTTATAAAATATACCTTAAAGAAACTACATTAAATTATTTAGAATCATGAGATAGTTTCTAACCACAAACAACTCAAAGCAAATACTATAAGTGACCATCAGTGGGCTAATTCAATAGTTTTAGCGAGAAAGAGTAAGTAAACGGCATGTCAACTAATCTAGGTTTATTCTATTCTTAAGGGATAGGGACTCGCAATCATTCTACGTTCATATTTACATTTTGTGTGTGACTTTTCATCCAGTGTTTTTTTGTATACAAATAATATGAAAAACAGATCTATTAGACTCATAGATAAGGCTTTAACCGATATTACCACTCCTGGTTAGAGTGAATATTGGATTAATGGCAATAAAGTGGCATTCTACACTTCCTCTTATTTCCAGAACTGGAGTCTCACCATCAGATATAGTTTAGAATCATAACCATTATATATATTTACCAACCCCTCCGTTCGGGCAGGATATGACACAAGGTCAATTGTTTTAAGCAAAGTTTAACAAGTTTGAATTCAGAGTTTTCTTTCTCGACGATAACCATTACACCACAGGCACCTCCATAACCATTACACTCCTTTTTTATTATCTATAAGAGATATAGTCAGTGTACTCTACGTTGCTGGAAAACTCAAGAATAGGGCAAATATTACTCATCAACCTACTGCCGCCTTCTCATAAATGGATATTAGTGATTTGGAAAATGACTGAGGCGTCAGAGACAACAATAATTAATGAAGAATTACACCACAGGCACCTTCATAACTATCATACCCCATTTTTTATTATCTATAAGAGATGTAGTCTGCATACTCTACGTTGCTGGGAAACCTCTGAGTTTTGGTAGCAGGAAAAAATTCACCTATAAAGGCACAAGCTCTTACAGACTTAATGATGAATCAAGTACAACAGCTCGCGTGTAGTTAGTTTTCTTTTACATTTTAGATATTTTACGCCATGTCTAGAAGTTAAGGAATCACGTTCATTTATGCTCATATTTAAAGAACTGGAGCCTCACTATCATATGCAGTTTAGTGTTTTACTCTGGAGAGCTTGTAAGTGAGATGATAATAATAGACCAGTCTTGTATATATAAAATGATTTGAATGATTCTAAGTACATTTATTTAAGTCATTCGTGTAAGAACCACATATTGATATCATATCGATCAGCATTAGGTTTTCGCTGACTTTTGTATTTTTTACTTGAACAATAAATGTCTATATGTTTACATTAATTTTTGTATCGATTCACTCTAGAATAGGGCAAATATTACTCATCAACCTACTGCCGCCTTCTCATAAATGGATATTAGTGATTTGGAAAATGACTGAGGCGTCAGAGACAACAATGATTAATGAAGAAATCAATTATAGAGTAAAATGTTTTGTTTTGCTTTATCAATGATTAATGTTAAACTAATCAACATATCAAGTCTGAAGCTGGAAGGGGTGCCTACCGTAGGACGATATTAATTAAACGATGTAGACATATCCAATACTTTCAAAAATGTTTTATTTATACGAATGTATAGCATCAGTTTCCATTCATGGAAGTGTTTTCTTTACGTTAACTTCCAGCTATATAGAGCATCACTTCCATCTACATAGAGCATCATCAAAAATAATCAGACTGTAGATATGCATTTTTATTTACACTGTTTCGGACAATTGTCTAAATCGTAGTCATTTTATTTCAAATATTTAAGGCCACTATTGCCTACATCCTTCTTCAGATAAATCTTTATATAATCATATTTAGCAACCCCTCCGCTCGGGCAAGATATGACACAAGGTCAATTTTTTTAAGCGGAGTTTAACGGGTTTGGATTCAGAGTTTTACTTCTCCTAGACTAGTTGCCTCACCAAGGCTAAAGAACCCAATCTGCCCTACTATTTACCCATAGCTGGAGGGAGAATAATTGGATTCATACTTTTCCCAAGTGTTTTAGTGCTATGTGAAATGTAATCAGCCTCGTTCAGGATTTGAACTCGTATCGCCGTGTCCACTTCCTACGACGATAACCATTACACCACGGGCACCTCCAATATACCTTTAAATAATCATTTACTTTGAGGCATTTTGAAATTTTGGTAGATATTGATTTTTGCAATTAAAAATTTAAACAAATGTGAGAGTACAGGCAAGACATTTATAAAATAGAAAGAGGGTTTTTATACGTACAGAATGCTAGAAAAATATTATTCATAAACTATGTGGTTAAAGACATAGACAAACACCCTACAAAACACACTGACACACATATATGTGCGTGAGTATGTGTATGTGTGTGTGTGTGTGTCGATACGAGAAAAATGTGCAAATGATTGATTAAAATGCAATTCTACAAATTTGATATGTATTCCTGTTTTTAACTTGGTTTGAAAAACAACAAACGTTTCAGTCTCTTTTCTTGATAAGAATTAGTAATATCATTTAAAATGTTAATATACATAAGTAAGGAATTAACAAAAATATAGTTTATAGAAGTTTGTATAGATCTAAAACTAAAATTTCTTACATTATTTGGAGTTTTCTTTCTGAGATTTGCGGGGAAAGTTATATATTCTCGTCTGCAAACTGAAAAAAAAAGTTCCAAATGACAAAGCTGATTGGTCAAAATTCGCAAAAAAATACAGATTCAAAAATTTAACTCTTTCAGAGTCTCTTTTTTTACACAAAAATTAACACTTTTTTTTCGTATAGAAATCAATTGATTTTTTTCACACACATATGCACGCACTATCACACGCATACGTCAGTGTATGTGCGTGCGTGCGTGTGTGTGTGTGTGTGTGTGTGTGTAATAGAATAACAACAAAACATTATAAAAGCTTTCTGAAGTGTCTTGAATTCCAGTAAATAATCCTGCCATCTTTGAGGTTTGATTAAAATCAATTATCTTCATATCTACTATATTCGAGTTTAGTTCGGTTTAGTTTCTTTATTTAATGGTGATAAAAAGAAATATCTTCGGGTGTTATTCAATGCCAACGCCATCATAGTAGAAGAGCCGTATTGTACTATCTCTAACATAGAGCACAGTTTATGAGTGAGCTCATAAATTTCCCAAGAGTATGAGTCCGACTGTGAGTGTGATAAATTAACTTGAGTTAAACTCGCTGACTACAATGTCGCAATACAGGACTTTAGCCACAGGGACCTTTTCACCTCAACAATATTCAATAGACTTATCTATAGTTGAAAATATTCTGACAATTCTCTTCATTGTTTTGCACAGACATTTATCTAGGTATACACTATCTTGTGACTGGTTTACAGGACGCAGTGATTATTTTCTTCAATAAAAGAATTTCAGAATGAAAGCTAGTAGGATCATCCCCAGAGAACACGTATGCTTTCGTTCATCCTGCAAAAAGTTTTATTCACCACTCGGGTTGTTTTTGGACTACTTTGAGAAGAATTTGTTAAGCGTGTTGACGTGCAATTTTTAATGATCAGATCACGCAAAGCTTTATTACTGCATTGTGAGTTCAATATTCATAGTTGTCCTATCCTTAGCTAATATGTTTCTTTGATTATATTATTAAATGAAAAATCATACGCAATTTATTGCTTACCAGTACCGACCATGCATCTTTTATATCCTTTCATAATTCGATTTTTATTTTTTGCTTTGGAAATCTAGCAAATGTCAGGGTCTTATTCTTAGAACCTGGTTTATTTTCTGGTTGACTTAAGCCGAAAGCATATATATATATATATATAGTAGTAAGGGAAATACATACATATATATATATATATATATATATATATATATATATATATATATATATATATATATATGTAATACATATATATATACATATGTATAAACATACACACACACACACACACACACACACATATATATATATATATATATATATAAGTCCTGGCGGCAACACCCCACAAGGAACCAACTATACAGCCACCTGCCTCCCATCACGAAAACTATCGGAGTTAGACGAACCAGACACGCAGGACTCTGCTGGAGAAGCAGAGACGAACTCATAAGTGATGTACTCATATGGACGCCCACATATGGCCGGGCAAAAACAGGACGACCAGCTGGAACATACCTACAACAGCTATGTAAGGATACGGGATGTATCCCTGAGCACCAGCCAGAGGCGATGAACGATAGGGAAAAGTGGCGAGAGAGGGTCAGGGATATCCATGCTAGCGGCACGACATGATGATATATATATATACATATACAATCAAGTAAATAAACTCCTTGTTAACACCTATACTTTTTTTTTGCTTTACCACATTTTTATTCATACCAAGTTTCTACATAGTTTGGAAAGCCCTTATAATGGTTCTTTTTTAGAGCCGCCATTTGTTTTTGCGGCCCTATATTTTTAAGTGAATGGATTTTCTTTCGTGTTTTTGAGTACCATAAAAATACGTTAATATTAAGTTTTATTCACCTTGCCAAAATTTTATTCAACCCCATGGTTCCACAGAAAACATTTTGAGAAGCGCTGGCATCGTTTGAAGAAACTAGTCTATGCTGTTTTATTTAATTCCCAGACAATTCTTTATCTAAATGAATTTTTGGTGACGTTTGAAGAAAAAGCTATTTGAAATTATGTTTTTTCTCCAACATGGATACTAGTTATTTTTTGGTCTATAATAACAATTTGTTAACAGCTACGGTGTCGAAGCAATCTGTATAACGTCGGATAATCGAATATATTTCACTCAATACCTCATTGACGGACATCACCCAACATAAACATCGCTTAGGTTTCACAAAATCTAGTTTCAATTAGAACTTTCGTTTAACAAATTATAAATAAGTATATCCATTCCTATTCAATTTGTTTATCAGTTGTTGCATAGGGATAAAAACTGACTCATAAAACTTAATAAATAAGTGGTAAAACATTTTGAATACTTCGAAAATCTTCGATGATATGATGAAACAGTTGCCAGTTTGTCAGTTTAAATTAAGGAACAAGTCAAAAGATGGCAATATGTACTATGACCAAGAAGACACTAAGAGTAACTGAGACGACAGGGGGAATGACAGAGACGACAAGAGGTATGCCTGAGAGAAATAGAGGAATGCCCGAAACGACAGGCGAGGGTGACCGAGACGAGAAGAGGAAGCGACCGAGATGACAAGTAAAAACGACTGAGATGACAAGTAAAGACGACTGAGATGACAAGAGGAGGCAACTAAGAATATGAGGAGTCAACCGAGATGATATGACGAGGTGACTTAGATGACAAGAAGAGTATCCGAGACGACATGAAGAGGACCGAGACGACAACAGAAGGTGATTGAGAAGACAGAAGGTGACTGAGAAAACAAGATAAATGACCGAAGCGACAAGAAAAGGGGATCAAGATGATGAGAGGAGGCGACCGAGACGAATAGAGGAGGCACCCAAGATGACAAAAGGAACGACCCTGACGACAACAGGGGACTGAGGTGATGAGAGGAGTTAACCGAGACGACAACAGAAATAACTGAGACAACAAGAGGTCACCGAGATGACAAGAAGAGGCAAGGGAGATGACAAGAGGAGTGACCGAGACGACAAGAGAAGACACTGATACGATAAGAGAAATGACCAAGACGACCAGAGGAATGACTGATATTACAAGAAAAGGTACTGAGATGACAATAGGAATCAACCGAGACGACAAGAGGAATGACTGAGACGAACAGAGGAATGCCCGAAATGACAACAGGAGGCAACTGAGGTGACAAGAGGAATGACCGAGACGACAAGAGAAGGCAACTTAGATAACGAGAGAAGTGACCGAGGCGACAAAAGGAGGCGACCGAAGAGATGAAGTGAAGAGACGGGAGCTGACTGATTGGAGAGCAAGATCCACAACATATTAAAGATCATAGCATAAAGAACAGTGACACGTTATCGCTGTGGTATTATTCAATGCAATTTTATGATGAACTTTGCAGTTCTTTTAAAATTTGAATTCAAGCAAAAATTTCAACCTACAAATATCAGTTTATTGAAATAGATTTGCTTTTATCTGTTTTTAATTACTTTAAAGTAAACTTGCCATTGTAAATTTCTAATGAAGCACTTTTATCAGCGTATGAAATCCACTAACTAAATGCGATTTTTTTCATTTGAGATTAGATTTGATTTTTTATATTCCCTCTCTACCTTTTCTCTCTCTTTATGTATGCGTGTATGTCTCCACACACACACACACACACACACACACACATATATGTATATATATATATATATATATTTCTCTCACCTTCACTTTCACTTTCATTGTCTTTCTTTTCTCCCTCTCTTTCCTTCTGTCTGTCTGTCTGACTGTCTCTGTTTGTCTGTCTGTCTGTCTGTCTGTCTGTCTCTCTCTCTCTCTCTATATATATATATTTAACGAAAGAGAGTGTGAGATATATAGATAGTTAGAGATCATTATCATTAGAGGCAAGCAAGTTATTTCATGACCGTTTATGAAATATATTTTATACATTTTGTTTATTCTGGGAATGTTTTGGCATAGAAATTGTGTTTAATAAAACCTTGTATATCAATGCTACTCATACTTCCAGTCTGTGCCTGCTTTAAAGTCGGGACTCAAAATAGACCCATTTACTTGATTTCGAACACCAATTACTCTTACTGTTGGGAATAACGTTTTGTTTGGTTTGGTATCATATTATATTAACCATTGAACGTTATTTAATGCCAAATCACTTTTTATTATTTGAAACAGTTCGTTTCAAGCAATTCCGTTTAGCATAAGTACACAATTTTAATGTGAAAACTTCTTTTTCAAAAAATTCCCATTAGCATAAGTTAGATCTATTTAACCCGTAGATAGGAACTTATCAGATGCTACCACTCCGGACCAGAGTCACCCTGAGAGGATGAGTCATGGTGGGGTACTCAGCATTTTTAAAATCTCCTGCACTACTGGAGCCTCCCCATCCGATCATTTAGTGTCATATCAGGATACGCGTTAGGGGAATCTTACGTCTTTACAGATATGAAGTCGGTATATTTTGCAGCCCCAGCCGACTGGGCCAGAAAAAAGATTATATATATATATATATATATATATATATATAGACATTGCCAGAAAAATCAGTATGGACGCCGTCGGTCACATTGTCGGGAAAGAAGAACTGATTAATTGATAGCAAACCATCCTTTCATGAATATTTATCGATTGCCTTGACCTGACGCAAAATCAATCCCCACGACACAATCATCTCTTTTTATTTCTTCTTTTCTTTCATTTTTCTTGATTTTTTTTATACAGAGTCCAGGAAAATGATCTCTCTGATTTTAAGAAAAACCCTCGCAAACATTCGGTATGTTTTATGTAGGAGCAGCTGCGCCATTTCATTTGCCATTATGACATAAAATGGTGAACATTGTGTTTTTGTTATTGAAAGTTTATTCTTAATGGTGATTCTATTATTGTAACACAGCAAATAATGCATCAGTATTTTGGAGTTTATCAACCCACAGAATTTTCTGACAAGAAAACCTTATTATTATGTGTTGGAAATTTCAGAAAGAAAATTTCAGTTTTAGAAGAAATCGCCCGGTGGATCTCTTGAATTCGCAGCTATACTAGAAGCAATGACTACTCGATCGCTGTTGAAATTCAGAGTAAGGCTCCAGAATTATATAGCTTGTGAGGGCATGTAATAGATAAGAGAACGAGAGGATAATTGCTGGGAAAGGATGGGGAGAAGAAAAAAGTATGGAGATAGGTGACGGCAGATTTTGAGGTGACCATTGATGATAGGGATAATTTATGCGAAATTGGAGAACTCTCGCTGGGATGCGCAAGCATAGATCTTTGTTGTTGACCATAAGAACCATAAAGGTCCGAACATTTGGATGTTATGTTAACACTTAATGTGGAATTGAGGATAAGGTTTTTATTTCTCCTAGGTGACAAAGGTGCAATATATATATATATATATATATATATATATATATATATATCACTAATTGGGGAGTAGAGAGGGGGCGCTTGAAAAACCGGACTATTTTTTGAAAGAAAACTCCTTGTTCTACATGCAGGTCGGGGTTTGAGTTAATACGGATAACTGTTAAAATGTATAGTAAACTTAGAGCACGAAAAAGCAGGCTTGAAAGAACGGAGGAGGAGGAGGAGGAGGAGAGTGAACAGAGATAGATTGAGAAGGGATGAAGGGTGAGAGGAAGTAATTTACGAGCATTAAAAAAAAAAAGAAAAAGAGAAAAGAATGATATTTAGCGAAATAAGAAAGACATTGATTAAAGAACAAAAAGAAACTTGCTGAAAATTATCATGTAAAAAGAAAAAAAAATGAGAAAATGAAAGCTGTATTGACTTTAGCAGCAAAGAAGGAAAAAAGATAGAAAAATGAGCATGAAACAAGGACAGACACAACAAAAATTAATGAACTGTGAACTATTTAATGTGTTGTTTGTTCTTTTGGTTAGTTTGCTTTTTTGAATCGTATCGTTTTTTTTTTTGTCCTTTATTTTTGTATTGCTTTCAATTTATTCTTGTGGTCGTATTTGAGAAATAACAGAAGTATCGGTTTGATAGGATGGCTGAGACGAATCCAAATTAACAACAACGGATAAATGATTAAATAAATAACTACGTATATCTTTGAGTAAACAAAGCTATGAACAGATTTATAAAAAAATTACAGCCAAAAATTGTCATAATAAAGACATGTAACGTGATATGGTAAGTCCAAGTTATAAAGAGAACGAAAAGAAAATATCTGGGGAAGGAGGAATAGAAAAAAAAATAAGAAGACGAAAAAGCAGACACAAAGTCAACGGAAAAGGCTAGCTGACCTCTGAGTGACACTAGCTAAAGTGCTGGCTGTGCCTAAGTCATTCACCCGTGAATCATTACGGTAATAAAAAAGGCTGGAAAAAACCGGAGGTCCCAAAACTTCTGCACAAGTGTGGAACCACCGGAAAGGGATATAGTCCTCTCCCCGACACTAGGCGCAAAAAAAGCCAACAAATTTGATTTGCAGCAGGACGCGAAGAGGTAAAGGTGTGAGTGAAGACAAGCCAGGCCAATGTATAGATAGTCAAAAAGTTGGAGCCCGGATACACAATGCTGAGGACAGAACTCATATGAGTCTTTTAAGATGAAACATGGAAGAATATTCAAAATTTGTGTCTGCTTGCACCCCCTCTCTCTCCTCTTGACCTGTGGTTTTCTTGGTCCAGCTAACGCGGTCGACTCAGCTTTCTTACTTTCTTACTTTCTCCTGATGACTACTTACATATTGTAGTAGTGAATAAATTTATATTAGTAAACTCCGACAGAGTTATATGTGTACGTCAATTTTTTCTACGTCGAGGTTACAGCAGGTTCCGACAACTACTTAAGACGTAGCGACACTGATTCGAACCATACATTTGGTGTTGGTTGGTTGGTTGGTTTCTTTGTTTAATGGCATATCAACTCTTTGTAGGTTATTTAATGCCAAAGCCATTTTCCTAGAAGAAAAGTAGTGGTACTATTTAACCCATAGCTGGGAGGATAAGGGGGTTCATACCTTTCCCAAGGGTATTTGCCCGAAAGTGAACATAATAGCACGACTGGAAAACGAACTCGCGTACTACGATTCCGCAGTCCATCGCTTTAACCATTACACCACAAGGACACCCCCTACATTTGGTGTGTAACGGTGCAACATACTATTTGGTGCAACCATGGTACATAAAATGTTAAAATCAAAATGATGAAAATGATAAAACATAATGACCAGTATTGTTTTTCTCACAGTAAAATAAAATAATGATTGACTGGGTCTAACGACATGCCAACCTGCCTAGAATTATTTTGTATATAAAGATTAGGGATCTACGTACATTGTACCTTTATATTTACTGATTTTATGACGTTTCTTAATTTTTATCACGGTTATGATATCAAATAATGCAATTTAATACAAATAATTTTCAAACGTATCAATTTTGCCAAAACATAGGATCATAACATATACTACCGCTTTGAAACAGAGTGAATCTGTCAGTAATGTTGAAGGAGTCCTCTTCATCTTCGATTGTTCAGGGACAGGGGTTTTACAATCACATGAAGTTTATGTAAGACACATTTTTTCGGGTGGTCTTACCCTTTTGTTAAGAACACAGTCAGCGTATTCTACGCCATGCCGATTGTGAATTAAATTTTGAACAGAATCTATGTTAGCTTTTTATCATGAGGGTTTCAATCCTGAGAGCTCATTTTGCAAGACCCCATATATATTTTTAAGATATGCTGAAAATTATCATTTTGTCAGTTTTGAGACAAAATATACATATCATTTTTTGATTATATCGGCAGTATTGATCTTTTCAGGAAGAAACCAAAAAAGACCTGACCAAACACACCTCAATAATTAGTGAAAGGAGATCAATAACGTCTCTTACATCTATTTGTCCAATATATTCTTATCTGACAGTAAATCGACTAGTAATTTAAGACAATTTGTATACAGAGATGAAGCCAATTAAAGCAATGATTTTTCTTTAGAGACTGATATGCGACGCTTGTCCAAAAAATAACGGTACTGAAATCCTAAATGAATTATTTCAATTCCAAACAAGAAACTACATATTTATCCGACAAAGTAAGTTCACACGAGTCTTATGCACTTTCCCCTCCTTCTCTTCTACGCGTCTATATACTGCTGGAATGATTATTTTGGGAAAACTCTCAACTCTGTCGTTACGGCACACTTGATAGCCTTCACTCTTTCTAAAGGAGATCGCTGGGAAATTGCTTAGTCGGCTGAGGCTGTAGAATAAACCGACGGCTCCTCTGCAGAGAGGTAACTCTTCCACAACGAGTTTCCTGGATACAACACTATACTGTCTGATGGTGAGGTTCCAGTAGTTCTGGAGCTTTGGGAAATGCGAATTACCGCTCTAATTGCTATTGCTCCCAGGTCTACTCTTGCTTGGAGTGTTAGTACCTGAGGGTGACCTATCTATGGGTCAATTAGAACTAAACTGCTAAACTGAATTGTTTGAAATGGGATTGTTTTGACACTGAAACTTTATTTATGCTAAACTTAATTGTTTGTATTAGAACTGTTTGATTAAACTGAATAGCTTAAAATAGATATGTCTTTGACAATTGAACTATGTACCTATGGTAAACCGAATTGTTTGAAATAGAACTATTAATTCCTATAAAAAATTGATTTGGCATTAAATAATCTACAAAAGTTGATATGCCACAAAACCGAAATAAACAAACAAACCCGCTTGGAGAAAAAGTTAGATGAGTAAGATCAGATGAATTGTGTGTTGTGCGGGTGGGGGTTAACACAGTAACCTGATGTTCTTCACGGGCATTGTAAGTAGATATATTGTCGCGATGAAGCAGTCACGATTTGTCCTGCCACATCTCTCATTTCGTCTTAGTAACTGATCGAAGCAAATGCTGTTGGATCTCCATGTAGACTTTCTGAGGGATTAGCCCTATAAGAACTCGCTTTGGACCATGACCTTCACATCGAGGAACGATATCATGACTATGATTTTTGACTTCTACTGTGTTGAATCCTTCAGTCTAACCAACGTTTTTTGTCGTTGCCGCCTCCAAGTTCTGGTCTCGCGTGTTTACGCTGGCCATGCTCTTTATGTGGTCTGTGTGACAAAATAGACAAAGGAAAACCTTCCAGGCTATCTTAAGCTGCTTAAAAATGTTGAAGATAAGAATCCCTCTTATTCTGGTGGCCACTCAAAACACACAGATTGACTCATACCTTTATATATATATATATATATATACCATTGGCCTAATGAGTAGTGTTCACAAATGGTCAGGGAGACCGGTATTCAATCTCAGGTCGAGTCATACCAAATACTCAAAAAATGGAACTTGATGCCGCCTTGCTCAACACAGCATTATAAGGTGAGGATCAAGGGTAAAGTGGGAAAATCCAGGGGATGGAGTTGAACCCTCCCATACATCTCGGAATAGTAGCTATTGAAAAGGGAGCCTTCGGATCATCCTAGACGAAGGTCGCCAACTTTACTTTACTATATATATAGATATTCAAGCTACTTTTATTTGAGACTATGGGACACTTTGTTTATGATCTTTAATTTTATTTTTTCAAGTGTTCTTATTTTTCTTGTGTTGGGATCAAGATGTTAAAGGAATTGTTCCATATTTTCTGCCAAAGCGCTTTTTACCAGAGGTAGTGTAGTTTTGAGTTGACCGTTGAGTTTTTACTGTTTTAGTTATTTGTAACGTTTTGTTTTGAAGTTGTACGTTGGAACGTTTTCAAAGTTTTGTTTTAAAACCTTCGATTGGAAAACGTTTTACTAATAGAGTTACTGTTTTTTTTTTATCAAAAACATCTATTATGTTGGTACCTGTGTTAAATGCTATTCAATTTATGTTGTTTTTTTTAAATTTTTATGCATATTGCTTCAAGGATTTGTAATCGCTTTTTAATATTGCTTTTATATATAATTATTGTATTATCTGTGAGAATCTTCCTTACACAGGGAGATGGAGGTTGCTTAGTGCTATTGTTGCGTTTTATAATTAGATATTGTTTAATGACACTATTTTCAGAAAGGTGATAAGTGAGACGACGAGATAATGTTTTGGTTGTATAGCAAATGTATGAATTATTTTTGTTTTTCGAGAAGCAGTCTCAAAATGGACATATACATTTATAAACAACATTGGTTTGGTTTACCTGTATTTTAGCAAGTTGGAGCTATTCTGAACGGTAAGGTTTGGTGTTTTAAATTTAATGTTGTAGATAAGTTTTATTTGTTTTTGTTTTTCGATAGGTTTAATGTGTCTTTTCATAATGCAGGTTATTGCGTTTTAGTCTTATTTGTTGTTTTAGTGCATTTGATTTCTGTAATATAGATTAATTCTGATAGTGTTATTATTGTTGGTACTGTTATTATTTTTTTAATCTTGTGAAGATTTAGTTTTATTTGTTGATTGACTAGTTTATTAAGAACATTTTTATTAACATATGTTTTATGTTGGTAAGTTCTTTGTAAAATATTACCTTAGATGAGGAGATGTAAAATAGTCGATGAAATAAGTTTTTTTTTATTATTGCTATTTTGAATATTTATAGACATTAACTGTGGTAGTTAAGTAGGGTAGAATTGTTGCTAGAAGGCTATTTATATAGAGATTTAGTGAAATTGTTATTATTTGTGGAGTCGGCAAGTACATCAAGGAAAGTTATTTTTATTAATTTTGAGTTCGGTAGTAAAGTTTTCTATTATTGTTTTTATAGTTTCGTGAAATGGAACGTTAGTAAAAAGGTTTTCGACATCGAGTGATGCCGTTATGCCTTATTTGGGAAGGTTAGAGTTTAGAATTTGTATGAATTCCTATGTCGATTTGATACTGTATTTATTTGGGATATAAGTACTATTATATAGTTGATGATTTTTTTCATATGTGGTATACAGAAATAGAGATCTGAGAAACAATTGGTCTAATTAGGTTACATTGTTTGTGGGTTTTCATTTTACCACATATGTATCTGGGTTTCTAATTTCCGGTTACTTTTTTTAGTTCAATGGATCCAATTTCTTTGTTGACTGATAATTTTGTTAATATGTGTGTGTTGTTGTTTTTTCAAGTTGATCGGTGGGGTCTTTGGTGAGTTTTTAAATTATGTTTGGTCATTGAGGATATTTTCAAATTTTTGTTGTTATCTTTTATTTAATATGATGTAAATATTGGTCTTGTCACCGGTATGGATGGTAATGTCTGGGTTGTTAAACAGTTTGTTTGCTGCTCCTTTTTGTGGTGGGGTTAGTAGTTTGCTTTTGTGTTTAAGGTCGAAACGGTTTTTAATTCCTCCAGCTTTTAGTAAGTCGGCAAGGTTTGGGTATATAGTAATTTCACCGTTATTTGGTTATAAATTATTTCAATTTTATTTTTTTATATTATTAAGGTCGTATTTTCTTGAAAGGCGGCAGTTTGGGCCTAAGTTAAGAAATTCGTGTTGTGTCTCAGTGAGTTTGATGTGTGATAGGTTGATGTATTTATTATTTGTATTGTGTAGAAATATTCTTCCTTGGTAAAGATGATTCAGTTTTTGATTCATTTTTATCTTTTGTTTAATTCCGTGATTTTGGAGGGTTTCGGAAAGGTTAAGTTCGTTTCAACCTCAAGCACACAGATAAACATTGTACCCAAATGGCTTTAAAATCTTATGTATTCATGCAAAATTAAGAGGGGACAATAGCGAAACTATTTTAAGAAGCTATATCCCAATCATATGTGTTTGAATAGGAGGTATAAACTTTTGAACATTCTTTTTTTTTTAGATAATTATGTCTATTCTCGAACAAAGCTCAAGTAGTTTTTCTTTTCTATAATTAATGTCGAGTCTGTTCGTGAAAAAAATGATCTCATGTGTTATCTTAAAAAAAGCTTTTTCAGTTCTAATTGAACCAGAAATTGTTGAGATATTTAGGCTTTTCATATTAGTATAAGAGCTTGGGTTTAGAGTACAATTGAACACTTGTAAACTAAATCTACGGTCTGTGCGTTTATGCTTTTTCTCGAATATAAGAAAAAATGTGAAAGCAAACGTTGCAAATAAAATTAGTGTTCCTTTAGCGGAGTAGTATTAAGACAAATGAAACGTACTATTAATTACACTTCTCACGATTGGGATGATTTTATTCACTAGAAACTACTATCAAAAGCGCTAAAAATGAAATTGTATTTTTACTGGTGTGAGGTAAAACAGGCTAAGGTAAACACACTCTAAGAAAAAAGAGAAGTGACCTCTATATAAAACCATAACCAACTGAAAACCATTCAAATTGCAAACACGAGAGCATTCAAGTCTTATTGAGTACCCAATTATCAAGGCCTTGTGTCATATATGTCATCTGACGAAAGCAACAAACTGGAAGCATACAGGTATGTAAAAATGAAAAAAAAAATCTTTAAAACGTACAAATCTCATTGTGGACCTTCTCATTTTAGAATATTTGTTTCTCTCTTTAGACCTTCAACAACAAATTATATATATATATATATATGAGATAGATAGATAGATAGATAGATAGATAGATAGATAGAATGTAAATTTTAATAATAGGGATAAAGAAGGAAAAACGCTCTATCTCGAAAATTTAAAAAAAAATGTTTCCTCATCTCTGGATAAATGATCGCATCGCTTATTTCTCGTTAACGCATCTAATACGACTATAAATACCTTTGTATTCCCTAAGTAGGAATTTATGATTGAAGACTAACGTAGGTGCATGAATTGAATAATTCTCATAGGCATATATCTTGCATTTTTATGTAATAAAAAAGGACTTTACTCCCTTTGCAATTGAAGCTTCATTGGCAATAATAAACTACACTGAATGACAGCGAATTCTAACCCTAACACTGACGACAAAGGACTTATTTGAGTAGCATATTACACGGAAATACTGCACTTAAATTGATGATAATGCTTTACTTCGTGACAGTAGATATTCATTAAACATGCTCTTTCCCTGAAGCGAATTCATTCATCACCGCCTAGTTTGTGTTCCTTTACTAGGAGCCGGTTCCCTTTCCCTAAATAATCCATCCGAAATAATTAGTTTTACTCAAGTGATTCTCACTTTTGTATTTCCTGGTGGAATATATACTACCAGGATATTTTTCTCTGTATATGCGTTTTTAAAGGTCAAATAATAAAGTTAGTATATCTTTTAAATGTTCACATCTTAGCCAGATGAAAGAAAAACCAAGAACAATAGATAAATATGTAGAAAATGAACGTAAAACTTTTTTTTTTTTACTGAATACACAAAAGTTGACATGGAGTTAAAAAAATGTGCATCCCAGCAGAGAAAATTAGACATACAAATGTTTACTCGGACAAGAAGCCTTTCTCTTCTGTTACAGAAAAGAAAGGCTTTTTGGTTACATCCCCGATGGAGAACAAGAAGTATGTGTAAAAGAACAGAAACGTGAAGGAGGAGGTGCAGAGCAGCGTGTCTGTCACTACTTAATGGAACTAACAGAAAAAAATCTCTTCATTGGGAAGAGTTCGCGACAACTGGCCCGACAATAGTCAAAGAGGCTGTCACTTGACCCTAACAAACCTATAATACATTGATGGTGTAAAATATCTCAGACAATAACTTTTTTCTTCAAATTACTAAAGATAAAGTTGGTAATGTAATGACAATATCTTAAAATACATCAGGAGGTGCCCGTGGTGTAATGGTTATCGTCATAGGAATTGGACACGGCGACACGAGTTCAAATCCTGGACGAGACTGAATGCATTTCACATAGCACTAATACCCTTGGGAAAGGTATGAATCCAATTATTCTCCCTACAGCTATGGGTAAATAGTAGGACAGACTAGGTTCTTCAGCCTTGGTGAGGCAACTAGTCTAGGAGAAGGAAAACTCTGAATTCAAACCTATTAAACTCCGCTTAAAAATCGACCTTGTGTCATATCCTGCCCGAGCGGAGGGGTTGGTAAATATGGTAAATATGATATCTTAAAATACATCTTGTTAATACATGCTTAAATTGGAGGCAGAATAATAGATATTTTATAGGGACTAGGTATTAATAAAAATATGGTCTTGCATTATATATATATAGTCAGAATCAAAATAATAAAGACAAACAGACAGCACGGTGTTCCATGAATATATCCTGCCATCTATCTCTATCGTCCAACGCTTCTAGTAGAGAGAGAGAGAGAGAGGGGCTTGGGGGATGTACATAACTCTTAACGGGTCCACAAGAAAACGTTGCCTAAGAGTTCATCCTTACTTACCTTACTTCTCAAATATGTCGTATTCATTCTTCTTAGACGGGTAGTGAGATGGGATGTGAGAGGCCGTAAACTTCGGTTTTGAGACAGAATCCAACAACTTATATATATATATATATATATATATATATATATATATATAGTGTACTTTGGCAGAAAGTCATTATTTAAGCATGTTCTGTTTAATACCGCAGTGTATTTTACTTTTAGGATCTTTAAATGAAGACCTTCAACCCTTCTTAATATTTTTCTTATGTTTGGGTCAAGGTGTTGAAGAAAATGTCCCATACTAGTCCAAGCGCTTTCGACCATTTTGCTCACCGTCCTCAAGAGTTCTTTTATTTGTAAAAAAATGAGCACGACAAAAGTCCCTAGGTTTAAAATGTGTGGAGGTAGATGAGCGGTCTTTCGATGACTAAGGACCCTAGCTAGTCAAATTTGCTAACCGATACAACTTCTGCCACTTGATTCACTACAATACCACAATCTCTCTGCAAAACCCTACTTAAAACTCTGAGGGAAAAGGTTTTATGTACAACAAATGAAGATTGAGGAAATGGAAGAAGGACACCCCCCCACAAAAATAAAATTGACAAACCAAAGGGAAAAAAATTCGTTCCCCCTATCAACCCATTTAACGGTTCGGAATCCCGACTATTTTTCGGTTTTTATAAAACTGGAACAAGCCAGGCGATCCCTACAAGTAGAGAGTAACTATACTAATGTGGCAAATACGTGGGTGACGGGGCTATGGATAGGGTAATGTGGAATAGAATATTTAGATAAGAATTCAATATCCTAAAAAATTGGACAAGGAAAATGAAGAATTGAGATAAGAAAAAAGTGGAGGGAGAATCTTGAATACAAGATATTGAGAGACGGCGACAAAACAGCTAACACTGCACTAGCTAGGGATGAACGGACAACAAAGAAAGTCTACTCACCTGGGGTGGGGTCTAAAAGGTGCAGAAAGAGGTTTGAAGGATGGTTCCATTGTCGCTCCCTTCCGTGCGACTAGGCTTGCTGCATGCACCTGCCTTTTGTTGAATTTTATGCGTTCCTTGCTGTTTCTATCACATCTTGTCTTAACCCTAAGTTGGTGTCTAAAAAAAGATCAGATAATGATCAAACAATTGTGCACCGTCATACACTCCCTTCTTCTGCGTCGTCCAAATCACCATGTGGTCTAGGGCTTGGATCGCGAGAAACACCGTACGTTTCTCACCTTTCCACGGAGGTTCAACATTGTCCACGACGTAAACAACGTCGAGCAGCTCAAGCTGTTTTGGATCGATGTGAGCCATATACTCCTCGACATGACGGCAAAATGGGTAAACACCTTCGCAGAAGTAAAAGGCGTGCACATCCATGTTATCCTCTCCTCTGCCCCAGCGGGTACAATCAGGCAAGTCTGCCAGGTTCGCTTTTAAAGCTCAGTCGCGAAGGGAAACGCTTTCTGAAGAAGTTTCAAGGTGAGCGTGAACTCAGAATTGTTCATGAAGCCCGAAACTGGCGCCAAATTTCATTAGGAACGAATATCCTCCTATGACGAGCCGAGTCACTTAATGAGTTAATCCAAAGCGGTAGCCACCACTAATTCAAAATACAGCTCTTTTTGAGACCGTGAAAGGTCACTAGACGAAGAAGTTTGTGAAGAGCCTTACAGCACTGGACGAGAAACAGTGCTTCAGCTTTGGGTTACGACGACTCTCAGCCTGGGGGTTAGACGAAAGATCGGGAAATGCTACCTCAACCTGGCGTTTCCACACTGCATACCTCGTCAGTGGTCGACCCATGAAAGACAGGCTTCCAGCCAGCCAGCCAATGACTCCCCAGATCAGAAATTCCTAGGCAGCTATTATCGGGACGTTTACAACATAAATTTCTGTCGACTATCGGTTTTCCTTTTAGCCACAACAACGGGGCAAGGGATTGTTGCAGCACCCACTGATGTCCCTCAAGCTAGGGAAGTGCAGGCAGCAGGAAAAGGATCAAGGAGGATATGTACTCAGTGCACACCTCCACCCAGCCCTTTAAGGAAACCCACCTTCGAAGCAAGGTACGCACCCTTTGCCAGTAATTTCAAGCAGTTTCGCTCCCGTTGGAGGCCGGGCCAGAGCCACATCCCAAGAATGAGCGTGCAAAACAAATAATCTCTTCTCCTCTCTCAGTCGAGCAATAGACCTAAGCACAAGAGATAAATAAGCAGAATGAATAAACCAAACGAAACAGAAGGATGAAAGAGTTCTCTTACTGTGGTTTGGAGACGAAAGCTTTCCAAAATTATCAGGAAAGAGAAAAATACGGCACTAACGTAGATTCAATCAATTTCGAGTCGTCTTCAGGAGTTCAGTTTGATTGTTTGTTGCTTCGAGTTTTATATTGGTTGGAATTATTTCTTATACAATATAGTTGGCTCATTCTGTTAGAAGGGGTGCTCGAGTTAGTAATCGATTATGTTAAATAAGTTAAAACCTGTGCTAAATGCTATTTTATTTATTTTATATTTTATTTTGGTTTTATGTTTTACGCTAATTGGTTTGAAGGTTTGTTGGCAATTTTTATTGATCTTTTTTCAATATGGTTTTTATATTATTGAAGAGGATATTTCTAATATTGGAGGATTTGAGTTTGTCAGTGTCTTTGTTAGTCTTTGTAATTAGATGTCCACGAAACAATCAAAATAATAATAGATAAACGTATATAATCACCTCCCTATTCCCTTCCGGTCATAAAACCAAATATTCTTGAAAAACTCTGTCATGCTTGTATGACACACATTCCGTTCTATGATCCCTCAGGCAAATCATACATAAAAACCGATGGCATCCCGATGGGTCCTCCTCTTGGACCCACTACATATCAATTCAATATATTCAACACAAAAAACAAAAATATTTGACACCATATAATAAAGCCCAAAATATATGTCTGTCATGCCGATGACGTTTTTATTTACTCAAAATTCTACAATGTAATTAACAAACTAAAACAAACCCTAGAAAAGAACTTTGTATTAAACTTTACAACTGAAATCAATGTTAATCTAAAAAATACCCTTCCCAGACATTCGTGCTGACTCCAGTAACAATTACATTGCATTACCTTACAGAAAATTAATTGCATAAATTTCCCAGATAGAAAATCAAACAGTCAGAATTTCACTTAGTTTTACTTCCATAGTTAATGCCCCCAACTATGAAATAGCACTCGAAAAAAACTTAACCCATAGAGTCTATCACATATCCTCATCTACGACAATATTTTACAAAGATTTCACTAACATAAAACAAACCAGATTTAATATTAACTTCACTAATCGACCAAAAAGTAAAACTATATCTCCATAACATTGATAAAAATAGCACTAATAACAACAATAATAATACTAACATAATTAATTTTTATCAAAGGAATCAAATACATAAAAATACAAATTTGACGAGCTAGTGATTATAAACCTTATATAGAGACACATTAAATCCACCGAAAAACAAATATTTTAATATGTATTACTATTTAAAGCGTCAAACCTCATAGTTAAAAATGATATAACCTCTCACCGAATTTTCCTAAACCAAACCAATGTAGTTTATGAATGTACATGCTCATACTTGGGCTAGTATGGTGTACTTCCTTCACTAACTCAAACCAAACATAGGGATAATAATAAGAAGACTTGAACGTCATCAATTAAAAATTCTAAAAAGAAAATGCACCGCAGTCTTCAATAGAACATGCATATATATATATATATATATATATATATATATATATATATATATATATATATATATTCGCAGTATTTATAATTTTTCCGTTAATGAGAGATAATTATCTCTGGTCTCTGTACGTATAAATCGATTTCAAGAAGTTGATTAGTCAATTTGTTTTTACTTTAAGATATAAAGGTGGTTGGATTCTCTTGTCAAAATACACACGGCAAATCATTACTGATTTTGCGTCTTATCTCCAGTCATGCAATATTATTTTTGTACAGAGTTTAGTATCGTAGAGTTGGATGGTAAAGAATGCCGAATAATGTCCGCTTTGATTGTATTAGGCTCATTGATGAAAAGATTAAAAAATTCTAGAATCTCGTGTTTAGAAAATAAATTCTTATTTCAAATAACGTCATAAATTGTTATCGAGTGCATTTATTTCTGGGTGATATCACACACACACACACACACACACACACACACACACACACACACACACACACACATATGTATATACATATATATATAGAGAGAGAGTGACGTTTCTTTAAAAATGCATGAACACTTTTATTTATTATGAATATTTATATATACGAATGTATCAGGGACGGAAATATCGTAAGAAAAGCATTACCTTTTAATGACTAAGGAAGCTTTGGTGAGAATTGTTCAACAAAATATTAAATTCATTGTGACAGAGAACGCTTGGAGTTTGTGTAAAACAAGTAAAGAAAAATTTCCCCTTTATTCTTACATCGATCCCCGCACAAACGCACGCACACATACACACACATATTGTACAACGGTAAGCATAATTGTCTAAAAAATAGAACATTCGAAAATGTCTTTGTGAGTGTGCGTCTGTGTGAATATGAAAATATAAATAAAAAGTAAAAGAAACAAAGTTTTCAAAGATTTGTTTATTTATTATTTAATATTAGTCTATCGTTTTCTTTTCGTTTTTTTTTTTTTGTTTTTTTGTTTTTTTTTCATTAAACCATCATCAAAGCAATGTTGATATGTAATTTATCATCTGAATTATATTCAAATTTAAAAAGGAAAAGAAAAAACAAGGAAATTCTTATTACCTAATTATTTTTTATAGCATTCTGTTACAAATATAAGTGACATAATTAGGGTTCGAAATTTTTTTCTAATAAGTAAGAAATTTGCTATGTATATAATTTTGGTTCTTTTTTTAGAATGAAAGAAATGTTTTCTCTTAAATTCGTGTTTCTTTGTATAGCTTTGAAAACTGTTTTTTTTTTATTTTTAAAAATTCTTTATATTTCTAATTTTTTCTATTCATATTAATTAAACTTTGTTGATGTTTGTAATTTCTTAGAAATTTTTCTTTTAGAAGAATTATGATAAGTTGTATTATCAAAAATATTAATAAAACAAGTCTTAATTATCAATAAAAAGCTTACAAATTTAAATAAGGGGTTCCGTAACTTTTCACACGTGTTTCAGTTCAATTATGAGATAAAATGCAAAAAATGGATCTTTTTTGAAGTATATTATAATTTCACTTAATACGAGATTAAATAATATTCCAATATTGTTTATAATGTATACAAACTAACATTTTCGAAGTTTTGAAATTAAAATTTTGTTTAATTTTTAAGTTGTGTTTTACTAATGCGTTTCTCTTGTAGTAATTTCTTATTGGTTTCCAGTGTACACATATGCGTTTTCTTTTATTGATTAGTAGGTTTTATCTGCTTAGTTTCTGTTATATACTAACCTCTAAATCGATATTTACGCTCACAAAAAATCTGAAATCAATATTGTTATCCATATGCTCAGTAATACCTTGATCACTTTTAAAGAGTTACACACACACACACACACACACACACACACACACACACATATATATATATATATATATATATAAACAACTCACGGCTTAGAGTTTCACGTTCTATATCGTTAAATGAGCTGGCATTTTTAATAATTCGCCTACCGAAAAAGAATATGAGACTTATAGCTGTTAATCACTTCTTTGTAGATTTTGATATTGTTATATTTTCTCTACATTTTCCATAAGCAGTTTAAACCAAATTTATAATGAATATATGGTTGCGGAAATAAACAAATATGATGCACTTCAAGGGTCATCTGAAATATATACTCCGATTGATGAATATAAAAAAAATTGCCACTCAGCAAAGTGTGTACCAACTAAATTAAGAGCCAAACGTAGAGTTTCACGGGAGTCACTAAACAGGAAAAACCGGGATAACTCGAAAAAAAAAAAACATCTTCACTTAAAAGAAATCGAATAAATGCCAGCGCGCGGAAACTGAAGAAAATCCAAAGAGAACTAACATATACAAAAAGGACAATTAGAATACATTCAAGGACAAATCAATAAAATCAGATATTCGATAGACAATCTCGAATTGCATGACAAACAGTAAATGAAGTGAGCTGAAGAAGGAGCATTTTTAGAACAAATTAAAAATCTGTCTGCTAAGAAAAAAGATAATAAAAGTGGAAACTCTCCTGAAATCACTAACAAACCCATGAAAAATTATCAGCGGCCAACTACACATAAAACTTTACAAGCTACCTAGATTACACCGACTGTTCCTCTACAGAGGAGTAAGAACCCCCTCCCAACGAGTGTCCTGTATATGACACTAAACAATATGATGGTGAGCTTCAAGTAATGCTGGAGCTTTGGGGAATGCAGAGTTACCCTTCATTGCTACTGCTCCCATGTCCGATCTTGCTAGGATATGTAGCTCATGATAGGACCCTATCGATGGGTCAAATGAAATTAAATTGCGTACTAAAGTGAATTTGTCGAAATATAACTGTTTTGACATTGAAACTGTACTAACGCTAAACAGAAATATTTGAAATAGAATTGTTTTTGACAAAAAACTATAGTTATACTAAACTAAATTGTTTAAATTATAACTGATTGATTAAAATGAATAGATTAAAACAGAAATATTTTTGACAATTAAACTGTGTACTTATGCTAAACTGAATTGTTTGAAAATAGAACTGTTTATTTATATAAAATGGATTTGGCATTAAATAACATACAAAGGTTGATATGCTATAAACCCAAACAAACATACAAACAAACAAACAAACACATAAAACAGACAGAGGTTACTGGGGAGAACCCGACACAGTATTGAAAAAAAATTAAAAACAGAAATGCTGTGAGACTCGAAAAAGTACCCACTGATGTTTGGAAGACAAGAAAAATTGACGACATAATCATTTGATTTTGCAACTGTCTATAAACAAAACGCTATTGAGAAATGTACAAAAAGTAGCAATCCCTGCTCTCTCCAAGGAAGTAACTTCGGAATCATTAGGAACTATACACCCATAACTCTTACTGCAGTTGCTTCTAAGATTTATACTGCAGTGAATTTCATTCATATTCGACACGAAATGGAGAAATTTTTGGAAAAATCAAAACAGCTTTTAAAGAAATCGTTACACAACCTAACTGATTTCGACAATTCATCGAATAATCGAAGGGGTACGAGCGAAAAATCTCGAGGCAATACTGCTGTCCATAGATTTCTCCAAGGCATTAAATTCCATAAACAGATGGAAGATCGATTATATTCTACTCTCTCTAAAGAAAAATAAACCGTCACCTCAATAAGAATGCTTTATTAATATACAAAAGCAATAATTCCATCAGCCGAAGCAGACACCGACTTCAGCAATATTTTCGCTAGAGTCCAACATAAGAATCATATTTATTTATGCTCTACCTAGAATATGTATGTCTAACGCCAAAAGATCTACTAAAAGAAAATGCTTTCTCTTAAAAAAAATAAGGTGAAAATATCCTGCATAAACTATGACAGAGGCAGATAATCTGGCACTAGTTGCAAATACACGACGCTCAGCAGAATCCCTCTCTCATTGTCGAGAACAAATAGCAGGAAGCATTGACCTCTAAGGACCCTTAGATTTCATCTTTTATACAAAAAGCAGTGATCTCCACGATAAGTTGCTATACTTTAAATTTAGTGGACCAGTTCACTTAACTTGGCAGGAATCTATCTACAGAAAGTGATCTCAACACACGCTAAATGAAGGCGTAGACTGCTATTGGCAGGTTATCGATAATATGAAAATCTTGTTTACCTGATAAACAAACAGGGTTTCTTTTAAATTGTATCTGTGTCCATACTACTACATGGATGCACTGCAGTGAAACTAAAAATGCATGGAGAAAAAGCTTGAACGAAATTACGCAATAACCCTGCGTGATGTATTGAAATCAAATCATCCTGAAGGATCATATGACAAAACAGCAGTTTTACGAATACAAACAATCCAAGTAAGATGAAAAAGAATTCGTGGGGCAGTGCTGAAGAAACAAGAAAGAACACGTAAGCGACGTTATCTTATAGACTCCTACATATGGACGCTCCAGTGTTGGCAGAACATCAAATAATTGCATGAATCAGCTCTGTTGAAACACGAGATGAAGCCCGGTACGATATATGATAGGGATGGATGATAAAAAATAGTCTGAAAACTCTGTAAAGTCAGCGCGATTTGATGATCATGATGGCAAATTTCTCCGATTTTACTTCCGTTTTAGATATAATCTGACTGATAGTTAATATATATATATATATATATATATTTGGAGACAAGGAGACATAAGATAGGTTGATTAAAAGTTCATGTTCCTATGAAAAACATTTAGCATCATAAATAAATATTGAATGAAAATTATAACTCAAGTAAAGTTTTGAATGGATGTTATGACTAGTTGGCATAGATTAGATATTTAGACCCTTTTTTATCTATCTATCTATCTATCTATCTCTATACACACACACACACACATATATATATATATTTTGCGTATGGAATACCAGAAGGATATAGAGAACATTCTATTGTTCCAGTTATCGAATACAGGGATCAATTGATATATATCACCCGACATAGAAATGGCCATGTAAAATGGAGCAATCGACTCTCCGAGAATATATTCGCCTTTTTCAACTCCAAGTCAAGCAACTCAGTCATAATATCTGAAAAGTTATGAGTAATGCATATATTATTCATGCTTATCTCAAATCATGCGATTCTTGCCCTCTTCTATCGACCAGTCAGCTGACACTTTTTCGTGCATGCATATTGTATAACTTCCTTTACACTTTCTTCTAGTAAGACCAAGTCATGATCGATTCGGAAAGAAATATTATCCGATAGGAATATCATCCTGCGGGACTTCAGCTTTGGATCGTTTTGCTCATATTACAAGGTCAGTTTTCCTTCAAGTGAGGATATCAGATGAATTACGATAAACGATATATATATATATATATATATATATAGAGCTTGGAATTCGTATCGAGCTTTTTTTTATTCATTGTTCATAGAATTGTAATCAGCGCTATGTCATCGTTAAAAGAAAGCAAAATAAAACAAATATCCTGAAAACTAGCTGAAGGGCTCGGATACACACGGAACGCAGTCAAATGATGCGTGCAAAAACAGTTACTATATAATCATAGCAAATTGTATTGAATTAAGAAAAGAAATAATTTGACACGAGAGGTGTCTGCGTCATGAATAGCAGAAATATCATGATGTTTTCTTATATATATATATATATATATATATATATATATATATATATATATATATCAGCATAACATGAATATTAACCAACAATGCTTCCTCTTGAATATATTCGACTAACAATGGTTTGTCAAGATACTAAAGAAACGATTACTGAGGCTGGTCGAAACAGACAGGAAATCTTCTTCAGAATAACATAATCATCTTTGGGTTTAAATAAAAAGGTACTATAAACCATATTCATAATTTAATTTCACTAAGAGAAATAGTATTTGTCATTTTGCTTTTTATTGCCATCGGTTTCTTTAGAAGATTACACATTATAACGGCTGGCCCCGACGAGCTATATACTCAATAACCTCCCTGGGAAAGGCATGAATATATCTCTTCTCCCCCATCAACGGGCAAATAGTAAAGAAAGACTATTTTTTCCTGGGTTAAGCATTCATAGGAGTACTACAAGGGGACACGCTTGCCCCATACCTCTTTATCATCTGTCTAGACTACGTACTTAGGACATCGATCTATAACATTAGGGAAAACGGCTTTGAGCTGACAAAGAAAAGAAGCAGAAGGTATCCCGCAAAAACAATTACCGACGCCGACTACACCGATTACATAGCGCTACTGGCCAATACACCCGACCAAGCCGAAACACTACTGCATTGTTTGGAACGAGCCGCTGCAGACATTGGACTCCATGTCAATGCATAGAAAACTGAATTTATGTGCTTTGATCAGAAAGGCGACATCTCCACACTAGACGGAACCTCCCTGGAAGTGGTTGACAAACTCACCTACCTTGGAAGCAGCGTCTCATCAACCGAAAAATACATCGACACACGGCTAACGAAGGCATGGACAGCTATCGATAGGCTTTCCATATGGAAATCAAACCTGACCGATAGGCTTTCCATATGGAAATCAAACCTGACCGATAAAATGAAACGCAGTTTCTTCCAGGCCGCGGTCGTGTCGATACTGCTGTATGGATGCACTACTTGGATGCAGACTAAACGGTTGGAGAAGAAGCTCGACGGCAATTATACAAGAATGTTGCGAGCAATATTGAAGAGGTCCTGGCAGCAACAACCCACACGGCGCCAACTGTACGGCCACCTACCACCTATCACGAAAACTATAGAAGCTAGACGAACCAGACATGCCGGCCACTGCTGGAGAAGCAAAGACGATATCGTAAGTGATGTGCTCCTGTGGACCCCCGCAATCAAACCCCCCCGTAAGTGATGTGCTCCTGTGGACCCCCGCCACTCAAAAGCAGGACGACCAGCGCGAACATTCATACAGCAGCTATGTGATGATACGGGATGTAACCCCGAAGACCTGCCGAAGGCGATGAATGATAGGGAGACGTGGAGAGAGAGAGAGTCAGGGATATCTGTGCTAGCCGCACGTCATGATGATAATGATATACATATATATATAATGAAGGATTTGGCACATAATATATAAATATATGTATGACATGAAAGAAAGACCGTATGAAATGAAAGAAAGAAAGAAAGAAAGAAAAAAGAAACTGTGTGACACAACAGAGAGAAAGAAAGAAAAAGAAAGACAAACTGTGTGACACTAAGAAAGTAAGCGAGCAAGAAAAAAGAGGTATTGAAAGAAAGAAAAAATCTAGAAAAGAAGAAAGAAAGTGAGAAAGAAAGAAACAAAGAAAACTGTATGACATGAAATATAGAAACAAGGAAAAAAAGAAATAAGAAAAAAAAAAGGAAACTGTGTGACATGAAAAAAGGAAAACTGTGTGACATGAAAGAAAAAAAGGAAACTGTGTGACATGAAAAAAAGTAAACTGTGTGACATGAAAGAAAAAATCTAAAAAAGAAGAAAGAAAGTGAGGAAGAAAGAAACAAAGAAAACTGTATGACATGAAATATAGAAACAAGGAAAAAAAGAAATAAGAGAAAAAAGGAAACTGTGACATGAAATAAATAAAGAAAGAAAGAAAGAAAGAAAGAAAGAAAGACAGAAAGAGACTGTATGACATGATAAATAGGAACAAAGTAAGAAGGAAGAAAATTGAGAGAAAAGAGACAGAAAAAAACAGGGTTTATATGCTCTATCCAGCCCTGAGTACCTTCATAATTAAATGAGGTGCCGTGAAAAAATTACGAATGTCGGATACTCACATTTCCGCGCCATGCTGCTAACAGGAATTCTATACAGCTAATACTAAAACAAATACCTCTCAACCTCAACTAGCGTCTACGTAGAGGCAACAAGCTGGAAGATCATTCTCTTTGACCTGTTATAAATAGTACTAACCATCCAATTTTTTCATGATTATGCAGTAATAGCTGTTTCTACCTACGTTGAGGTCAACAATTTTGAGTTGTTTCTACCTACGTTGGGGTCACCGATTTTGGGTTGTTTCTACCTACATTGGGGTCACCGATTTCCAGTCGTTTCTACCTATGTTGGAGTCACCGATATCGGGTTGTTTCTACCTATGTTTGGGCTCACCGATTTCGAGTCGTTTCTACCTATATTGGGTTCACCGATTTCGGGTTGTTTCTACCTATGTTGGTGTCACTGATTTCGGGTTGTTTCTACCTATGTTGGTGTCACTGATTTCGGGTTGTTTCTACCTATGTTGGTGTCACCGATTTCGGGTTGTTTCTACTTATGTTGGGGTCAACGATTTCAAGTTGTTTCTACCTATGTTTATGTTGGGGTCACTGATTTCGACTTGTTTCTACTTACGTTGGGGTCACCGATTTCAATTATACATGATATTTCACATGTCAGTGGGAGAGGATATGGTCACTATCAAATCACTTCTAAAATATGAATGCGTAGCCATTCAAAATAATTACGCTTTTTGTATCCATTCATGCAATTTTATTCTGTTTCATTGCAATGATCTTTAATGATAAATAACCTAATAATATCCGCTTTGATTTACTAAATCTCTTATGGAAATGACTAATCCCAGTATCTCGCGGATAAAAGAAAATAAAACTGTCACGTGATAGCACACGGAGACGAAGAGATAAGACTGATACTATCCTCCCGTGTCGAATTAGCACTATCTAGCAGTCAAAAAGTGACCGTTAAGAGAGAATGTGGGTCACAGAGGGGATAAACAGATGTTGGTACTTAGTGACCTCAGATCGCCGGACATCGGAAGGGGAAAGAGAGAGAAGCCAAATGATTGGCTGGGACCCCAAAACGGAAGTTGGGCTCCCTTCCCCTCAGCGGAAGTAAATAGGAAGAAATTTAGTTTTTGAGCAGGGTTCATAGCGGGCAGACGAACCATAGCCACTTTACTCCGGGTTGAAGACAAAAGATTAACTGAGACATGAGAGACCCGAGTCCCTCAAGCCAGTACTAAAAACAGAACAAAGTCTATTAGCCCGTGAAAGAAGAACGATTCTCCAGTGGAACCCCGTCGAAAATAAGATAAGTAACTTTGGGGACATTTTTCCTTTATACCCAAATTTCGTTTACCACTCTCTCTCTCTCTCTCTCAATTTGTAGAAAGACAAAAGTCAGAAAAGACGTTTATATTCGTGGACTGTCCAATTATATGTTTTGACACGCTGAACGTGTATATATAAGTAGTAAAGGATTTTATGTATTTTCATGTTACCATGTGGTCTATGTTGTTACTTCATGCTTTCTTTTCAGCTTCTATTCGCCTTATGTTATCTTGCTTAGAATTGTCCCATTAATCCCTAAAGTATCACACGGGAAACCGGAGTTGCCGACTACTACAATATTAATATTATTACGACTAAAACCTGTAGGCCCATATTCTTCTGTTGTCTAAGGGGAAGAAGTTTAGCGGCCTGGTGGGTGTGTGATAGTGTGAAATTTGGAACCCCTTTGCCAGCGGTGGTCAGTCTGGCCTTAAATTATTCCCTCACGTAATATGCCAGTTCTTATATGCCTGAGAGAAAAACTCTGAACTGGACTTATTCTGTTGGGGATCAAGTGCCAACCTGCCCTGTCTTCACACGTGCGAAAATAAAGTCCCGTTTTGGGATTTTAGTCGATTTGCCGTCACAAAACCTTTTGAAAAATGTGTTAGAAGTTTTCTTATTCCTTGGTGAAATATATACGCTCCCCCGTGGGGTTTGAGCACTCTGGTTAATTAATTTACGGTTGCTACCCGCATAATGCAAAGCTCTTCAAACGGATTAAACACTCTGGTATACGGTAAGGCATGAAATGTAAACAAGCGAAAGCTACTACTTAATGCCTTTTAATTCCCAAGCTGACGTGGTTCCCTTGTTAGCTGATTGGTATGATACTAAGTCTAATGTAAAGTTGGGCGGGTTTTAAGCGTCCAACGTGTCTAGCCACACTGAAGAGTTGTGATACAACGAAACAGTCTGGCTGTGGATGACTATATATATATATATATATATATATATATATATATATATATATATAAAGCCGTATATAAGATGTATGTACTCTTTAATTCATAATGAATACAGCATTTATTAAGTCATATTATAATCCAGGTTAATTTTATAATATATTAAGGTATTGTAAGATATGGTATGATTGTTCTTGTCCAGGCATAGCTGATAACGTGTAGTGATGTAATTATAAACGTTACTGGATTTTCGGAAGTATCTTGCTGATGACCATTCATTTTTAGGGACTGCTGATAACACGTACAAAAGAAAATGCAAACTTCACAAAATCGTTTCCATTGTTTCAAGTTATATTCTCAACTCACAGACTGTTGTATATTTTTTGCAATAAACTTAAAAAGATCAGTTGCAATTGATGAGGTGTAGGAAATTTTGATGGTTATTCGTTAAATTTTGGTTTTGGCATATATATCTGAATCCAATTTTGATTCAAGTTTAGGTCAAAAATATGTCTAAATGAGCAAAATATGAACTTGTCACTCCGAACCTGAGTGAGGAAGAGAGTCCATAGAATGAAAGCAAATTTGAGGAAAAGGTTTTGGACACAGCGGTCCAAAAAGGTCATGCTGACAGGCTTCTGGGACGTGAAAGGACATATCACTATTTGATTTCATTGAAAAGAATGCAAATGTAAACAGTCCTTGTTGCCAACTCAAGCAAAAGTCTTCTCATTTATTTAATAGCCATCGCGTATATATATATATATATATATGTGTGTGTGTGTGTGTGTGTGTAAAAGATAATAAAAAAGTACTCGATACTACTGCGGTATAACATGGCTATCCAAAGTGTGTACTCTTACAGACAGTTACTTAAACTTTTATGTGGATCACACAATCGTTAGCCGACGCATTTTTAATATTTTAGTATATATATATATACATATATATATATAATCTTTTACCAGATACACTTACTTTCTCTGATATTGACCAAGATTAATAATTACATAAAATAAAAAGAAATATAATATTCCGGATTATGTTTCGCAGCGCTTTATATAAATGTCATTAAAACAGAAGTAAAAAAAAAAAAAAATAAATGCAAATCAAATAAAAGGAAAATTAAGACGATAAATTAAAGCAAGGGACAGGGGCGTTCTTTCCGTATACGTTATCTGTGTGGCTCCAGGCTGGGCATTTAAAAAGCCAACTATTCCAACGTTGAACGATTAAATCAACTTTCGCAGTGATAAGATCTTTTCGACAGCGGCGCCATGTCTTCCAACATGGCTGACTGAACCTCAGATCCAACTATTATTATCTCTAGTAGATAATATTATTGCTTTCATAACAGAAATGCCACACATTGGCGAGATGTCATAAGTTAATGCTTAAAAAAAGTAAGAATAAAATTCTTACACAAACATTATATATATATATGTATATATATATATATATATATATATATATGTGTGTGTGTGTGTGTGTGTGTGTTTGTGTGTGTGTGTTCATGTGTGTGTGTGTGTGTGAAGAAATAAGATAAAAAAAGAAAATTAATCCCTGTCAGGAGAGCTTAGAAAAACCCAATTGCATTCCCTGCATAAAATAAGATCTCAAAAATAATTTTTGGGGTATGAACTATAGTGCATCTGGAGCGTAGATCTTGTTCCTCTGCTCTGTATAGTAATTCATTTGTTTCAATTACTTTAGTTCTACTCTGACCCAGAGCTAAGAAACGTAGCACGTGCAAAAAGAAGAAAAAAAGAATAATATTTTTCAGAACTTTTCTAGATCAACAAATAAAATGCTCAGATACGACGAAAATATCCGGGATATGACACTAAACTGATGCGGCTTCCAGGTCCAGTCTTAATCGGAGAAATAATATTTTTTAACGTTTCATCTATCATCCAAGTCGAACAATTTGATATGTTTTAAATAATGCTGAATTACATCAACATTTTGGCTATTGGATACTGATATTACAACTTATTATGAAGTTATCCGTGGTGTAATGGTTATCGTCGGAGGAAATTGACAAGGTGACAAGAGATCAAACCTGGACGAGGCTGATTGCATTTCCTATCGTAACAATATCTTTGGGATAGTTATAGATCCAATTATTCTCCCTCCAGCTTTGAATAAATAGCAGGGCGGAATGGATTATCTAGCTTTGGTTAGGCAACCAGTCTAGTAGAAGGAAAACTCTGAATATAAACCTCTTAAAATCTGCTTAAAAATTGACCTTGTGTCACAGCCTGCCCGTGCAGAGGGGTTGCTAAATACATCCAGCTTATTATGAAGGGTTTACCGGTTTAAAATATTCGTGTGTATACATTTATGTACACTATATAATTTGGGACCATAATCAAACACTTGTCTTCTGCATAAAATAACTCAACAATCATTGAAATGCTGCAAAAACCTAACCTAACACAACCAACCAGCCAAACTTTCTTTTAGGTTGGATGACATGCAGTCTGAAGAAAATGGAGGATTTTGGTCCCTTGACAATGCATGAAAATTAATTCTTGGTAGTACTATTATGTTCAGCCATGAATCCTCTTTCTGGATGAGTTTTAGAACTTTTTAACCGACAAAATCTATGAATACTAAAATTAATTTATTAATTAACTGGTGTATGTAGTGTTCACAGGGAAAATTAATGATGACTTATTATTGAGTGCATTTTCCGCTGAGAGTACGCTGACTGTATCTTCTGTGGAGGCGTAAGATTAGGCAAAAAGTGGAGAGTTATATGTATTGCAATAAACTTCATCTGATTGTGGGACTCCAGTTCTAGGGATCGGGGGAGTGTGAAGTACACTTTCATTGCCATTACTCCCAGGTTCACAGCCCCAGAATGGCAATACATATCAGAAACCCATCTCTGGATCTAATAGATATACTAAGAATTTTTCGTATTCGATAAGACTAAAAAAACCGCATGAATCTATTACACCAAAAACGTATATTTTAATATAAATGCGCAATGTCCGTAATTTACTCCCTTCTTTATATCAATTAATCCAAGACAAGTTGACATGCCGTTAAAATGAGTGTATTTTAATAGATTTAAAACACAAATGATAACTTAGCAAATAATACTCTGATGGAAGGCAAAAAGAAAAATTACAAACGCCTACTTTCATTTGGATCCGGTTCAGTACTGTTATAACGTTTGTAATATAACTTTATATCTGAAACTTTCTTGTAGTTAATTTACTGATAGATTTAGACAAGACTGTAATTCAAATAAACACAATAATAGACGTCAAGGTTGCTCATCATTATGTATCGCAATCCAAAGAAAACAAAGTATATGGGCAGGTCACGTGAATTTAATTATACGTTTTTCTTAATGTCTTTGACGAAGGGTGCCTCTGATTGAGAACTCTTCGAAGAAACCAGACGGGGTTGGTAGACATTCGGATTATCAGACAGTTCAATGTCAGCCAGAGCGAGAAGAACTGGGCAGTGCCAGACTGGCTTTAACAGCAGTAGAAATGGGAAAGTTATATCTGGCTGGGTTCCTGCTATTTGCATTGTGCTAGTGACAGGAAATCTCTTCAAATATCTACAAGTAAATCAATTATTATGGTTTGGTTTCTTTGGTTCGGTTTCTTTGTTTAATGGCATATCAACCTTTGTTGGTAATTTAATGCCAAAGCCATTCTCCTAGAAGAAGAGTAGTGATACTATTTAACCCATACCTGGGAGGATAAGGGGGTTCATACCTTTCCCAAGAGTATTTGCCCGAAAGTGAACGTAATAGCGCGACTGGAGTACGAACTCGTTTATTACGATTCCGCATTCCATCGCTTTAACCATTACGCCACGAGGACACCCCCCAATAATTATGGTCATCACTATAAACTCCCTATTTGCTTCATCAATTGATGATTAGATTTGCGACACACAAAAAAATTACGAATCTTTTAGCTGGTGTCAATGTTACTGTTTTTTTTTTTTATACAAGCATTTTGGTCGATTTAGTAGCACAAGAATTCTGAACGGTTCTCAGTTCCCTTGAGTTTCTAAAGTTCTCCACAAGATTTTATCACTTCTCCCTTTTTCATCTACCATTTAATTTTTGAGCCGGAATACCTGCACACATAATATATTTGTTAAAGTTTTCTTTCTTTATTTAGATAACATTTTTTTCTTTTTTTTGTTCGAGGTGGGGTTTGTAATTCTGATATTTTCAAAAAATTATCAGTTTTAAAATAACTCCAGGTTATTTATTTTGTGATAGGAAAAAAAGCTGTAGCGTCTGAAAGATTTTTAGAATATTTATTTAATGCATACCCGTTACGGAGTCGAACGTCGCGTAAGTTATCGCCGCAGGAAATGGAATCGGACACTCGAATTCAAATTCTGTACTAATCCGTTTGCGTTTCTTTTAGCTCTGAGGCCCTTAGGATATCATGAATCTACCTGTAGTCCTTCTAATTTAAAGTAAATTGTTGGGAATACTAGGTTCTTCTGCCTTGGCGGGGCAACCAGTCCAAAAAAGGAAAACTATGTATTCAAGCTAGCTTTAATACGCTTACAAATGAGTTTGTGTCACATACAAGGTACCTTCAATAAGTTTCCATAATTTTTGTACTGGAACTTAAAATTGACATAGACTCTTGACAATTCCGTATGTCATTGCTATACATCTTATGAGATGACTGACCAATTTTTATGATTTCAGGTTTAAATAAACAGCTACAGCAGGAATAGGAATACACCCTACTATAGCCAGATAGTCACAGCTGGTGAATTTTAATAAAGCAATCTGGACATGGGGACAATTTAGAAGAACGATATGAAATAAAATTGTGTTATAAACTTGGAAAAATGCCACAGAAACATATGGAATGCTTCAAACTGCTTTTTGACAATCTTACATGAATCGAGCATCAGTTTTTGAGTGGCATAAGAGATTCAAGGAAGGCAGGGAGTATATAAGGGATGATGAGAGGTGTGGGAGGAGTAAGGAAGTCAATACACCTGAGTTGATTGGCCAAAGGGTTAGGGTCAGGTTTAGGGTTAGGGTTACTACGTTAAGGTTTTAAGGGAGTTCAGCAAGAGATTCCGTCGGAAGAGGCCAGCACTCTTCAAATAGGGTCAGTGCCATTTCCAGCTGGACAATGCACCAGTCCACAACTCAATCCTTGTCGCAGACTATTTAACTAAGATGGACATCAAGACAGTTCCTCAGCCTCACTATAGTCCAGAACTTACTCCCTGTGACTTTTGGTTATTCCCTAAGCTCAGAGGCTGTCGTTATGGGACAATTGAGGAGTTGAAGGAGGCTGTGACGAAGGTCATTAACATGCTCACACAAGAGGACTTCCATGGGGCCTTCCAGAAGTTGTTGGAACGGTACAACAAGTGCATTGCAGCCGGAGGACATTACTTCGAAGGGGCCTTGAGTTTCATGTGTGTACTATCACTAAAAGTACCCATACGAAAAAAAGTCTTGAAACTTATTTAATGATCCTCGTATATATATATATATATATATATATATATACTTCACTTAACCCACAAAAGACAGTTGTGGTGGTTGCCATGAGGTGATTTTCTAGTAGACGTGAGAAGTAATCAATATCAGAGTGATTGTCTAATGGGGGTAGCAAATCAACCACAGCAACAATAATTTTCTAAAACACAGATTGCCCAGTCAGCTGTGACTAGAATACACCGACTGCACATCTGCAGAGGGGTAAACCCTCCACCAACGAGTCTTCTGGATATGACACTAAACAATCTGATGGATAGGTTCCAGTAATGCCGAAACTTTGGAGAATGCATAGTACCCCTTCATTGCTATCGTTCCAAGGTCCACTCTAGCCCAGAATGGTAGTACCTAATAGGGGTCTATCTATGGGTCAAATTGAACTAAACTGTGTACTTATGCCAAACGGAATTCCTTGAAATAGGACTGATTTGACATTTAAAATGCGTACTTATGCTCAACTGATTTGTTCAAAATAGAACAATTTTTGTATACTAAACTGAACTGTTTGAAATAGAATTGTTTTTGACTTTGAAACTATACTTACTCTAAAGAGAATTATTCGAAATAGAATTGTTTTGAAATTTAACTCTGTCTAAATAAAAATTATACTTACAATAACTTGAATTGTTTGAAATGGAACTGTTTTGCTAAACAAAATAGCTTGAAATAGAAATGTTTTTTTAAAAATTAAACTGTTCAATTATGCTAAAGTGAATCGTTTGTAAAGTAACTATTTATTTGTATAGAAATAGACTTGGTATTAAATAGCCTACATATGTTGATATGCCTTAAAACCCAAACAAATAAGACACAGGATCTTTGAATAAAAGTAAAATTTAAGCAGTTATGAAGAACTTGGTATATCTTAATATTGTTATGTTTTTGTAATTTCGTCATCTTTTTATTGACTTTCCTTTTCAGTTACTAACGCTTAAATGTCTAACATGTCTTTCACTGGTTTGCTATTACATCTCACCTAAATTTTCGAGCATACATACAATATTTCACACTTGACATAGAATGCAAAATTATTCTGATTATTCCCTTTATTGATTAAGCCGTCTGATGCTTTTTGCATCACTGGGCACATTTCCATTTCAATCTTGATATTTACAGTGCCATCTGTCATGTCAGTAAGATAATCATGCAATGCTTTTTTATCATTCTATTTAATCCACGTTTAAAATAAAGATTAAGAAAAAAACTAAAAAAGCTAAAATAAAACTTCGGCCACTGGTTTGATTGATCAACATTCCTCGTTCGAGCATTTTGTTTTTAGTACATTTAAATTTAAACAAAGAAAAATATTTGGTCAGCAAGAAATTCAAAGGTTAAATGTCAAATGTTATTTCTTTATAAGTCGTACAGAAGTTTTTCTGATGTTGCGTTTTTTATTATTTTGTTTACATGTAATATACATTTCCGTAAAGCGAAAGGTCTTCTATCGATTTATCGTAATGTCATTAAGAATTAATGAAGTTAAATAAGAAATGAAAACCACTTTCAAATAAGATATCCTATTTGCAGTATTTAACAAAGTTATAATTTAAACAATCTCTTAACCCACGCAATTCCAGAAAAATTGTAAGGCAAAATATACAAAGAAGTTCTTAATGTGTCTCTTGAATTAAAAAAAAGATAAACCGTTTTAAGACAATGGCTATGATTAATGAAATTAAAGAAAATGTCGGACAATTATAGAAACAATTTTATTTACTGCTACCTGAATATTTTTGTTGATAAAATTATGTAACATTTCTTTGCGCAAAAAAGATTATTTAATTTAATTTCAAAACTTTTTCAAGGTTCAAATTGATTGATTAATCTGTGAAATTGTCATATAAGTAGATAAATCAATCGATTGAATGATATGGAAATCTAAGAAAGATAAATAGACCGACAAATAATGGTATACATTGAAATTAGCAGAGACAGACAGAAAGAAATAAGGAAAGAAAAACCTGAAGCAGATAAGAATAGACTAAAATAGATATGAAACCTTATATATATATTGAAAATAATTCCTACATGGCCATAGCGAGTCTACCTAGGTTTCTCCAAACGGCTCTTCTGGATTGCTCTAGCGAAGATTAGGATAAAATACATTTTAATGGTTAAAAAGACCCCTCATCTATAAGAAAATTATCATATTTAAAAAATAGTTTTTATTCGAGAAACCAACATAAAAAAACAACACTTTTTTTTTTCTTTTCTCTTCCTACTCTTTTTCTCCCTTTCTTTTCTCTTCCTACTCTTTTTCTCCCTTTCTTTTCTCTTCCTACTCTTTTTCTCCCTTTCTTTTCTCTTCCTACTCTTTTTCTCCCTTTCTTTTCTCTTCCTACTCTTTTTCTCCCTTTCTTTTCTCTTCCTACTCTTTTTCTCCCTTTTTTTTCTCCATTAAACAATTTTTATCAATCCTTTTATCCACTATTTAACCACTTTTTCCTAAGTCTGCAAATATTAAATACTTCAGAGCTTTGGTTTAACAATTCCTTTAGTCTATTACATGTACCGATGGTTAATGTTTTCTTCATGCATAATTAACAATATCTATCCCCGCCTTTATATTTACTATTCTTTTTCCCGATTTCCCATTTCAATATAGGATCTATACCAAATTTGTTTTTGACTTTCCATATGTAATTGGACAAAGTAGATTTATGTCTATATATTTCATATATGGAGCTACTTTTAAGATCGTAATATATTTGTTTGAAAAGGCCTTGCGTCGAACCCACACACACTTTTTCATCATTCCTATTGTTACTGTTACTGCTTGGGTTGACGACTTCAGCCTTATAATGTTTGACATCTTCCCTTGAGGGGGAAATTTTCCTTAATACTATTACAATTTGCCAGTTCAATATTTTTTTTATTTCTCTTAAGTTTTATGTAACAAATATTACATAAAGAAGTCATTAAGATTATCAGAAAGCTCCAGTAGATTAAAAAAAAAATGAGTTAAATAAAGAAGCGGAAATGTTAGCGAGTACATTGAAGGTGGAAGGTAGAATAGAAAAATATAATATAAAAAGGTGTTTTATTTCACTTAAAAACCTTAAAAGTGACTTCCAGAGTAACTCAATTTGCAGATTAATCAATGACTCTAAATAACAAACGGGTAAATAAGTAAATTTATATTACAGGACATTTTTGCTACTTTGAAAATAACCTTAAACATAAATCAATGAAGTAGTACTGAAGATAGTATTAAATCATTTAATAACCTCCAAAAAACAAAAAAAACAAAAAAACAACTCATGTTCTTTTAGTTGTCTAAATTTCTAAGACGAAGCTTGGTGATTTTCCTCATTAAGGGTTTTTTGGACTATTTTCTTTATTCCACAGTGGAAATAACAATAAAGATGAAGACAATAGTCCGAAATCCTTAATGATGAAAATCACATGTTTTATCAAAAATGATGTAAGGGAATTTTACCCATCGACTACGGAAAAAGCAGTAGATGAAGCTTTTAAATTAGCTAAAGTATATACTAGAATACCAGTGGAGAAAATGAAGATAATTTAGCTCTGTGTCAAATCCCTACTCTACCATAATGAAGAATTATGGATTTAAAAAGGGATTAGTGGAAATTTCGATAATCCAATGGGTTCATATGACTCAGCTGAAATATCAGGATTGGTCCGGTGCTTGTTGCTAGAAAAAACTTAATATAATCGACCCCGGCTGCCATGAACTTTATCAGGATGATGGACTGATTATAACAGATAACTGCACTGGAAAGTAGATATCATTTGAAAAAAAAAAGTTGATGCATTATTTAAAAAATTCGGATTCAAGTTAGACATCCAAGCTAATTTGAATATTACCGATGATTTAGATGTTACTTTTAACTTATACGAAGGGACGTTGTCTCCTTATAGAAAAAAATGATCTATATCCATGCAACATAAATGTAGGATCTAATCTCCCTAAGAAGAAATTTAAGCAAATTCCTAATAGCATTATCATAAGGTTATCAATAAATTCATCAAACGACGATATTTTAACTCAAAATAAGAAAGATTATGAAATAGCCCTAAAAATAGTGTGTATGAAGAAAAATATATATAAATGACAGAGAAAACAATACAAACATACAGATTAAGATTAATAAAAGGAAAATTAAAATCTTATGGTTCAAACCTAAATACAACATGGCTGTTGCAACAGAAATAGGAAGAGAGCTTGTTTTTTTTTAATATCAGGAAACAATTTTCCTAAGATGAGTAATTTATCAGAAATATTTAATAAAAACACCGTGAAATTAAGTTAGAACTGTGTGCCTAACATTTCCGCATTAATTAGTAGATGCAAATGTAAAAAAAAACTTAAGAGAAATAAAAATAATGAACTGCCGAATTGTTACTGTATTAAGAAGGAAAACTGGCCAGAGTGTGTAGTATATAGGGCTGAAGTAGTCAACCCAAGCAGTAACAGTAACAATAGGAATGATCAAAAAGGGTGTGTGGTCCTTTCAAACAAAGATATTACGATCATAAAAGTAGCTTCACACATGAAATATATAGACATAAAACTAATTTGTCCAATTACGTATGGAAAGTCAAAAACAAATTTGGTAGAGAACCTATATTAAAATGGGAAATCATTAAAAGATATACCTATAAGGAGGGATAGGTATTGTAAAGTATCTATGGAGGTAAAATTAACCATAGCTGCATATATTAGACCAAAGGAACTGTTTAACCAAAGTTCTGAAGTATTTAATATTTGCCGACAAGAGGAAAAATTGGTTAAATAATGGATAAAAGGATTGATAGAAACTGTTTAATGTAGAAAAAATGGAGAAAAGGAAATCAAGAGAAAAAGTGTAGAAGGAAAAAGAAAAAAACGGGATTTTTTGTCAGTTTCTCGAATAAAGGCTATTTACTCAAATATGCTAATTTTTGTAATGGTGAGGGGTATTTTTAACCAATAAAATATATTTTATCCTAACCCCTTTCGTCGGAGCAATTCTGAAGAGCTGTTTAGTGGAACCTCGGTTGAATCGCTCTTGGACATGTAGAAATTATTTTTATATTAGCTCTATCTTGTGTATTGAGCACTTTATTACGTTTTAACGTAGGTAATTCTGCTTGTGTTTTTTTTCCTTTTGACCAGACATACGCGTGCTTGATTATTTTCAAGTTGCCCTTGTGTTTTTCTTCTTTTCTTTTTTTTTTCAATTTTTTTTTTTTTTTCATTTTTGGCAATTGTACAATCTGTTTTTTTTTTTCACACCAACAGAATTATGGATAAGATATAAAGATTAATATATATATATATATATATATATATATATATATATATATATATATATATATATATATAAAGAGAGAGATTGGAAAGCAGGAAGTAGATAGGAATAGACATAGATAGATAAATATTCAGGAGTTTAGACAGATTGATTTACATTAACTTGCATAATAAGCCAATGGAAATGCTAACGACTAAAATCGTGACAAAAAATTTCACATTGCATATCATGACACTAAGTTATCAACTAATGTATCAATGCTGTCCAGTTAGACGACCAACAAAGAGGCATATTAGATTAATGAAAAGAGACAATACAATTGCTTTTATTAAAAAAAAGGAAGACAAAAATGCTTTCTTATTTTAATTTTTTTAGCAATCATTAGTCATTGATTCGTGTAAGAAACTTTTATATATTTTTTTTTCATCCCCCGCTTTCAGCTAATTTAAAGATATTATCAAATCCAAGACTTCAAGTGCTAGACGAAAACTGTACTTGATGATGTTTCTAAAAAAATATATTTCTAAAATGTCGGCTCTTTTGAATTGTGGGTCAAAGCGAATGCAGAGTGTTACTAGTAGCAGAAGATACGAATCGATTCTTAGATACATTCAAAATCACGCTTCGTTTTACGAAGTTATTTTCATTAGATCATTAAAGTTAAGCAGTATCTAAGCTTGCCAGTGCTTAAATTGGTGCCAGCTAAAAAGAGCAGTTTGTAATTTTATCAGATAAAGATAAGTTTTTTGTTTCTCATTTTTCATCACATGTCCAAGTAACGAGTCGTATGTATTTTTATGGCATAATCACTGAAAACTGCAATGTTGGTGATGGTTGATCGTCCATTGGGGGACGAAAAACACAAAAGAAAAAATGACTTTCGTTGTTTTATTTTCAGTTTCTGTCGTGGAAGACACCATGGGAGTAGATTATAAGTTCTGAAACGTTTAAATTTTGCATGTATAAATAAAAACATCCTTTGAATATTTTGAGTTTTTCATATTTACGCACTGTTGAATTTATATCTATTTATCAGTAATATATATATATATATATATATATATATATGAGTGTTGTTGTTATTGTTGTGGCTGTTGTGTGTGTGTGTTGGTTGGTTGGGCTTTATATCACATCAACCTTTGTAGGTTATTTAATGCCAAATCCACTTTTATTGAAATAAGTAACTAAGTAAAGTTGGTGACTGTTGTCGAGGGCGACCCGAAGGCTCCCTTTTCAGTAGCTACTACATCGACGAGTAGGGGAGCGTGCTACTACTTTTCCCTGGATTGATCCACTTTACCCTTGATACGATCCTTATAATACTGAAGGTTAAGCAAGGAGATATCAAGTACCATTTTTTAAGTCTTTGGTATGACTCGACATGGCATTGAACCCCGGTTTCCCAGACCATTGGCGAACTCTCTACCCACTAGACCAATGAACCATACAAAACAGTTTCATTTCAAACAATTCAATATAGCATAAGTACGCAGGTTAAATGTAAGTTCACAGTTTAATTGTCAAAAACATTCCTATTTCAAGTAATTCGGTTTAGCCAAACAGTTCTAAATGAAGCAATTGAATGTTGCATAAGTTCATAGTTTAGTTCTATTTGACCCATAGATTGGGCCCTCTCAGGTGCTACCACTCTGAGCCGGAGTGGACAAGGGAGTGATGTCATTGAAGAAGTGCTCCGCATTCCCCCAAAACTCCAGCATCACTGGAACCTCACCATCAGATTGTTTTGTGTCATTTCCAGGAGACTCTTGCCCAGTCGATTGGGGCTGCTTACTCAGTGTTAATATACCGACTTACTCACTGTAGAATAGACCGACTGCTTAAGACCCCCCAACGATTGTCCTGGATATGACACTAAACAGTCTGATGGTTGGGTTCCAGCAATGCTGGAGCTTTGGGGAATGCGGAGTACTAATTTATTGCCATCACTCCCAGGTCCACTCTAGCCCGAAGTGGTAGCACCTGATGGAATTAAATGGTGGTTGGCGTTTACTGTTCTTATGCATTTAAACATTGTATGTATGCTGAATTGAATTATTTAAAATAGAACTGTTTTGACATTAAAACTGCGTACTAATGCTACACTGAATTGCTCGAAATTGAACTGTTTTGACATCTAAACTGTGTACTTATGCTAAACTGAATAATCTGAAATAAAACTGTTTTGACATTAACTCTGTGTATTGCCCAGTCGGTTGGGGCTGTAGAATACTCTGATTGCATCCCTGCAAAATGAGTGTCCTTGATATGACACTAAACAATTTGATGGTGAGGTCGCAGTAATGCTGGGGCTTTGGGGAATACGGAGTACCCCTTCATTGCCATTGCTCCAAGGTCCACTCTGGTCCAGAGTGATAGCACCTGATAGGGCTCTATCCATGGGTTAAATAGAACTAACGGCATACTTATTCTAAACTGAATTGTTTGATTAAACTGAATAGCTTGAAATAGAAATGTTTTTGACAATTAAACCGTACTTATACTTAAACTGTGTGCTTATGCTAAACTAAATTATTTCAAATGGAACTGATTTTTGTTATTGGAACTGTATTTACACTACACTGAATTGTTTGATATGGAACTGTTTTGACATGTAACTGTGTGTAAACAAAATCTGTTCTTATACTAAATTGAACTAGCTGAATTAGAACTGAATAGCTCAAAATAGAAATGTTTTTCACAATTAAACTGTTCTTACATTTAAACTGTGTACTTATGCTAAACTGAATTATTTGAAATTGAACTGTTTTTGTTTTAAACTGTACTTTCACTAAACTGAATTGGTACATATAACTGCTTGAATAGTTTGAAATAGAATTGTTTGAAGTGGAACTGGTTATTCACATAAAAAAGGGATTTGGCGTTAATTAACCTACAAAGGTTGATATGCCATAAAACCCAACAAACCCAACCAAACCTAGAGACTCGTTGCTGTGGTGAAGTCGGTGTATTCTACAGCCCCAGCCGACTGGGTAATTATATGTGGTTTGTGTGTGTGTAAATATACAAATAGAAAAAAAAATAGAATATTCAATGATTTTATTTATTATTGAATTATTTGTTAAAGTTTACCGTTTCGTTTTTTATTTATTTATCAAACTATTATCAAGGACTCTCTAAAATGTTACGTTGTGTTTTCTGAATTATAAGAAAGGATCAGTTTAAATGATTTTAAATTTTTATATACCAGACAATCAAAGCACATTTGTTTCATCACACTGTTTTTAACAAATGTTTGCTCTCATATATATATATATATATATATATATATATATATATATATATATATATATATGCTGGTATGTTTGAGTGAGAAAATAATGTTATTTCTCCTGTGATTTATACAAACTTTTTTGTTTCTATGTGCTTGGTTTTAAGTTGCACCTTAGGTGGTGTAATGGTTAGCAAGCGAGAATAACAAACATTCTCAAGTGAGTTCAATCTCATTGGGCACCTCTTTTATACGGCCTTGTGCCACATCTAAACAAAATCATAGTGAAAAATAACTTATTCTTGAGGCATGAATTAGAATACAATGACTTGTCCCTGCTAAGGGGTAAAAACACTGAATAGAAAAAAAAATGTTCAGGTAATAACACTAGACCTATAGTGGGGAGAGTGTGCGCCAATGACCCGGAAGACCAGGGTTCTATCCCTGGTCGTCATACCAAAGACTCAAAAATGGTAGTTGATGCTGCTTTGCTTAACAATCAGCATTATATGGTACGTATCAAGGGTAAAGAGAGGCAATCCAAGGAAAATAGTTGTAATCTCTACTACACATTGGTGTAGTAGCTAATAAAACGGAAGCCTTTGAATCGCCCTCGACTACGGTCACCAAATTTACAAACTTTTTTTGCAGAACAGCTATTTTCTGTATGACACTATCCTGCCTTTGACAGTGCAGCAACAGTTCTGGAGACGTGGGGAGTCAAAAGTAATCCTTTATCACTGTTTTTTTTTTTCAAATACACTCTACCTCAAAGTGGTATTACCAGTCAGGGTCTAATTTACAGTTCAAATCTATCAGTTTAATATATTTGTATTTGATAGGACCGTGTGAAAAAGAATGAAATAAAATAAACTAAAAAAACTGCACAAAAATGTAATTATGAATGTAGTTAATTCCCTTATCTCTAACTATAAAAAAATACTGACAGGGTTGACATACCACAAAAATCAATGAGTTGAAATTATTATAGTACATTTTATTGCATTCAACATGACAGGGTATGCATTTAACCATATCTTTTGTAACTGTATACTAAGACTTCGGAAAATGATTTCGGCGAAATAAAACTGTAAAAGGGTGGAAAATAAACCGTTTTTCTATCCCTCTAATATCTTGATTCAGATCAATAAAGCAGATTGAAAAATTAACTTCACATAAAAGAAAATGTTTAATGCTCCCTACAATATCAGATTATAAAAAAACATAAATATTGATATATATATATATATATATATATAAGATGATAATCATTCAAAATAAAGAAGATCAGTACGGACAACATTGCCACACTAGACGGAGCCTCTCTGAAACTAGTCGACAAATTCACCTACCTAGGAAGTAGCGTCTCATCAACCGAAAAAGACATCGACACACGACTGACGAAGGCATGGACAGCTATCGATAGGCTCTCGATCATATGGAAGTCGGACCTAACTGATAAAATGAAACGCAGTTTCTTCCAGGCAGCGGTTGTGTCGATACTGCTATATGGATGCACCACATGGACGCTTACGAAGCGGCTGGAAAGGAGACTGGACGGAAATTACACAAGAATGTTGAGAGCAGTATTAAACAAGTCCTGGCGACAACACCCCACGAGACTCCAACTATACGGACACCTGCCCCCCATCACGAAAACTATACAAGTTCGACGAACCAGACACGCAGGTCACTGCTGGAGAAGCAAGGACGAGCTCATAAGCGATGTACTCCAGTGGACCCCCACATATGGATGTGCAAGAGTGGGACGACCAGCACGAACATACATACAGCAACTATGTGAGGACACAGGATGTAACCCTGAAGACCTGCCGGAGGCGATGAATGATAGGGAGAAATGGCGAGAGAGGGTCAAGGATATCCGCGCTGGCGGCGTGACATGATGATGATGATGATGATAGTGACTTCAATAAAAAATGCTAAAGGAGTGATTTATCTTTTACGCCCATTTTTATAGAATAACCTTGTGTTTAAACAACTCGGCAGTGTAGCGCCGAGCCACTTTCATATAACAAAGGCTTCTACGGCAAAAAAATTCTGAGGTCTTCGGATGCTCTAAGAAGCCACTCTAAGCAGGCTCCGAGAGGCTCGAATCCTACATCACGTGGTTGCATTCTCCTTTCCCATCACATAGTTATGCATAAACGGCCCTTTTAAGGGCCATAAGAGGTCACCTTCTGTGGGTTGGAGTATCTCTGACCGACCTTAACGACCAGTCGAAATAGTCGGCCTGAGGCAAACACAAAGATGGATCCTAAGACCAGCCGGATTTATCCTTCGCTCGGTTCCGCAGGTGCGTTTGGCTGCGCAGCGCTAAAGGTACGGGTTAGCCTTTAGCTATCGCTTCACTATCTGCGCAGCGCTATCTGTGCAGAGCTTTGGATTGGCACAATCTTAGCTATCGTTCGCACGGCTTTAACACGGCAAAGTCTTAGCTATCGTCCGTACGGCTTTGACACGGCAAAGCCTTCGCTAATGTCCGTACAGCTTTTGTGCGGGACAGCCTTAGCTATCGTCCGTACGGCCTTGACACGGCAAAGCCTTCGCTAGCATCCGATACGTCCGTACAGCTTCGGCGTGACATTGCCTTAGCTACCGTCCGATCGGCTTTGACTCGGCAAAGCCTTTGCTATCGTCCGATTCGTCCGTACAGCTTTGGTGCGACACAGCCATAGCTACTGTCCGATATGTCCGCACGGCTTTGACACGGCAAAGCCTTAGCTAGCGCCAAATACGTCCGTACATCTTTGGCACGACCCAGCCATAGCTATTGTCCGATTACGTCAGCACGGCTTTGACACAGCAAAGCCTTAGCTATCGCCTCAATACGTCCGTACAGCTAGGATACACAACAAAGCCCTAGCTTCTCCGACTCGTTCGGTCGATCTCGTCTGTACTAAGGCCTGGCAAACCTTAGTCACGGTCTCTCCGTCCGTTCCCTTGGTCCGTAGTACTAAGACACAGCTTAGGCTTAGTCCCTAGCTCGCCCGACTCTACGCGACCAAGCTGCCAACACCGATTTCGACCTCGACGCTCCTGCAATGTGACATCCGGTCCACGTACGACTCGCTGTTACAGACTGCCCTAGCATTGCAACATCTGGCACTCGTACGACTCGCAGTACGAGCCAGCAACAAAATCGACACCCCTCCCCCCGGTTAACCCAACGTACTGACAAACCGGGATATCGATTTACCAACTACGACTCAACCGAACTCAGCTTCCAGCTACGATCGTCCAGCTGCACTTCAACGATTCATCCGACCTCACCTTCCAGCTACGATCATCCAGCAGCATTCTACGACTCAACCTACGAAAGCTACCGGCACTAACATCCAGCTACGCACATCTACGACTCAACCAACATCTACCAACATTACCATTCTAGCTGAAGACCGAATACAACCACCACGGACTTTACACCCACACGTTTGTAAATCTGACAATAAATTGTCACTTTTGTTATATTTGTTACCTCACCTTTGTTTCCTTCATTGTCTTAGGCTGTCACTTACTCACACGCATTAAACTTAATTCATTTGCAGGGTTGACATGCTTATCGGCTCTGCAACAGATGTATTTTCCAAAGGTGTCAGCGCAATGTGAAAAGCAAACATTTATCGTCCACTATTTGTACTCCGGTCAGCGTGTCCAGTTCTACGAATTATTTCCTATAAATTTACAATTTCAGGTGGGCATGAAGCCCCAAAGATTTAGGGAGGCGGGGGAGGAATAGAGACAATGTTTTTGTAGGAAGCCCTAGCTAGCCACTTTTACCATCGAATTACTTACTCTACACAATAAGATAACCTATGCATCACCAAGCGCGCAACAATCACCAAAACACAGCATTCACTCGTTTTTATGTCTACGACGTTCACCATTAATCCACGAAATCCTTAAATAATAATTAAAAAAGTTACGCGTGTGTTCGCACACACACACACACACACTCATTTGTGTGGGTCTGTATGTGTGATCTGATATATATATATATATATATATATATATATATATATATATATATATATATATATATCAGGGGCGGAGATGGGACTAGTGCTACTTGTGCCCGGCACGACCAATAACTCGGTCAGTTATTCAAAATGGATTAAAAATCATCCATTAATTTCAAGCAAACATACTTAGTCTGATCTCAATTAAATTACGTATCTATTCAAGTTTCGATAACTAATTTGCCAAAAGTTCATAAATATATCTGGGAATAATACAACGATGCTGTTTTGAACGGATGGTCTTTGTCCGGCCACCGTCATATCCATTGAACATCCTATAAAATCGGCTATAATATTACATACGCGTAATCCGTGCCCAGCTCAAGACCCTTATAATAACAGTCATGTTAGAGAAATCCACTTTTGGCTGTAGCCAATAGCAAGAGCAACTCAAAACACCGTGCTCAAAAAAATTAGCACAATGTGACTACTGACAGCTGTCTTGGGAAGAGGGAGAGTGACCGAGAGAGACAGAGAGACAGAGAGAGAGAGACAGAGAGGGCAGATTATAGCCGTCGCCGACGTCATCATCATCGCTATGGTACATGTTGTTTAAACGGCGTGTTTTAATTCGTTTTTTCACTCACAAATCTCTATTTCTTTAATGAATGTTGCATATATTACATTCTGTAACTAAAATTTGCTTATTTGAATACATATTCAACAAATAACCTTTGTCATCAATTTCTTTATTCTAATAAACATATTTTTCTCGTCATAGTAATGAACATCTCTTTTCTTCTATACTTTGTAGCAAAAATAGGCTAGAGTCGCCACTGATATATATATATATATATTTACTAATCTAATATCTACCAGCATTCACGATACCAGAAAAAAAACCCGCCTGGAAGAGATAAACGTATATCGAATCACCTCCCGGGGGGAAAAGAAAAAAATTATTGGTCAAAAAGAAAGAAAAGGCCAACGTCGTCCGACCCTTGAAAAAATCAAAGGATACGCAGTCAGTGGTCAAAAGAAAACTAAAAACCTTCCGCGAATCCTGCAATGCTACAATTACTAATGTGCTCAACACAAGTGGAGCCAATTATAGAATTAACTTAAATCGCGAGTCGAAAATCTTCTACTAAAGTTTCACCTTATCGGATCATCAGGAAGCCTAACTTCGACTAATGCTAATTCTAACGGAGAAATCGCCGTCTTTTATTCACCAAATGCCCACCTAGCTTAGAATTTGCATTAAAATAAATAAATAAATAAATATATAAAAAACCTTACTTTTATTAAAAAAAAAAAAAACAACCTCTGAAACCTATCCCTAATTATAGAGCAACCACGCCCTTTTGTGTCTACAACTATTCAACACCTCCGATCTTTGGTTTAACATATTCCTACTTTTGCAAAATGCTACTGCTAGTTTCTCCTCCATGCAAATTCTATCCCCAGCCCTATATATATATATATATATAGAATTGTTTCATGCTAAAAAGTTTTTTGCATGTATGTGTATGTTCTAATACATTCGGGATATGTACTAGGGTAGATCACATGGTCTACAAAGCTAACGTACTAATCAGTGACAGCTTAGTAAATGAGTTCGAACTCCAATTGCGCTGCTCAGTTCGTTTTGGACTGATATTCTTTGGATAGGTACGAACCCCTAATCTTCCATGATTTTCTACAAGGATAGCTTGAATGATATGCCTTTAAAAGAAGAATTCAAAACAAACAAAACCTTTTCTACAAGGATAGCAGAATGATATGCCTTTTCTACAAGGATAGCAGAATGATATGCCTTTTCTACAAGGATAGCAGAATGATATGCCTTTAAAAGAAGAATTCAAAACAAACAAAACCTTTTTACTCGAACCACGAAATTTTTGTAAGTACGCTTTAACGAAAATGCCCATTGTTAAATGCACTTGGAAACACATACGCCTGAATAGGTCATGTGAATCTTAATATTCATGAGATAATGTTACGAGCGCATAAAAAAGAAAATATGTCATGTGACCATGTCAGTCAATCGGTCGGGAAGATTTGAATTCGGGCAGTCAGAAATCAGAGTGAGCAGAAAGAATGTCAGTTTTCTCTTGGGTCCTAGAGGACATACTGTGTTCAGACGAGTTGATTGAAGAAGAAATCTCTTTTCCTCGTTCAACTTCTCGTCTTAACTCAAATATACATTTTGAATCAAGTTCGACATAAACGACAAAAAAACTTTATAGTCCTCCATGTACGTTGACGACTACAGTCACCAGAAAAATGTAGGAAAATGATGCAATTCATAATTTTAAAAAAATGCAGTTTAAAAAATACATTTTCAAAGTTTAAAACCACTAAACCCTAATTCAAATAAAAGCTTGTGGTAGTAGGTCGATTGTTATGAAGAATACAGGTGGTTTGAATTCAAAGATTTCCTTCTACACCACTTTTCGTACTACGTCTATCAAGCATTGGTGCCGAGCAGGGAAGAAATTAATTAGTTTACCAAATATATTCGTCGAATAAATAACTTCTTTGTTTGGATTTTATGGCATATCACCCTTTGTAGGTTATTTAATGCCAAATCCATTTTTATACCATTAAACAGTTATATTTCAGTTTGTTTGGGTGTTTGGGCATTTTATTTAATGCCAGATGCATTTTTTTTTTTTTTACAAAAAACAGTTCTATATCAGATTGCTTGAGATTTTTGGCATATCAACCTTTGTCGGTTGTTTAATGCCAAATCCATTTTTCTACAAATAAATAGTTTTATTTCAAATAATTCAGTTTAGCATAAGTACACATTTTAATTGTCAAAAACATTCCTATTTCAAGCTATTCAGTTTAAGCAAAGAGTTTTAATTCAAACAATTCAGTTTAGTATTGGTATCGTTTTTTTTTTTTTTGGCGCACAGTTAAATGTCAAAACAATTCTATTACAAACAAGTCCCTTTAGCATATAAAAACAGTTCCATTTTAAACAATTCAGTTTAACATACGTACGCAGTTTCATTCTATTCAATCCGTAGCTAGGACCCTACCATGTGCTACCTCTCCAGGCCAGAGTAGACCTGGGAGCGATGGAAATGAGGAGTACTCCACAATCCACAAAGTTCATGAATTACTGGAACCCAAACACCAGATCGTTTAGTGTCATATCCAGGGCACTCGTTGGGAGGCCTTTTTAGCCACAAAAACACTTTAACTTATTCAAGAGAATCAAGTTAGTAGTTCTAGTGGTCCTTACTTTCTGGAAAAATAACTTAATATTTGTCTACAAGAGGGAAGAGCTGATATGAGTGCTGATATCTGAGACGCCGCTAATGTTGACGCAACATCAGCAATTTTGCTGACATCTTGCTGATAACACCAACATTTAACTGATTTTGTGACGTATTTTGACCAATTGGGGAGCCGAATAAATTCCGAAGTACTAACTTATGTTAAAGAACCCAGGCTGACCTACCTAGTCAAATGTAATTAGACTTATTCTGGTTTATATTAATAAGCCAGAATAAGTCGTGGAAACAAAGCTATCATAAATCAGCCGGGCGCTCAAAGTGTACAACTGATTCCATGTAATCTAAGGCTACATGTTGTTCGGTCAAGATGTCGGCAACTAAACTGCCTCCCACTCATCAAGGTTAACGGATTAGGATGTTTGCTCGATGCCTGGCTCGATGGAAAACGAGATTTAATGAAGTGCAGATGGATCCACTCGATGGATCCACAACCATCTAATATGCACGTTCTGTGAGGTGCATGGAGGGCGTCCCATCCGTTAAAACTTGGATCAGTTGCTGTGTACGGCAAGGGATCCAATGCTAGCTGTACTGGTTCATATTTTTCAGTATGGAACAAATAGATGATGTGGAGACAGAGTCCTGATCTGTACAAACAATACTTACTGAAATCCACTACTGCACTCGATGCTGCTCCCCAAAAAGTTACGCGTGTGTTCGCACACACACACACACACACATTTGTGTAGGTCTGTTTGTGTGATCTGATATATATATATATATATATATATATATATATATATATATATATATATATATATATCAGGGGCGGAGATGGGACTAGTGCTACTCGTGCCCGGCACGACCAATAACTCGGTCAATGTTATTCAAAATGGATTAAAAATCATCCATTAATTTCAAGCAAACATACTTAGTCTGATCTCAATTAAATTACGTATCTATTCAAGTTACGATAACTAAGTAGCCAAAAGTTCATAAATATATCTGGGAATAATACAACGATGCTGTTTTGAACGGAGGTCTTTGTCCGGCCACCGTCAGATTCATTGAACATCCCATAAAATCGGCTATAATGTTGAACACGCGCAAATCCGTGCCGAGCACTAGACCCTTATAATAACAGTAATGTTAGAGAAATCCGCTTTTGGCTGTAGCCAATAGCAAGAGCAACCCAAACATCGTGCTCAAAAATCTTAGCACATTCTGACTGCTGACTGCTGACAGCTGTCTTGTGAAGAGGGAGAGGGACCGAAATAGAAAGAGAGAGAGTGAGGGGGGTATCAGATTATAGCCGTCGCCGACGTCATCATCATCGCTATGGTAAATGTTGGTTAAACGGCGTGTTTTAATTCGTTTTTTCACTAACATATCTCTATTTCTTTATTGAATGTTGTATATATTACATCCTGTAACTAAAATTTGTTTATTTGAATACATTTTCAACAAATAATCTTTATTTTAAGCGAAATTGAAACTACTAGCTGTGTCTGTGTATATTGTCATCAGTTTCTTTATTCTAATAAACATATTTTTCTCGTCATAGTAATGAACATTTTCTCTTTTCTTCTATACTTTTGAAAGGAAAAAAAATTATCTTATCTACTGTATTAACAAGACTACAAATTATATAGTATCTTGATTGTTTACCAAAAAAAAAAACACCATGCAAGGTACGTTAGTCAATCTGTGCTATACAATGGAAAATCCCGCAATAGCAACTATGATGACTTACTTTGGGTCCACGGACCACGGGTTGGGAACTGAAGTTGACAGAGGGCTAGGGGCATGAGTAGCAAAAATAGGCTAGTGTTGCCACTGATATATACATATATATATATATATATATATATATATATATATATATATATATTCAAATCCGTCTCAGAAGCTGAACGCACTTGTATTTAGCAGTGCAGTATATATAATGTCATACGTGATTTTTTGAATAAATATTCTCACAGAATCATTATATTTACCTGTAATAATTTTGTTGATTACTCAAAAAAAACTTTCTTTCTTTCTTTCTTTTGATCTCTCTCTCTCTCTCTCTCTCTCTCTCTCTCTCTCTCTCTCTGTGCCTTTCGTGTCTCCATTTTTATTCCCTTTTGTCACCCTCTTTGTTTTTATCTTGTAAGTTCACTTTCGGCTGTAGGCTGTAGAATACATAGACTGCTTCTCTGCAGAGGAGTAAGACCTCCCAATGAGTGTCCTGATATGACACTAAAACATCTGATGGTGATGATAGATATTTGGCGAATGCAGAATACCCCTTCATTCTCATCGCTTCCTGGTCCACTCTGGCCTGGAATGGTAGCACCTGATAAGGGTCCTATCTATAGGTTAAATAGAACTAAATGCATGCTAATCTTAATTGAATTGTTTAAATTAGAGATGTTTGCCTAAACTGAATTAATTGAAATAGAAATGTCTTTGACTATTAAACTGTGTACTTACATTTAAACTGAGTGCTTATTCTAAACTGAACTGTTTGAAATGGATCTGTTTTTGACAATGAAATTGTGCTTTTACACTAAACTGTTTAATATAGAACTGTTTTGACATTTAACTGTGTATAAACAAAATATGTACTTATACTAAACTGAATTAGCTCTGTTTGACTAAACTGAATAGGTAGAAATATAAATGTTTTTGATAATTAAACTGTTTACTCATGCTAAATTAAATTGCTTTAAATAGACCTGACTATTTGTATAAGAATGGATTTGGTGTTAAATAACCTACAAAGGTTGATATGCCATAAAACCCAACCAACCAACCAACCAATCACTTTCTTCTTTCATTTTCTAGTTATCTCTTTGCTACTTCCACTATGTCCATTTACCTTCCTATGCTCCGTTTTCCTTGACTCTTTTTTTGTAATTTCATACTTCGTTTTACTTCTATTTTTCTTTTTTAAACCCCATTCTTTCTTTCTTTCTTTCTTTCTTTCTTCGGTTTAATCGAGTGAAATCATCTCAGCTGATAACCTATTTATTTATGACGGGAAGTATGAAGATGTATTACATAAATATCATATATGTGTGAGCTTTTTTAAAAAAAAAAAAGGATAAAAAAACATGCATAAGCAACAGACACTCAAACATACATATATGCGTTTATGCGTGTGCCTGTGGAGGTGGTCTTTATATTCACACACATATATATACATGCAATTTCACACACACACACACACACACACACACACACACACACATATATATATATATATATATATATATATATATACTTTCTTTTTATATCTAATCTCGTGTAACGAAGGCAATTGACACAACAGTAAAAGTACTCCTGTCTGATTGGCGCCAATTTAGAAATATGATACAAATTGGATTTTATTCTAGTATAACCTTTACGATCGAATATCCACATGTGGCGTGCACAGAAGTTATTGTTTATATTTCTGCAGATCTTTTTGACAGAAATCTGAGAATAAATGTTGTTTATATCCTAACTTGTCTCCTCGAACTCTAAATAAGTTCACCTCTTGAGAACATCATAGAATGAGTTTTCCTGTTTGATGTCTTTTTCGATTTTTACCACTGCCAGGGTTTGTTTTCAAGTTGATAGTTCCATATTTCCGTTTTCCATAGCTCTTATGATGTAATTTACTACTAGCCCTGACATTTTAAATATTTTAAGTTGTTATGCTGGATCACACATGCCTTTTTTATACTCTACCTGTCATTTATACATTTTCCCCCTGTCTCTTTTAGAATAGGTTGGTCTATATATAATAAGTTTTTTGTTATTCGAGTTCTTTTGTGACATCCTTTCTGTTCTCCACTAAATAGCTTGTGACTTTAAAATCATAAATAAATTTCTGTTATTTGTGCAGTTTGCTTCGTATGCATAGTTTGTGAACATTTCATTGGTCTGTAGTTGCTAGGGATGGTTCTTATTTGGGTGTTTTCTCTTGTCAAATGTTCATAAATTATTGCATCTCGTTGGCATTTATGTAGGAACTGAGATAATATGTTGTTTATAGATGTGAATCTTTAAAATCGCAATTCATACATCTCATCTTAGATGGGTGCCAATTTTCTACTTCCGTAAGTGTTGATTTAACAGAATCAATATGTTTTTTTCTGCTTCTTGATCTTCTTCCGATCCTTGTAATTCATTTTTCACACCGTTTAATCATTCAGCGCTTCTATTTTCTTGTTTCTGATTCCATAGTGTGCTGATGAAGCAAATCTCTAAACTTGCAATTTGTGTTGTGATTTCCCTATTCTATATTCATCGGTTCCAAATCATGCTTCTAAACTTCACTTGTGATGAGTGCCAGTTTTAAGACAACTGAACAAATTATGCCCAATTAGGCCCTGTTCTTAAGTGAGACCCCAGCACTTAAGCAGGCTTCGCATATAAAATAGTCCTCGTTTAAGCAAGACCCGCGTTTGAATAATCTCTTTTATTTTTGAGAAATACGCATGGCAATGTAAACTATATATAACGGCTACAAAAGAGACAGATTTGTTATTATTTACACTTAGATTGGACAGGCTATGAAGACTACGCAGCTGGCAATAAATATTTTCAAGAGAAATGAGATTTATTTGTCTAAATTTCTCAAATGAAGCTTGATAATAACAGAAATGAGAATATTTTGTACTGCATAAAATCTTAAGTGTTCACCAAAAATATTTAGTGGTGCATGTTTAACTAACCCATTGAACTTAACCCTATATTTGGCCGTTTTTTCCATGTGGCGATTCTTCTGGTAACTCAGATCATAACATTAGAATTTCTTTATTTCAGCCATACTTTTAATTTATTTCAGTCTTTTGATTTTTTTATTAAATAAACATCATTCTTTATCGTCATTAAAGCATGTCGACTGTGTGAATTTCTTTGCATCCCTCATGCCATTCGTTTCTATCGGACGTCGCTCTTATTAAGTCCTTTATACAAGATCCAGAGTCCCAACAGGGTTGATAAACGTAAGTCTTTGCTGTTCGACCAACACTAGTGATTCTATGTGTAGTAGTCCATGAAATAATATTCCTTATGAGTTAATTCTTACTCTAGTAGTGAGAATGTCTCTTTCGTATTCGATGTTTTTTTTTTGATCGGAAGTATGTGATCGTACAAATACTGTTTTGTGGAATGCTGCTTCCAGGATTTCTTCAAAAAATCACGCAGCACCCTTGTATAATTCTCTGTCAGCTTTTTCTTCATGCAAATCGTTTAAATCCGAGGGATGAAACCATACAGTAGTACGCATATGGCTACTGCTTAGAAGAATTCACATTTTATTTTATCAGAGAGATCAATTATGGTGACAGTAGTTTCCATTTTTACTTATGCGCATATTGACATCACTCTCGGTGCAAAGTATGATATAATTGTCAATTTTGTGAGATTCCTTAGTGTCAACATTTATGGCGACATACCCCACATTGTTACTGGCTGTCATAATCAGACAACGGTTCTCTTTTATCTATTGAACTTGTTGTGCAGACACAAACACCATTACCATTTCATCCAGCTAGTTCTTTCAATAAAACCTCATGGTAGTGTAATCAGATTTGCAAGGTCATCGAAAAATTCACAGGATTTTCTGGGCAGTATTTGCCTCAGTGGATATAAACTACTCCAGTTCAATAGACTTTTTGTTCCTATTTCACTCAATAGTTTTGGTAAACTTTGACATATCATTATGTTCTTTTTAGCCAACCAAATACACTTTGTTTAATTTCTATTGCGATTTCTTCTGGGTATATCCAGACAGCCTGGACTATTTGAGCTAATTGTTAATTCACTGGCATGTTATATTCGTATATTTTTATTAGAGTCTTTTCTAACACTAAAATATAAAGGCGATAATAAACTTATTCATAACTGTAATGTTCAACATATTTTGTTTATGCACATGGTACTAAAAAGAATCTTTTCAAATTTGGACCACAGTCTTGAGTAATAATTTTCTTGTGAAAAAAGAACGCGTTTGGAACAAACCTTTCAAAGAAGCGAATATATGAACTTTTATTTCTTTAGGTTATTACTTTCATGTGTTATCTCGTCTCATACGGACATACTTGACATTATTCTCAGTGGTATTTTTTAAAGATAGAATTTCAATTTACAACATCATATTTTCATAGGTAAAATAACACACTAGGTATAACTTGAGAGTCGCAATATGAAAATGAAAATGAAACGGTGACCCTACATTCGAAAGTATATATGTGGGTGTTGATGTTTTAGTTTTCAAAATAGACGTCACAAAACACTTCGTTCTTAATCTCTTTTTTAAAAAAGTCTATTCCCTTTCTTTTATTTCTATTTCGTCATATACAGAAAATCACTTTTAAAAGAAAAAAAGTCTATTCCCTTTCTTTTTTTACTATTTTGTCATATACAGAAAACTACTGCACACACACACACACACACACACACACACACACACACACACACACACATATATATATATATATATATATATATATATTTCCTTGTGACGAGGAAATATTACACCCTAATACATTCGCTGGTCCATGGGGGTAGGAATTGCGACTCTCTGGCCGCCAGCGTACGATTGTCGTAAGCAAGAATTACAGAATAGTGGAAGTGGGAGAAGCCATCTCTCTCTCTCTCTCTCTCGCTCTACCATTAGAAGGTGATATGGGCATGGGAGGACATCACTCTCTATTAGCCATGTGTGCGTGAGCGGAGAAGCAAATCTGCGACTATGTTTGGTACCGAGGAGGAAATGGCCAAAAAAAGGCCAACAGGTGGTGAATTTTCAAAGTACGGAAATTAGTTTGATGCCGTTTATTCAACACAGTGTGAAGATCTATTATGAGTTGCCATTTCTTTATCGGGGAGTGAAGACATAATTTGGGATACGGAAGAAAACCAAAATTCCAAAATAATACCGTGCAGAGAACCCTGAGAGAAAAGAAAGAGCTTCTCCTTTGAATGAACCAGCACTCTGAGTTATGGTGAGCCTCGTTAAACAAATACCCACAGAAAAGACTTGTCCGCGAGGAAAGAGACAATTATTAATCTTGGTCTTATCTGAAATAAGACGTGTATCCTTCTCCCAGCGGGTAATGGAAACCCAATAACGAGAGGAAAAAGAGAAGAGAATAAACTCCACGGAATCTCAAGTAAGTGAACATACAATTTAAGTATATTCAAATTTACCTTGCTGCATTCATGTTGACGTGAATGAAAGACAAATTATGGGAAGAAGGAATGGCTCCGATAAAATAGAGGAGTAAGAAGAGGGAATATTTCCCCGGTGATAAACTTGAAATTTAGATTGAGATTTACCATTAATTCACGACGCCTGAAGGGAAGTGGAATGTGTCAATCACTGACGAACTCCAGTCTCCCCTTCTGTCATTAACAGATATTTGATGGCTGGCTCGTCCGGGGATAAAGATATTTTATGGGGGCTTAGTCCGGGATACGGATATTTTAGTGGAGGCTCCTCCAAGATACAGAAAAATTTTCTTACTCCTGACTGTTACCTGAATTGTTTTTTCTTGTTTCTTTCTTTTATTCACTAAAATGATATTGTTATTACTCTTGTTAGGCAAAACACGGCAGTTCAGAGTCCTTTTTTTTGTTGTGGAAGAATTATAGTTGTCGAAGACCTTGAGGGGGAAAGCTTGCCAAGTAGCTGTGTTGACTTTTAATAATTCACCTATAACTCACTTAGTGGCTTTAAAATGTGGTTCCGCTTGGGAGTTGGTGATCTCTGTAACACTAAACAGCGTTTGGCTGACCACAGCCAACTTTTGTGCCCTACGTAAACTGGTGGACCTGGCTGGAACGAACAGCACCCAGGAAGCCCGCTGGGCACATGGCGCCGTGATAATATATATAAACAATATACTAACGTTTAACATTTCTTTTTATACCATCTTCAATGCGATGTCAATATGTTATTACTTTGTATTTTTTGCTATCCCTATATAACACACAAAAATATCAGTGAAGATATATTAAAAAAAAAGAAATGTTAAACATTGACATATGATTCATTTATAATCAAATATATATATATATATATATATATATATATATATATATATATATATATATTACCTGCTAACCTAGTCGTTAATGTGTGAAAAGTTTTAAAGTTCTTTTGCTATTTCAGTTTTAGACTTGTGTCAGTAAAGTATCTGCTGTCCCTATTTTCGATCGTGCGTAATAAATTAATACCAAACACGTAGATACAGGAATAATCCTGAGAAACGATATTCAAGCAAACCTCATGAAATATTCCATCACTGTCGCCGAGTCTTATTTGCTTTGTAAGTTAACAAGAATCGATGTATTATTTCATTAACTGATTTATCGATGATAATTTCCGACAATGCATTCTTATTGGTATATTGTATGTTTATCAATTTTTATATTATAGTGAGGATAGTATCTTCCGTAGTATGGTTAAACGTAAAAGCGCAAGTTGATTTCGAACTCGCTGTTTATGATGTTAGAGTCATGCACATTGGACAGAATATCTTCAGGACGCCCTGTGTTTTACATTCATGTTTCAGTATATATTCATTATCTTTGCTAAGTGGACGTATTTTTGGACCTGATTAATTTCATAGCTACCCAACAACTATAGTACTCTCTGGTACATATTCGGAACACATGAATTTTTTTCAAGATTTCTTCAATAAACAGTTGATTTTCTCTCTAAGCAAAGACACTAGTGTTGTATAGTCACCACCATGAACAACTTTACAATTACATAATACATATACATCTACATATACATGCATGCAGAATCATAACGACAACACAATAAAGACGAGCGACACAGTTCTCTAGAAAAATATACCTCTCACTTTATTGAAAGTGTTGGGTGTGAGAGGGAGTTGGAGACCGAACAGAACTGCAACAATTGACCCCCCCATTCCATTGGCCATAATCGCATTTCTTTCCCGTTCTCCTCGGCTGCTCAATCGGGGGCCTGGGGGCCCAGCCCCTCTGGGTGCTGGTTTTCTCTACCGCATCTTATCTCCAACTCATCTGATTGAATTTCCTGTGCATAGAGTTATATAATAGTTCAACGTCCACCTCCTTGCGGGCGTCTCAATTTCGCACTCAATCAACATGTCCACGGTCAAGGTTATAATATCCTGATATTCCACGGTCAAGGTTATAATATCCTGATATTCCACGACCTGTTATTTACACCGGTGCATTTCCTATTTTGATAGCCTGGCCGGGTCGTAGGTCAATATACAACACTGGAATTTTATAATCACTCGTTCATCATTCTACAATCAATGCTGATATTAGCCTTTGCTGCGTGCAATCCTCAACAAGTCCTGGCGGCAACACCCAACAAGACACCAACTGTACGGCCACCTGCCCCCTATCACGAAAACTATTCAAGTTAGGCGAACCAGACATGCAGGACATTGCTGGAGAAGCAGAGATGAACTCATAAGAGATGTACTCTTATGGATCCCCACACACGGCCGCGCAAAAGCAGGACGACCAGCACGAACGTACATTCAGCAGCTATGTGAGGATACAGGTTGTTGTCCTGAAGACCTACCTAGGGCGATGAACGATAGGGAGGAGTGGCGAAAGAGGGTCAGGGATATCCGTGCTGCCAGCACGATATGATGATGATGATGATGATGATTTATTATCAAATCCTACCGAAATGACAACCTTGAATAAAAAAAATATAAGTAGATTACTAATGTATATATCAATATAATTTTATAGTGGAGTACCAAGGTTTTTCAATTTTATTTGCTGTCTCAGATTAAAAAAAAACATAGACTTAGATAATAAATAATACTTAATAATCCCATTGACAAAAAAAGGTGCCAAATAATACATGATAATATGTACATCAATGAATATAAAAAGTATTAAATAAAAAATTATATACATAAAAAATTAGCAAAAAATTTATATGTAGATTTATAAAATTTCATTTTTGTGTCTGGGGTGTAGTTATTTTATTTTTACTTAGAAATTTCAAATACTGCAAAGTTTAGTCATAATTAGTAGTAAATAATATCTGTTTGATTCCATGATATTCTACTATTAATGTCTCTTGTTATACTTGGTTCAGACGAGAGACAAACCTTTTAAGAAACATAATTATTTAAAGGTATATATATATATACATATATACGACTGAAAATACTTTATATGTGAGTCTAACTCCAACCTAATGAATTTGGAGCATTGGTGTAGTGATCCCACGTTTATTTTACAGAATCAAACTCAGAAATAACAAAAACTTAGTTTTAAGACATAACAATAAGTTTAAAGATATACGTCATTGTTTTCGACACAAGTATGCATCCTATGATCGATACTCCGTTGCCAGCTTTTCGGTTTGTAGGCCTGAAGAAATGGGCGTCGAAATTGTTTCAGCTATTTGACATGCATATAAGCAAACGAAAAAGCCAAATTAATAAAAATAAGATATTTCTGTGTATATTTGTTCGATTATTCATTGAATGCAAACGCCATGCAAAGGGTTGATCAATGATTCGGTAGCCTGACACCTAGCGATTAGTTTTCTTTTCTTATCAAAACTGTTTCATATATATTATATTGTCAATGTGATTATTATGCACCACTCAATTACCTGCATTGGCTGGGGGGAGGGAGAATATTATCAAAAGAATATTTATTGGGTAAAGTGACTGCTTTTTCATTATTATGTTCTGGAAAACAGATATATTTACACAAGTATATGTACACATTATGGCCGGCCAAAAGCAGGACGACCAACTCGAACATACATACAGCAGCTATGTGAAGATACGGGATGTAGCCCAGAGGACCTGCCAGAGGCGATGAACGATTGGGAGAAGTGGCGAGAGAAGGTCAGGGATATCCGTGCTGGCGGCATGACATGATGATGATGATGATGATATGTACACGTAAGTTGAAGGAGACAAAGCTATCCTACAATATTTCAATTAAACAATAAAGCAAGGCAAATTAACATCACTCACAGCGCTAAGTTCCACGGACACGATCTTCAGATGTGCTTATTATCCACGCGCCTGAAATCAATTGAGTGTCACCTCGCAAATCTTATACAATATTAAAGTCACATGAGTACTTTCGTTGTGACATAACTCAATCTGGCGCAAAATTACAAAGTAAATATTTGAATTTTTATGGAAATATGTTGCCTTTCATATTACTAGACCCTGTGTCAATTTTATTTTACTGCACTAATAACTTTTGAATAAATATTCGATACCCAGTGAAAGAAATCAATTTGGCAATGACTGTGTCATAAACTGTATTTTTATTTTTTACAAAATTCATTCATTGTCATGGCTTGTTTAATTCTGGATCCGTCAAAAGAAAACGTTGAAGTTTATTCAAATCTTTTTCTTTCCAGTTGCAATTCCTAGCCGATACCTTTTATGGAAACAAAGGAAACATTGCAGTCGACGATATTGAACTGCAGAATTGTAATTTCCCAGGTAAGAAGTAAAAACATTTGATATCTATTTCTACATTTGTTTGTGTGAAACTGAATTATCAGGAAAAACGGAACAATTTAACATAAACATTTCTATGATTAGGTAGCTCTAGATTAGACCGGCAATTAAAGTGAAAATTCTTTCGAGTCGAAAAGTTAATATAGACTTCAAAACTGAAGAGAACTTGAAAATTCGGAAAGGGTTATAAACCAATCGAAGTGAAAGAAAAACTATATTTAGAATCTAGGAAGGGCGGTTTCGATCCCAGTGCCTAGCGATACTGAAGAGTTGTGATACAATGAAAGAGTCTGTCTGTGGATGACAATATATATATATATTATATATATATATATATATATATATATATATATATATATCAGATTTTATCCAGTATGGTCAAATATTTTTCGATATTTTTCTTCATAATGAATTCTGCAAGCAACTTAAAATAATACATTAAAATTTCCAGAATTTCATTATAACATTTAGAAATGAATGCAACAGCTGAATAATATCGGCTCATATATATATATATATATATATATATATATATATATATATATATATATATATATATATATATATGGGGTAGGGTGTGTATTTTCTGTGTATGCAGGCAAAGCACTAATGTCAGTATATAGTTGTAGAATCTTCCTTGATAAACAAATCAAGCGAGTTAACTAAATTCTTATTCACGTATACGCCTTTCACGATCAGATCTTCATCATTTGAATTACTGATGCGCATGCTCCTTCTGGAATTTCTGTTTGTACAGTATTTCATTTTATTTCTTCACGTTAACCATTTATGGAAGGAATAGAATGCATGTCACACAAAATTCGTTCTGTGATTCTGCGGCCAAGGACATTTTAACTGTTTAGATCTTCTCAGAATCAATATGGATCAGGACTGCTGCATAGCACTGATGATATCACATCAATTCCTGTCAGTTTTAAAGCAACTGATAGGATTAGAGAAGCGTTGAATAATCATTCGACACGGGGAGATAACTGCAACGTTCTTTGACCGCATATAAATTCGTCTGGAAATTATGAGAAGTTCATTGAGTAATGTCAAATATTATTTCAATTATTTTTTTAAACATCTGAGACTTCATTGAATTCTCAAGAAAACCTGTCGGTTTGTAAAGCGCGTGTAATATATTTGAGTGAACCTTGATCTATAAAATGCTTTCGTATTCTCACCTAACGTGCCTATCAAATTATCATAATTGGCAATCAATGGTCATCTATTCCTGGAACCTTTTGTCGACGATGACGTCAAAATTTCAAAAACGCTTTAAAAGGATTTGGTCAGTATGGTGAGATATTGTTCGATTAAGTTTCTTAAATCGATTTCTGCTAACAGATTAAGATAATGTTTAAATTCCCTAAAATGTCATTATACTACATCGAAATAAATCAATCACTGAACAGTAACAATAATCATATATATATATATTATATATATATATATATATATATATATATATATATATATATATATATTTATATATTTATATATAAGCAAGTTAATTTTTCTTTCAGCCCAGTTTTGAAATGTTTCTGACAAACGCTTTTTAACACTTTTTTCACTATTATGAGAAGACTTGCTTCCTGGCTTAATTTAACTCTCCAAGCTTCAGATATACTCAATGGAATTCATCATAAAAGTAGAAATATGATTGCTAAATATTTATGATATGACCCCTCCCTTGCAATTATAAAAAAACATTTTTAAAAATCAAGTTAAATCAAAACCGCACGCTGTTTACATTTCCAAGCCATGATGGTAAGATAAAATTCAAGGGTGCTCTAGATTAAATAAGCAACCCCCAAACTGACCGATAGACACATACACACGCACACACACGTGTATATATATATATATATATATATATATATATATATATATATATATATATATATATGGCATTGAAGTGTTTTTATCTGTGAAAAACTGTACACTATGCAGTTAAATGCAGTGCAGAATAAAATGTTTTAGCAACTCCTCGAGATACTTTTACTGTCTCAGTGGATTACTTAGTTTTATGATTCTTTATTCTATTTTGTAGGTAAAATATTTTACATACATATATATATATATATATATATATATATATATATATATATATATATATATATGTGTGTGTGTGTGTGTGTGTGTGTGTGTGTGTGTGTGTGTGTGTGTCTAAGTAGAATCGACAATCCCAGAAATAATTTAAATAAGACATTTTTTGCATTCAAAAAAATATTAATGAGGAAATGCTTTGGAAAATAAACAAAACATCAAACACATTCTTCTTCGGTTTTACCCTTTCTACGCACATTCTGTCAAATTGAACTCTTTTTTCATATATATATAATTGCAAGTAAATGATGGAAATAAATCCGACAGTATGAAGAAAATGGATAAACCAAGTTATCCAAAAGTGATGACTTTTATATGTTGGAAAGTCAACGTTAAAACTTTTCGGTTTTCGTAAAACTTCATCAGAAATATCAGATAGAAAAATGCTGTTGACCAACGATGAATATATTTTTCAAATAACTGGAGAAAAGAAAATATATATTCCTAAGGAAGGTTCATGAGAACGTCCTAACGTTGAATTTTCATAATACTAAATTCATCACATTTGGATTACTTCGTTTTTCTTCATATATATATATATATATATATATATATATATATATATATATATCATTGTCGTGTCGTGCCACTAGCACGGATTTCCCTAATTCTCTCTCGCTATTCGTCTCAATCGTCCATCGCTTCCAGTAGGTCGTCCAGACTACACCCTCTGCTCCTACAGAGCTGTTGTAGGTAAGTTCTTGCCGGTCGTCCAACACTTGCTCTACCGTGTGAAGGGGTCTGTAGGAGAATGTCGCTTATGATTTCGTCCTTACTATTCCAGCAGTCTCCCGCATGTCTCGTTCATCTAATTTAGATTGTTTTCGAGATAGGAGGTTGGTGGCTGTAGAGCTGCTGTTTTGTGGGATGTCGCTTCCGGGATTTGTTCAATATAGCGCGTAGCATTGTTGTACAATTGCCATCAAGCTTTTTCCCAATAGGCTTAATCAGCATCGATGTGGTGCATACATACAGTAGTATGGACACGAGTCCTGCTTGGAAAATTGCGTTTGAATTTATCTGATAGGTTTGACTTCCATACGACAGACAATCATGCGATAGCTGACAATACTTTCGATAGTCTCATATTGCTGTCATTTTTCGTAGACGTGACGCTGCTTCCGAGGTAGAAAACAACTATTTAATGTGGAGATATCACCTTTGATTAAAGCACATGTATTCCGTTTGTTTGTGTTCACATGAAGTCCTATGCCACCTGCTGTCCGTTCCAGGCTGTGCAGCTGGTATATGGCCTTGGCAGGTGTATTTCCCAGAAGCGCTATGTCACCAGCCTAGTCCACGTTTGTAATAAATTGTGCGGGATATTGTCTGCTTTTTGCGTTCGTAGTCTAAGCAGATTGTGAACAGGTATAGTCAATGTGTCCTTTTGCAGAAAACCGGTGACAATGTCAAATATGTCTGTGTTTCCATCTGGTGAGTGAACTTTTACTTTTGTGCTTTTATAGACCATTATTTTGACTGCGACAGTTTCTTTGGGGAAAACATTGCCCAGAATTATTTGCTCCATCTTCCCTTTGTGTCTGGAGTAAAATGCCTTGGAGAAATCTCCACATAAGAGTGTTGCCGCGAGGTTTTTGACTCGAACACCTTCTATAATTTGACGGATTGTCAGAATTTGTGATATGGATTGATTCCTCTGAAAAAACATTGATTCTTCGAAAGAATTTACTCATTTTAAGGTTCGATACGGTTGAGTAACAGCTATGGATCTATGGGTAATATCTTGGTGGTTTTGCGTAATTCTGAGCTAATCTTTCTTGTGGAAAGGTAGAATGTAGCCCTTTGTCTATTTGTCTATCATGTTCTGGTTATATACGGCGTTAAACTATCGGAGCAGTATGTCGTCAAATTTCCTTGTTTTCTATACTTCTGAATGGTATTTTATCAGAACCAGCAGCTTTCCTGCTTTTAATTTTTGTTAGTACTGCTGCAGTTCTTCTTGCGTAAACTGTTCTCGTTTGATGTTTAGTTAATTATTAATCATTTTCTTGATAGGTTCATCCGTAACTTTTGGAGATTTTACAAGCAGGCAGATTCTTGAAATGTTCTTTCCACAAGTGTATTTGATCTTCTTCGCTGGCAGCTTTTATTTTAGCTCTGGAGGTGCTCTTCCTTTTTTTACTTCATTTACTGTCTGTCAAGATTGTATATCTTCTACTGAGTATCCAATCTTATTCATCTGATCATGAATGTACTCTGTTCTTTTAGGTATGCAATAGTTAGTTCAATTCGTGCTTTCTTATGTTCCTGAGCGTTGGCGTTAGTTGGGTTCCTTTTTTTGCATAGGGATGCGGTCTTCATATTGTCAGGGTTTTTTTCCTGGCTGCTATTTTCGCACCATGCAATCTGTGTTTTGTTCTCAGTTTCGTTGGTATCCTTTCTGCTGCCGCTTCCATGAGGGCATTGACGAGGTTCTCATTCGGAATCAATGTTTCTGATATCTCCTGAAGTTCATCGAATTTGTTTCTAAGGGTTATCGTATATCTATCGGTAATATCTCTATTGTTAAGCAGGGACCGGTCATAGTGTGTTGCTTTGGAAGTTTGTATCACATTCCCGCTCAGAGATATCTTTGCCATAACAGTTCGGTAGTCGGAAGACACACCTTCAAAAGAGATGTACGCCGAACAATTGAAAGCGTAATCAATCCATTTCTTCTTCATGAGGATGTCTTCTCTTTCAGCTTTAGCATTATTTGTGTTAAGTGTTGGGCTATAGTTTTCCCTCCCTTTTCTGAAATTTAGTATTAAGGCAAGTAATCCATTTTCGAGTGTGAAATACTCAAGATGTCCCTATTTCAGTTTATTGAATTGTGTAAGCTGAATTTACTTTTTATGTTTTTACCTATTTGGGCATTCATGTTTAATCCAGGGATTAAAAAGTTGTGTTAAGGATGCTACCAACAAGGGAAGATAGTTTGTCAATGTCTGTTTCATAACTAAGATTTGTAGGTCTGTAGCAGATGATTGTTGTGCTGGGGTTGCCGTTAAAATGTGCTATCATCATTCTCGGTTATATTTTCTCAATGTTTTTTAGCGATTTTTGGGCAAGTGGACCGAGACCATTTCCTAAACACCCTAAGATGGCGTTGACAGAGGTTTCCTAAGCAGATGTTGAGATAAATGTCCACCATTGGCAGTATCGTGGAATTTTATTTGTACTTCCCTAAAATTCATTGTCTAGTGTTTTGAGTGAAAAAAAAAAGAATAAACCGACTCAATTGATGAACTTTTACTCTTTTTCACTAAACTATCTTAAAAGCATATTCTAGATTTTATTTTATCTATGAAAGTAAAATCTTTCTGAATATTATATGTAATCTAAATGTAAAGACGAATCTGTTATTTTGGAGTCACATTTTTCAGGTGAATTATATCAAACGCAAGTTAAAATGATTTCTTATAACTGTTAAAAATTCTGTACAGTGTGCCTTTAAATACATACGTTTGTGTAAAAAATAGAATATTTTGAGGATTGCTTGAATGCGTACAGAGGCGTGTGTAAGTGTGGAAGATGGTTGAAATGGAAAACTCTTCAATGACACGTGTGTGTGTGTGTGTGTGTGTGTGTGTGTGTGTGTGTGTGTGTGTGTGTGTTTATAACGCTTTAAAAAACCAAAAAAATAAACATCTATCTTCTTTCCCCACGCCTAAATGGCTACAGATGGGCGATGAAAAAAAATATATATAATATTTTATACGTATATCATGCTAGTATATTCATCATCATAATAGAGTTATTGCATTTAAACATGTACATAAAATAACATTTGGAGTATAGATTTGTAATAACAAAAATAATGTTCTTACATTGCAATAAATAACTGTCACAATATCAGATACTTTGATTGTGGAGTTCATATACATAGCTCTATAGTGCTATCTTCTAAGTCTACACCCAACCCATTGAAGTAGGTCAGGGGTACCCCTGATGTATGTGGCGAATCACACAGCAGAATATAAAAAAAGCCATGTAAAACTTTTGTCCCCACCCAGCTTTATTAGGCCTTATCTCGTGTCGTATTCTACTCGGTCGAGTGGTAAGCGTCTTAATAGAATTAGTAGCTCATAACCTAATTGCTTTAATAATTCCGGCAAGACGAATGTAACATTCGACATCAGCTTCATCTTCAGTTTCCTCTACTCGCATAATGACTGTAGTTTTCATGGTGGTAACATTAAACTTCAACATAAATACCATTAGCCTTTTGCTATCGACTTTTCGATTTATTTACAAATTAAGTTAAAGAGAAAAATGAGAGGTTTGAGTATTTAAACGAAGTAGGTTTTTCTGTTTTTTTGTTGTGTTTTTTTAAAAATCAAGTTGAACCCCAACCAAAAAAAAAAAAAAAATCTGAAAATTATATCTCTGTTGAAGTTCAGGGTGGCAATTCAGCTTGATTAGTTGGTTGCTTGGTTTTATGTTGTATCAACCCTTTTTGGGTCATATAACGCCGAATTAAGTCATTTTGATAAAAATTTCAAACAATTCAGTTCAGTATAAGTATAGTTCTTTGTTTACACACAGTTAAATTTTAAAACACTTTTGTCAAACAATTCAATTTAGCAAACAAAATCAGTTCTATTTCAAACAATTCAGGTTAGCATAAGTACACAGTTTAATTCTACTAGACCCCTAGATAGCACCCCATCAGGTGTTACCATTACAGGTCAGAATGTTCCTTGGTGCAATGAAGGGGTATTCCGCATTCCACAAAACTCCGGCATTACTGGAACCTCACCATCAGATTGTTTAGTGTAATATCTAGAACAATCGTTGGGTGGGGGTACCCTTCTGCAGTAAAGCAGTCGGTGTATTCTACAACCCCAGACGACTGGGCGACAAATTCAGCGTGGTGTTTTCGACTGTTGATTGCTGACTGACAAATTAATTCGATCTTGATCAGCTGGTTGGCTTTTACATATTTGGGTCGTTGAAAGGTTCATAAGCAAACCTAAATTCTCTCACAGATTGTGAGTAAATGAGGACTATATTTCAATTGGAATTCCTCTGTAGTCCACATATTTATTTCATTGGTGTTGCAGTTCTTGGTTCCCATTTGTTAAAAAAGTCATTAACAGCAACTATAGAGTCATCATATTAACATTTGAGCCAATGAACTTTTCAGGCCACACTCATGTATGTGTGTGTGTGTGTGTATGCGTGTGTGTGTGTGTGTGTGTGTGTGTGTGTGTGTGTGTGTGTGTGTGTGTGTGTTAAAATGACATAGCCTATATAAAGAAATATTTCAAATGACTCAAAGAAAAGAGCGAACAAATTTAATGAACTTACACTTAAGGCATTTGGAATAAAAACATTCATTAAAAAAGAAAATATATTTTTTTGCGATATTTAGAGGAAACATTTTGCTCTTCCTCCTGGCGATGAAAATAAAAATGAAATTGGTGTGATGTCAACAACAGGAATTACGTTCGAGTAGATTTCTAATTTGCAGTTAAAAAATCAAGTATCAATGTTGTTTTTAACAGTTATATTCATTAATATATGCCATGTCATTTTAAACAAATTAATGTAAGATGATTGTGAAATATATATATATATATATATATATATATATATATATATATATATATATATATATATATATTTAATCGAACATAATAGACATTTTTGTCTACATATATTTTTGTTAATCCTTTCGAATCGCCGCATTGATCTCATTCCCAACAACAGTATTACGGAAAATTCTTACCGAAAACACAACAGTATTAGAACATCAAAATAACAAGCAAAAACTACTGATTATCGAAGCACTACATATTAGGAACATACATCCCAAACTTAAGAGAATTAATTTTGAAACCAGTGCTAATGTACTGCAGCTCTTTATAGATCTTCAGCTATTTATAGAAACAAATTCGAAAAGTAAACGTTACACATACAACAGTACAAACGCTCATTCTTACAAAGCAGTAATATACATACAAAATTTGCATCACTTTTGTGATTAATCCCCCCCCCTGATGATGGCCGAAAGTTGGTCCGAAAGTACTTGGGAAATAATTAATTATGGAATGTTTATCAACCAATTCCCGCCGAATATCATAAGATCAATACGGCAATTCGAAAGGATAAACAAAAAAGAAAGTAGACAACAAATATTTCTTTTGTTCTATGAAATAGGTATCAATGAAGAAACGCTTCCAATATATATATTGTGACGTGGTGTCCCACTGAGACGATAGAAATAAGATTACTACTATCCTCGTGTTCGAATTAACAGTAGCAAGCCGTCAAAGAATGACTGTTAAGAAAGAATGTGGGTCACAGTGGAGACCAACAGATGTTGGTACTTGATGACCTCACTCGGGTCACCTGACACGGGAAGGAAGAAGGTAGAAGCCAAATGATTGGCTGGGACCCTAAAACGGAAATGGCACCTTCTTCCAGTCAGGGGAAAAAAAGAAAAGAGAAAATTAGTTGTTGGACAGGGTTCGTGGCAGGCGGAACTAAAGCCAAGAACTCCGGGTAAAAGAAGAGCCCGTAAAAGAATAAAGATTCTCCACAGGAATCCATCTAAATAAGAAAAGTAACTTTGGGACTGTTTCTCCTTATACCCAATTTTATATACCCTGTCTCTCTCTCTCACTCTCTCTCTCTCTCTCTCAATTTGAAGAAAGACTGAAAACGAAAGAAAAGAAAAGAAGAAAGACAGTTATGTTCATTTACTATCCATTTATGATATATTTGATACATTGAAAGCGTATATCTGTGTGTAGTAAAAAGGACTGATATATTTTAATGTTCCCACGTACTTGAAGTTGTTATATGTAGCGTCTGCTACGAATTTGTTATTTTATGTTTCTTTTCCAGCTTCTATTCGCCTTATGATATGCTCGCTTAAAATTCTCCTATAAATTCCTTTAAATTCTTATACGGGGAACCGGAGTTGCCGACTACTACAATATAATATTATTACGTCTAAACCTAGAGATCTATATCTTCCCTTGTTCTAGGGGAGGAAGACTAGCGGACTTGGTGGGTGTGTGTATAGTGTGAAATTTGGAACCCCTTGCTAGCGGCGGTCAGTCTGGCCATAAATTAAACCCCTACATAATATGCCAGTTATTATGTGCCCGAGAAAAATCTCTGAACGAGGACTTATTCTGCAAGGGATCAAGTGCCAACCTTCCCCGTCCTCACACGTGCGAAAATAAAGTCCCGTTTTGGGATTTTAAAAAATTTGCCGTCACAATATATATATATATATATATATATATGTGTGTGTGTGTGTGTGTGTGTATGTGTGTGCGTGTGTGTGTGCACGCACGAGCGCGTAAGTACGAAATACACATTTTTCAAATAACTATATACATCAAATGACAAAAAAGCGCCTTACGTTAGAGGAGATTAGAAATTATTTATGAAGTTAATTAAAGTTTGTCCTTGTGTTATATTAGGATTTGTGATTTTTAAGATATGCTAAATTAACTGTTGATTTCTTTTGCTATATATTTAAAGAATTACTATGAAGAAAAAGGAATAAGAATAAGCCTTAATTTTCCAAAAATAAATGAATAAATAAATGAATAAATAAATAAATATGTGAATTAATAATCCGTAGAAACTACTATAAGGGAGGAAAAATAGAATGTGCAAGACAAGAGTAAGAATATTTCAAAATAATTCATTCATTTCTTTTATTTTATAATATTTTGCGTTTAAGCATATTTTGCACAGGTAATATACAAAATACAATGTAATCCATTTATGATTATATCACTTCTAAAAAACCTCTCCCAAAATATATCTCCCGTAGTCTGCCGCTCCTCTGCAAAGAAATATGAAGACTCACTGTTAAATTCAATTTGAGACTAAAAACATAAAAGCAGAGGAATTTCTATAACATTTTTCCCAGCGGTTATATGAAAGGACTTTGCGCTAAAGAAATAAAATGTCAAAATCTATATTTCATTTCTATGTGCCTGACTGGAAATATAAAAGAGGGTTGAAAACTTTAAAATTGTTGAAGCGTTAACCTTCACCCTCCTAAAAACTACCCTAAAGAAAAATAAGGAATAGATTTAGCAAGACAAACGTAAGAATATACGAAAAAAAAAAAAAAAAAGAAAATTACATACCCTCCGCTAGAAATAAAAGGGGGTGTTCTCGTGGGGTAATGGTTAAAGCGATAGACTGCTGAATCGTAATAAACAAATTCCAACTCCACACGTGCTATTACGTTCACTTTCGGATAAAAACCCTTAGAAAAGGTATGAACACTCTTATCCTCCCAAATAGGTTAAATTGTCCTACTACTGTTTTTTAGAAGGATGGATTTGGCATTAAATAACCTACAAAAGTTGATATACCATTAAACAGGGAAACCAAACTAAACTAACCCGAGAGATGAAAGAATAAGCTGAATCCATTAAAATATAGATATTAAAGTTAAAGATAAACTAAGAAGAAGAAATTTAAAAAGAAAACTCGTATTATTAGAAACCTTCAAGGAAATATCAGATAAGTGTAACTCCATGACAGTAAAACATCAGTCAAACCGACAATTAAACGGGTGACCTCCGTAATCATTCAGCTATCTTGCCCCTGCCTATCACTGCATGGAGAGCGTTAAGCGAATAACACTACATATAGCACTAGAAACCATGGGATGATGCAAGCCAGATAAATCAAAAAGTAGGTCAACGGCGCTTTTCACTCGACACTAGGTGAAGGAACCTCATAGATCGAACGGTCAGGATCAAATTGTTCCCACTGGAAACAACTGCTACTCATCTATAAGAGTGGTCTCTAATGATGATAAAAATAGCCTCCGAAATTCCAACCACATCTCGCGGGTCAATAACGTACAGAGCACAAACTAAATTTACTTAGTTGAAAAAGCACGGTAAACATAACGATTTTTAACGTCAGAACACAAAATACAAATCTAGCTTATATCATCTGCAGCCAATACATCCATGAACATAGATATCACCAAAGAAAACTAGAACAAAATACCACGAATCCAGTTATGGATAGATTTTTGTGTCGGCATCTGCATGGAAAAACTTTGCCAAGTGACTCTTTTGAAAGTTTGGAAATGACCAAATTGCATAGAGAAAATCGAACCAAGAATCATGTGCTACATTTAAAAGAGACTCCTGCTCAACGATAGCGTTGTGCTAGAATCCCACTAACGCCATTCAGGAAAAAAAACATTACCACCTTGTATAAGGAGCTATCTTCCATAATAAAAAAAATGGTTTCACTCTAAAAAGACGAGTAGATGGCATATTGCAGAAACTCAGATGAAGACGACACGTACGATCAAGCCCTTCTCGCAAGCAGCCCTGTGCAAGTCCATTGTTTGACGTTTAGCCTTAGGCCGAAAACAAGAAGTATTGACCTGGACAGGAAATCAGGTAAAACTGAATTCATGACGATTAAAGACGTTAGGGACCTTTCCAGAATAAATGAAAAGCCTCTGAAATTAGAAGACCATTTTACATAGCAGTGTAGTAATATATCATCCAATGAAAGTGATGTAAATATATGCTTAGGAAAGGCAAGAACTGCTATCAATAGGTTGTGGGCGATATGGAAATATAATCTCTGTGATAAAATAAAGTAGGAATTCTTCTAAGTGGTTGCCGTGTCCGTAGTATTGTATGGTTACACCACAGGTATTTTATGTGTTTGAAGTATAAGCTACATGGAAACTAAACAAGTATACTGCGTACTGTTTCGAACAAATCTTAGAAGCATCATTCCACAAAACTGCTGCTGTACGGCTACTTATCTCCCATTACATAAACCATCCGAGAAAGACGAATAAAACATGCTGGTGATTTCCGTTGAAGTAGGGATAGATATATAAGCAAAATTTTCCTGTGTTATCCCACGCATGGACACGCCAGTGCTGGCCGAGTAGCAACTACTAATATTTACCTGCTCTCTGTGGATACTGGTTGTCGTCTAGACGACCTGCTATGAGTGAAATCTGATAGAGACGGAGAATGACAGTGAAACCCACGAGGTTCAGTGATACTAACATGACAAGACGGTTGATATATAACTTTGTGTAGCGTACACATTGAACGGCAACTAGTGACTGTCAGAAAATAACCAACCGTGGTTTACTCTATCTATGCTACTCAAATTCATATGTGTTCCTATATATATATATAAGCGATATTGAATACTATATATATATATATATACAGAAATGTGAATAAAGAAATTTAAAATGATTTCCAGAAAAGAAGCACATTTTAGTATAACATGTGTTTCTGAAGCCCCTTCGTCAGGTACTTAGGTATTTTCTTTTAAAAATTAAAAGTGTTAATCTTGACGTTATCGTCAGGGACACTGACCTCATACCTGTTTTTTCTTCATATATTTTGTGAAAATATAAATACGATTACAAATGAAGACATAAAAAATCAGAGTAGCTTTTTATTCATGTGCGATTAGGGTAAATTAATGCTGATTCTATAAATTACCATTTAAATTTTTTCTTATTAACAATGGTTTGGAATGTGAGTGATTAGTTTTAAAACACCATACGTTGGTTGTGTCATAGGGCCAATTTCTATGCGGGGTACATCGGTTTAAATTCATTTTTTTCTCTTCCTAGACTGGTTACCTAAAAAAAGATTAAAGAACCCTAATATTTAATCATAGCTTTCAGGGAGGAACAAACGGATTAATGTTTTTTCCAAAAGCGTCAGTGCGAAAAGAAAAGTAGCGTTAACCAAGGTGGAAATTTGTGTCAATTGGTTCAATTTCCTACAAAAATAACCTTTACGTTACGAGCGCCTCTTATTAACTTCACAAACAAATCACCTGTGAAGCCATATGTGTACTAACCCCTTTTTCATGAGAAGGATATAACATAAAATCAGTTCTTTAAGCTGATCATTTTATATACCAAGATTAAAGAGCTCAGTCTATTCTACTATTTACTAATTGCTGGAAGGAGTATAGTGGGATACATTTCTTCTAAAGGGTATTAGATCTATGGGAAATTCAAACAACTTCGTCCAGAATTTGAAATTAGGTCACCGAGTCTATTTCTTAGGACGACAGCCATCACGCTGCGAATACCACTTTTTCGTTTACTGTAACTTTTGGTAACAAAATTTGGTTTAATCATCATCATCATCATCATGTCAAACTGCTTGCACGAATATCCCTGACGCTCTCTCGCCACCCGTCTCTATCGTCCATCGCTCCTGGGAGGTCTTCAAAGCTATATCCTCTATCGGCAAAGAGTTGTTGTATATAGGTTCTTGCTAGTCGTCCTACCTTTGCTCGACAATGTTAATGGGGTCCACTGGAATATATCGCTTATAAGTTTGTCATTGCTTTTCCCACAGTCTCGCATGTCTGGTTCGTCTATCTTGGATAATTTTTGTCATGGTTGGTGGGTGGTCGTACAGCTGCTGTTTTGTGGGGTGCTGTGGCCAGGACTTGTTCAATATTGCTTGCAGCATTCTTGTGTAATTGCCGTCAAGCTTTTTCTCCATACGACTAGTTAGCGTCTATGAAGTGCATCCATATAGCAGTTTCGACACGACCTCTGCTTGGAAAAAAAACTATGTTTCATTTTGTCGGTCAGGTCTTACTTCCATATGTCGGATTGCCAATCGAAAGCTGACCATGCCTTTGCTAATCGAATATTGGTGTCTTTCTCGGTTGATAAGGCACTGCTTCCTAGGTAGGTGAACTTGTCCACTAGTTTCAAAGGCCCACACTTTAGTGTGGAGATGTCGCCTCTTTGATTAACGCAAACATATGTTTTGTCTACTTTGACGTGGAGGTCTATGTTACCAGCTACTCGTTCTAGACTAAATAGCCGGGTTTCGGCTCGGACGAGTTTATTTACGAGAAGCGCTATATCACCGGCGTAGTCCGTGTTCGTAATTGTTTTTACGGTGTATCTTCTGCTTCTTTCCTTTGCAAGCTTGAAACCGTTTACTTTTATGATATCAGTATATGTCCTAAGCACCTAGTCAAGGAATTATTATACATTGTGTGGGTATTCACTCTCATCAGCAATGATACACGTAAACATCGCAGGTGTTTCTGGTCAGTCTTCTTTACATTTGAAACAACATATGAGTAGGAGATTCTACGTGGCATAGTGGTAAAGGTGCTAGACTACAACTTCGTAGTAAGCGAGGTCGAGCTCTAATCGTGCTATTACGTTCTCTTTCGGACTCTAAACCTTAAAATAAGTATGAAGTCTCCTCTCTGCTATGTGTACTATCATTGTCTTTCGACAAAGATGGCTTTAGGATGAAATAACCCACAACTGTTTCTATGCCATTTAACAAGAAACCAAACCCAAATAGATACAAGAATGTTTTTCTCAAATATCAAATGCTCTTTTGAAGCTCGAATAAAGCAATGACAATTTTTCTTATATTCATTTCTGTGAAGTTTGCACCATATCTATGTTATCATGTTAAGTAGATATATGTTTTGATATTAATATTCATTTACTAACTTTTTATAATCTCTGTCACCTTCCGATATGAAACCACATGCAAGACATTAATTATAAAGACATTTTAAAAAATGATATGTCTATGGAAGGGTGAATAGCAAAATCGTTACCGAAAACTTGAACACACTCTTTTGTAGAACAGTCAGTCTTGGAGAAAAGAAACTATGAATTCAAAACCAGCTGATTGAGTCCAAAAGACGCTCCTAAGATGTCTCCTAGTTGTTGCAATATAAGTGTAAGAAACTGATGCCAAGTTGTACGGATTATAATCTTCTCTTGAACAGCGTCGGTGGCGTGAAGAAAGTTGGCTTCTAGGTGCTGGTTTTCTTGGGGTCAGAACTATAGTAATAATTAGCAAGCTAAGATTGTAGACCACTAATAGTAAATCAGATTCCCACATAAAACTGGCCTTGGGCCAAAACAAGCTACGCCACGTAAATAATACGTAGTCGTCCGTACAGTATCGGCTCAGCTTCCATTGAGTTCCTGGCTCAGATTCAATGTTTTACAACACTAATAGGATGTCATGGATTATGGTGTATATTGAAGGTGATGCTTTCAAAATGACACTTTTTTTTTAATTTTTAAGTCTCATCATGTTTTATGATTTGTCGCACATTTCTCACCTTAGTACAGGCCTAACCTGCTTTGATATTAAGATGGACATCTAATTTTTTTTAGTT